>JBAMBO010004034.1:0-600000 GCA_037044535.1 Lordiphosa magnipectinata
ATTTATTTTATTTATTTATTTATTTAGAGTCGACAAACAAATGCTGTCAACGAAAGTATAAATACGTTACAAAAAAATTTTATGAGCTAAGGAAGCCTATCAAAGAAAATCTAATAAAATTACAAAATAAACTAATAACGACTCCGACACGGTGGGGGTATTTTATTTGCCCGTCCGGCCAGCTATGCCCCTATTCACAGCCGATTGTAGTCAGAGACGTTATTAGAGCTAACAAAAACTTTAATAATATAGAGATCGAGAAAAGGGAGAGAGAGAAAAAACCAAAACCTATAGTTATGTAGGAGCAAAGGAAAAAATAAGATAATATAATAAATTAAACTAAAACAGAGATAGAGAGAGAG
Source organism: Lordiphosa magnipectinata (assembly GCA_037044535.1). Lineage (NCBI taxonomy): Eukaryota > Metazoa > Arthropoda > Insecta > Diptera > Drosophilidae > Lordiphosa > Lordiphosa magnipectinata. The sequence goes on from JBAMBO010004034.1 coordinate 363, forward strand.
AGAGAAAACTATCTAAAAGAAAACTTTAAAAATAAAAAATGTATACGTAAAACTTAAAACTAAATAACCGGAAAATCTCTGACCCGGTGGGGGAGGATTTTTTAGCCAGTCCGGCAAGCTATGCCCCTGCTAACAAAATTAATATTCCTATAAAGCGAAGACCGACTGTAAGACCTAATGTACTTTCACACAATAGTTTCAGAATATTAGCCAGAATCCAGAAGAATTCTTTAAAAGCGTCCATATGAGCGTCAGACATTTTAATTGCCTATTCGGATTGTTAAAACTGCACTTGACTCCAAAATGAAACACCCCGTCCAGATTTGCATTCTTTATTTCTTTTTATTTAGCATAAGAACTACAGTAGTAGCTCTTTATAGCTTTTGGCCAGAGCATGCAACAATTTTATTACAGTTCTTTCTGTACTGCGCGCTGCTGCTAGAGTCATCCTGCCATCCGCACCTATGCTGTTCATTGCACTCTCCATGGCAACTGCATCAAAGTGCTTTTCATCTGTGAGGTCCCAAATAAGTGTCTTTGCCTTCACGGCTTTTATTAGCGCACTTTTTTCTTTTTCATGGAGGCGCTTCAACCGAATTTAAAGCTCACCTTTCCTTTCGGACATTTTTATACCCTTGCAAAGGTTTGCAACGCAAAGAAATATTAATTTTCGTCCTCATAAGTATATATATACATTCATACATATATTCTGGAGCAGGGCGACAAGCTGAATCGATTTAACTTGGTCCGTCCTTCTGTCCGTTTGTCTGTCTGTTTTTACTTAAACTACTCCCTCAGTTTTAAAACTATCAAGCTGAAATTTTCAACAGTCTTCTTTTTACTGCTCGCTGAATCGGATGACTATTTCATATAGCTGCAATATAAACCATCGGTCGGAAAATGGGTCTCAGGGAGAAAATCTTTTTTGTTTTCAATGCTAGCGTCCTAAACTCGGTATAAAATGCTTTTACACAGATCTGCAAAATTGTGCCTAAATCGGATGACTATATCTTATGGCTTCCAAATCGATCGGTCGGTTATTGTTTTCAATTTGATCGTTCCTGAACTCTTCAGTTGCTAAAACTAAATGCTTTCAAACAGATTTGCAAAATTTTGTCAAAATCGGATGATTATATCTTATAGCTGCCATAAGAAGCATCGCGATCGATGCATCGGTCGAAAAATGTGACTTTGGAAAAACTATATTTTTTTTAATTTTATCGTTCTAAGATCGGTGATTGGTAATATGATAGCATTCTCAAACACTGATATTTTATAAAACCAGCATTTGGAAGGGTATACAAACTACGGCGCAGACGAAGTTAGCTTTTCTCTACCTACTAGAGTCGCCAGAATATATGGGGTGCGACAGTTTCTAAATTTGCAAAAAATAGTTGCTAGAAATAGCTGAAAACGAGAAGGCCAAGCTAACTTCGTCTATGCCGAAGGTTTTATACCCTTGCAAATGCTGGTTTTGAAATATTAAAGCTTAAGAACCCTAACGCTAAAATCAAAAATATTTCTTAGTTCCTACCGATCGTTATCAGATTTCTAGCAAATTTTGTTTGAAAGCATTTAAAGTTAACAATCAGCGAGTTTAAGAACGATAAAATGGACAAACTTTACGACCGATGGGTCCTATTGCAGCTTTAAGAATCTATGTGAAAGCATATAAAATTAGTAATCAGAGAGTTTAAGGACGCTAACATTGAAAACAAACAAAAATTTCTTACTAAGACCCATGGTGAAACCATAAGATATAGTCACCCGATGTCGATCAACTTTTTCAAGAACGATTTACTTGAAAACAAAAAAGTTTTTCTCACTTAGACCCATTTTCACACCCTGCAGCATCACCGCCGCTGTTGCGCTATTTTTTTTGGGCATAACTTGACCAATAGATCGCGCCACTACTTGATGTTCAAAACTGACAAATGGATGGCGCCACTACTGTGACCATTTTAGCTACGAGGTTTTATAAGTAACTAACTTTATTGAATATAACTTAAGCTTACAATTACTGTTGAAATGAACGGAGCGATGCGGGCGCCACCCGCGCGTGGTCGAAGCCAGCTAGAAACTGCGCGCCAGGGATGGCGCATGTGTTGTTGTTCTGCTACTCGTTAGCGGGGGCAGCTGGGGGGGCGTGGCAAACATTTTAAATAAACTTGATCTGCCTGCAAGTCAAAGCTCGTAAATAACTCTCAACTCTTTTTCAGTTCGCTCTGCTCACCTCACTGACCGAAAAACCAAGTATAAAAGAGGCCTGGGCTTCCCGCAACTGAATGTGTCCTGCTATCGCGCTTACTGTTAAATGGCTGTTGTTGACCACACAGCACTGATCGGTCTAACAGAAACCGAATAACAGGCCCAACTCAGTCAATTGGTCTTAAATTGCGTGCTTCTCGAAGACCAAACTCTCAAAATGTTATTTAAAAAGGTTGCAGACTCAAGAGTTGCGCCAGAGTTTAACATAAGCGGAGAGAGAGAGTCTATGCGAGAGATAACGAGAGAGTGCATATAGTTCGTCGCATACATTCATATCGTTAGCCGAGCCTTACACACCGATGCACTCATACGAAGAAGACCTTTAGCATTCGGGAATTAGGCCAAACGGTCCCAAAAAGACCTAAGAGGAAAACAAAAGAAAAAACAAAAAACTATGTTTCCCACCTTTCACATCCAAATAAAAGCAGAGAGCGTAGTTAAAGGTTGTTTCGGTACCTCTTATCAATGTGACCGCACGAAAGCTGAAATCTGACAAAGGCAAACGGGGGACCGATTTTTGCGACCTCTGCTGCTAGTATAAGAAGTATTTCTCATACATTTCCCATACATGTCAAATCTCTATCCCTTACCCTCTCTGAGATCTCTTTGTTCATACAGACGGACGGACAGACAGACATGGCTATATCGACTCGGCTGTTGATGCTGATCAAGAATATATAAATACTTTAAAGGGTCGGAAATGGTTCCTCCTTCTTGTTACATACTTTTGCACAAACTTAATATACTCTGTCTACCTTTGGTACAGAGTATAAAACTACTTAAATTGCAGCAAACAGCTCTGGAGTCAGACTCTCCATGTTATTCGGGAGTCCGCGCCGAACCAGAATCATCTCACAAAAAATCATAAAATAGATTAGTTCTAAAAAAAATGGCTAGTCTACATTATGAGCTGATCTGAAGGGGAGGTTGTGATTTCGTCAATTAAACATACAAATTTTCCGGAAAAGTCAAAGGGGAGTACATTTGCTATATCAGCGTAGTCCATAGTTTCGAAATAATATTAAATAATACAAAAAAAAATGGAAACTACTTTAAACCATCCCTATGCTTAAAAAACAAGGCTGCACACTGGTTATGAACCAAACCGGTTTGAGTCTGGAATTCCGACTCTTTTAAACTGTTAACCAAACCTTAAATGAAAGCAAGGTAGAGAAAAATGCTGAACCTAAATCTGTTCCGAGTCAAATTTTTTTGGTTCGGTACAACAAACTTAAAATCATCTCGCAATATTGTTGCCATATTTTCAATATTGTGCGACAAAGACTCGAAATCGTGTCGAAAGTATAATGAATTCTTTTTATAAATTCTAAAAAGACGTTTAAAATAAGCAATTAAAACGCCACCCAGCTTTGTTTTTTAGATCCTTGATTCCATGTTCAGAAGAAGACGAAAGTTATCTCTGCGACTTTGACGCTAACCAAAGTGTTTCAAATAATACAAGAGAACCGACTAAATCAAAGATCAAACAGTTTAGTTGTCGTCTGCCGTCTACGATACCTTTATCGTGTGTTGGCTTCGTGACCATGTTATACATGTCAAATGTGCTGGTTACACTGCCAGGGTTAAAGACTGCATCGAGCTAGACAGTGGACTGAAGTGGAGTTGTGGGTCTTGCCGTGAAATAGAAATGGACATGAGGTTGTTTATGAGGCAGACTAGAGATGGTCATAAGCGCGTGTTTGCTAACTTTCGCAAAGTTACTGACGAGTTTGTGACGCTGGAATCACAATTCGCCAGTTTAAAACTGATAAATGAGTCTCCCACGCGCAAAAAAACCATTCGCTCGGGTGTGCCTCAGGAGCAAAGTGTTCTTTCTGTCACTGATCAGGCTCAGGGCCCATCTTCTCCTAACATACAGCGTCTAATATAGTTGAATACTCCGGCTCCAGCGCGAAGGATAATTGGTTCTGGAGATTTTACCACTACAGACAGTGGCATCTCTGCTCCCAATTTAGTGAAATCAGATGTAGTGTCCGAAATGTCCGTCCAGGAGGTCCCTACCCCCCCTGTTGTTGAAAGTATACCTATAGGGAGTGCAGTGGTGGCGCTACGTGTTCCTGCTATTTCGGTAAACATTACCGAGGTAGCTGGGGTCTCAAGTGCTCCAAATCCCCTTATAGGTATTCCACCGAAGAAACATATATTTGTTTCTCGGCTTGCCCCTGATCTCACATCTGATGATGTTAAAGCCTACATTCAGGCCAAAATTCAAGCCGCAGGTATTTTGGTGGAAAAGTTTAAGTTTTCGTATGAGAGGGATGTTGACTCTTTCAAAGTAAGTGTGCCGGATACAATTTTTAGAACAATTTGTTCAAAGGATTTCTGGCCGGAACACTTAATAATCGAAGAGTATATTGCCAAAAAGAAAAATCGGCCTCCTATATATTTGTCTTTACCTTCTGACCCTTCTGGCGCCTCTACCTCTACTGTTGCGTCAAAAAACTAATTTCCTCCCTTCTGCTTGCCTATCAAAATGTACGTGGTCTTAATTCTAAATTAGCTAAACTCTTTGTAGACAGTATATCTTTCGATTTTCATGTTCTAGTTTTCACCGAGACGTGGCTAAAATCGGACATCTCTGATTCAACAGTTTTTCCCACTAAATATACCACTTATAGATGCGATCGCTCTTCCCGCGTTGGGGGTGGGGTTTTAATTGCTGTGGTTTCCGGCCTTTCGTCGGAGTTGACACATTCTTTAATTCCCCATGACATCGAATTTATAAGTGTTAAAATAACTTTTTCTACTTTTTCCGTATTTATTACTTGTTCCTATATTCCTCTACATTCCGATACCAGAATTTACTCCTCTCACCTCTCTGCCATTGAGTCGATATCTCTGTTATTTTCAAACAGTGACCTATTGATTGTTCTTGGAGACTTTAACTTGCCTGAAGTTATGTGGTCCACGAACAATGAATCAAATGCGCATTTAAGTTCGAAGTCCCATGATTTTATCGATGGCCTATTTGAGTTGTCTTTGTCACAAATTAATCCTATTCGCAACTCGATAAACAGATCTCTTGATTTAATATTTTTGTTGGATCCCCCCGGCAATGTTGCATCTAGAATTGACCCGTTGGTTCTTCCTGAGGACCCCTTTCATCCGACATTGGAACTTACCATTGAATTGCCCTCTCTTGTGTGCTCTGCTTCTGGAAACTCGACGGCTAAAACCCGTTGTTTTAAGAAAACAGATTTTTTAAAACTTAACGATTTAATTTTTGAAACCGATTGGTCTCAATTGTACACTTGTACAGATATTGATGTTGCCATACAACTTTTTTATACCTTGTACTCGCTTTTTGATGTTTGTGTTCCACTTGAGCTCCTTCCGTGTCCTAATAGGCAGCCTTGGTTCACAAGAGAACTAATAAATTTGAAAAACAAGAAGTCAAGGTATTTCAAAAAGTATAAGAATTCGAAAAAATCATCTGATTTCTCCCGTTATGTGGATGCTCGTTCTAGATTTAATGTGCTGAACGCACAATGTTATAAAGAATATCTTAACCGTTGCAGACTTCAATTCTCGCACAATCCTAAGCAGTTTTATACGTTTGTTAACTCTAAACGCAAATCTTCCACTATGCCCTCTTCTGTGCGGTATGGTAATGCGAAAGCAAACACTGATCAGGCCATAGCCGATCTGTTTGCCGAGTTTTTGATGTCAACCTACTCGTCTTCTAGCTTCTTTGCGAATCAACCATACCCCTATCAGTTGAATGGGTCTAGTTGTATTTTTAGCCCTGTAATCACTGAAAGCTCTCTCCTTTGCGATCTTAAACCTGTGTATGCACCGGGTCCCGATGGAGTACCTGCTTATGTACTTAGGTTTTGTGCTGATGCACTTTGTAAGAATATTCATAAATTATTTGAATTGTCTCTTGAGTCATCCTCTTTCCCTGTGTTGTGGAAGGAATCTTATATCATTCCTCTCCATAAAAAGGTAATAAGTCGGATGTTGAGAATTATAGAGGTATTTCCAAGTTGTCTGCAATTCCAAAAGATTTTGAGAGAATTATGACATCTCAAATGCAACATTTATGTAGCTCCATTATTTCACCCTATCAACATGGATTTGTGAAGCGTCGATCTACTACCACTAACTTATTAGAGCTTACATCATTAGTGATCAAAGGGTTCTTTGGTAAGATGCAAAGTGACGTCATTTATACTGATTTTAGTAAGGCTTTTGATTCGGTTAATCACTCCTTGTTGCTTCATAAACTGAGTTTAATTGGTTTCCCAACTAATCTTCTTAGTTGGATCTCTGATTACCTAAGTTCTAGAACACAAAAAGTTATATTTTGTAATTCATATTCGAAACTAATCCTGGTTACCTCTGCGGTACCCCAAGGTGGTCTCTTGGGTCCGTTGCTTTTTACTCTCTTCATAAATGATCTTCCGTCTGTCTTGACTCACTCTCGTGTGCTTATGTACGCCGATGATGTGAAACTATGTTTAACATTTAACGATTTGGTTTCCCGCTATAATTTGCAAGCTGACTTGGATGCATTTCAGTCTTGGTGTAAAGGTAATCTATTAAACCTTAACAGTTCCAAGTGTAAGGTTATGACATTTTACAGGAGCTGGCCACAATTCTCCACTTATATGCTTGATAATGTCCCACTTGAGTGCTTAAATGATTCAGCCAATGAGGTAAATGATCTTGGGGTTATTCTTGATCACCGACTTAAATTTGACTCTCATGTTACTGCTACTGTTTGTAGGGCCAGGAGTGTTCTTGGGTTTATTAAGCGCTGGTCGAAGGAATTTGATGATCCCTATACGACGAAGATTTTGTACACTTCTCTTGTCCGTCCGATTCTCGAGTACGGATCATGTGTGTGTTCTCCGCAATATTCGACCCATCAAGATTGAATTGAATCTGTGCAAAAACAGTTTTTATTGTTTGCTCTTCGTGGTTTGGGGTGGAATCCTGAGGTCCGTTTACCATCGTACTTTAGTAGACTTCTTTTGATTAACCTTCCCCCCTTATTAACCGTAGAGTTATGCTTGGAGTAATCTTTATACATAGACTAATTAATGGTGAAATCGACTCAACTGAGCTGGTTGGCCAAATTAACCTCAACGTTCCTATTAGACCGACTCGTAATTTTATCCCCCTATAACTACATCGTTGTACCACTAACTATGCCTTGCATGAACCGTTCGTGTCCTCTGTGCTGATTACAATAAACTCTACCGAATAATTAACTCTGAAGCTTCTCTTCCTGTTATAAAAATTTCTATTTTAACTTATTTAGCCCGTAGTTAACATTACTTTATGTTCTTCCTTCGCTATTTCGTGTCACACGTTAGTGGCTGCGCCTCTCGGTCGGTTGGGCGGGAGGTGGGCTGCTATTTTGCTTGGGGTTCGCGCGTAACAAGCTTAGGCTTGGTGTCGCATGGGCCACTTGAACGTACTGCGCATTGTACGTCAACGTCCATATATATAAAGCTCTTGCGATAACTGTCTTATCAGTGCCAACGAATGAATTCTCAGTTGATAACGCCTTAAGACTAATTTCGTCTGATCATTATTTTGAATATTATTTTGAATGTATGGTTGCAAAGTATCGCCAAAAGCACTCGGAAACGATAACCATTTACACGTTATATGGTTACGCCAATTAAAGATGTGCTGCAGCTTGAATTTTGTGACGTTTGAGTTGCCACCCAACCTACATATTTTCTATGAAAACCAAATCTAGCAGCTTCGACTTTGACAGTTTTATCGAAGCTGCGGCCGATTTGAATAGACTATTAGTCACAAAAATTGCATTATTATTTTAGTTAGGTAAAACTTGAACCCTCTTCCAAAAAACTCGAACCTAAAATTTCCGAACATTAACCATTGGCCAAAGTCGGTTCGAATCCGCGAATCGGAGTTTAAAACAATAATTCGGCTTGCAGCCCTGTATAAAATAGCATTTAACGTTTTCAGCGGAAATCTGTTGAGCAATTGAGCCCTCACCAGGTTCAACGTATTCATTGGACCACAGTAGTGTCAGAACCGACCTTCATGGTCCTTAAGCTGCCTTTACACTTGTCATATATATCTAAATAGTCGGTTGTCAAAATTCTCTAAAGAGAATCTCTTATTAAATTGAATCTGTCAAAGTACATTAAAGAAGGCAAAATTTTCTACATATTTAGAGATATTTGATTTGCTATTACACGTTTGTCTGAGAGTCTCTTTAGAGATATATGACAACTATTTCTAATGTTAATGCCTTATTAATGTTAATGTCTTATTAAATTGAACCTGTCAAATTACATCAAAGAAGGCTACATTTTCTAAATATTTAGAGTTATTTGCTTTGCTATTACATTATCGTCAGAGAGTCTCTTTTGAGATATATGACAAGTGTAAAGGCAGCTTTAACACAATTTAAAAATTGCCAGATTTGTAGCTAATAGCATTTTCAAGACATTAAAAGAACTTCCACTTGCAAAATTGCTAGATCTAGCAACTAACTTGTTAAAATGGCAACACTGCTACCGACCAGTCAGTAGACGGTCGCGACCGTCAAATTAAATGAGTTTGATTAGTTTGGCCGCCAAAACCAAATTCAAGCAGCTGTTCATACCACGACATTCGCTTGTCTCCGTACCCAACGTGAAATGCGGTTTTACAATTTTTTTTCTCTGATATAGAATACTCGCTAAGAGCGTGCGCACACATGCGGCTGAAAGATGAACTGAGGGCAGAATTTAAGGCTGATCTTGACAAATACCCACGCTCCGTGTATGATAGTGTGCACAACAAGCACTGGTTTGATCTTTAAAATTCAATTGTAAATTCAGCTTTGCGGAATCAATCAAGAATGTTTGTCTATTTCTTCTTGTTGACGTATTAAAATATCATGGAAACTCTAAGGTCAGTTCATCTTTCAGCCTGATGTGTGCGTGCGCCCTTAGAGTTTCAAAACATGCTTAAAAACGACTTTCTAAAAATGTTTTTTGAAAACTTTAACCATATGTTTTGGTCCTAAGAATTGACAATAAAAATGTGCAAATTTTTTTATCTTTGAAAAATAGAAGTGAAAACTTGCACAGTTTTGTAGATAGATGTTTCGTACCTTCAGTAGTATTCAGCAATACTTATCGAACTGCCAAAGGAATGGTAAAGATGGGTTGAAAGATAGTCAAGTTAGGAGCAGCAGCGCTGCTTTCTGCTGCTACTGCTGCAGCAAAATACATACTGAGCATACATATTCAGGTACAGAATAAATAAATATAACAATATCTTGTAAATATATAATGGACACTAACAACAGATCCGAATTGGCGAAGCGGATCTTGAGAAATCTGTGTTTTTATATGCTTATTCTTAAAGCACTGATTTGACGAGAGTGGATGGTGTATAGTTTTGATATAAACTCATGATAAGGCAGATAAGGGCATTCCTTAGCCAAACGTGCCTTACAAAGTAATAAAACATGTACGTTAGCTGGCAAAGCAGGGTATGCATAAACCAAAACAAAGTAAGAATTCAATTTTGTTTCTCGAGTGTTGAGGTGTGAGCTATGCAGATGTCGAGTTTTCATTCAACTCTCCGTTTTTTCGGTTCTTTTTCTCTCGCTCGATAATTGACAATAGAATGCTTGGCAACCAATAACCTTGACAAAAAGTACTAAGTATATGGGCAATTTATTTGACTTTGCTCTGATTTCAGGTCAATTTGTCTTTTGTTAGATCCTATTTTGAGTCACATAAAAGCCAAGTGGAGCCAGAGGTGACAAGAGTGGTTGTAAAAAAATTGACTTTTTGGTTGACAGTCTGCGCAGGATTTTGTTTGCGCTATTGTCGGCGTCTAAAGCAAAGGCGGTCACGTGCTTGAAATCTTACATCAGCATTCACTTGAATTTCAAATGATATCCTTCAAGCTGCGCAGGCAAATTTAGCAAGGCAAGTTTAATTTCTTACCATACATGGGACGCTCAGGTTTATTTCTCATTGGGTGGGGCATAAATAATTAAATTACATTTAGATTTGCAGTATTCTATTACCTTGTGGATATAGTATTTCAAACTTCGCACGGACAATTGAAATGTGCGGCACATATATTTGTATGATCGAAATGCATGCACGTTTGAGCAGAAATTGTCTAAGCGAATTACCTGTGTATGTATATATGTATATCCTTAGTCACAAACAGCAAATTACATCTTGTAGTTCTTTGAGAAAATCAAACAGCTACAACACACTGAATTATTCCGTTTATTACGCTTAATTAATTTAACTATTTCCCTGCCAGTGGCAAACGGCACCTGAATAACTTTCATAATTTCCAGCCATAAAGCAAAAAGAAAACTACCACAAAAATTCTGAAGAAGTTTTCAAGTTAGCAACTTTTTCATTAAAAATTTGGCCTGACTTTAAGATTTCAGACGGGGCAATGGCATTGGGTTGCCAACCATTTTTTTTTTGAGCACTTTTAATTTCACAAACTGCAGCCAGGCATGTGGCAGGTAATTAAATGCACTCTAGGCCAGGCTTTTATCATTTCTAACAGTCTGAATAAAGACAATATAAGACGCTGCCTATGTAAGCTTTAGCTTAAACAAGGTTATCTTGCCTCAATTCTACAACACAGAACACAATATTTACTCAGGCTGAAAAGACACTTTAAATTTTTAGGGACATTTTTAGTCACAAAATTTCGTCTATGGCGAAAAGTCGTTGGTGTAAGCAAGTGAAATACAAGAGCGACTTTTGTCCATTAACGAAGAATGGCGACAATAATTGAAAGTGTCATTACAGCCTTACTGATGTGTGTATAGTGTTTCACTTTTTAAATTAAATTTGATATTTATGTAGTAGGCACTGATTGGAAAGGTATCCAATTTTCTTACCTAGGTAAGGTACAAGGTAAATGTCAAAATATATACCTAGGTGTGGTAACAAGTATCCGGAATTTCCAGTACCTAGGTAAAGGAAAAGGTCCAAAAATGGTACTTTTAAATTAAAAAGCATGGTTCATCAATTTATATTAGTAATAAATATTAACTGTACGGGCTTAAATCCAAATATTAGGCTTAAGAATCCAGATTTATTTGGAATCCACTTCAATTTAAAGCAAAGGTCTTTGCCACGCTTGAAGTTAAAACTCCTTCTATAAGAGCATCTTTAAGTTGATTACAATATTTCAAATTTTTCAAGCATTGAAGTCATAAAAAATCCTAAATAACAACGAGATTTGCCCTGCAAAATTGTGACTAGTACAATCATAATAAGTATCATCTTGTAGCACTGGACTAGAGCCGAATAAATAAATTAAATTAAAGATCAATAGCCTCAGCGAAAATTTCAGTAACATTATTCGATCCATGCAAAAAAATAAAATACCTTGGAAAAATGATTTCATCATCAGCATGAACTATGCCGCTCTATTACCTTTAAATTAGACTCTTTTAAAAACTCAGCCTTCACGTGTTTCCTTCAAAACTGTACACTTTAAATGCTTTTCAGAAGTTGGATAGATTTTCTGTAACTGTTTAACACTTGGTATCTCTAAGTCGGTATTTGCTATGAACTTCAGCTAATATAGTAGCAATTATTTCATGTGTGTGGGAAAATCGCTTTCACTTTCTTAAACAATTTGCGATTTAGAACCGGTTTCCAGTACAAAATCGGTCTAAAAATCGCAAAACTTTTGCGAAAGTGAAAATGGGAACACGGCTGATAGTCCGGCTTCCTTTTATCTACACTCAAAAAACAACTCACCCTAAAAAGTTCCATTTTCGACCTAATTTTTAGAAAATCGGCTTTAAAAAAGGGCCTAAGGGCGACTCCCCTTATTCTTAAGAAAATTTTTCTAAAAAAAAATAGAAATTGTGTTCTAAATTTCAGGGACGGAACCCTTAGCCCACTCAGCTATTTGCCTTAAGCAAGACGTTGCGTCAAAACCATAGTTAATAAAGTACGCAGTTGGGCGAGGCCTGGGATCAAGTCACCGAAGCAGCACTTTTCCATTTTTATTATACCCTTGCAAAGGGTATTATAATTTTGCCCAGAAGTTTGCAACGCATAGAAATATTCATTTCCGACCCCATAAACTATATATATTCTTGATCAGGGCGACGTGCTGAGTCGATTGAGCTTTGTCCGTCTGTCTGTCCGTCTGTCTGTCCGTCTGTTCGTCCGTCTGTTTCTACGCAAACTAGTCTCTCAGTTTTAAAGCTATCGAGCTGAAATTTTGCACAGAGTCTTCTTTTTACTGCACGCTACTAATATGTCGGAACCGACCGGATCGGATGACTATATCTTATAGCTGCCATATGAACCATCGGTCAAAAAATCGGTCTTAGTGAGAAAAACTTTTTTGTTTTCAATGTTAGCGGCCTTAAACTCAGCCATTGTTATTATTGTATGCTTTCAAACAGATTTGCAAATTTTGGTCAAGATCGGATGACTATATCTTATAGCTGTCATAGGAACAATAGGTCGGAAAATGGGTCTTAGCAAGAAAAACTTTTTTGTTTTCAATGCTAGCGTCATAAAACTCGGCGATAATTAATATTATATGCTTTCAAACAGATTTGCAAATATTTGTCAAAATCGGATGACTATTACATATAGCTGCCATAGGACCGATCGGTCGGAAAATGGGTCTTAGTGAAAAAACTTTTTTGTTTTCAAGTAAATAGTTCTTAAAGTCGGTGATTCTTAATATTAAACGCTTTCAAACTAATTCGAAAAAATTGATCGACATCGGGTGACTATACCTTATGGTTGCCATAGGACCGATCGGTTGGAAAATGAGTCTTAGTGAGAAAAACTTTTCTGTTTTAAACTTTATCTTTCTGAAACTCCGCGATTGTTAATTTGATATGTTTTCAAAAAGATTCGTGAAATTTGGTAGAAATCAGATGTTTACCTGTAGGAAAATGGGTTTTAGTTAAAAAATTGTTAGATTTTTATGTAAGCGTTCTTAAACTCTGACATTTCAAAAACAGCATTTGCAAGGGTATTAAAACTTCGGCACAGACGAAGTTAGCTTGGCCTTCTCGTTTTTATATTCTTTTAGAAAAACTTTCTTAAAATTAGGGTTTATTTTCTCAATTTTAGGGCAAAATACCCTACATTTGTAACAAATATTTTCTAAAATCAATGGCGAAATTACCCTAAAAATTAGAAAAGGCAATAAAGCAAATTCACCCTAAAATTTAGAAAAATATATTTTTTTTTCTAAATTTTAGAAGTTTTTTTCTAAAAAATTGATTTTTAGGGCAACTTTTCTAAAATGCAGAAAATTTTTTCTTAAAAATATAAATTTTTTTCTAAATTTTAATGCGATTTCAATTTAAGGGCGATTTTCTTAAATATAGAAAAATAATTTTCTGAGTGTAGTATGGATCGTACAGTTTTCGAACACGTAATCTTTACCGGACATCCAGTTAAAGCCACAAACAGGTTCCGGATACTTTTCTTTTCAATAAGGCAGAGCGCTATCGGCTATCGGTACGAAAAGTACCTAGTACCTTACCTATTGACAAGGTAAATAAAAAATTAAGACCTACATACTTAAGGTAAAAGGTACTCGAATTTGAAAATACCGAGGTAAGGTAAAAGGTACACAAAATATGTATCTAGGTATGTACATAGGTATTTGTACCTAGATACTTCCAAACACTAGTAGTAGGCAGTGGAGTACCCTCATGCAGTAGGCAAGGAGTACTCTATTTATTATATAATTAAGCGTTAAAGAATGACATACACGTTTTTGAAGATTGGTCACACTAAAAAGACACAAACGAATGTACATAAGACTAAACGTCCCTCATATGAATTTTGGTTTTTCATTTCGATAACAAGAAATTATTATCAATTTTTTGCGATTTGAGGAACAGAACATTTCAGAAAAAAAAATCCCATATGCTTTTGTTCAGTGTAATGTTTACACATAAGCTAAGCACAAAGCAAAAATAAAGATTAGTCTTAAGCGAGAGTTAAACAGATCAGACGCATTTTTAGTAAATAGCTGGCGCCAACTTTACCACAATTAAATGTTTCTTTCTATCAATTGGTTACGTTATGGGTCCTCAGAAGAAACGACATTTATGATAGTTTTAATCGGCTGAAAATCACTTTCAACACTTATCTGACTCAAACTGGTTCGGAAATGTTCTTGAACCAGACAAATGTACAACTATTATTTCCAACCTTTACACCGAATTTCAATTTTATTGCTTTTGTGAAACCAATGTGGAAACTAAATATTATTGGCCGTGTTCAGCAGAACAACTTGCTCCCTGATCAAGTATAAATTTGAAATAATATTTCTTCAGAACTCGATTGATAGCCAATTTGAGGTATCATGATACAGCAGCATGTATCAAAAAAATAGGACGCTACTTTAAAGTGATACAGCTCACTCCAACAGCAGAAACTAATCGACTTGAAATTTTTTTCTGATAACTGCTCAGGGATCAGGTATTCTGTTGAACACGCCCATTGTGTTTGCAATAAAATCAAACAACAAAATGTGAAACGTCAAGTATAGTAACCTGAGATATTCGGCATGCTTCGTTTCACATAAGCACTAATTTTCGAGTTTTCGAACTATATTGAAAATTATTTAGTTTCAAATTAATACTTTTGCGTATCAAACGGAAATAAGAAGTTTCAAACTAAAACCCAAAATATTCATTTAATACTCTCTAGGTTTATGTTGATACAAAAAAATGATACTGGTTTCAGTTTCAATTTGAGACAAGGAGTATCAAATTGATATTGATGCAACTTTGGTTGGGTTTATATGTATTACACTAGATCAAGAGGTACAGTTTATTGAAGAGGTGGCGGATATGCTAGATGATTCGTTGTGCTGTTTTGGGAAATGGTCCATCACGTCTGAATTTTCGATTATTTTAACTTTAAGTTTGTTAAAATTCCAATTTTGACCCATTTTAAGCTCGTTTTGTGGGGAACCTTCACTTTTGTTTTACTCTATTTAATATTATCGTGAAGAACTGTCTCTAAACTTTAAAATAAACTGTCCCAAACAGTTCTACGAACTTTTAAGAGAAGATAAACTATTTTGAAGTCATGCGTTCGAAGTGACTACATTTTGTACCGCCCATTCGCAATAAGTATGCAATGGGGTTTAATACAAATAACTAGCCATCTATTGTATATTTACATAGCATGTATTCCAACTGAAAAATCTTAGTTAAAACAAGAAAGAAAGTCGGTCAAGCCCGACTATAACATACTCTGTACCCATAACGTCTCAGCTCGCATTTGCTCACGAGTTATACGCGCTCATCTCTAAGTTTCACTCTCTCTCTCTCTCTCTCTCTCTCACTAAGATTGACGTTGAATAGAATGCTGCGGTGGTGGGTGGGGTGGTGCTGGGTGTTTATTGGCCGTTTTTTGCTCATAACTTGAGTATCGTTCATCCGATCTTTATCATTCCTTCAGCAAATCGATAAATAATTTTATTTACAAGGTATCTCTAGAAGGTACGAACGATCTATCTTCAAAACTGTAGGAGATATGACGTTTTTTCCAAATTGCGGGGGCGGGAGGGGGCGTGGCAAAAATTGAAAATAAACTTGATCTGCCTGCAAGTATAAGAAATATATGTCCCATACATGTCAAACCTCTATCTCTTACCATCTCTGAGATCTCTTCGTTCATACGGACGGACGGACGGACGGACGGACGGACGGACGGACGGACGGACGGACGGACGGACGGACGGACGGACGGACGGACGGACGGACGGACGGACGGACGGACATGGCTATATCGACTCGGCTGTTGATGCTGATCAAGAATATATATACTTTATAGGGTCGGAAATGATTCCTTCTCCCTGTTACATACTTTTGCACAAACTTAATATACTCTATGTACCTTCGGTACAGAGTATAAAAATCGTAGAATTATTTGGTATAGTTTGTTTTAAAGTTAAGAAATAGTCAGCGAATATAATAGAGTTCAAGTAAACGTAAAGGCTTAGCAAAAAGAACCAAAGTATGCATTTTAAGCAACTCTAGGCTCAAATTACCAAAAGTCTAGACGAACTGGACCATTTCCTAAAACAGATTCGAGTTCAGCGCACGGAAACTAGCTAGATTCACCCCCACCGCTGCAATAAACTGAAAAAAGGAAATATTTGTTTGCCTTGTGTTATCCACTTGGTTGTCATTTTTTTTTGCCAAGTCAAACAAACTGTCAACTGTCAGGGGTGGAACTGGCATTTGGCTTGACCCCGAGGGTTGTTTTGGTTAACTGTTGAGTAAAATGTTTAGCATTTGAAAAGAAATATTTAATAGCCTTCCTGTGTTTCGGAGGGGGAAATTCGAAAAGTATGCAACATTTGTATAACTCTGCTATTTATTATCCGATCTTTATGATAATTTTTTTTATTTATATATATTGTCTAATTAGTGGGTTTGGCTGGCTCTAGGTCCGAAAAAGTTGCATTTGCTCACAACTGTAAACAACTTATGCATTGTACCACCAAAACTGATCTAAGCAATGATTGGATGGAGCGGCAGTTGGCAATTATGCTTTCTTCAGCGAAAAGCCTACTGAAGAGTTGTTAGGGATAACGATGAAACAGTTCTGTATAGGCAACCAGCTCTTCTTGGTGGTACAATACATAAGTTGTTTACAGTTGTGAACAAACGCAACTTTTTCGGACCTAGAGCCAGCCAAACTCACTAATTAAACCTTAGAAAGGTCGCCAAATAAACTACAAATATATATATATTGTCGATATCTTAAAAATTGTAAGGGCGCATTTCACATCTTTTACATAGAACTATCTGTCACATAAACTAACAAACAACAGAGTAAATTGTAAGTTTATCTGGCACATAAATCCGCCCTAAAAGTTAACTTTAACTTTAACTTCCGCTCTCATTTTTATTGGAAAAGGTTTTAAAAAATATGTCAAATGCATACTGCAAGCTCATATATCCATTTAAGCAACTCTTACATTTAAAAGCAAATGCATTGCCTAAGGGAAAGACTAAAAAAATAAACGTAATTTTTCCATTAACGGCTTTACTGAGACTTTAATTAAAATGTTCGGTATGCGGATAGTAATCGAAATAACGATTTACACTGTCATCATTAACTGCATGATTTAATATGAAATGCTTTTCGTGTAAAGTTCCTTTCAATAATTTTAAAGGTAAATCCGTAATTTAAATACCCTTTCACGAATACTTACAGTTAATTAGAAACAAACTTATTGAAAGTAATTTTCATAGATTTTATCACTCGAAAAATTATAATTTACTCTTACAAAAGATGTGCTTAATGAGTGATTCTTCCCACCTAATAAAATATAATCAAATTAAATCTAAAGAAGAGTCTGAAATCGGTAATTAGTTATTAAAGTTTATCATTAAAACCTTCAAATTTTTTTGCCGGCTCTAGGTCTCGCTATGTTGGTACAAAACTTTAAAACAGGGACACACCACACCACAAAGGAGGTTAGTTGACCGAACAGCTGTTTCAATGGTATCTCTACCATATCATCAGCGGTCTTCACCTGGTACCACAATCAGAAAACAACTCCCTCCTCATGCCTGAGATGCCATAATCGCTTGGGAACTCCAATGCGATTCAACAGCAAAATCCAGACACAACGAGCCAGAGCCGCGCTGTCTGTGGCCTTTGTACGTGTGTGTGTCCCCCAATGGTCTTACAATGTTAGTGAGAGAGATTTCCTCCCCGCTGCTAACACAGTGACCAATAAGTCTGAGTGTAGAATTGCATTCAAACAGGGGTTTTTGTTGCTATAAACGAAACTATTTTTAGTTTCAACAACAACGCCGTGCCTAGCGTTTTATACATGCATGTATGTTTTAACGACCTTTATGTTAATTAAAACCTTCAAATTTTTTTGCCGGCTCTAGGTCTCGAACACACACACGTACAAAGGCCACAGACAGCGCGGCTCTGGCTCGTTGTGTCTGGATTTTGCTGTTGAATCGCATTGGAGTTCCCAAGCGATTATGGCATCTCAGGCATGAGGAGGGAGTTGTTTTCTGATTGTGGTACCAGGTGAAGACCGCTGATGATATGGTAGAGATACCATTGAAACAGCTGTTCGGTCAACTAACCTCCTTTGTGGTGTGGTGTGTCCCTGTTTTAAAGTTATGTACCAACATAGCGAGACCTAGAGCCGGCAAAAAAATTTGAAGGTTTTAATTAACATAAAGGTCGTTAAAACATACATGCGTTCATCATTAAAGTTTTTATACCCTTGCAAAGGGTTTTATAATTTTACCCAGAAGTTTGCAACGCATAGAAATATTCATTTCCGACCCTATAAACTATATATATTCTAGATCAGGGCGACGAGCTGAGTCGATTTAGCTTTGTCCGTCCGACTGTCCGTCCGTCTGTCTGTCTGTCCGTCTGTCTGTCTGTCCGTCTGTCTGTCTGTCCGTCTGTTTCTACGCAAACTAGTCTCTCAGTTTTAAAGCTATCGAACTGAAATTTTGCACAGAGTCTTCTTTTTACTGCACGCTGCTAATATGTCGGAACCGACCGAATCGGATGACTATATCTTATAGCTGTCATAGGAACCATCGGTCGAAAAATGAGTCTTAGTGAGAAAAACTTTTTTGTTTTCAATGTTAGCGTTCTCAAGCTCGGCTAATATTAATATTATATACTTTTAAACAGATTTGCCAATTTTTGTCAACATCGGATGACTATATCTTATAGCTGCCATAGGAAGCATCGATTCGGAAAATGGGTCTTACTGAGAAAACCTTTTTTGTTTTCACTGTTAGCGTCCTCAAGCTCGGCTATTATTAATATTATATGCTTTCAATCCGATTTGCTAATTTTGGTTAAAATCGGATGACTATATATGTATTATAGCTGCCATAGGACCGATCGGCCGGAAAATGGGTCTTAGTGAAAAAAACTTTTTTGTTTTTAAGTAAATCGTTCTTAAGGTCGGTGATTACTAATATTAAAAGCTTTCAAACTAATTTGGAAAAGTTGATCGACATCAGGTAACTATATCTTTGGGTTGCCATTGACCGATCGGTCGAAAATTAGTCTTAGTAAACAATTTTTTTTGTTTTTTTTGTTAGCGTCCTTAAACTCGCTGATGACTTATTTTATATGCTTTCAAATAGATTCGCAAAATTGGGTCGACTAATCGACTAATTGGGATGACTAATCGGAGGCTGCCATAGGGCCGATCGGAAAATGAGTCTTAGTGAGAAAAACTTTTTTGTTTTCAATTTTATCGTTCTTAAGCTCGGCGTTTGTTAATTTGATATGTTTTCAAAAAGATTCGCGAAATTTGGTCGAAATCAGATGTTTATCTGTCGGAAAATTGGTTTTAGTTACAAAAATTTTTGATTTTTCTGTAAACGTTCTTAAACTGTGACATTTGCATTTGCAAGGGTATAAAAACTTCGGCACAGACGAAGTTAGCTTGGCCCTTTCGTTTTACTTTTTTTTTTACAAGGTTTTGGCTGGTGGAACTAACATGGCCGCACCATAAAGCCCAATTAGTTGGCCAGTGACCGGTAGAGTAACTGGTCATAATACTCCCACTTACCTTCCAGCATACTTTTTTTATCGGGACCCCTCTCTTGCTGTGAGTCGGACCATTATTGGCATTGGCCAATAAACTTGTTTCACTTCTTTCTAAAGCATCTTTTTTTCTTAATTGTAAAAAAGCTTGGCAGCATCAGTTAAAATCCTTCCGCATTTGTTCCTTCCTGCTCCCACGCACTTCCATCTCCATTTTTTAAATTAAAATGAATGTTTTGTTGAGCAGCGAATTTCAAACACAGACTTTTGGTAGAAGGGTTCAATCCTTTAACCACTTGCCTGTCAAATAATTGCCGCAACCGCTGCCAAAATATGTACATAATTGTAAATACATTTATTTGACATGCATAAGCCGTAAAGAGTAGATAAAGGAAAGCATTTGCTCATTAACCTTTAAGTAAAAGGCTACTTCAAACAAATTAAATTCATTAAAAAGATCCATTGACTGCCTTTAGGCGGAATTAAGAATAGATTCAAATGTACTTTGTACAATTACGTTTACTTTCTTTTGGTGCAGTGTGGAGTGTGCCAATACCAGGCTAGAATATTGATCTTGGTTTAATTGAATATAAATACAAAGACTGAATTACCACAAAGTTCATTCATGTGTTATGCCTGCAAGTAGGAAACAGTTTTGTAAACTTTTATCTTGAATTTAAAAGTTACCTTTTTTCGCTGGGAACTTTGACAGTTGTTGCTGATTTTGTTGTAGTTTTTTTTTTTTAGCTTAGTTCCACGAACAGCTCAAATTGTGTCAATTTGCCGTTGTCCTCCGCTTGTGTGCAATATATTGTATTGCTGTTGGCTATGCTATGAGTGGTCTCTGATTGCCATTTGACTTTAAAGTTATTTGTCTACTCATCTTGTTGTCGTTAATTTTTTGTGCCAGTCATTAGGATTGGAGATAGAATCTCCAACGCCTTGTTGAACTAATGCCAATGTTTTGGTGTTTTGCTTTGCGGGTGAGTATGATGTTTTCCAAATAATATGGATTGTACTCGTAGAGTAAAAAGGGTATACTTAAGTCGTGCAAATGTATGTAACAGGCAAAAGGACTCATTTCCGACTATATAAAACATATATATATTCTTGATCAGAATCAACATCTATAATTTCTGAGTGAGCGGAGTTATAAGAATATCACATTTGTCATATATTTGGGCTTGTCCTGTTAATAAAAATCTGTTGCCAACTTGTTGGCTTTTCCTTAGAAGGCATGCATGCGCTGTCTACTAACATTATATTTATACGTTAACAATAATGTTTGTGCTCTGTTAATTTTCATTTAGAAAGGCTACTAAACATTTCTCCCGCTAAGTAACGGGTATGTCGAAGTCGGTCATGCTCGACTTTAACTTATGCTCTCGTTTTAATTAGTTTTTGCGCAGCTGCATAAAGTGTGCTCAACTATATCTTAGACAATTGTCTCTTAGCTTTATTTATATATATATGAGAAAGCGTAACAAGCTGACCCTCAATCCAAAATTCCAAAAATCGATGTTGAATTCCAGGTGACTCCAGTGGCTCAAACTGTGGCCAATTAATTTGTGAGGTCGGAAATGTACTGTTTTTCCAACGAACCCAAGGAACACAATGTCGAGCATTGCACACTGGGCTGGATTTCGAAATTTTTGGCATTTGGAGGGTTTGATAACTATAGCCAAACTAACATGTGGGGAAAATTTTGCACAGATCGGACCACGCCTATCCTCGCAGCTCATATGATCCCACATTGCGTATGCGTAACTTAATTTAGAAGTTGAAAGTTTTTATACTCTGTACCAAAGTATGTGGAAAAGTATGTTACAAGGAATCATTTCCGACCCTTTAATGTATATATATTTTTCATCAGCATCAACAGCAGAGTTGATATAGCCATGTCCGTCTCCCCGTCTGACCCTCCGTATGAACGAAGAGATCTCAGAGATGGTAAGAAATAGAGGCTTCCCATGTATGGGACATAAATATATTATACTTACAGGCAGATTAAGTTTATTTAAAATATTTGCCACGCCACCTCCCGCCCACACAATTTGGAAAAAACGTCATATCTCCCACAGTTTTGTAGATAAATGGTTAGTTCCTTTTAGTGATATTTCGTAATTAAGATTATTTGTCGACTTGCCGAAGAAATGATGAAGATCGGATGAACGATAATTCAAGTTATGACGCAAAGCTGCAGCGCTACATTCAGCTGCTACTGCAGGTACAATGTATACTACTGTCGTCGCTTGACCTCTGAGTGGAAAGGTACCAAATTTTCTTCCCTAGGTAAGGTACAAGGTAAATGTCAAAAAATATGCCTAAGTAAGGTAAAAGGCAAAATGGTATTATACTTAAGTACACTCAAAAAAAAATTAATCCACTCGGAATCAAATCATACGGATTCAAATCATCGATAATGAAAACAACGTAATCCCGGATATTCTTGACCAGTTCCGAAAAAGGATTAAGTTGATCAGACTTTTTTGATCCTAAAAAGGATTACATTTAACCCGGGGTAATCTTAAAAAAGATTGAATTAAGCAAAAAATCCGAGAATAATTTAATCCCAATCCAGGATCATTTTAAGCATGTTCGAGATTGTTTTTGAGCTCGGTATGTAATATTGATTTGATCCCAGGAAAGATACCTCTCTTCTTCCTTTCCTCCGCCATATTCCAAAGGATATCCTTATACGTTTCAAGACCCACACCAGTTTTGGTTCATTTAAAACTTCTGAAAAACAAAGAAATATACAAATTTATTCGGCTCAACTGGGATTCGAACCCACGACCATACGCTCTGAACACGAAAGGAATAGCATCTCATAGCAACTATCTCATCGTTCACGACCATCGCCTTCGTTAGTTGCCGCATGTCAAAAATGCTACTTAAATTTTGTCGCTCTCGCTCTCTTAAATATGAACATGTGATCTCTAGACATCGGATTTTGCATATTTGCATATTTTGAACCCCACGTCCGTGTTAAGTTCTGATTGCACACATCTTATTTTTATTGATCAATGATCTATTTCCGCTAAAAACAATTTTGCATAAATTGCATATTTGCATAAAAAATATGCAAAATATGCAGAATATGCAAAGTATGCAAAAAACCTTTTTTTTATGAAATTACATAATGATTCTGTGTTAACCATTTTCTGATTTTGTTGCAAATCTGTTTGAACTTGTAAATTAACGTCACCAATTCAACTTGTAATCAATTAAAATCCCGAAAATGAGTGATAAAAGCACTCTATTAATTCAAAAATGGATAAGAGATTTGCTATCAAACTGTTTTGCAATACATATTTACATAGCAGGCACCAGGCGTGCCTTGCTGCGCCCCCTTTAGAATTTTAAACACAATACGAAGAAGAGAAGCTTAATAGACAATTGCCATCTATAAAATTTTCATGAGAATCTAAACTCATTAAATTTTTTTTTCAAAGTTTCCGATTTTTTGGTCCCTATAATCTTCACCCCCTATTTACCCGTCTATATACCCGTCTTCTTGTCAATCTAAGCTCACATAAGAATTTCGCACATGTTAAAATTTCTTTAAACCCGATTGACCGACACCTCCTATTTACCCGTCTTTAACTGCCAACTATTAAGTCTTCATTATAATCTGTACTAATCATAAAATTTTGTATATATCCAGATTTGTGGACAGCTAGATCTTTACTCGTCAATTTACCCGTCTCCATTATAACCTAACTCATGCTGAAGTTTTGTAAATTTCGTAACTTTTTGGACCGTTTGGTCTAACCACTTACGCGTCTACAATTGCCAATTTTGCAAATTTCGCGAAAAATCTAAGCTCAAATATTGATTTGGAAAATTTTGCGATTTTTTGGACAGTTCGGTCTACACTTCCTATATTTACCCGTCTACTATTGCTGTCTATTAAGTCTTCATAATAATCTTTGGTCATTTGGCGATTCTTTTAACAGTTCGATCTATACCTCCTACACCCGTCTACATTGCCATCCATAAAACCTTCATAATAATATTAGGTCTCACGAAAAATTTGCAAACTTTGACTTGTTCAATCCACGCCTCTTATTTACCAACGCCTGCGCTTTTGTAAATGCTAAAATGAAAATTTGGCAAATTTCGCAGTTGTTGGTATAAGCCTCTTATATACGCGTCTTCAATTGCCATCTTTCCAACCTTCATAGTTATCTTAGGTCCTTTGAAAATTTTGCAAGTTCCGCGATTTTAATAACCATTTGATCTTCTCTTTCTATTTACCCGCCGGTTTACCGTTCTTTATGATAATCTAAACTCATATGAGAATTTTTGAAATTTCTCGATTTTTTTGACCATTTGTTCCACATCTCCTTTATTTACCCGTATACTCTAGCCGCCTAGAAAATCTTCATACAAATCTGAAATTAATAAACAATTTAGAAACTCCCAATATTTTAGAACTTTCAAGATACACCTTTCATTTGCTCGGTCTACAACTTCCATTTAACCGTCTATATATGCCATCTATATATTCTTTATAATAATCTAAGCTCAAGAATGAGAATTTTTGTAAATTTCAATATTTTTATACATTTTTTATACAATTACATATTTTGTATATTTATTGCATATTGCGCATATTTTTTGCATATTTGTTTGTTTGTTATTTTACATATGCAAAATATGCATATATTGAATATGCAGTTTTCAATGTAAAGAGGGTTATTATATTAGTATGAATCCAAATTTTCATCTCAATCAACCTTCATTTAAAAAAGTGCATAAAATCCGATGTCTAGTGATATCAAAGCGGGTTGAAGTAAGCACATTTGGAATGATACAAGTTCGAAAGGCTTGGGCCATTCCCTGAAAGCTTAAATTGTGTCGAATATCCTGTAAATCGAGATTGAATTTTCAAGCTCATGCCGGGCATACTCCAAGATTAAAACAAGAAAGAAAGTCGGTCAAGCCCGACTATAACATAATCTGTACCCTTAATGTCGCAGCTCGCATTTGCTCACGAGTTATACGAGCTCATCTCTAAGTATCACAACGGTTTCCAAATTTTACGTAATTTCTTTAACAAGCCAATCTTTAAAACACTTTGCAAATTTGTTATTTTTGTTTGGAGCAAAGGTCTTTGACTCGCTTGAAGTCAGCTTTTCAAAAAAAGAAAATCGTGCAATACTTCTTATTTAAGAGCACATTTAAGTTGATCACAATATTTTAAATTATTCCATCATTAAGTCCGAAAAAATCTTTAATTAAAACGGGATTTGCCTTACAAAGTTGAGACTAGTGCGTTAAAAATAAATATCATCCTGTGTAAATAATTTTTAATTAATAAACTGCTCAACTTCATCTGCTGCTACTGTGGATCTGCTATACTTATAAGTCTGTAGTCCCGATTGACTGACAGATTATCAACCCACAGCCAATACCGCCAGCCCTAGAGGCTAGGAAGAAGCTTCCTAGGTAAGGCGCTCTCGCGCTCACTCTCCCGCTCTCTCTCGCTCTCTTGGCAAAAAAGCTTAGTTCCAAATGTTGGCTGAGAGCCATACCTGTTATAGTTGTATCATGACACACACTCACACAAATTAGGTATCCGTGTAGAGCAAAGAGAGAGGGGTGGTGAAGAGTGAGTGGTGACGGGGGACGAGGGGGAACAGTGGGTTAACAATGATTTAACATAGCAGTGACTTAACACCGGTGGAACAGTGAGGGAACAGTGGGGGGGGGGGGGGGGGAGGGGGGCAGTGAGGGAACAGTGGGTAAACAGAGGAAAAGGGGGAAGAGTGGATAGCAAATTTGAATTAAATATTAATTGAAGAGTGGCTGCAATGAAGTCAAGTTGTGAATTCAGTGCGTCGTATGTCACCCAGTCTCTTTTTGTTCTGATTTTTAGTACGTATTCATTGGTTCAACGAGACGAAAACTGTTTGTAACTGCCAATCTTTTATTAGACCTATTTTTTTTAAAGATATCGAAATTTTATCAAAAAATATTGTCTCTTTAAATTTCGGGAAAGACTAAGACTAAGCTATACGTTCCCAATTATGGACAAGCAGTGCTGATGATGCTGTGAAATGCACAATCCTCATATATTTACTAGAAATGGGCTTGGGACGGAAATATCGCTAGACCCGAAGTTCACTATGTAGTTGTGCGGGAGAGGTATAATTTTAGCATCCACTTGACAGGAAGGGATTAATTTATAATTCTGGAGTCTCCGAGCGCCTAGAAAATTTTGGTTCGGTCCAGTCTTCTTGTTACCTACCGGATCGGAAAACTATATCATATAGCTGCCATATGAACTATCTGCCGGAAAATAGGTCTTAGATAGAAAAGCTTTTTTTTCATTTTATCTTTCTTAAGCACGGTGATTGGTTTTTTGATATGCTTTCGAACAGATTCGCCAAATTTGCGAATCGAAAAGTTTTCGATTTTAGCTTAAGCGTTCTAAGCCTCTGATATTTCAAAAATAACATTCGCAAGGGTATAAACCCCCTCGAAAACCCCCGAGAACTGATTTGGCGTTATTATTGTATGCCTGTCAATATTTCATTCGGTCCCAGTGTGCAGTGTCTGGTCTTTGTACTACAAGAATATGTGACCAGTTGCCCTGTGAACCTAAGTCATTCCATTTAAAGGTACATATATACATACATACAAGCGCAAACGTTGAATTTGTTTTGTGTCCGACTAAGCAAAACTGATTTAATGCGCCATAACAGACAGACCTGTTAGGTGGCTGAACGATTCGTCTGCACGTGTTTAACTTTATTTCTTTGTCCACTTGGGCATAAAAAATTGGTTTAAGTGCTTTGAGAATTATAACCATTATTATGGTTTGCTTTTAACAGTTGACTTTAATGAACAATTATAATTGTTCATTAATTAATTGATAATTAGCAAACGGCAACAATCGATTAGCGCCCCAAGCTCCATGCCTGACTTACATTTCTTATTTAATGAGAAGAAGAGCGACTACATTGAGCAAAAAGTTAAGTTTAAGTAGAAAACGCTCTTCAATTAGTTTTCCCAGCACTTTCCCGTTGTCTTACATTTAACACTTGAGGGTCAACTATGGCCATGTGGTACATAAAACTGCCGCGTACCCCCTTAATATATGGCCCACAATTTTTATAGCCTAAACACTGGGCGTATTCGTGTTTATGGCTCAGACACACTGGGTAAGCAGTCTGTTCTGATATATTAAAATTTGTACGTCAATAAAATAAACAGACGTTGTGTTTGCCATTTGTTTAATAGGTTTTAAATGTAATGCAATATATTTTGCATACACTCATATGCTTTGGCTTATTAATTACATTATTGTAGTTGAAAATGAATGCTCCTTACAGCAGGAAGCTGTTACCCACTCAAGCCAACTTCCTGTAATCACTAATGACGTTTTCCAAGGAGTAAATATCAAAGGGCCTGTGTCCCCGATTTGTGAGAACACCAAAGAGTTCAGAGTGTGTGCAAACAAACAGGTAATTTAATTTTACTCTTTGATGATAGCCTGACCTGGTTTGGCCCTGGGAGCATTTGCATTTAGGCTAATAGTTCATTGCGGTCATGATTATGAGTTGAATTGAGGCCGAGTGTTGGCTAATGATTTGTGCATATAAGGGTAAGTTGGCATTAAAATTTAAATGTGAATTGTCCAGAATTATACAATACTAGCTTGTAGCCGCTGCTTAGATTTTCCTAAGTTTGTAAGCAGGGTTTGTAAGATGCTCAAAAGATATGTTTCTGCCATGATAAAAATCATTGATGAAAAAAATAGAGGAAAGCTAACTTCGGCTCTACCGAAGTTTATGCACCCTTTTAGCTTGTATAATTTATATAAATTAAGGTTTTAAATGATTTTCGTAGAGATTTCTTAGCTGAGATTTTCCCAAACTCAACAATAGATGGCGCCACTACTTTGAACATTTGCTTGCCAGTTTGTTATATGACAACTATACGATATATTCATCCGATTTTGATCCAACTCTCCAAAATTGTGTGGAAATCGATAATATTCAAACCTGGAGAGTTAAAAGACGCTACCATTGAAAACAGAACAGTTTTTCTTACAGAACTACTTTTTTGACTGATCGTTCCAATGGCTGCTATATGCTATCATAGCATATCAATATTGGCATAATTGTGTGGTAGCATAAAATATTGATCAGTAACAAGTTTGGTAACGATAGCATTGAAAACAAAAAAACAGTTTTTCCTACTAAGACTTTTTTTCAGAACTATATTTTGTATGGCAGCTATACCATATAGTTGACCAATTTTCCTCAAACTTGGTGGAATTGTGTATCTGCATTGAAAATACGAGGCTTGGGCACGTTTGCGTTGCAGACAAAAGAGTTTTTCTAAGTTGCAGCGTCATTGTACCAAAAGACTTCGTGGAAAGTTTGGTTAAGATAGCTTAGACATAGACGGACGGCAGTCGGGCGGAGAGACGGTCAGACGGACATAGCTAAATCAACTCAACACATCATACTGATCAAGAATATATGTACTTTATGTGGTCGGAGATGCTTCCTTCTTTGTGTAAGAAACATCTGTACAATTTTATAATATCCTATACAAGGGTACACTGAGGAAAAAAAAATCAATCTAAAATCTAGATGGAAAATCTCGTTTTCAAGAACCTTGCAAGCTTATAAAAACCAGATTGAAAAACCTTGAAATGGGCTTAGATATCTTAAAAATAAGATTTATCATTACGCAACTTATCAGTTGCCTGTAAAGCTTCAGTTGAATTTTTATTCCCGTTACTCGAAGAGTAAAAGGGTATACTAAAGTCGTGCAAATGTATGTAACAGGCAGAAGGAATCATTTCCGACCATATAAAATATATATATTCTTGATCAGCATCAACAGCCGAGTCGATATAGCCATGTCCGTCTGTCCGTAAGTTAAAGTCGGCTCTAACCGACTTCGATATACCCGTTACTCATGCATAGAAATGTTTAATAGCCATCCTGTGTGCCTGAGGTGAGACAGCCGAAAAGTATGCAACATTTTTTTAGCTCGGCTATTTATCATCCGATCTTGATGAAAATTGGAGGGTTTATAGATGTTGCGAATATAAAAGTTTTAAATTTGAGATCGATATCTCAAAAATTGTGGGAGTTATTCAACATTTTTGGGGGTGGGCGTGGCAAAAATTTGAAATAAACTTGATCTGCGTGCAGACAAAAGGAGTCTACATTTCAAAATAGGTTGCTCTAGCTCTTCTAGTCTCTGAGATCTAGGTGTTCATACAGACAGACGGACAGACGGACATGGCTATATCGACTCGGCTGTTGATGCTGATCAAGAATATATATACTTTATATGGTCGGAAATGATTCCTTCTGCCTGTTACATACACTTGCACGACTTTAGTATACCCTTTTACTCTACGAGTAACGGGTATAAAAATGCTTAATTTATTTTTGTCCTTGTTTTTTGATATTAAGAAATGTGATTGTTGCATCTTAAAGTCGAGTATAAACGATCTTAATTCAATATTGTTGGTTTAAGATTTAAATTGAGAATAAAATCTTGGGTTAAGATTATCTTGTCTCTGTCGAATTCTGATACTGTTTCTTCTCTTTTCAAGATTATAAACTTGGTATAAGATTGATTTTTTTCTCAGTGTATAACAATTTTTATTTTCCCACGTTTTACTAACAATCTTTTTCATGAGAAAAAAATTGTTATACTCTGTTTTAGGGATGTCGAAAATATTATCAATATATCGAAATATCGATATTTTTCCCAAAATGATAAATATCATTATCGCATATTTTTCCGAGGCGATATATCGGAAATCGAATATTTTTTGGTGATATTTTTCGGTGATATTTTTATACTCTTTACCAAAGGTACATAGAGTACATTAAGTTTGAGCAAACAAACAGGGAGAAGGAATCATTTCCGACCCTATAAAGTATATATATTCTTGATCAGCATCAACAGGCGAGTCGATATAGCCATGTCCGTCTGTCTGTATGAACGCACAAATCTCAGAGACGGTAAAAGATAGAGGTTTGACATATATGGAACATATACTTTTTATACTTGCAGGCAGATCAATATCTTCGACAGTTTCGTAAATAAATGTATCTTACTTTCTTGAGATATTTAGTTCTCAATATTTTTATTCGATTTGCTGAAGGAATGATAAAGATCGGATGAACCATACTGAAGCTATGAGCAAGAAAAGGCCCGTTAAAACCCCCACTCCCCTCACCGACCACCACAGCATTCCATTCATTCTTAATGAGAGAGAGAGAGAGAGAGAGAAACTTATCGTATAACAACTGAGCGTATAACAAAAATATTTCACGATAGCGGATAGCAAATGCGAGCGACGCACAGTAGGTGGAAGGTACATTTAGGTGGAATTTATTCAAATTTTAGATTTCAAAGAATGAAATCACTGGTTCGAAATTTTTGGCATATAATAAAACAAAAAAAAATATGTTTTAACTTAGATTTTTAATTAAAAATTAAATTTTTATTAAAAAATAAATTAATTTTTTAAAATTTTCTTTTTAGTTTACAATTTGTTATAATACTAGAACTTTTTTCAGTGTAGTTTAGAGTGCTGAACTCAAAAATCCATTTTAAATATTTTTCACGCGAGCGTTTTTTTAAATGTTTTTCCGGTAGGTACACTTATATTTTAAGCCATATATATGAAATTTTTTTTGTACTTTATTGCAGGAGAATGCAGCTAATGTTTGTTTTCTTAGTATCACTATAGACGCACACATAAACTAAAACAAAAATCACAGCAGCAGCTGGCTGGAGTCACAAGATCTAAGCCAAGATACATTGAAAAGTGATATATTTTCCATAAATCGATACACTCGCATATACATCACTTTATTCAACTAAACCACATACTCAACGAACTCATTTTAAGTTTAATTAAGAACAAAAATTATATCAACTTTATTGTTTTATGGTTTTTCTTATGGATTTTCTGCTGCTTCTCAATAGGCTCAGAAGCATTTCAATGCACGTTCTTTCACATACGCGATGTTTGGAAGCTCATAGCTGATCGAATATCGATAGCACATAAAAGCTTTAAGTAACGTTAGACTCAGGGATGTATAGACTATTTATTAAAAAAAAAATTG
This sequence comes from Lordiphosa magnipectinata, assembly GCA_037044535.1. Classification (NCBI taxonomy): domain Eukaryota; kingdom Metazoa; phylum Arthropoda; class Insecta; order Diptera; family Drosophilidae; genus Lordiphosa; species Lordiphosa magnipectinata. The sequence goes on from JBAMBO010004034.1 coordinate 31,303, forward strand.
GCGAAATTTAAAATTTAAAATTGAATTAATTCCACCTAAATGTACCAAATCTCCCACTGTGCGGCGGCCTAAACTTGTGCAGAGTATGTTATGACCGACTTTCTTTCTGTTTTTTTCTCATGTTACTAACACAAGAATTTTTTACACGAGTGTAAATAATTTTTGCTGCCTTCTGTAGAAAAAATTTTTACACAAATTTTTTCACAAGTGTGTAAAAAATTGTCCGATTTTTTTTTATTTCATTTGCATTGGTGTGTACGTGAGACGCGCGACGGACGCTGGCCGAGTGTGTCACAAACGGCGATGGATAGACACACACTCTTTCAATGGGCCATAAAAATGTGCGATGGGCGACGTTCGAAATGACCTGCTTTCTATCAATTAACTTCCTGGAGCTGCAAATTTCCAGATTGATGCAAAACATTCGACCTTTAACCTTGTCAGCAATGGTGTCGCATGAGGGCAACTACCTGCTAAACTTCTGTCCGTCTATCTGTGTTAACACGTCGATCTCAAGATATGCCGCCAATTTTTGCATGTATGCCGCGTACCGTACCCAGATCAAGTTTGTTTCAGCTTTGGAAAACTCTTCCTCCTCCTCCTTTTAACCGCAAAAAACTGTCAGAGCCCCAATATTTTAAGTTTTAATTCTGAAGACCACAATAAGATCCGAGCAAAAACCACATTACTTGGAACAGGGTATTTTGCAGTCGGGGTGCCCGACTGCAGTCCTTTTACTTGTTGCTTTGCTGTCATTTTGCAAAAATGAAAATATCTCTGAAATCCGGCACAAAACGTTTGTCGCCCTATGTCCGTTCAATTGTGTTGCTGTCAAAATAATAAAAGGCTAAAATAAACTTTTTGTATTTTTGTACTTAAAGTCAAATTTAAGCTGACAAATTGAATTGGATTTATCCGGGCCGGTACATGCATATGCACTTCAACTTGGGTACTTTTACCTTTTGCCAAGTTGCGGTGGTTCTGGGCAGGCTCTCATTAGTCCGGAGCCTAATGATTTTACTGACAGCCAGGCGACATTGTAAAACGAAAACTGCTGGCCAGTGCTCATCGCCTAAGCAAGTCCCTTATGCTCGGACATAATTGAAGTTTAAGCACAGCTCGATGAACTTTTGAATAACATTATGTATTGTGCGTGAGCCACGCGCAACTTGACCAAGCACGAAAATAGTTGGTCCATGCATATTAATAACTTGCGCTGACCAGCTCAGCTGCGTTAATGGTGAAGGTCAAATAAGCTGGTGATGAAGTGATGCTAATGCTCTCGTTGCTCTTGCTGCTGTTGATGTTTAAGGACCTTCACTTTTCGCACATTTCATTTTTGACGCTGACACATTTTTGATGGGTTGCGCAGCTGTTGGGTCCGCGATAAGATTTGGCTAACTTGTGGCATGACATTTTGGCTAAAATGGAATTTTCTTTAACGTGCTTAATGCGACATGTCGTAACATTTTAACTAATATTATCAAGTGTAGTAGAACTATATGTTCGCCTGAGAGGCGAATTTAATAACACCATGAGTCATGCAACCAGAAATATGATTGTTTTTGGCATTGCTTGTGGCTAGCTTTATGACTAGACCCTCAGCCTTTTGTTTGATGTGGGCCATAGGGTAGGATATTTAAACCACATTTGCTTCCTGACACGTGACATGCACTGGTTATATGTTAAAGGGCACAGTTCAACATGCATATTGTTTATCATGTACATCAATATGTTGATGCTCAAGTTAAGCTTGCTTGGGTGACGCAAACCAACATTTGCGGTTAGGCGCCACATGTTGCAACCAGGTCCAGGGCCAGGGCCGAGTCGTCACTAACTCTGGCACAACTCTTACTTTATAAGCTGCAATTAATTGACTTGATAAATTAAGCACACTATCTCATTACACACCTTGCACATTAACACACAACCACTCAAAGAACCCACAGCTGAAGGCCTCTATTGCCATTGCTCCCAAACCCTTAGATAACCTGTAATTTTACTAAAATTAAATAGAAATTAAATTGACTTGATGATTTCTTCCACTTTCGACCGACCAGTCGGCAGGACATGCTCCTGGCTTGTGTGAACTCAGTATACAAATTTAAAAATATTTTTGTATAATTTTATACAAAAATTTTTGTGGTACGGTCAGTTGTTTTATAGTTTTCCATCAGAAGGTGGTACGACAAAAACGAATTTTGATGGCTTCAACAGCCTCTTCTGGCGTCGAAAAACGTTAACATGGGAATAAAAATTTTGATCGAAAGCGGAATGAAGTTTTTGAAAAGCGTCAAATGACATTTTTATTACCTCAAGTGACCTTACTCATGGTTCCAAAAATTAAAAAATTACTGCTAGGAATTTGCTACTTGTTATACTCTGTACCAAGGTATACTTAACAAGGTAGCCGCACTCGCTCTCTCACAACTTCTAATATAAATGTCAAAATGAGTACAAAAGAGAGCGAGAGCAAGAGAGTAATGAATTTCTGTACTCGCTTGAGTCAAATCAAAGAAATTTGTACGTACATGCAAGATATATGTACATATGCAAACTTTCTGCTGCAACTAAGACCAGCATACTTAAATAAATATAACAGAAGAAATAAATTTTAATCTATGTTTATTTTTTCTACTATAATACAATTTTTAACAATTTTTTGTTGCCTACTATCTTTTGCTTTTTAAGCTTAATTTTTTTATTTCAATACTTAATTCTAAAGAAAATTCATTTCAAAGTTATTTCACAACAACCCCATAGAGCAGTATGGAGGCATAGCAAAAACACGAAAAGTCTCAAACTAAACTAAGAAGCAGAACACAAAAAATTCGTCCGCGAAGGTGCGTCGCTCACAACTGTTGTTTACAGACAGACATTTAAGAACGAAGCAGCTACCTTGTTAAGTATACCTTGCTCTGTACCAAAGGTACGCGCAGTATATGTATGGGTCATTCTTTTATAAACCGAAGGGTCTTAAAACTCACCATTTTTGATTTCAATAAAAAAAAATCCGAAACTAGATCTCGAAACTTAATTTTCGGTTTTGCAAACAAGTTTTTTGTTAATTTTATAAACAATTTCAAAAATCCGCAAAAATGAAAAAAAAAATGGTTTTTTAAAAACATGATTTCTCAGGTTTCGTTTATCGGACAGGTCTCGTGTTGACATTGGTGAACAGTATTGAACAGTATCTATCAAAATCACAATTTAATATCTGTTTAAATTATATAATAATATTAATATAATAATAATAATAATAATATTTTCTCAATGATAAAGCTTCTAAGGATATACAATTTATTGCCCTAAACATAACTTAAATAATGATGCTTTCAAAAGCCCCATGCTGGCTGGGATTGCACATAGAAGATGACGCTTCCATAATTCAAGGACCAGGCACTTTTGAAAAACACACTTTCGAATGATAACAATAAGGTATGTGGTCCAGTCGACTTGACGACTCACATACATAGCTTGGTAGTCTGGACGCGTTCAACTGATCAAGTAAGTATATGTGAAAATTTTGAGCGAATGTTGAGGCAAAAAACTGCCAACTATTTAACAATCTTTGAACTGTAAACTAGGGTTGACTATGTTTAATTTGTACAACTTTTATTCTCCTCGCTTTTAACCATGGATGACGTCTTCAGCAGTGTGACCAGAGCTCGATACCGATAAGCCTTGTGCGTAGCCTTGATCGATAACAGGGTTCTCGGGAGTATTGATATATACCAGCAACGTTATACCAGGGCTACATGTACAACCTTATAGAACCCAGACTCAAACCAAAACGTTGAGAACCTTGCACTTTACCACGGGTTCGAACCTCCGAACCGAACTTTCACCAACATTTTACAGGTTTGCAGCCTTGAGGTAAATAAAAGCAAATTTAAAAAAAAATCGACTTTTAACTGGCGCGTCTAGTCTCTAAAGTTTGATAATTATCATTCGAATTTGAAAAAGTAAAAGTCTACTACTTCACAAAAAAATATCAAAGTGAAATTTTCGACCGTTTCAAAATATTATTTTTAAGATCAAACTGATATTTTATAATTTCATTATTACACAAAGAAAAAAAATTAATAACAAATGACAGGTAGTTAATCCAATATTACTACCTTTGGTACAGAGTATAAAAAGCATACAGTTTGCGTCCACTGTCAATGTATTTTCTGGCAATACTTAACAGGCTAATTATACATATTGTCTATTGTGGAGAGTCCTTTCCGGAACTGTGCTTGGAACTCAGCAAAAAAATACATAAAATTCAGAAAAATGTATGAAATCTTTATTTGAGTCGATAGAGCGATCTATTTAATTTAATGTTTAAGGTAATTTCATGTAAATGTTGACTGCGGCTGCGCCTCAAATGGTTCATACGCTGGACACCAAAGAGGGCCAGGCCAAGCTTCTCTCAATCTCTTGGCGTGTGTGCTTATAATTTAATATAAGAAAGGGACCTACAGTTTAAGACCGAATCCGAACGGCAAAATTTTGAGAATTTTGCTTTTTCATTGCTAGTTATACTTTATTGCTGGCGGCAATAGCTGGTGAATGTGACCGGATGTGTAAAAGCTTTAGAAAATCTAAAGAATGAAAATAAACTTTTTATTCGATTGTCCGAGGCGGGATTGAACCCACACCTCCCGTACCAGCAGCCACACACACCACTGGTGCACCACTACAACATATCGGCCGGTATGTCAACTGTTGCGGGCTTGTCGTTATAGACATGAGCCTTAACAAAGCCCCACAAAAAAAATTATAAAGGCGTTATATCGCACGATCTAGGCGGCCAATTGACCGGCCCCAAACGTGAAATAAACTGTTCATCAAACTCGTCTGTCGATTGGACCATTGTTTCTCACGCTAAGTGGCATGTGGCACCGTCTTGTTAAAACCACGCCAAGTCTAGCTCTTCCATTTTGCGCAAAAAAAAGTTTGTAATCATCGCACATTAGCGCTCTCCATTCACAGTATCGTTAATGCTTTCGTCATCTTTACAAAAAAGTTCAGTCCAATCATGCCACCGTCATATAATATACACCAAACAGTGCATTTTTCTGGATGCATTGGTAGTTCTTGCAATGCTTCTGGCTGGTCTTCACACCAAATACGGTAATTTTGTTTGTTCATGTATCCATTCAACCAGAAATGGGCTTCTTCGCTGAACACAATTTTCCGAAAAAAAGTGGATCGTCATCCAACTTAACAGCGCCCATTTACCAAAAGCCTTTGTGGTAGGTCGTGTGGCTTCAATACTTGCACCAGCTGTTTTTGAAAAGGTTTTATATCCAAATCATTCCGCAAAAATTTTCCACATAGTGGAGTAACAGAGGCCCAATTGCTACGAACGGCACCGAATCGATAATTCACGGTCATTATCAACACTGGCGGATATTGCTGCGATATTTTCCTCTGTCCGCACTTTACGTATGAGTGTTGGTGGTTTTGTGTCATCATGTAAATTTCGGGGCGACCTCACAAGGTCGCCCAAACTGACCATAAAATTGAAGAAGTGCACGATGCACTTTGTTAACCGAGCATGAATTTTGATAATAATATTCAGTAATCTGCAATCGTTGTTCGTTTGTAAGTCGATTATATACCAAACTGAACATGTTCGACAGTAAAATGTGTCACGAAAACAGCTGAGCTGCCAAAAACAGTGTGACCAAAAAGAAAGTTGCTAAAAAATTACCCTTTACATATCCAGTTGCTTAGCCTACCGAAAAGAACCGCTGAAAATATTTTGGCTGCTGCGTTTTGAAACGAGGTTTCCCTGTAGTTACACACCTCTTTCGGATCGTCTTTCTTATAGATTGGAAATCTAATCTCCATCTAAAATCCACTCGGACTCCATCACATTCAACTATATTAGTGGGCAACGCTGCATTTCCAGTACACTCAAAGAAAAAATCAATCCATACGGGATCAAGCCAATCCCAATCGGTAATGAAAACAACGTAGTCCCGGATATTCTTGACCACCTCCGAAAAAGGATTGAGTTGATCCGACTTTTTAAATCCTAAAAAGGATTACATTTATCCCGGGGAAATATTGAACGAGAGCGTAAGTTAAAGTCGGCTCTAACCGACTTCGATATACCCGTTACTCATGCATAGAAATGTTTAATAGCCATCCTGTGTGCCTGAGGTGAGAGAGCCGAAAAGTATGCAACATTTTTTTAACTCGGCTATTTATCATCCGATCTTGATGAAAATTGGAGGGCATATAGATGTTGCGAATATAAATTTGAGATCGATATCTCAAAAATTGTGGGAGTTATTCAACATTTTTTATTGTGGGGGCGGGGGTGGGCGTGGCAAAAATTTGAAATAAACTTGATCTGCGGGCAGACAATAGGAGTCTACATTTCAAAATTGGTTGCTCTAGCTCTTCTAGTCTCTGAGATCTAGGTGTTCATACAGACAAACGGACAGACGGACATGGCTATATCGACTCAGCTGTTGATGCTGATCAAGAATATATACACTGCTCGCCACTTGAATAGGACATCCTGTATGCTCTCTTTAAAACTGCTCGTAACTCGAAAACGAAATGGTAGAATAACGGTATTTTTTGCATATTATCTTTGTGCAAGCATTCTTCGCTCTTTCTGGTATATTCCAAGTTTTGGAATAGAACCGTTATAAAAGTTAAAAGTCGACAGGAGCCGTCACGCCATAACAAATTTTTTAAATAATGAGGCTAATTATGGTAAAAACATGAAGGGCCGCACCCACAGTGTGCTTACCATCGCGGACAAGCGACTTATATTAAGAGAAGCTTCCAATTCGCACGACTCTTTGGCCAAGATAAGGGAAAAATGCAACGTTTAAGCAAGTTTGACAACCATGCGTCGTGTTATTAATAATGCTACACACCTGAAGAGACTAAAAATCAAGAAGAAGCCACCTCTTAACCCTGCTCGGAAGTTACAACGCCTTGATTTCGCGCGCGCACATGTCACCTGGACTTCGGAGTGGCAACGTGTTGTCTTTTCGGACGAAAAAAAAGTTTAATTTGGGGGGCCCCGATGGCTACAGCTACTATTTTCATGATCTTCGAAAAGAACCACACCATCTTGATAAGTTGCACAGCAGTGCTGGAGATATTATGGTATGGGGGGCCATTTCCTATTATGGCACCTGTGAGCTTAAATGTATTCCAACCACCATGAATGCGTTGTGTTATAATGGTATATTGAAAGAGGCCTTTCCACACTTCCAAACTCTTTTTGCAAATCTAAAATGGATTTATCAACATGATAATGCCCCTATACATACGGCCCGGATTGTTAAATCGTATATAGCGAGCCAAAACGTGGAGTTATTAAACTGGCCACCCTATTCACCGGACTTGAATATCATTGAGAATGTGTGGGGATGGCTAACACGTGAAGTATATGGAGCAGGTCAGCAATATTCGAGCGTTCCCGAACTAATTGCAGCTATCAAATTAGCATGGGGCTCGATATCGTTGAATTATTTGGGAAAATTGTATGCATCCCTTCCAGACCGAATGTGTGAGGTTTTGGAGAAAAAAGGAGGCTCAACACACTATTAAAAACTTTTTTTGGTTTATAAACATGTTAGTAATTTTTTATTTAAGTAATATTGTTATTTGAAAAGGATTGAAATATTCTTAAATGGTTTTTAGATAAAGTGTCCTATTCAAGTGGTGCAAAATGAAGACTCCAAAATTTGTTACTTATTGGTTATCAATGTTTTTTGTATACTAACAACTTTTGAATAATTTTGTAATTTTCGTCTAATTACTACATTTAAATAAACTTTATAAAAAAACAAAAATTATTTTCCTAGATGGCTTGGCTTAGCAGCAATTAACTGTAGAAAATCGACTTTAGAGGTGTCCTATTCAAGTGGCGAGCAGTGTATACCTTATATGGTCGGAAATGATTCCTTCTGCCTGTTACATACATTTGCACGACTTTAGTATACCATTTTACTCTACGAGTAACGGGTATAAAAAGATTGAGTTAAGCAAAAAAAGAAAGATAACTCTCTTCTTCCTTTCCTTCGCCATATTCCATAGGACATCCTTAGAAACATCAATACCCATGGGATGGAAGTACCCTATCGGAGTGGTTTGAAACAATCCTCGGACCAAGTTTGGTTCTGAAAAATTGGACATTTAACATTTGGGGGGGGTGATTTGAACTCGGGGCCCTTGGACTGAAAAACACGGTTGGAACGACTCAGCCTTAGATGGCCGAGCAGCGCCTTTGAGGCAAAGGATAATGCATTTAATAATAGGCTGATGGCTGAGCAAGACACTTTGCAGTGTGGCCCGCAAAGAGAATATTACTTTAGCATGTTGTTATCTGATGCGAACATCTCCAAAGTAGTGTGACTTGTGCTTAGTAGGTCACCAAACTAAATAAAGTCTTTCGTTATCAGGTAAAATATTAGAAAAAAAATAGAGGACGCTGATTCGAGACTATGTTTTAGGGCAGGGGTGCCCTAGCCTATTCCGCAAACCACGCATTTGTTTTTGCTTTACGCAAATGAATAGCCCGCGCTTATACCATTTACGCGGCCATAAGATTATAAAAATTAAAAACAATTCCATATGCGGGCTCTCCTCTCTTTCTTTACGAACGAAGGTTTTGTTGTTGTAGCGTGCAGACCTGCAACAACAACATCATATGAGACTCTCTTCACTCTCTGGCACATTAAAAAGCAACATCAATGTTGCCCCTTTGCGTAGTCAGCGCTCGCACACACACTCAGACACACAATCAAAAATCGGTTCTATTTCTTGTGTTAGTTCTTGCTTGAGTTGTATTTTGTGCATTTGTATTGGCTTTCACGCGCTCGTAACCTCATTCTGGGCACCCCTGTTTTGAGGGTTAAATAAATGTTGGGGTCGGTGTAAGCCTAATACATCCTGTCCTGGGACGTAGTGGCATATTATTTGAATAGCCACTTTCAAAAATCGGTAGTTAAGCTTATGTTAACATACTGTTATTGACATTAGGGGTTCAAGAATCTGATAAGCTTTTTTGTTGTTGAATTGATGTAAAGCTTTGCAGCATTAGTCTGTTAAATAGCTTTCTAAACTTCCAAACTGTAAAAGCTTTCAGAAACCAGTAAAAATTTAAAAACGCAAAAAAAAAATACTCCTACTTAGAGAACCCAATGTTATTTCATAAATTAGTTAACTGCTTTTTCCTCTAGTCCAGCATGACCCCAAGGAAGCAGTCTCCCTTCTTCTTTTTTTTTTTAGCTCAGTGGAAGGGTGCAGAATATGCACACACAATTACCCCTCGTCCGTTCACACAGAATGTGACCACCCTTGAGCCAATAGAAAGTTGTTTTTTTTTGCACGGCCCGCGAGTTGGCGCGACAAAGGCACGCAGGTCCAGTGCCCAGATGCATTTGCCCATTGCCTGACGCCGCCTTTGATTTGATTAATTGATGCATTAAGCTCATTTACGCATAATTAATGCCACTTCAGAGTGTGTATTTCATATACAAAAACAAGTTTTTTCAAAAATAAAATCATTTTTCTGCACACATTCATGCTTAGCCAGCGGCATAATCAGAAATTCAAGTCGTGCGACAAATCAACAGCGAGACAAAAAAAAATATGATTTTCTAGCCCGCGGCTCCTTGAAGAAGCGGAAGTAAAGGAACTCAACTGCTTGTGTGTGTGTGTGTCTGTGAGCTAGATATGTTTGCAGATACAGATAAGATGTGGATATGTGCAAGGAAATATGCTGCACATACCTGGAAGCGTGGGACAGCGGGAGACATTGGCTATGACAGTTACGTGATTCCTCGACAAGAAGTATGTAAATGTCGATTTCTTGAAGTTTGCCACAGAAACTAAAGACAAAGTGGCAGCCGCATGCTGCCTGCTGCCTGCCGCATGCTAATGTAAAAACTTTTGACTTGAGTCTAATTTGGGTCATTTCCTTAAAGTGCAGGCCAAGAGATGACAGAGATGTTTTAAGAAAAAGCAATTACAGATAAGATCAAACTCATTTCAGCTTATTCAAGCTGTTTGCCAAGTGTTGAGAATTTCGCTTTTCACACTATCGTCTGAGTCTTAGCTTGGCGATAGCCATCGGGTGCTTGCATTGGGTTTCGCTTTCACGGGTTTTCTTCATCTAAATCTGCACAGTGACACAGATTGATGGCAGGCAGCAGATTAATTGCCATTTATTTCATAATTCTAACTGGTTTGGACTATCAATAAACCTACAAGGCTCAAGGTGTTTGCCTGTCAATGAACTCGGTAGACAATTCCGGTGCGATTTATATAAATTAGCCGGGCATGTATAGTTTTTCAATCTAATTATCATAAAATAAACAAGGCACAGAACGTACTCCCGCTTGACAGCTTCTGGAGTGCGCCTTGCAATTCCGTAGATGAGGGTAATTAAAAAGTTTCAAACAAAAACCGAAAAGTGCAGCCAAATTGACTTGGGGTGCCGTAATCGTAATAAATGCACAGCATGACTGGGAGCAATCTATGCATCATGCCAAGCATAAATAAGACACATTAAGTCAGCTGTCTATGCGCTTGATATTTGGCTAATTTCCCATAGAGTCTCCCCAGCATCCAAGATGATGACGACTTTGTGCCCAAAAAACTTTTCGTCTGACAAAGTTTTATGACAAATTTTTGTGATTATGCAGCCAGGGGGCCAGACGGGGGATGCTTTTGAAATTCTATGCATTTGTTTGTTTGGTACCGCAAGTTTGGCATGCAAATTAGATTTTAAATAGTTTTTTTTTTTGGTTTGATTGCCTGCGACGGCTGCAGAGATCAAAAATGCCTAATGCCATTTCAATTTGACTAATTTGAAAGCGGCTTTAAGCTCACCCCCTTCCCAACTGCCTGACCAGGCAATCGGTTTGCAACCCCTAAATGCATTTGGGCTTGACTTTTGCTTTCATGGAAACATCCCACACCCCTTCGGTTCGCCACGAGCCCACAAAAGCAACTAATTAAGAAATTAAACAAAAAAAAAATGCCAAAAAATAAAGCAAAAAGAGGAAATGCACTTTGCATGCAAATTTTATAAAAAATTAAACACAACAAACAAACTGAGTGCAACGAGTGCGCCAGCCGCAAAAAAGTGCAACTCTTGCACAACGCCTAAAAGCAGGCAACGAACGGCAACGACAACGGACTGACCCCAACCACAAGACCGTGAACAAAACGATGACAATGACAAAAAAGAAAAAAAGTACCAAATACCTTAAAGCCGCTGGGCGGGGGGTAGACCCGCCTCTATCCATCCACCTCAAATTGCAAAAATCCGCAGCTCCGTTTTGGGTTTTCTGTATGCAATGCAACGGAAATGTGAATGCACCGTAAAGTGAAGTGAAAAATGCACTTGAATTTTCCTATTTTTCTCTAACTGTTTTAATCTCTTTTTTTTCGCTTTTAATTTTCGAAGGCCAAAAACAACGAAAACAAAACAAAACATTGAAATTAAAATGAGCGCAGCAAACGAGAAACAACTCAAACATCATAATTTCGCAGGCGCCTTGCAGCCAAACTTTAGGGGCGTGGCATATGCATGTACAACGACAAACAACAATGCGAGCGCCCACGTACCAACGCCAGCGTTGAAAGGTGCAGCCCGTGACAGGGCCAGGTGGAGCGAGAGCGAGGTATGGGGCCAACTTGTTAGCGTGCTGCTTGTTCATCAACAATGCAGCATTGCCGCTGCTGCTGCTCCTGCTCCTGCCTGCTGTTGCCTTCTTCTTGTAGGAAAATTTCATTTTCAGTGAGGGTTGCGCAAATATACGAATTGCAGGGAACAGGCCCAGCTTCTTTTTCAACCAGCTCCCAGATTTTCCTTAATTTTTTCTCTCATTTCTTTTTTCTGCTGTTGCCAAAAAAAAGAAGAAAAAAATTAAAAGAATTTTTGTTAAAAGCGCTTCAAGTGGGCACTACGATGTCGTCGTCGTCGTCGTCGTTGCTGGATTCCTTGTGGAGGTGTATGTGTCTCTCTAGTGGGCATGTGTGTGTGTGTGTGTGTCGCATGGCTCAAACACCTCATGTGTCCCCAGAATCCCTTACCTATGCGGGTGCAGTGACACGACGATAGCGACGACAGCTTCTGACGCTTGATTTTTAGCTGTAGCTTTTAATTTTTATTTTAATTTTGTATACCCTTCCAAAACATGCGACCACTATAGCTATGGCTATGGACTTTGCAGCATGTTGTTTACAAAAATAATTTCTCGAAAATAGTCACTACATAATAACTAGACATCGGATTTTGCATATTTGCATATTTTGAACCACCCCTCGGATTTAAGTTCTGATTGCACACATCTTATTTTTATTGATCAATGATCATGATCAATGATGAAAACAATTTTGCATAAATTGGATATTTGCATAAAAAAAATATGCATAATATGCAAAATATGCAAAAAACCTTTTTTTTGATGAAATTACTTAATGATTCTGTGCTTACCATTTTCTGATTTTGTTGCAAATCTGTTTGAACTTGTAAATCAACATCACCAATTCAACTTGTAATCATTTATGAATGCCGAAAATGAGTGATAACAGCACACTTTTAATTCAAAAATGGCTAAGAGATTTGGCATCAAACTGTTTTGCAATACATATTTACATAGCAGGCACCCTGTGTGCGTTGCTGCGCCCGCTTTAGAATTTTCAACACTATACGAAGAAGTGAAGCTTAATAGACAATTGCCATCTGTCAAATCTTCATGATAATCTAAACTCATTAATTTTTTTTTTTAAATTTGGTCTGTATGATCTTCACCTCGTATTTACCCGTTGCTATACACGTCTTCGTTCGCAAATGTTAAAATTTCTTTAAACCGATTGACCGACACCTCCCATTTACCCGTCTTTAATTTCCAACTATTAAATCTTCATGATAATCTGAACTAATCTTAATTTTTTGTATATATAAGAATTTTTGGACCGCTTTATCTTGACCCGTCAATTTACCTGTCTATTTAATAATCTAACTCATGCCAAAGTTTTGTTGGAGTTAATCATTTACGAGTCCACAATTGCCATCTATCACATCTTAACGATTCCCAAAACTCATAAAGTTTTGCAAATTTCGCGAAAAATCTTAACTCAAATAATAATTTTGAAAATTTCGCGATTTTTTAAACAGATTGTTCTACACTTCCTATATTTACCCGTCTACTATTGCCGTCTATTAAGTCTTCAGAATAAGCTTTGCTTATATGTTTCGCTTATAAATTTCGCCATTTTCTTGACCACTTGATCTACTCCTCCAATTTATCCGCTGGAAGGGTATTCTTTATGATAATCTAAACTCAAATGAGAATTTTCGAAATTTCGCGATTTTGTTGACCATTTGTTCCACATCTCCTTTATTTATCCGTATACTCTAGCCGCCTAGAAAATCTTCATAAAAATCTGAAATCAATAAACAATTTAGGAATTTCCCAATACTTTTGAACTTTCAAGGTACACATTTCATTTGCTCGGTCTACAATTTCCATTTAACAGTCTATATATGCCATCTATATATTCTTTATAATAATCTAGAATCAAGAATGAGAATATTGGCATTTTTTTACATTTACATATTTTGCAATTTTTTTTTCATATTTTGCATATTTGTTTGCATATTTTGCTTATGCAAAATTTGCATATATTGAATATGCAGTTTTTAATGTAAAGTGGGTTATTAAATATGTATAAATCCAAATTTTCACCTAAATCAACCATCATTTAAAAAAGTGCATAAAATCCCATGTCTAATAATAACACAAGGCAACAAAATTAGAATTTTTCCAGTATATTAAAGGGTTGGTGGTGATTCCAAATGATTTTCGTATGCTGAACACGAATCTGTTTTCAGAAATGGTCCTTTAGGTCGAGATTTTTAGTAATTTGAGCTCAGCGGACTTGTTTTGCTGTTCACACTTCAAACAAACCTACCAGTTAGTATTTAAGCTTCTTCAGGCGGTGAATAAAGGCATAAAAATTCCAATGTTGTACATTCACAGCCCGAATTTTGGCTATTTTATTTTTATACTCTGTACCGAAGGTACATAGAGTATATTAAGTTTGTGCAAAAGTATGTAACAGGGAGAAGGAATCGTTTCCGACCCTATAAAGTATATATATTCTTGATCAGCATCAACAGCCGAGTCGATATAGCCATGTCCGTCTGTCCGTCTGTCTGTCTGTCTGTCTGTCCGTCCGTATGAACGAAGAGATCTCAGAGATGGTAAGAGATAGAGGTTTGACATGTATGGGACATATATTTCTTATACTTGCAGGCAGATCAAGTTTATTTTCAATTTTTGCCACGCCCCCTAGCGCCCCCGCAATTTGGGAAAAACGTCATATCTCCCACAGTTTTGATTATAGATTGTTCGTACTTTCTAGAGAAATTTAGTTTTCAAAATTTATTGATTTGCTGAAGGAATGATAAAGATCGGATGAACGATACTCAAGTTATGGGCAAAAAACGGCCACTTAACACCACCCACCCCCCCACCAATAACCACAGCAACATACCCTAACCGTTCAACACAGGCAATCTTAGTGCCAGAGAGAAAGAGAGAGAGAGAGAGAAACTGAGAGAGCGCACCGCGTTGTGCGCGGGGTGTTAACTGGCCGTTTGACTCCTGAGCAAATGCGAGTGTAAGGGTACAGAGTATGTTATAGTCGGGCTTGACCGACTTTCTTTCTTGTTTTTGAATGTGTTTGTTTACCAATTTGCTGTAATTAATTCTGTTTCTTATGGCTGCTGCTCGGTGGTTGGGCTATCCGTCCAATGATCCTCCTTAGTAGGGCCAAGCGGTGTTTGTTTGTTTTATAATAGGGAAACCGTTTTTTGGTTTCATAATCGATATAGTTAATATCGACTTAACAGCAAAATTTGTCTAAGTTTTTTTTAGAAAAATTTCCCTGAAATTTAGAACACAATTTTTATTATCTTGAAAAGCATTTTCTTAAAAATAAAGGTCGATTTTCTAAAAATTAGGGCGAAACGGCACTTTTGAGGGCGAGTGGTTTTTTCAACCGACAATTTCCAGGCACCATATATGAATTTGAAAACGTTTGCCTGAGAGACGAGACATACCGCCACCGCTTCAAGCAGGTGAGACCCTGTTGGTCCTGGGTCCTGACTGCTGAAGAGCCTCTCCATCGCTAGGGTCTTGGCTCAGTGGACCCAGTGGTCGAGAGTTCATCGCTGCCTCGACTCCCACCAGCACCGTCTGAAACTCCTCTGCGCTTAAGAGCGCGCTGCCCACCGTCCGTTGTAGTAGGCTCTTGGCAGTTTTCACACCTTCAAATGCGGCGCTCTTGGAGGTATGAATCCGCTCCTTGACGCGAATGCCCTAATTGCGCTCTCTTCAGCCGCTATCTTCCTTTTTAGATCCTCGAAGTGCAGACTCGCTCCGATGAAGCTAGTCGCATTGTCGCAATGGACGACTTGGGGAACGCCGCGGCGTCCAACGAACCTTTGGAAAGCCAATAAGAAAGAGTCAGTTGATAAGTCTGAGATGTACAAGTTCTAAATGTACCGCCTTGGATGCAAAACACACAAAAAGAGCAATATAAGACTTATACGGAGACTTTCCACGAATCTTAAGAGACGTATTAATATTGCGACAAAAAAGTAGAAAATGAGCGGAAAGCACGAAGCCGATCTGCTGGCAAATTTCCCATAATTTGCGTCTGTAGTTGAGGTTTGCACTTAAAGCAACGGATACATGATCGCCCTGTCTGACGACAGACCTCTTGAGCGTTAACTAGCCACAGTCGCTCTCTGAGTTGGCTTACGAGTGCTCTAGGGCTTGAATGGTCTGGTGAAGGTGACGGACTCTGTACAAACTGCGAGCGCTTCGTCCTCGCAGAATTCCATTTTATCACCTCACAAAACGAAGCGTATCTCAACCATTTTGATTGGAAAAAACCCGGGAAGTATAAATTAAAAATTCACATTTCAATTTGATCAGAGCTGTACTTACTTTTAAAGACGTCTATCTTCTGGTTTAAGTGACTTGTTTCATGCATTTGCATCTAGCTTGCCTTCATGGCAGGGCATTCAAGTTTTTCTATCATCGGTTTGGTACTGATTTTTATTTTGATTTCCTTTATTTTTATGTGGCTTGTACTTGGCTTTTACATGTGTGGCTTTTGGGCAGAGCTGTTCCCTGCTACCTGGCTTAGCATTTTAGCGATGCATAATTAATCTGTGTGGCCGGGCCATACCCACTCCGTCGATGCTTGCTCCTCCCGGCACTTCAATAAAATATCTTTCATTTTATTTTTAGTGGAGCTTTTGAAAAATGTTTTCATGTATCTGATGTTACTTTTGGGCTTCAGCCAGGGGAGCTATGTAAAAGCGCAAAAAATGTGACGCGCACGCTTGAGTGCCTCCCCAGCGGTGCTGCCCTGCCCACTTGTCGCTGTGTTTGTGTGTGTTTGGATGAGGAGTTGTTGTGTATTGTTTGTCAAACAACTTGAGAGCCAAAAACCTGCAGCAACTTACCTGTGGGCGTTTGAATGGGGGTAATGACTTATGGCTGCGATGTGAATTGAGGAAGGGGTTGAAATTCGGCTGCCTTGCTTAAGCATGACACTAAAGACCAAAGTCAAACTGCGGCTCATTATCAATCCCTTGAGCCATGCATGAGCGCCTTGACCATTGTTGCGTGGCCTTTTTAATTGGCCGGATATGCTAGGCGCATCTTGGCCAAAAATCCACATTTAATTATGTGCAAAAACGCATTACATTTTTAATTTCAAAGCACACCCGGACACAACACCCAAAAAAAAAAACAAAAAAAACTGCTTAATTTTCAAGAGTGTTTGCTTAGATTATTTCATTAAATTGACCGGGCGACAAAAGGCGTATCCGACCGGGTCCTTTGTACGGGACAATGCCAAAACTAAAGCAAACAAAAGTGTTAAGCAACAGCGCCAGCAGTAGAGTTCGAGACTCCCAAGACAACCGGACTGGCCTGCCATAAACGCGCCAAGCAAGCAAGCTTGTCCTTTGCCATCTTCTTCTACTGCTGCTGCTGCTCGGGGTGGCGGGAACGTGCACTTAATTAAAGATAAGAATTAACTGCTGATTAGTAGTTCTTCTTTACACTTGACACTGTGTAGTGGCTGTGCCTGGAGCCAGTCAGCGTCAGACCAAGTCCAGGCACGTAGTCAACAGCACGACTTACTGGACTTTGGCCCTTGTCTTGGGGCTGCTAACGAGTTTTTATTTTTGTTTCATAGCTGGCCGAAAAGTTTGCTCTGATATTTTTCTTTTTTCTTTTTTTTTGTCTTAATGTAGCCAAATGATTTATGTGGGCACCCACGCCGAACAATAGCGGGCGGTCGGGTTGCATTCTCAACGCACATGCATCGGTCCCTTCATATGCGATAATTGATGTACGAGTATGGACCAATGGCTTTTTGTATAATTTAATGCGCCTACGTGTTAATCACGGCAATTAACGTCCGACCCGCTGAGCTACCACGTTCGCAGACAGAGATACAGACCCATAAATATCAGGCACTTTCCAGGCACGTTCGTCTTGGGCGAAAAAGTTTTTGGCACTCGGCTTAAATGCCTCATTTTCCAGTCATTAAATTCGCTGGGCGCACTGACCAATTTTAGTCCGCCATAAAAGCGTTTGAAAACATCTATAAAGAAACTACAATATGGAGTCAACTTATTATTGAGTCTCCGGCGGCTTGAAATATGTTGACAATGGCGCCAGCAACAAAAGCCGAGGACCCCACCCCACCACTCAGTTTTTCAACCCCTCGCGGCATTTGACTTTTTGATTTGCTTTGGCGTTGTTTTTTTTGAGAACATCAGCAAAAGTTCTTTAGTTTTTTTTGTGTGATTGTTGTTGCTCGCCATTTCCGGGGGGCGACAAATCAAAGCGTAACAAAGCTAGCAACGTGTAGAGAGAAATTGCAGTGCAGCAGTTGACAATTTATTATATGCTTTTGATTCGCCTGCGAATGTTGGTAATGCTGCCGCTGCGGAAATGTTAAATATTTGTTATTGCAGTCTAATGTTTTCCTGTTTATGTAAGACAACAAGTAAGGGGGATAAGCTAGGCGAACCGAGAAATTGATACCCTTTAGAGTTTGTTTTAAATTTTCATCACAAATCACAAACTGAATGGTGGATCAGCTTAAATGCATGTAGATTGAAAACGAAATTATATTAGGGATGGAAATGGCATGGGCATGCAACATTGGTTCCGATCAATGAACCACAGTGGTTTCTTCCAGGGCTATTTATTTCGGTGGAGAAGTCAATGAAACCATTATATATTCCTTATCTTTAGAAGAGTCTGTACGAGTTCTAGCTATTCTAGCCAGTTTGACCGCAGACTCATTTCCTTCTATGTTGCGATGTCCAGGCACCCATATAAAGTATATACTGAAATGTCGTTTCTAGATAGAGATGTATAGTTTTCGACTGGGAATTTTTTCTTTTTGTGAATCCATTTTCACTGTGTCGAATCAAATTTGTATCTTATCCAATCGCAGGTCTTGATATATAAAAATGTTTGTTATCCACAATGTAAAATTATACAAATTATGGTATTTTAAGTGCAATTCTAATTCTTTGCATCTATATTTCAGAATCAAAGAATTCAAATTTTTTCTGATTAAGAATGTAACTTAAACTAAAAACGTTGGCTTGGCTATCAGTGCATTGTCCCCTCTTAAGAGTGTTTAAAAAAACACTCCAAGTCCCAGCAATCCCAAACTGTAGTAAAAACTGGGTAATCCCGGATATACTTAAACCAATCAGTAAAAGATTGATTTGAGTTTTTATACTCTGTACCGAAGGTACATAGAGTATATTAAGTTTGTGCAAAAGTATGTAACAGGGAGAAGGAATCGTTTCCGACCCTATAAAGTATATATATTCTTGATCAGCATCAACAGCCGAGTCGATATAGCCATGTCCGTCTGTCTGTCCGTATGAACGAAGAGATCTCAGAGATGGTAAGAGATAGAGGCTTGACATGTATGGGGCATATATTTCTTATACTTGCAGGCAGATCAAGTTTATTTTCAATTTTTGCCACGCCCCCTCCCGCCCCCGCAATTTGGAAAAAACGTCATATCTCTTTTTTGTTTTGAAGATAGATCGTTCGTACCTTCTAGAGATACCTTGTAAACAAAATTATTTATCGATTTGCTGAAGGAATGATAAAGATCGGATGAACCATACTCAAGTTAAGAGCAAAAAACGGCCAGTAAACACCCACCACCCACCCACCCATCACCCCAGCATTCTATTGAACGGCAATCTAAGTGAGAGAGAGAGAGAGAGAGAGAGAGAGAGAGTGAAACTTAGAGATGAGCGCGTATAACTCGTGAGCAAATGCGAGCTGCGACGTTAAGGGTACAGAGTACTTCTTGACCGACTTTCTTTCTTGTTTTAATACTGAAAAGATTCAATTTATCCCGTGGTAATCTCATAAAGATTGAAGTAACCAAAAAAATCGATCCCAATTTAATCCCAAAGCTGGATTGTTTTGAGATTAATCTAAGCTTGATATGCAATATTGATTTGATTCCAGAAAGATCCCTTCTTTTCCTCCTCAATATTTCATAAGACATCCTTATACACTTTAAGTCCAACATAAGTTTTGGTTTATTTAAGACTTCTGAACAACAAAAAATATAAAAAATTTGGTTTTAAACTTTGCTCAGTCTGGCCTGGAAATGGAAACCACGATCCTGCTCTGCACAGGAATGGAATGGAGTCTCATCGCAAAGCACAAACGCACATGACTGTAGCCACATGTCTAAAATGCTGTCACTAATTTATGAACATTAAGCACCGGCTGGTCAAATTTGACGGCCGGAATTACCAGAGGTTAAGTCTTTTGGTTTTCTCAACGAGACTTACCGGCAGGTTCACCCGATAACGGTTAATTGCTATCGATGAATCAATGTGAAACACCGAAAAGACCAAGAGCGAAGAACTTTTATGCGGCTGAGGAACATTTGCTTGTAGACTTTTTGAGTCAAACAAATGCATTTTGGAGAACAAAAAGAGGGTTGCGGTTACATGGAAGCAGAAGGCCTGGGCTTGGAGATCAGTTTACCGCCATGCCGGAGTTTGTCGACCTTGGAAAGACTTACGGGATTAGAACGAGAATTTAAAAAAACGATCGCGAAAATAATTCGCAATTAAGAAGCGGGCGACTTCTCGATCTGTGGCGGCCTTCCCAGCACCGCTGGAGTTTTGTCTGTTTCCAAAAAATTCGTGGCTTGATCCCAAGCTCAGCCACTGGATTGGAAAATGTGGTTGATAATGATGGTACGTATTTATATGTAAGCTTTAAAAATTTTTAATTGACTTCTAAAATTTTAGCAAAAATCAATCAGTCAGTGTCTGTTGGTGATGGCCAGTAATGCAATAGCGTGGGAATCATGATTAACTGCACGGTTTGCCGAAGGAAGTCTGGCTCAACAGAAGTCGCCCGCAATGTTAAGGAAGAAGCCACTTGCATAAGAGCGCAGCGCCACCATAAGTGTGCTCTCTGCCAACAATCCACGATTCCTGCTAACAATCCAAATCATAATAAATTGAATCACAACTGAAGTTAAGGTCTTACCTGTTACTTAGCGAAGATATTTGCTCTAATCCTAGCTAGAATTATTTGACATGCTGAGTTTGTTAACCTGAATCGTTGATCAAATTTGGCATCATCCAGATCAGTAAAATTATAAATACTCTCCCTGTACTCTCTAGCATTATTTATTCATTGCTCCGTCTTGGGTTATGTGGGTATAACCACCACCATGTTGGCCATTGTGGTAATACCGTTCCGTGGTTACCGTTGGTGCTGGCCGTGCGTTTGGATAATATTTTCATTATGGTCCACACGTATCAGCGGTTAGATTACTATCGGTATACCACATCGGATGAGGCAATTGGTGGTGCCATTGGCCAGGTGGGTCCTTCGATTTTGTAGACGGCGGGTAGTGAGTTTGCCTGCTCTTACCGCCTGAATCTTCCCTTTCCATTGCGTGGATGTAAGAAATTGTTTATTTATAAAGATTTTGTTTTGGCAATTGACAAAGTAAACAATTCAAATTTTGAACACAGCTGTTTGTCGATCGATAAAAATATCAATAATTCTAGCGCAACTTGCCGGCAGGCTAAAATTTGACCCCATTGTGAGGCAGCGGTTAACTTTGCCGCTCGGTTCTCGCCAAAGACAGCATGAGACACTCAAATTCGACTAACCTGCCGGTAAGTTTGACTAACCGGACGTTGAGAAATTGGGCCTAAAACCTATTTTCCGACCGATCGTTCCTATGACAGCTACAAGATGTAGTCATGCCATCCGGGCGGCGCCGACATATTAGCAGCGTGCAGCCAAAAGAAGACTCTGTGCAAAATTTCAGCTCGATAGCTTCAAAACTGAGGGACTATTTCGCGTAGAAACAGACAGACGGACAGCCGGACCGCCGGACGGACGGACAAAGCTCAATCGACTCAGCTCTTCATGGTCGGAGATGAGCGTTGCGCACTTCTGGGCAAAATTATAATACACTTTTCAAGTGTATAAAGATTGAACGTATTCCCTCTATTTTTTCTGTGTAAATATCCAGTAATAGGATGTGTTAACCCACGCTCGATATCATAATTTCCATGTATTCTACTTAGTGTGAACAGATTGCCAGATAACTGACATTAAAATGGAGCAGGTTTCTTGGTGCACCCGGCACTAGTGAAGCTCTTTACGGAGAGAAATCTGATTTGAAATTTACTTTACTTACGTTACGTTACGTTCCACAATCACGTGAGTTTGTCTGTTTTTGTTTGTGTTTATCGATTCTCGATACTTTACTCTCACTGATCGATTTTTGCTATATGTTTTACCATATTTAATTTTCGATATTCGATTCTTTTTACTTCATTCTCGATACTCCATTAACGATAGACGATTCTCAATACTGGATGCTGGATTCTTGATACTAGGTACACTATAATCGGCACTCAGTACTCGAAACTTAGTATTCCATACTCAGTATTCGGCACCCATGAATCGATACTCAGTCCTCCTTAATACTCGATACTCAGTACTCGGTTCTCGATTCTAAGAACTCTCTAATAAGTTCTCGATACTTAGTACTCAATAATCAAAATTCGATTCTGAGTGCTCGATTCTCAATATAAGATACTTAGTACTCGATAGTCAGTATTCGATACACAGTACTTGATACTCAGTACTCGATGCACAGTACTCGATACTCATTACTCGATAATCAGTACTCGATAATTATTACTCGATACTGAGTAGTCGGTACAACGGCAAATAGCAAAGCGGCTGACTTCGCAAAGACAACGGCGTAGCCAGAGAATCTGTCGCAAAGACAAAATTTCTAGTTTTAGTCCCCCAGTCGAACGTCCGTAAAAGGGCTACGCTCTAGAAATCTAGCAACCCGAGATATATTGTAAGTTGAACTAAAAAAAACTTGAAACAACTGAGACTACAAGATTCTCATTACGAAGTGGTTCACTTAAAGATCGTTTGACTAAAATTTTACAGTATAATTTGCCAACGCAACGAGGTTTTGCCACTTTATGCCTCTTCAACATTAAATTGAACATGTCAACGACTCAAATTTACATATATTTTGTTTCATTTATGAAAATTTCTACACCTTATGGCCTCGGCAATTTACTAAATGTTCAAGATTTTAAGACTTGAACTCCAAAGAATTTAATCTGAGCCCAGATTCGGACCTCAACCTAGGTTCACTGACTTTATGAACCAGCTCTGTCAACCTGAACCCGAGAAATTTGTGTGAGCCGTTCACTGCTTAAAAATTGTCATTCCTAAGACGATTCAAGGCAGAAAGAGGTTGGATTAAACAAAATGTTGTAAAAGAGGAAACTCAATTTCTTTGATTTCGGATAACAATCTGATCAAGACAAATATCTAAAAAGAACTAATAATGGTTGCAGCAGCATCAAATGTTTTAGTAAATTTTGTATCCAAACTAGAATTTCAATTCAGACAATATCCAATTCGGTGCATCCATGGGGCATAGCCAATATGCTCATAAACCCTAATAGTTTTGTTGGCAATGAAAACTATTAGCCCAAGCCATAAATCCTCAGGCGGTATACAACTTCTCGTTCCCCCTGCAGCAACCGCACAACAACAAGTCACAAGAACGGAGCTCCACTTGGCTCAGACATGGCACAATTATGACAATTTCTGATGCATAACGCTGCATCCATAGAGCTTTTAATGCAATAAACCAGCGACTGCAGCAGCGTCATTAACACTGACAGGCCCAGAGGGGCCACAGGGGAAGAGACTGAGAACGAGAAATTTCGGTGGCCACCTTTTGTCGTGCACTAATTGTCTGACCAAAGTGTGCAGCACATGCATGCAACGCTCCAGTTCAGGTGTATGTCAGTTGGTCGCAGTCACCGCAAAACACTTTACAGGCAATTGTCAGTTTGCAGTTTCAGTTTGCCGCTTGCTGGTGTTAAGGTCGTCGTCGTCGTTGTAGCCAAACTCACTTAGCAGCTGACAATGACAGCCCCCACCCCATCTTGGCTGCGTTAATAGCTGCCTGCCAAGTGTCTGGCAAAGGCTTTGCAGTTGCCTAAGCGACATTGTCACTTGTGGTTGGCCGCTGCCACCGTTTCTGTGCCTCCTGCTGTCCCATGCAAAGTGCCTGAGTTTATGCAGCAAGTGACTGCAGAGAAGTGATAGAAAATTCACAATTCGCGGAATTTGCCACCTCAAACTGCTGCGCAGTCGAAGCGGAAATCAATTAGCAATAAAATTGCAAATCAAACATCCAAATGTCCTTTGGGAACATGCCATATCAGCGCAATTTGCATCAACAACAGCAGCAAGAACAACAACATCCGCTGCTGTCAGCCATTTCCGGAAATAATTATGCGTAAGCAAAATGTCAGGGCGAAATTTATGCGAGTGACACCGATGGGCCGCGGGCATACCTGAGATCTGTCGCTTTCTCGTGCCGGGCAGGCACTTAGTCGTGGTCCTGGGCATGTTTATGTGGGCCAGAGGCTCGACTCGGTTTTGCATTTTGTTGCACTTACTCAGTCGCCCACTACCTCCACTTTCCCTATCTCTTGCAGTCAAACGCAACGCGTGCATTATCCCTACCATCATCATTATCAGCATCCCCATAACCATTATGCTCATGGACGACCACCGCTACCCGCTGGCAGCAGCCACAACGGTGCTTATGCTAGCGGCCACTCAGGCTATGGGTAAGCGTCGACCAATCCCCCCCAACACCAACACCAACGCTTTCTTCCTGCCATCGCCACTAATGCAAGTTTCAAATTAGCAGCGTAGAGCCATCAGTGGAGTATGAGGTACAGCACACACCACCCTCTGGTAGCTACTCCTCCCATCACCCCTCCGCGGGCAGTGCACCCGCATATCCACCGCACGCGCCGCCGCATCCACAGCATCCACAGCAGCCACCGCACATGCCCAAAGCAGCCTCAAGTTCGGGCAAAAAGACAAAAAAGAGCTCCGGCGCGGTGATGTCCGCCCTGACGCTGCTCGCGTTCTTCTTCTTTGTGAATTTACTGCAGAACTGCATCAAGGATCACATGGCGGACATGAATCCGACCGTCATGGTGCTCACCGCCAGCGGCAGTCGCAACCGTTTCAATAAATTAGCTGAAATGAACTCACGCGAACAGACCTCATCGCCGGCTTCGACCACAGCATCGGGAGATGAGCTCGCTGCGGAGGCATCTTGGCAGCAGTCGGCCAGCTCCGTGCCCGTCATTGTTACGCCAACCGTAATACTGCAGTCGCCGTACAGCGGCAGCGGTCTGGTGACTAATAAGCCCGTCCACCATAAGCCAACTCCATCCTATGCCCACTCCCCGCCCCATCCACAGCACAATGATGATGATTATAATTACGGACATCGTGCTCCCTCCCAATCGCCCGTTGATTTCTATCCTAATAGCACACACATTGACCAGTCGTCAAGGCCCGATGCCGACTCCAACTCCGATTACTATCAGCAGCAGCAGCAGCAGCAGCACTACTACGCCAACAGGCATCATTATATGGACGATGGCTATAACCAACGTCATCCTTGGTCTTATGGCGCCAACTTGTATGCAGGCAACCAACGTTACTCATCCGCACCATGGTCTTCAGCTTCGTTGGGCGCTCAGTCGGGCGTGAGCTCTTACTTGGATAATGTGCGTCGCAGGCAAGGTGATGATGACGATGCAGATGCTGATGACGATGACCAGCGTCGGCATCGCGGCGAAGCTTTCTACACACGCATTAATTGAATGCAGGAATGCAGCGCACAATTCTATGCTATACAATTTTTGCTTGAAGCTGACACAGTTAACCCCTAGGCACCGCCGCACAGGAAGTGAACTGAACACGTTCCAAGCTATGTACATTGTACAATAACTGAATAGTGTTAAGGAGCAGTACTTTACGATAATATCAAAGAGAGTCAAAACAAAAGTATAGGTTCCCCACAAAACGCGGCTTAAAAGTGTCAAAATAGAAATTTTTTGCAACTTTATGCTCTAATTACTAAAAAATCTCGACGTGATGGACCATTTCTAAATACAGATTCGTGTTTAGCACACGAAAATCAACTACAATGACCACCAAAATTTCAATATTCTGTAAAAAGTCAAATTTTGTTGCCTATTAAATTTTACAATTTTGCTCATACCATAATGATTATTTTTGAGTTTTACTAAACAACTCGGGTCTTAATGCTTATTAAGAAAACGATGCTTCAATTATGAAAAAAATTCTTACCAACACTAATTTAATGAGGCTTTTGCGACCAAATGACATATTCTTTGTGGATAGGGGCTCGAAAAATCACCAAAATAAGGTGGATTGTTGAAGCAGTTCATGAAGCAATTGTGCAAAAATTTTATCTTTTGCATCACCATCTGGTCAACAAATATCTAAACAATATCATTAACAGTGTTTGGATGGGTACTCAATTTTCTTACCTTGGTAAGGTTCAAGGTAAATGTCAAAAAATATACCTAGGTATGGTAAAAGGTATACGAAATTTCCAGTACCTAGGTAAAGATACAAAAAATGTACTTTTTAATGCCTTTTAAAACATGGTTTATTCAACATCACATACCCGAAAATGTGAACTGAATGACGTGAACTATCCAACCATAACCTTGAGGTTTCATCGAAATTTCAACAAAAGTGTACGGAAAAAGAACAAAAGATTCTCTGGAATCTGTACTATAAATCTGTTTTCCAAAACTCCCCAAATTTCTACAGGGATATACCCTTTTTTTAGTTTTAAGTCAGAAAAATATATTTTTAATGTTTTTCTTTCCGACTATTTAGGCTAGAATTCCTATTAATTGAATTTTCGACATAATTCACAATATATATTTTTAAAAATTAACATTAATCATTAAGTTCCACATTCGCGTCAACTTCACAAATGGCTTTATATACATATTTAATCTTATCTATATTTAATCTATCTATTTAATCTTGTCTACGAATATGATCTTGGTCTTGGCCTAGATACATAGGAAGTAAAGCGATATGGACCAGTTTTTAAAACTTCTTAGCAAAACTTAGATAGCAAAGTTTACTGGTGATAGGGTCCCAGAATATAATTTGGTTTGTTGTGTTTTAAATAAAATGCTGTAATTTAAAAGCAACTCTAAAAAACAATCGCATTGTGAAATCATTTAAAAGATAGTTCATGTACCTTATTTTCATGCTAGTTGTGCGACAGCTTTCTGTGTTTCCTTGACTTAAGGCTTCTTAAGGATCAACACAGTAATGAGCCCGAGACTATGTTATTTTAATAGTCACATCGACAATCAAATTGATAGAATGAATAAATTAGATAAGTTTCCAACTGAAATTAAATTCTCATTCGTATTAAAGTACCTTATACCTTACTTTTTGACAATGTAAATGAAAATTTGGACCTAGGTAAGGTAAAAGGTACTGGAACATTAAGATACCGAGGTAAGGTAAAAGGTACACAAAATATGTATCTAGGTACTTTCTAACACTGCTCATTAACAAGTTTGGAAAGAGGTTGAAATCAGATAAAGAATAAGGAAGCAGAATACTTTCTCCTTTTAAAAATCTAATAAAGGCTCCGAATTCTTTGTATCCTTTGAAACCGAAGAAGTTTCTTAAGACTGCATGGCAAAGCTTTATATAAGGGCATATTTTTATTTGTTTATAACTTAAAAAATAGAGAAAAGCTACCTTCGACTCGACCGAAGTTATTATACCCTTGTAACTTGTATGATTTATATAAATTAGTAGCCTGATTCCACTGACACAAATATGTACATTCCTCCAAATGTACACATTTTTGACAAGGCCTCCTATATACATTTTCTACACCCAATTTCTATGGCAGCTATACTATATAGTTGTCCTATCAATCTTTGTGAAATTATGTGAAAGCATAGAAAACTTATAAGTACGAGGTTTGGGGACGTTTGCGTTTAAGTCAAAAAAGTTTTTATCACTAAAACAACATTTTCGACTGATGGTTCCTATGGCAGCTATATACAATAGTCATCCGATCTGGCCGGTTCCGACAAATGTGCAGCGTATTTGAACCAAAAGATTTCGTTCAAAGTTTGGTTAAGATAGCTTTAAGACTGACGGAGGAGATAGCATAGAAACAGACGGACAGACGGACGGACAGACGGACATGGCTTTATCAACTCAGCTCGTCATGCTGATCGAGAATATATACACTAAGAAAAAACTAGAACGAATAATTTTAGTACGAACGCTCTTGAAAAAAAATTAGTCGTTCTTGAATTTTCAAGAATTTCGCTCTTGGAATCGAGATAAATTCTTTCTAAACGTTCTCAATTTGGTTTTTAATAGGCAAGGGGGTGAGAGCAACTTAACTTTGAGAGAACAGCGTTGGAGTCGCTCTCGCAGAGAGTGAGAGCGCATGCGCAGTTGGTCGTTGAGAGAATGGCGTTGGACTCGCTCTCGCAGAGAGTGAGAGCGCATGCGCAGTTTGTTGTGCGATGCGTACGAAAGGCAACAGCGTTTATTTATAAGTGTGATTTCGTCGCGTCTTTTACCTTACGAAGGTTAGCTGAGCTCGTTAAGCTGCCCGTCGCCTGTGTGTGTTTCAGTCTTTCGAGGTACCGTGTTCAAGTCCCAGAAAAGTAAGCAAAAAAAAAAAAAAATATCTATGTGGTTATCTCAAAATCAATCACAACTTAAAACAAAGTTTGGTGGGTGGGTGGTGGTGTTGGGGTTGGAGTGGTTGATAATGGTGAGTGAGACCGGGGGAGGTAGACGAGACGGACCACCACGTCGGTCGGGTCGGGTCGGTCGTGTCAAGAATTTCGCTCTTGGATCAAGAATTTGCACTCTCCCCGTACTTTTGAGAACGAATGCTCTTGATTCAAGAGCGAAATTCTCTATTTTTTCTCTGAGTGTATACTTTATGTGGTCGGAGATGCTTCCTTCTATGCGTTACAAACATCTCGACAATTTTAATATACCTTCTACAAGGGTATAAAAATTAATATCTTTTGAACTATAAAAGTCTAAATCTTTTTGAAAGCACCGAAATTTATGTTATGTTCAGGGCAATAAAATGTATATTCTTAGAAACTTTATCATAGTGATTATCACAGAGAAAGAATTATATATAAACTATTCAACAATTGCTTAATATTATTAAGCAATTTAAAAAGTTTTTAAATTTGAATTTTTATAGATACAGTGAAATACTATTCAGCAATATCAACACGAGACCTGTCCGATAAACCGAACCTGAGAAATCCAGTTTTTAAAACCCTTTAATTCCATTTTTTCGTTTTTGACGATTTTTCAAATTGTTTATAAAATTAACAAAAAAGTTTTTTTGCGAAACCGAAAATTACTTTTTTATGGGGAGTCGAGATCTAATTTCGGTTTTTTTTTTATTGAAATCAAAAATGGTGAATTTTAAAACCGTCCGGTTTCTAAAGAATGACCCATATGTGATTCATTTGCCGATATAACCAACTGCTGCGACTTATGGAAGCGGAGGGACACGTAGTGTAGTGTGACCCATATGTAGATGTGGAATGTTTCCTCAAACGTTGTGTGACCTCATGAAGACCGCACTGACAACACTTGCTCAGTGGACAACTTCTTGTGGCTTGGGCGGGAACCCAGCTAAGACGGAATTAGTGCTTTTCACTAGGAAGTACAAAATTCCTGATCTCGTCCCTCCTAAAATCAACGGAGTAAGCCTTGCGTTTGGTGACAATGCCAAATACTTCGGTGTCGTTTGGGATAGGAAACTATTCTGGAACGACAACATAAATGAACGCATTAAAAAGGCAACCATTGCTCTTTTCTCTTGCAAAAAGGCCATAGGCCGCAAATGTGGGTTTTCCATCTCCATAGTACATTGGCTTTACAAAGCCGTAGTACGCCCCATACTACTCTACGGAGCACTAGTATGGTGGCCAGGACTCAGCAAACAATCAGCCCTGAACAATCTGCATAAAGTACAGAGAAGTGCGGAAATATTTATTAGCTGCGCTCTCCGAACGACACCAATGGACGCGCTAAATACTATTCTTCACCTTCTACCACTAGACCTTGTAGCAAAACAAATGGCTATCACAACAGCCCTAAGACTAAGAGAATCCGATGCATGGAACAGGGATAATTCGGGACACTCTACCATACTCGAAGACCAAGAGGGTATACCACTAAATACAGACTACTTTATACCACAAACAACGTTCGACAAATTATACGACGTCCATATCCCATGCCGACACGATTGGGACAACATTCCCCATAGCAGAGCTGACGCCATTAACATCTACACTGATGGTTCTAAGCTCGACGAAAAAGTAGGAGGGGGCGATTTCCCTCCCAACGTAGACTTGAACTTATCGTTCCGCCTTCCTGATCACTGTAGTGTGTACCAAGCAGAGGTGATAGCCATCCAGGAAGCTGCCACCTGTCTTAGCACACTCGCGGTCAAAGAAGGAAATGTATTTATATACTCAGATAGTCAAGCCGCAATTAAAGCACTTGACTTACATACAAACAATGCTATAACACTTACGGATTGTCGCTTATCTCTAAATGAGATCGCACGACATTTCAGTATACATCTTATATGGTCCAGGCACCCATCGCAATATAGAAGGAAATGAGTCTGCGAACAAACTGGCCAGAGTAGGTACCATCATCGAGCTCCTTTCCCCTGCTACTCAACCTCTCGGAGACATCCGGGCTTGAGATCCCTGCTTTACTTAAATTCATTCTGTCCACACAATGGTTCAGTAACGAGGACCCTCCTCAGTTTTAAAAAGGGTTAATAGGAAATATATGTCACATCGCAATGGGCCCAATGTGGGAGAGCGACACACTAAGTGGCGAGCGATTTTTTTTGTGTTGAACAGACGTGGAACCATTTATTTGGCTTATGCAAGATACTTATCATTATCTGCATTATCCGTCCAGCAGCAATTGTATCAAGAATTTTCGAAGCGAATGTTGTCATAATCGTTGTCAATTCTCTATCACTGGCAATTTATTTCATGTCTCTAGCTACTCAGGTTCCCGAGATATTGCAGTTTAAAAAAAGGCTTATAAAAAAGTATTTTTGACGATATCTCAATTACAAGGCATAAAAATAGCCCAACATTGGGCCAGTTCAGTTTGTTTATTGCCTAGAAAACTTTAGGTAATAGAGGCCTGAAATTAAGTTAATATATTCCTTGGCTGTCATTTTAGGTCATATGGACATAAATTTCAGATAAGTTTTAGGTAATATGTATATTTTTCTTTAGTATACCTATTTTTACTCTACGAGTAACGGGTATAAAATTAAGTTGACCATACTTGGCTATCTCTGATATTATTAAACATATGTCTGGTAGAGAATATAAGCTAATTTGTGTGGTGATGAAAACCATGTCAAACCAAATAAAGCCTTTGTGCTAATTCTCAGATGCAACGTGACGACCATGGTAGAGTGCGGGTAGCTAGCGATGCATAGCACCCACTTTGTCACCATCTCCATAGGAAGACTATCTTCTCTATTTCTCTCTTTCTTTATCCCTTTGTGTAAAAACCATTAAAATGAGGTATTTTTTCTGATCTGTCACTAAATTTGGCACAAGGTACAAATTAAAATTCAGCATCCTTACCAAACCCACATCTGCCATAGATGTAGATCATAAAAAGGAAGCGGGTCCTGATTCGAGCTGGATAATATACTTTTGCTTTGTTTCTCAGACAGGCTTATTAAGGTATCGAACCCAAAGTTCGAGCCAGGGCACAATGCTCTTAATTATTCCTAAGATTTTAATAACATGAAATACGTAGATCGGCATATAAATTTTCACGCTATTTTCGGCGAATTTGATCAAATTGATCGAAAAGGGGGTTTCTCTGACTGAAACCTTATGATGCCACCTTCTTCAGAGAGCTTAAAGCTACCGCGGTCCCATACCAATAGCTGTAGAAATGAACTCTTTTTTTTTAAATCTGTTTTCAAAGTTGAACTTTTCTCCTTTTAATAATTTTCAAACAACCAAGGCCAAATGGGTTAAACTTGCTTCGCTCACATGTATTTATAATTAAAAGCAAACAATGCACCGAAAGAACAGCAGACAACAAAAAAACAGAACACCAAGTTGAAATCCTAATGAAAATAAATGCTAATTTGTTGCACAACAAATTAAATGAGCTCAGGTTCTGGGTTGCTGGTCGGACTATGTGGCCAGGGGGCGCGGGCGGGAGCTGAAGCTAAGACTTTATTTTATTGCCTGCCACAACTATGTTGCAATTTGTGTTGCGTTTACCTTTTTCTACTCTAATGCCAAGCTGTTGCTTACTTGCTTATTTATTTATGGGTTGAAGCCGTAAATGCAAACTCATGTACGAGAATTCCGGAACTTTAATTAACACATTTAGCGCACTTTAAAATGCATTATGCAATTTCCGCGCCGCAAACAATGCTATCAATTTCAACAACTTTGATTAAACGTCATTTACAGTTTGCTGTTGAGAGTTTGGGGCTGATGCTGAAGCAGGAGTTGGCGATGAGAGTTGGAATGGAGCTGGCAATTGGCATTGTCAGCGCTTTGGCGGCGTCTCTGAGCTGTTGTTGTTGTTGTAGTTGCTGCCTCTGCTTCATTTGCAATTAAATGCATGCAAAGAAGTGAATGCACGACTGCTGCAGCTGGTGCAGCAGTGCAGTTGCATTTCGGCTTCGTCCTCGCCACTCAAAAGCGTAATTTAAAATTCTCTTGGCTGCCATTTGGGGGGGCCCCAGTGCCTCCTTTCTTCACTTTGTGTCGGTGATATGCCTGCCCTTCCAACACGCACGGTCTTTGCACCACTGCGGTTGCACACGGTGCGTATGAGTTATGCAACGACTGCGTGGCAGCCAGCGCAAAATGAAGTTAATATAAATTTGCTTTACAGCCGTCACCGCCTCACACGTATGGGAGGGGGCTTATGCGTTTATGTGCGTGTATGGGCCATATATTTAAATAAATTTATGACTTTAAGTGCAAACTGACAGCTAATGTGAGATTTTTGGAGTTTTAACGAGGCAACGCCGATGGGCACGTGACTTGTGGTTGCCAAACGCAAGCAGTCAAATTGAAATTGGATGCAGCAGGTGCAATGCGGGATGAGTGTCAGTGAGTTTGGGGATAAGTGAAGCACACTCATTATAGACTTAAGGATAGCGAACTTGATAAATTGATTTGGCATCAGCATAGTTCAGACAAGCTTTGTTGTTTGCTAATGGTTTGAGTCATACACACTTATATTTGTCAATTCTATTGTTTTTTTTAAGGAAATTTAAAAAGAAATGTAACAAATTTTAAGCTAGCTCAATGTTTTAAGTTGCCATACATTCAGAACATACCGAATCAAAGGACTTGGATTTTTGAGCAAAGTTACCAATGGAGTAATTTTAACTGTTCTAGAAGTGTGCTTCGAGCAGATTGTATTGTAAATGTTCCACAACTGACTTAATCAAGTGTTTTAGGATTGAGAAAATCGTACTTGAAATAAGAATTTTGTACTTGAATAAAGTATTTTCTTACTTATCGTAGTATTGAAACAGCTTGTATTGGATTCAAGATAAAACTTTTAGATTTTAGTTCTGATTAATCATCAAAATGTCACTACTTAGTCATCAATTCGAAACAGTTGAGTATCAAATTCTCTTTAATACTCCAGGTATCAAGTTGATATTTTCGAAAGTATTAAAATGATATTTCGAGGATGTCAAATTGATACCAACTTGTATCAGGCTGACACTTTTTTGTATTTAGTTGTTAGTATTAATTTGATATTTGAATTGTTCAACTTTCAGTATCATTTTGATACTAGCTTTTATCAATTTATTATATTTTCTTATCAAATTTGTGATATTAATAAAGATCTTTACAAACAGCCATTAAAATTAAAGCATAACATTTTAAAACGAGAGCGTAAGTTAAAGTCGGCTCTAACCGACTTCGATATACCCGTTACTCATGGAAACAAATGTTTAATAGCCTTCCTGTATGCCTGAGGTGGGTCAGACGAAAAGTATGCAACATTTTTTATCTCGGCTATTTATTATCCGATCTTGATGAAAATTGGAGGGCTTATAGATGTTGCGAATATAAATCTACGTTTTAAATTTGAGATCGATATCTCAAAAATTGTGGAATGTTGAGTTATTCAACATTTTCTATTGTGGGGGCGTGGGTGGGCGTGGCAAAAATTTGAAATAAACTTGATCTGCGTGCAGACAATAGGAGTCTACATTTCAAAATTGGTTGCTCTAGCTCTTCTAGTCTCTGAGATCTAGCTGTTCATACAGACAGACGGACAGACGGACATGGCTATATCGACTCGGCTGATGCTGATCAAGAATATATATAGTTTATATGGTCAGAAATGATTCCTTCTGCCTGTTACATACATTTGCACGACTTTAGTATACCCTTTTACTCTACGAGTAACGGGTATAAATATTTACTTGATTCTGAACTTTTTGCAAAATGTATTTTATTCATACTAATGACATAAATTGTTAGTTGTGGACTAGAGCCCTGTATGAATTGAATCAAAGTTCCCCTTGACTTTGTTTCTGATTTGATCTATCTATGAACTTCTACTCATAGCTCACAAAATTATTGATTCATTGAATTACAGCTCATGACATTAGCCATGATCTATATGATCTGTTTGAAATGATTCAGCTTAGATTAGCTCAACAAAGCAACCAGATCAATCTGCTCAATTTGCTAACGGACTGTTGATCGCCTTCCGTGAATCCGTAGGTCGATGGGACCAAACTATTAGAGTGCCAAGGTCTCTCTAGATGCTGGAGTTACGGATTTACCAGGGAGCAACGAGCATTATGCGAAAGATGTTGAACTGCATCTTCTAGACCGTTTGAATGGAGGAGTCACAGGCAGTGCCCCAGAGGCAGATCAATGTATCAGGTTCACATCGGCTGGAAGCTAGGAAGGCTGTGCCATTAGCATAAGTGGCTTTCAGTGAGGTTTGGGCGTCTAGAACCGGCAAGTCCGCGGTGAAAAGTACTGGTCCAATTACTCTTCCTTGGGTAATACCCGCTCGAATTTTCAGCTCGAATGAAGCAGCGTCCTTCGAGCAAGGACCGAGGCGTAGCGGGCTTAACTGCACTGCAGCTTGATCTGTTTGATGCTTGATCTATTTGAACTTGATCTGTTTTGAACTTCAGCTGTTTGGAGCCACTGTGAATTTGAGCTGACTAACTTGAACCAATACAATTTCTGACTTGATTTACTTGAACCTTTTTCTTAAAACATGAATAAAAGGGCACTTTGACTCCATTCATGCAGGGCTCTAGTGTGGACACCTTACTATGGGAAACATTGTTCTCTCACTCTGCATGCTCCGTGTAAACGCGGATGTTGTTTAAACAGAAGTCACTTTAATGGTGTGCCTCATGCTGCAACCCATTCATGTAGAGCTTTACGCCTTCGCAAAGACCCTGATTGAAAAACGCGAAAAAGTCTCCTCTTGTGCGTCATTTTGCAAAGCGCTGAAACAGCCATCTTCGAGGTATATTTTCTGTGTAAAGAGTTATATTTGTTATTTACATATGCTTGCAAAAAACGACCGCAACAACACTTTTACATATGTAGGCTAAGCTGCTTAAACTTTCCTTGTAGAAATTGAAATCCATTGATTTATCTTCAGCACGTCGTCTGGGAAAGTGTCTTCCATTGCATTTACATTTAACTAACACTGATGTGTTTGTACCTAAAGCGTAGAACGGAGACGCGGACAATTTTGTCGGAGCCTATTTAATTACATAGCTCAGGAAATACGCTCATGAAAATTGTCAGAGCGAGTACGGAGCAACCAACGATTCGCTCTGACAATTGCATGGAACTGCTCACTCGTTTTTTTGAAAACAGCTGATAAATTGTCCAAGGGGGGTCTATTATGAAACTTGTTTGATAATTGTCAGAGGTACCAAAACTTCAGAGAAGAAGACCAAAAAACAAAACCACAATTATTTGGACAACTGAGAGGTGGACAAACAAGTGGAGCTGATCAAAGTGGGCGAGTCGCAACCAATTTTATGGAATCTGGCCAATAAAAAGCATTTCGATACCCGCAGCTGCATCACTTGTAGCGGAGAATCCTTCTCTGTATGCTTCTCCCGGTATGCCATTTGCCCAATGTATGCACACCACCCGAGGGTAAACCTTCACAGTCTCCACCAAGCAGCCCCAAGCTGAAGTCTCCACAGCCCATTATAGTAGTGCTTCCTTCGGCTTACTGTGGTAGCTTGTGGCCACCTTTAAATCCGTATTCACCTAGTTTATCTTCCTCTAATACGCCCGGCAAGTAAGATCCGCCTCCAGTCTATGGAG
Source organism: Lordiphosa magnipectinata (assembly GCA_037044535.1). Taxonomy (NCBI): domain Eukaryota; kingdom Metazoa; phylum Arthropoda; class Insecta; order Diptera; family Drosophilidae; genus Lordiphosa; species Lordiphosa magnipectinata. Next base: position 67,253 of record JBAMBO010004034.1, read on the forward strand.
CTGGCTGTGGCTTAGCAATTTTAGTCTCCAGATAAGTGGCTAAGTTCTGCTTCTGCAGCCCAAAATAAAGGGCACCGCTTCTACCGCCCCACACAAAATGCTTCCATGAAATAGACCATGGCATTAGCACAGACAATTGAATTTCCCCAATGACTTCCATTTTCAATTTAATACACTCTTTTATTTTATTTGAATTAGCCCGCTTATTTTTTACACACACAACAGCTGATTTCTGACTGTTGACTGGTCACACTACATTGTCTTAAGCAGGACCACACGAATTTGTTCGACGAACAAATTTGTCAAACAAAAATTCATTTGCCCACTAACCAGGCGAACATTCCCACGAACCTAATTTGCTTGAAAATCTCAACGAGAAAACATGAAAATACAACAGCGAAAACTAACACAATCATGGCCTAGATGGCGATACAAATTAGCTTAAAGCATTATTTCATCATTTTTGGGGCATTCAATAAATTCCAGCCTCAATTCGTTGCCCATTTGGGCAAGTGTTCACTCCTACAAATATTTTTGACAAATGACGTTCGTGCACTTGTTCCCATCCATTGACGAACATGTTCGCACGAACACACGCAAGATGGAAACGCTTCTATTCTCTACGATCAAAAAGTCGAACACAAAAATCTGTCACGAACACCTCCATTAACGAAGAACATTTCGTCGAGCAAAACAAATTCGTCGAACAAATTCGTGTGTGGATGCCCTGCTTTAGCGGCTCTGAAATTTATCAACCAATTTCCGGTCCGACAAAATTGTCAGCGTCTTTAAATGTCACACCTTAAGCATCGACAGCTGCTACATTCGGCAGGCTTCGATTTACAATTCATACATTTTTCGAATTTTTAAACTAACATTCGTTGACTGTGAGTTTCAAATTAATACTTTCGCGTATCAAATTAATATTCTAAGTATCAAATCAAAATCCAAAACATGAATTTCATACTCTCTAGGTTTATATTGATACAAAAAAAAACAAAAATTATACTAATTTCAGTTTCAATTTGAGCTAACGCGTATCAAATTGATATTGTTACAAATTATTTGGGTGAGCTGAAATAAAATGTAAAATTTTTCAGCGAAACAACATGAAACGCGTAACCGCATTCAAGATTGCGTATACATTATTGTGATATCGATATTGATGATGTTGATACTATTTTATTCGCCTCAAGAAAATTTGAACCTTATCCAAAGATGCTCCAAAGATGGTGTTTATCGCGCAATGTGCAATATGAATTAATTAGATTTTTTTGTGTTAAATGTTGAAATTCTAGCACACATTGGGTAGCACTGAAAATTATATATAACCTGTTAGTTTCCTGACCCGGATTTAAGGGTGGTGATGGGAGTCTATTTTTGAAGTTGGAAATATTGGGCTCATTCAACAGATTGTTTCGATTTGCGATTTGTGATTTATGACTACCGATTTCAACTGCTGAATGCCGTGATGTCCGATTGCGACTGGAAAATTTGACATTCATGATTGCTGAAAGGGAATCGAACTAAAAGTATGATTGGTTACCGATAGCTGGATCAGACTACCTTACTAAATTTTGGAGTTTATTTGTCAGAGGCAGTTACCCCAGAGAGCAATAAATAAAATTAAACAATTTAAGGTCTTGTCCCCTCCCCCTAATTAGACTGACTTACATCCCCCATTAATCGTAATACTGCGTTATTCACTGTAAATATCCCCCGAACGATTAAGAGCTAAATGCCGATTCCAGCATTTTCCCAAATTTGTAAACTCAGCCCCAAAGCAGGATTATAAACATATTACATATTACATATTACATATTAAAGTGCACGAATATAATATGAAGTGCTACATTTTACATTAGATGACAATTTCAATTTTCATACACGTATTGTAATCACACGAACAGTTAATCGTCTGCGCTGCCTATATCCGTAGCCAATTTCGCACAAAAACACAAAAAACGTTAGAATATAACCAGATGTTACCAAATACCATAACCATTTTAAGTGCCGCAAACCAAGGGGTACTTGTCCTGTCTTTGAATCTGTATTTTGACCTAATGATCTCATGTTTAACTTCATGCTTTGAACGAACTCCTTAAACCAATACTGGATGAAACCCGTACTGTAGGCATGGTTTATATAATTATCCAAATTCCGCTTGTATATAGAATTGTCAGGAATGGTAACGACCATTGGCAGGCTTTCCACAATAGTTAAGTTCTTTGAGTCACACAGCACTTTTTCTTCCTTAAATTTCTGATAGTCAACTACAGTTGACCAAAGACTTGAGAATAAAAGATATGCAAAACTAGAATTCAGTGAATAGAACAAATCATTTCGTTGCTTTGCGGGCAAAATCATTGCATTGGGTACCACTTTTGTAAAGAAGTCTGTAGCCACATATTTTTCAATGAAAGGCGGAGAATAATTATCAAAAATAACTGTTATATTACTTTCCCGTAGCTCATCAAAGTTCTCAATATTCATGAGTTTGGGTTGCTTGGTCAACAAAGTACTCAGTTTGCTATTAAAAAAACTGCTGAAAATCAGTCCAAATATGCTCATAGCGAATAAAATGTGTTTAAGAGACACGCTTGCTCTGCGGCTAACAGGATATGGCAATCCTAGAATTGCACGAAAGATGCGAAGATTCACAAAGATATTGAAATACGTAAAGCTGCGACTCCATCCATAGATTCGGTTGGTGGCCATCACTATTAAGGTTTCTACAACAGAAACTAACACATAGGCGATTAGTATGTATAAGGACCAAGTCTTCAAGCCAATCAGTTTGTAGACATCCTGAATGCTCAGGTTCCTACCACACGGTACCACAACACGCAGTGAAATCTTTCCCATAGCGACGGTGCACTGCCTATTAGAGCTGCAATTATTTTTGCCAAAATATGGAGAGCGTAAAAACAAATCTGAGGTATCAAATTTCTCATTGCTGATATTCTCGATTCCTGTGTGCTGAACTTTCAAGTTGAGATTGTATTGCTTTGCAAACTCCCAGGCCACCTTATCATGAAATGTATTTAACGCCACAAGTCCAGTCTTTGAAGTTTTGACCAAGATGCGAAATATCGGCACTTTGTCTGCAAAGAATCGGATTTGCTTTCCACCATAGTTGAGTCCATGATCGGGAAAAATAGGTTCTTCAATACGCGATATATCTTGGATGGTGATGAAATGTGGTTGAGGAAAAGGTTGTAGTCGATATATTTGGTATGTGCCATCCAAGACCAGCAAATTGAGAAAGCCATACTCTCTCGCTTGACTGCTGATTATGTATAAGAGTTCCTTTGGAGCCTTTGCCAAAATGATAATCCTCTCCCCGCGCATGTGATGAAAACTCTGCGCCAGAGACGTAAGCAGTGTGGTGTCCAGGTAATCATTAATGCACATCAAACCAAGTGCTTGATGATTGAAATAATTCCTCAAATGGACTCTGCCCATCTCGTCATAACGCAGAACTGGTATTTCACTAGAGTTGAAACTTTGCAGTAAACAGTTGGCATTCTGATATCGACTCAAAACTAATATCGTTCTAATAGGTCGCTCATGATGCACATTTTGAATCAAGTTGTAAAGAAAGTTCAGATGTGTTTCTTCTCTTTCAGGAACAAGAGGTTGACCATTCCCCAAATGGCCAAAGAACAGCAGCAGTAGCCAAGAATAACTTCCGATCATTGATAATTTGAATTTGTACCAGAAGCAACGCTCTGACTAAGAGTAGTTGAAGGACTGAATTACGAAAATGCATTTTAAAGGGCAAGTATAAGTTCTTGGACTTGAAATGTGTCAACTGAAGATAAGGGTGCACTTTAACTGACACTTTCCTTTGTATTAAATTGACATTAAGATATTGATGGGAACTTTTGAAAAATTAGGAAATTAATTTAATTTACTGATTGATGGTCATAGCAAACATTTACCGAGGAAGCGGTAGAAGGATTGTAAGGAAGCTTCGCCTCTGTGTGAGGTATGTATGGTAAAATTATATATGGGCAATTCCACAGAAGCATGCCAGAAGATTGGAGTCTAAGTGTAATTTGCCCACTTTTTTAAAAAGGAGACCCTGCAGTGTGCGCCAACTACCATGGGATCAGTATCCTTCGAATTGCATGTCAAGGACGTACGCAAGGGGGTAGCCGCCCCTTTTAAATATCTGAATTTTGATTTAGAGGAAAAGGTTTCACGTAGATCTTGTTGTAAAGATTGAGTTTAGTATCAACAGTCAGTACCAGCGAAAAGCGTTACTACTGCATTTACATTATGGCCAGTATCACTTGCTTTAAGGTACCACATATTATATTATCAGCAGAATTCACATGTCTTTTCTGTAACTTAAAAAAAAAAAAAATTGTAATTATTCTGTGATGAATGAGAAGACAATGTATACTAAATCACTTCAAATAAGATTTAGCTAGTGGCCAACAGTATTGTATCGTTAGCTAATAAAAAGCATTTTTTTACATCACAAAGACAAAAAAGAGCTGGGTCATCGGTTATTTACCAGACCTGCTAACTTCTTATCAAAAAAACTACGCTGTAGCACCTGCACTTTACTCAGCAGCTAAATTCAAACAAAACTGACATCTTCTTATTGCGAAGGGCCAATATATTTGCTACCTTAGTGCAATTTTGAATAAAGTCAGCCTTAGGCTTAGTGTAATCTCTGTTCTGGTAACTATTTGTTTACTATAGATAAAATCGTAGTTTAAAACTGAAACTTGAAGTTGATTTGGCATTTATCGATATTTAATAGTATTGATGAGTGTGAAAGAAATTGTCAGCAGATTTGTATAAAATTTCTCTCTCACAAAAAAAAAAGAGCAGAAGATGAAAATTGAGAGAGCAGTCATGCTCTCTGTTGCAGTCACGTCAAAGAAGATTAAACATAGAAGCACAATTTGAAAAGCCTCTCATTTTTGAGTGATGTTAACTGCATTGTGACAACAAGATAATTATCTCAAAATTATTGTCGACATAGGAAAACACGGTGGTTAAAGGGAGACGGATATAGTCGCAAAAATAACTCAGAGAGTCAAAAAAGAACCAGAGCCAAAATGACAGCGAAGAGCTGACAAATATCTGGCAAAAGAAGGGAAAGAGTGGGAAGAAAGAGTGTGGGAACAGAGTGTTAACAGTTTGAGTAGAGCGTGGGAACAGTTTGGGAGGCGTGGAGGAAGAGTGTGGCAATAGTGTGGGAAGAGTGTGGAAAGAGTGTGGGAATAGTTTGGGAACATTGTTTGAATAGTATGCAAATGGTGTGCGAACAGTGTGGGAACAGTGGGTGAAGAGGGGGAGAGAGAGTTTGAAATTATTTATATTTTCTGTTATTTCAAGATTGTGATCTTCCTGCTATTTCTTTTCCACTGTTTGGGTTTTCATTTATCTATAGAGCAGGACAATAAACAAGAGTTACCGAAAAAAGGAAAACACGCAGCAGCAAGTGATCATTCTGTTGGTGTTTCTATTCCCTGTTAGTTTTCTTCTCTTCAAAGATTGCCATTGCTGATTATATACCATTGAGAGAGCATGTGACTCTGAAATTATCAAAGCCTTGTGAGTGTTAACGACACACACATTTTTATTAATTTTTTATAATCTTTACGATTCATTGTGGAATCTCAAAATAACGATGCGTCTTTTGATGCCATCCACGAATCGATAAAATTTTGGAGTTCTTTAAAAGAGCGAAAGCAATGATTCCCAAGGGCATGCGTCAGCGACGAAAACAAATAGTTGTCGTAAGGGGCAATGTCTGGGCTATACGGCGGGTGGGGTAGGATTTCCCATTTCAGCGTTTCAGGCTATGAGCTTTGTCATGTAGCAAGGCAATTGAATTCGACAGAGTTGCCCTGTAATGTTTTCACCCGGTTGTAGCAACGCATAGTGCACCACGCACAATTGGTCCCACCAATTACAGAGCATGACCTTGCCACCGTAAATATTCGGCCATGTCGTCGATTTTGGCGAATGGCCGGATGGCACGAAAGAGTTTTTGCGCTTGGAGCATGTTCCCCGTAAGCTTCTTGCAGCATTCGATGGCCTTTAGCTGCATTTTTCGTCAAATGAAAGCAGAAAAGTAAACTTTCCCCCAAAATGTGATTTGTTGGCACAAAAGTTGACATATTCGGGGCACACAAAATTTATGTTGTTTACATGTTGTGTTAGCGAAAGCAGTTTTAAATCACAACAAAATTGGTAGCACCTTCAAAAAACCCATTGCATAATTTCTCGCTGAAATTTCATAACTGACTTTTAGTGCTGGTTTTTCTCAAAGTGGAATTCGAAAGTCTTTATTTGGCCAAAATTGGGCAGATAAATAGAGAAATTTGCAAGTGGTTGAAGTGTGAAAGCAACAAGTCTGCTGATGAGTGAATGGCGGTCAATTCCGAAACAGCGCTGTCCAGACATACCATTGCTATTCCAAAATGTTGTGAGTTATCTCTATTGAATTGTGTTGATAGTATTGAATTATAATTAACCAGCTTAAAGCAAAAACTTTGACTGAAACGACAAATACTGAAAAAGAATGCCCCATGATGAGACTTCATCCGTCAAAACTAAGATATGAGCTTTAAACAACGATATTGCACGGTAACTACGTGAATTCTTGGAAGTATTATAATATTATAGTCGGGAGCGGGTTTACCTTTGCTGGAAAACTATTAAAAGTGTTGATGTATGCCGACGACATGTGCCTCTTTGCCGATTCTCCGCAAATGCTCCAGGAAATGATTGACAAGCTACACGAATGTTGTTGAGAATGGTGCCCTCAAATTAACACGGACAAATCAAATATCATGATAGTTAGAGTGGTCGTTACTCACGATTAGAAGACTGGACGATAGACGGTGTTACCCTTGAGCTATAAATACCTAGGAGTACTAGTGACTCACAATATGTCATTTGAAGCTTACCTCCGCGAGAAACTGAAAGTTGCAAAAGTGGCCTTAAACGCATTATAGAAAACTCTGCTTAGTAGGAAAAACGTCAAGCCAAGTACAAAATACGCAGTCTTCCAAGCGGCTGTACGTTCAATCCTGTGCTATGGATCGCAAGTACGGGGCCACTCATCCTATAAATATGTCGAGTGCCTCCGCACCTTCTTCATCAAAAAAGTATTTAGGCTCCCCTCAACTTCCCCAAATTACGCAATATTTATAGAAACTGGTCTGGCCTCGCTGTTCATGTACATTCTGCAACTACGTAAACAAAATAATGAAGATGGATAGCTCAAGATTGCCGAAAATCATAGCTAGGCAACTTCAGGGCGAAAGATCCCAGTTCTTTGAAATATGGTCTAAGTATCGTCAGTATCGATCTTGAAAACCATCTACTGTGGCAACAAGCCCTCGCACAAATCATTGCCAAAATCTGCGAAGTAGAAAGGGACGGATTTATGGCGCAAGCAAAAAGGAGCACAGAGAGGACTCTGTACAAATCCCTAGCTTTCAACCTCGGAACAAAAAATTACTTTACTGACAGTTTAGGTGTGGAGAGTATAAACGCTATTTTCAGGGCTAGATGTGAAACTCTAAGCCTCAACTTTCAACCTCACAGGAGTAACACTCGGCAAGATTGTACCCTCTGCAATATGTGTGCCAAGGAACATGTGGCTCACTTTGTCGGAATCTGCCGCATCATAAAGGACATACGTATGTTGCACTTTCAGCGTCTATATCTATCGCTAAACAAACTTCACGATCTGCTTAACGGAGTTAATTGGATAGCCCTTGCAGCGTTCATCAAAGACGCTTTGCAATACCGCAATAGCATTATAACCGAATTGTTCTAGGCCATACCTACCTATAACAGGCATCATTCAGCAGCTACATCAGGCTAATTTCAACTGTCGTTTTTATACTCTGTACCGAAGGTACATAGAGTATATTAAGTTTGTGCAAAAGTATGTAACAGGGAGAAGGAATCATTTCCGACCCTATAAAGTATATATATTCTTGATCAGCATCAACAGCCGATTCGATATAGCCATGTCCGTCAGTCCGTCTCTCCGTCTGTCTGTCTGTCTGTCTGTCTGTCTGTCTGTCTGTCTGTCCGTCCGTATGAACGAAGAGATCTCAGAGATGGTAAGAGATAGAGGTTTGACATGTATGGGGCATATATTTCTTATACTTGCAGGCAGATCAAGTTTATTTTCAATTTTTGCCACGCCCCCTCCCGCCCCCGCAATTTGGATTCATATCTCCTACAGTTTTGAAGATAGATGGTTCGTATCTTCTAGAGATACCTTGAAAACAAAATTATTTATCGATTTGCTGAAGGAATGATAAAGATCGGATGAACGATACTCAAGTTATGACCAGTAAACACCCCCCACCCTCCCCACCCATCACCACAGTATTCTATTGAACGGCAATCTTAGTGAGAGAGAGAGAGAGTGAAACTTAACTCGTGAGCAAATGCGAGCTGCGACGTTAAGGGTACAGAGTATGTTACAGTCGGGCTTGACCGACTTTCTTTCTTGTTTATATTACCACGTTGAAAACAAGATAAATAAATTAGACTCAAAAACTTTTTGTATATTTTAATTACTTTTTACAATTGTAATCAGGTTTGCCAGCTATAGTTTAAGATTTACTTGTACAGTATTATAAATAAAAACCACTACTACTACTACTACTAGTCGGGAGCAAATGCGAGCGGCGGCCTGAATTGGTACAGAGTATATTATAGTCGGGCTTCACCGATTTTCTCACTTGTTGTTAAAGTTAATGGGCAGTAAGACTGATCCATAAGACCTTTTTTAGCCTTATGTTAGGTAGGTAGATTGTTTCCGGCTGGCCCTTTGTAGGAGGCCACAGGACCTTACGGTCCTTAGTAAGGCCGGGTGGTTTTTCTGGGTACCATTAGAAATCCAAGAGGATCTTTCACGTTTTGGCAAATGCCAATAGTTTTTTGGGAGACTTCCTTGCCGCCTCTTCAAGTGAGGTAAGACTTGGGGAGTGCAGATGTCTTAATCTTGTCTTAGCGATCGCTGGGCAGCTGCAGATAAGGTTTTCCAGAGTTTCGACGACTCCAGGTTCCTTACATTTCCTGCAGGTGTCCGTTGTCGGGATGCCTAGTTTTTCGCGTGAGCAGCTGCTAGGCAGTGACCTGTTAGTATGCCTATAAGCAGTCTACAGTCTCTTCTTTGGAGATGTAGTGCGTGAGTTTTTTGTCTCTTGTCTTACACATAATTTTTGAGATTCTGCGGCCGGTTGTGTTCTTCCACGTTTCCTCTGCTTCTTTTTCCGCCATCTCCTCCATCTTGCTGTGTAGCGTCTGTACGGAGATAGATATGTTTAGTGTTGCTTCTTGGCTTAGTGCGGTTCCGGCTTTTGCAAGACTGTCAGCCATTTCGTTTCCATCAATGCCATATAGATATGCATCTTTCTAGAGATGCTGAGGGAATCTATTGCCTCCCTGCTTGTCCGAACATATTTAGAGTTAATAGTGTGCAATGCAGAGATGCTTTGATTGCCGCTTGGCTGTCAACGTATATGTTTACTTGGTTGTTTAGAGCGAAGACTTCCGCCTGGAATATGGTGCAGTGGTCTGGCAGCCTTATATTAACATATTGGTAAATTTGTGTTGAATAGTTGATAAGGGAGGTCAACGAATTGAATAAAGTGAAAGGATGGTTTTCATCTAGTCTTCATAGTACTGTTCCAAGCAGTTAACCTTTTAACTTACACGCTTAGGGCCGTTTTCTCATGTTGCTGTTTTTGCAAAATCTAGGAGGATTTGCTGCATTTGCTTATCCCATGTTCAATGCTAACCATCTAGATGATGGTAGCAATCTACTTCATCCTCATTGATTTCAAAACCATGTACATGCTAATGAAAATTAAGTATTTTTATGTATCCGCACATATGGTCACACCAAAAAATATTTAAAAACAAAAAACAACTGCCGCTAAAAACAGTAGAGTCTGACTTGTTATTAAGTCAACCAAAAATGGAAAATATTGGATGTGCCTTTAATATACAAGAACAATTGCAGACATTGCTGAAATTGCAGATGCACATTTTGATTTCTCTAGTTCATTGCTTAAGCTAAGTTTACACATACAAATAATTTGGCTAAATTTAGATAAAAATACCCATGATTAAAGATTTTACAGGATTAAAAACTTAAACTTTAGTTCCATACGCAAATAATTTGATCAAATATGGCCGGAGAGTTCCACAATATGGCCTATATAGCCCAATTTTCATTAAAATTTTAAATTTGAGCTTTCGACCTACTGCTTAATGTCCCACCATAGTAACAAGTCGTTTCAAAAGAAAAACCATCTCCTTTTCTGTAAAATTCTTGCTTTAACTTTTAAAATTGGCACGCAATATAAAAAACAATAATCAGCCGAGTGCAGAGGTGCTGCCAACCTAGTATTATAACATTCCAGCCATCCCCGTGTGATCTGGCATTTGCTCCACGAATTTATAATCAACCTACATCAGACAACCAATTGCACAAAAACCACCTAGTTGCAAAATCTAGATGGACTTCGATTTGAGCAAAAACATGAACATGAGAAATCGGCCCTTAATCTGCTTAAATGCAAATTTAAGCAACAGATTCGATTTAATTCAGACTGAAAGTGAAAATATTCATTTCATACCCATAACCTGACCACATGGAATGCCAGAACTCGTTGTTTTTGTCTGCTCTGCAGTCGCATTTTGCAATATTACATATGCAATAAATTCACTTTAAACATGCATAAATTCATAGTCAAAAAATGGACACGTTTTTAATTTCTACTCTTGTACTTCATTAAAAAATAATTAAAAATTGTAATCGTCGCAAATTTCTGCCAGCCTTTGCACAATTATTTATGCTTACATAAAGCACAAAATTAAAAGGCATTAATTTGCTCATGTCAACTATAAGCGGGCAGTAGATAAATTAAAAACAAACAAGTGTATAAATTTTGCAAAAATTATTAAAGTTCCACGCGGCGCAGGCACAGAGCATATTTAAGTTTTTATTTACGAAATCCTTGGGCAAACAACAACAGTGCCAAAAATTCTCCGGAGAGAGCGCAATGGCATTTGCTACAGTTTTATATGGCATACAATTACGGTAAGTAATTTATTTCTGCTCAACTGAATTAGAAATCTCTTAGCACTAAGCCAGTTTCGTGGGCTGTGGATAAGGGCGGGGCGGGGGATGGATCCAACCGTGTTTGCCTGTGCGTGTCTGTTTATGAAGATACAATGAGATATGCAAGGAAATTAATAGTACTACATTTTTTACAACACTTTTGTCTCAACTGCTGGCGCAGCTAGTGCGATAATTCATGGCCTGTCTGTGTGTCGGTTGCTTCGTCCGTCTGCCACGCACTTCCTGCCAGCCATTCTCAATCCTTAACGACTGCCTTGCCCCTCGCCATGGCATGATTCGTTACTTTCGTTGCTTTCGTGTTATAATCGGCTTAGTCTACGTTTACGAGTTTGCTTTTTGCATTGCCTGCGCATTTGTGTGTGAGTGGCAAAAGGATAGTTCCCTTTATGCTCGCTCTGTCTATTCTGCGCCAAAGGTGTTAAGTTGTTATTCTATTGCATTTTATTCATTTGGCTGTGAGCCTTTCAGGCGCTCTCCACGAATACTAAAGAGTATTATGACTTTGTTGTTAAATTGGAAAAGAAGTCTGAAAGGAGACGAAATGATTCTGGGATTTTAGGTTAAAAAGTAAGAAATAAGAAAATATCAGGTACTTACAGACCAAAGATATTGATAAGATAATCTATATTTTTCCTTTCTTGTGATTATTCCAGCTGTGTGAAGTTTTTCAACAAATAAATTGTTTTTGGCCTGTAACCGTGATGTGGGATCCTGTCGTAAAATTCTGTATGTACTCAATTCGTCAAGTACTTGTTCCATTTTCTGCTTGTATTCATCCTTTGCCACAGTCACATTACCTCTGTCCAAATTTAAAATTAAGATTCCGTCACTTTTACGTAGAAATTTTTTGGTCTGCTCCACTGTGTCAGTTAATGGGCGATCTAATGCGATCTAATGGTTTCTTAAAACCCTTAAGAATAATGACTTTCCAGATCATACAATGAAAACCTACACTTTGACCAACACCATCGAGAAAGAAAAGTCCCCTAAATATAAATACATACCCAAATTATCCGACAGACTTGCTAAATCCGATTGCTACAACAAAAACAACGTCATAATAGCACACACACCCATATACACAATAATAATTTTCTTTAGCAACACGAAGGTCAAAATAGGATTATTGAACAAAAATAATGTTATGGAGACGGGATCAGTATATGCGATAAAGTATACGTCGGTACGACCAAATCGAAACTTTTAACTAGAATTGCGGGTCACAAGTCTGACATAAAAAGAAGGAACGAGACAATAAACCAGAAAACAGCACTTGCAGCCCACTGTGCTGAGAGTAGACACTCTCCGGATCTAGCTGCAGTAAGCATCTTACAACAAGAACAACATTACAATAAACGGTTTGCCTTGGAGATGCTCTACATAATAAACACACCCACACATATAAGACTAAATTTCACAACAAACACAGAGAATTGCGCGCATTTATACATTTACATTAACTTGACCACAACAAAAAATGATATTTGTTCTCAACTCCACAGCTGACAAAGCGGACGCTGTTAATTTTGTATGTTCAAGTAATATATAAACATTTAGGGTGTTCACCAGCCCTTGTAAAAGCGTAAATCAAAAAGCGTAAACTCCAAAAGTTTACGACACAACAACAAACACATAGGAAAAAAATTACCAACTTTTTGCTGCTGGGATATGTTTAATAAATCGGGCGGATAAGCGTAAAAGTGTAAACGATAAAGTGTTGTAAAATTATTCAAGGAATCGAGCTATTTTGAGATTTTTGTCTTCAAAATATGCGGTCACACCAACAAAAATGCAAATCAATTGTCCGTTAGCTGCATCTGGCCTGTAAATGAATTGACACCTCTTCCTCAAAATAGCTTCAAACCCTAAAAATGGATGCAGTTTTCCTAATTTATGAATTTTCTTTTGACAACTTCAAACCAAAAACTGCAATCGCTTATTCAAGTTCCATTCAAGGTCGAAATACAGTCGAAACAAAGCATGCATCGACATGCAATCAACGCGAACTGACTCTTAGTGACACGGAGCATTTGGAGAAAGTGACCTTCATTGAAAAATGGTTCGCCAATGATTTGTACACCTATCATCAATGCAATCTGTTTCATCAGTCAGTGCTTCTTGTACACTTTCTCTTGGCATTTTTATTTTGATTTACATTTACGTATCAAGCTTTACCTCACAAAATTCACAGCCTGTCAAAAACAGCTGATTTACGCCAAAAATTACGATGGTAAACAGAAGGTGTGCTCGCGTAAATTTACACAATAACGCTTTTACGAGAGATGGTGAATACCCTAATTGTAATGTAAGATTGTGTATTTTGTTGTGTTATATTGTTACAGCCCTAAAGACGAATCCCGAAAGGGTTCGAAATATATTGGAAAACCAAAAATCGTGTTTTATTATACTCTGTACCGAAGGTACATAGAGTATATTAAGTTTGTGCAAAAGTATGTAACAGGGAGAAGGAATCGTTTCCGACCCTATAAAGTATATATATTCTTGATCAGCATCAACAGCCGATTCGATATAGCCATGTCCGTCTGTCCGTCCGTCCGTCTGTCCGTCCGTCCGTATGAACGAATAGATCTCAGAGATGGTAAGAGATAGAGGTTTGACATGTATGGGGCATATATTTCTTATACTTGCAGGCAGATCAAGTTTATTTTCAATTTTTGCCACGCCCCCTTCCGCCCCCGCAATTTGGAAAAAACTTCATATCTCCTACAGTTTTGAAGATAGATCGTTCGTTCCTTAGAGATACCTTGTAAACAAAATTATTTATCGATTTGCTGAAGGAATGATAAAGATCGGATGAACGATACTCAAGTTATGGGCAAAAAACGGCCACTTAACACCACCCAACATTGACCTCGAGCCAGCAATCATTTTTGCACAAACTTAATGTACTCTGTGTACCTTTGGTAAAAAAAAACAATTAACAAAATTCATATTTCATATTTGGTGGTATTTTGATGAAAGATGGTGTTTTGGCGTTGAACAATCACACTGCACCGTACGGAAATTCACGTTCTTGAGATTACATGACATTCGGATCTGTCCGCCTTTTCTTTTAATAATTGTCCTTACTGTTTTGAACTAACTTGTGCTATTCCATTTAAGTTTCTAGATTCAATGCCTAAAAAGTCAGATGCTGTGGGTCTCGATGGCCTAACAACAAAATTGATAAAAATCCTTTTGCCAAAAATTATAAGCCACCTTTAACACAGCAATCACCACTACAACATTTCCAAACGAATGGAAAATTGCAAAAATAATACCAGTCCCTTTCCATTTTATTATTTATTGTTGGGGAAATAGCGCACCGCGACTAATCCTGGTCTATTGTGACCCCTACTGAGTTTACAACTCTCCTAGCAGCCCTATTTCCTGTACAAAGGTCAGGATTTTCGTGGGTTCTAGATTATTGATATTGGTGGTGGACTCCTTTTTCACTTCACAATATCTGCAGAGTTGGGTGTTATGGTTCCGGACCTACCATTGCGGTGGCTGCACCCTTTCATGCCAATTCGTCGTCAAATTATTGTTGGCGAATCTCACGCCGAAGTTGAGCTTCAAAGTCTATTGGACCATACCGCAACACGTATTCTGGAGCTACAGAGCGATGTAATCAATTAAGTCATGGATGACAGAAAGAATAGCGTTACACTCAAAGGAAAATGGGGTTTTGATGGTAGTTCAGGTCACAGTGAGTACAAGCAAAAAGTTGAGAGCAATAATATGGAAGAGAGTAACTTATTTGTTACATCATATGTCCCACTTCAACTAATATCAAATCCAGATGGAACTCATAGCACCATATTTATTTGGAAAAACCCACGACCATCCTCCACTCGCTACTGCCGCTCAATGAGACTTCAATTCAAAAAAGAGTCGACTCAATTGGCCATCGATGAATAAACTTATTTAAAAAAAAAATTGACATGTTATGCTATTTGTTCGTCCACGGTTGGTACTTGTATGTGCCTCACAATTGAGTTCGTAAATAAATCTATTATACTAGCAGGTTTTAGCAGGCTCGAGGTCATGTTATGTTTGCACATAACTTTAAAACAGGAACACAACACACCACATAGGAGGCTGGTAGACTGTATAGCTATTTCAGGAACCTACGGGTTCCATCATCAGCAGTTTTTGTTTATTTACTACAAGCTAGCAGCTGCCTGCTCATCCTCCATATTTATCTATTATAGTGAATTGTTTAGAAATTGATAAATTTGAAGACGTAGAAAAGATCCTTCGTTTTTTTGTCAAACGAGTGTTTCAACAACCCCAGTACTCCCCCAACTATGCAAGACATCTAGAAACCAAGACCATGCTAATGCCATACACTCGTCTCCCAAGAGTTGTTACAACCTATCTGCTTGAGGACAAATCTCAGTCTCATGGCATTGGAACTGAACATCGAATGCACATGGAGCGTTTGGCAAGTTCAACTTCTACGAAGTATTGACAACAAAGAGAGAGCCAGTTTCTAGGCAAAAGCTCGATTTGGTCAGTCCCACATTACCTACTGCCAAAGGCAGTGAAACCTTTCGACTAGAAACTACTTTCAAGATGACCTCGAAGCCGCAACCATATTCGGTTATTTTCTGAGCGAGAGCCGAACTGATAAGTCCCGTATTTATCCCGTACAATACCACCAGCCAATGCACACTCTGTCATACCCCGGAGAGAGAGGACACTAAACACTTTCTTGCCCGGTGCCCCATACTAAACGAACTCAAGGTTATGCACTTGGGTAAATCAACCTTCCTACTTGCGGGAGAGCCTGCAATATCGCCTAAGCTTCCTTATGTACTACGGTGATATGTGATCTGGAAACTAGGAAAGCATCGATTAACATTTGTTAGGCTAACGGCTAACTGCCACAGCCTATAATTTATTGTCTATTCAAATTTTTTAAATTGTTAAACTTTAGAATTAGTTTTAATTTTGACCTAAAACCTTTTTGTCTTATTATACCGCTTAACTCTATAAAAAGCAATGGATAAGATAGATTCTTTGTACATTTTAGTGATTTTGAGCATAAAAACGTTTATTTTTTGATCTGGTCTAAAGATGTGTTTTGTAGACAAAAATGCTGAATACAGAAAGGGAAAATTTCAAATACTTAATGAGATATGGACTTTAAAATCAAGACATTTTTCAAAAAATCAGAAAACTTCAAGTGGCCATTACAAGGAAACCTTAGCCAATCAGCCCAAACCCAGCCAGGATTTTTTAACTACCATAGGTATGTACCTTTCAAATTTTGTTGGTCTCGTTGGTATCAAAATTTTGTGGTGCACTGTGTTACATACAAAAATTAAAAATAGAAAATAAATCATACTAAGTACTACTTCTACTACTAGTGAATTCCTTATTACTCACACTGGACCTATCAACTTCGACTTTAATTAGTTTTTTTGCGCTTTCCCCTAAGCCTCGCTTGTTGGTCAACTTTAAAGGCAACCACTTAAAGCAAACAAAGGAGTCACGTGTCATGGTGCAATGGCTTTCTTGGCACGCTTCATTTATCACACATTTAAATGTGTCAAAGTGGCATGGAATGCTGCAATTCTGTTTGCATTTGCCTCTGCCTTTAGGACTTGAAGGGCCATAACTCATAGACAACACTCTCGAGTTGCTCGTTGGTCACATAAATGTCACTGCATGTGGCACATTTGTGTCGCAATTCTGTGGTAAATAAACACGCCATAAACTGCTGGCTATCCTTGGCTGTCTAAATGGCAAATGTAGGCTGGCGCTTCCATCCCTTACACATATGCAACTCATGCAATTCAATTACGCTTACATACACAAACAATGCAAAAAAAAGAAGAAGAATTATATTATCGCTGGCTAACACACTCGCACACACACACACACCCACTCGCACTCGCACACAAAATATCTATTAATACCCATATATTGCCGGGGTTCTAAGCTTGCTACAAATTCAATGTGCGCACACAATTCAGTGCCAAATGGGATTTTGGGCCAGCAACAACTGCACTGAATCGACTAAACTTTATGTGCATGTTAAGAAAAGTGCTGCAGGAGCTGCTCCGGCTGCAGCCGTTGTAGTCGTGGCCAACACACGGAAGTGAAAACGTTTCACACTCCAATTGCTTTCCCAGCATCCTCTCTCTCTCTCTTTTTTTAACGCTGGCGCTGGTACATAAAATAGTTTTAAATAAGAAAGGCGAAAGCAAATAAACAATTCTATTTTTCTTGTTGTGGAGCGGGGCAAGGACAGAGCAAGGGTTGGGCGCATGAAACTGAAAATATTCTGTAGCATACTTTGCAGGGCATGCATTGGCACACTAACACACAGACAGCAGTGTGAGCGGTTTCCGTTTAGCTGGCCGTGTGAACTATTTTCAGCCGTCTGCGAATTTTAAAGGCGCAATTTAAAGCATTTATTATGCACACGTCCCCCGCAGACACACGCATTCGCTGTTCAGTTGATTTAAATTTAAATGCGCATGTTGTAATTAAATTGACTTTTGTATTGTGAGTCTGCCTGTGTGTGTGTGTGTGTGTGAGAAACCAAACGCCAAAAACTATGCAATTGCAACAGCTGTCGACACCTGCCGCCAGCAGCATTTTGTTGCCGACACCAACACTGACAATGCACGGACAACACACGCGTCCACCATGCAATTTTAACGCCTCAGGACACATAAAATTACGCTCCAAACTTTGTCCAATTTATGACTTAATTCTAATATAATGCCTATTTTCAATTTCGTTTTCAATCTCAGGATATCAGAATATTTAGAACCATTTGTAGCCATCATTTTGTCAGCCCAGCCGCAAAACTGGTTCATTATAACGCCGTTGCTGTTGTTGAATTTTGTGGTCATCGTCGTTCCCCCCGTCGCCATGGCGAAATTGGAACGCATACGACAGCCAGCTGCCATTTGCAATGGTTCCATGGATGCTAGGCATAAATTCTATTATAAATAACATTTAGAGCGTGCGCGAGTTTTGCAACTGTCAGCAATGGAAATTGGAAAAAATATATAAACACGCATACATCTATATGCAGATGTGTATAAATATCGTAGGAAAATGCTACTCACACAAACAAATTGCGGTTTCTAAATTGAACAGAGTGTGTGTGTGTTTTTTTCTCGGTGAGTTTTCTGTATGCAATGTATAATCAGATTCGTTTATTAAATTTTTCGTGAAATTTTTTTGGCCTAATTGTGGTTTTAAAATGATTGAAACCCCTGACATTTGGGGAATTGGAGACCATTGAGGACCATTACAGAGCCGAAAACTAAGCGTTGCTAGAGCATTGATTAAAGGTTTTGTTCCTTTGCCAGTCTTTGAGAGAAAAGTGAGTATCGTGTCTCAGCCATAAAAAAAGCTGGAAAATATTTATATTTGTTTGCACAAAGCCATCAACAGTGAAAGAACTTTGGAATATGAGTTAAAATATAACAAACGACCGTTTAAAATATGGTTCAAATTAATTCTCACTGGCCGCAGAGAAGGTTTTCTTGTCCACGAGAGGTTTAAATTCAGTTATTCATTAAGTTTAGGTGTTTTAAAAGCTTGCAAAGTTCGGGAAATTCGAAATATGCTTCGAACAGTGACTAAGTTTTTCTCACAGTCTGCTAAAAATTTCAACTTTTGCAAGATAAAATACAAATTCGAGATCCGGAATCATAAAACTCATTTAAAAACTGTTTGCCCTTTACCTTGGGTCGAAAAACATGAACCAGAAAAGCTATAGAACGATAAAGAAAGGCGTCACAACTCATTACTCATGAGTGCGATTAAAAAAACTGAGTTTCTTATCTCTCTAATCCTGACGCACTGCAGGACTCTTCAGACACCAGAACTTCAGATATCATCAGTATGTGCTAACGTCGCCAATGTGATTAAATTGTTACTTAAAATTGTTACTTCGTTCGAAGTCATTTTTGGAAAAAATCAAAAGAATTGCTGACGAAGTGGAATTTGAGTTGAAAACTACTCGTTTATATGGTCTGCCAAAAAAAACGCAATTACATGCATGCCGAGGTTACGACGCTTTTGGGATTAATTAATATTTGGCTTTTATTTAGCAATGGAAAATATCGGCTCTTAATAATATATTGGACCCTGCTTGCATCACATTTACATCACATTTACGACTAATTTTTGAATTTTTATACCCTTGTAGCGGGTAAATTTAAATTGTCCAGATGATTGTAACGCATAGAAGGAAGCATCTCCGACCACGCAAAGTATATATATTATTGATCAGCATGACGAGCTAAGTTGATATAGCCATGTCCGTCTGTCCGTCCGTCTGTCCGTCCGTCTGTCCGTCCGTCTGTCCGTCTGTTTCTATGCTATCTCCTCCGTCAGTTTTAAAGATATCTTAACCAAACTTTGCAGGAAGCCTTTTGGTACAAATACGTTGCACATTTGTCGGAACCGGCCGGATCGGATGACTATAGCATATAGCTGCCATCGCTCAAAAAAATAGTTTTAGTGAGAAAAACTTTTTTGTCTTTAACGCAAACGTCCCAAATCCTCGTATTTCTAAGTTTTCTATGCTCTTACATAGCTCCATCAAGTTTTATGAAAATCGGACATCTATATAGTATAGCTGCGATGCAAAAGATTTGTCTGAAAAAAAGTCTTAGTAGGAAAAACTTTTTTATATTCAATGCTATCGCTCCCAAACTTGTTATTGATCAATATTATATACTACCACATTGTTCTGCCAAGTTTGATCCATATCGGATAACTATAGCGTATAGCTGCCATAGGAACTATCGGTCGAAAAAGAAGTTTTAGTGAGAAAAACTTTCTTGTTTTCAATGGCAGCTTTTTTATACCTTCCAGTTGTGAATATTATCAGTTTCCACACAAGATTGGGAAGTTTGGTTAAAATCGGATGAATATATCGTATATCTGCCATATAACAAACTGGTAAGCTCAAAGTAGTGGCGCCATCAAGGGTATATAAACTTCGGTCGAGCCTAAGTTAGCTATACTCAATTTTTATTTTTTTTGTGATCCAATGTCAGCTCCCAAGAAACTTGTTTTTTGATTTACATGCGCCATCTATAATATCTATAAATCTTTGGCTTAAGGGGGGAATCTCCAGGCCGAGGCTGTTTTTTTGACCTTTTTTAAAAAAAATCTTATTTAAAAACGCAATGAGATTTTCCAATTCTGTTTTTAGTAGAACAGATTAAAGTAAACAACAAAATTTTTCTGCCTCGATACGAATGCTGTTCATGCCGTCAAAGTGGGGGGTCCAAAAAAAAGGTATAGTGCTGGCGGCCAAGATTTCTCGTCTCCAGGTTGTCTGAAATGAAAAGTAAAAACGACGTTATAATCAGTATAGATGTTATTCTAGTCTGAACCTCGAAAAAAATTTTGTGATTTTTATACCCGTTACTCGTAGAGTAAAAGGGTATACTAAAGTCGTGCAAATGTATGTAACAGGCAGAAGGAATCATTTCCGACCATATAAAGTATATATATTCTTGATCAGCATCAACAGCCGTGTCGATATAGCCATGTCCGTTTGTCCGTCTGTCCCGTCTGTCCGTCCGTCCGTCTGTCTGTATGAACACCTAGATCTCAGAGACTAGAAGAGCTAGAGCAACCAATTTTGAAATGTAGACTCCTATTGTCTGCACGCAGATCAAGTTTATTTTCAATATTTGCCACGCCCCCTCCCGCCCCCGCAATTTGGAAAAAACGTCATATCTCCTACAGTTTTGATGATAGATGGTTCGTACTTTCTAGAGATATCTAGTACTAAAAATTATTTATCGATTTGCCGAAGGATTGATAAAGATCGGGTGAACGATACTCAAGTTATGAGCAAAAACGGTCAGTTAACACCCACCACCCACCCCACCCATAACCTAAGCATTGCGTTCAGCAGCAATCTTAGTGAGAGAGAGAGAGAGAGAGAGAGAGAGAGACTTAGAGAGCGCACTGCGTTGTGCGTTGTGTGTTAACTGGCCGTTTGACTCGTGACCAAATTCGAGCTGCGACATTAAGGGTGCAGAGTATGTAATAGTCGGGCTTGACCGACTTTCTTTCTTGTTTTTATTAGGAAAGGTGATACGTTTTCAAAAGTTTTGTTGTCTGATCTGTTTATCGGGATGAATTTGGAGTCATTTATGTTGGATTTAGTAATTGACAAATGTCTATTAATATCTGGCGGATAATAAATAGCCGAGTTAAAAAATGTTGCATACTTTTCGGCTGACCCACCTCAGGCATACAGGAAGGCTATTAAACGGTTAGAGTCGACTTTAACTTACGCTCTCGTTTTTTGACAAAATGGCGGCCATTGAAAAATGAGAATTCGATTTTGAGTCCTTTTTTTTTAGTTTAGTGTAAAAAAATAGTAAATTCTTTTTTAAAATTATGATTGATAATCATCAAGTTTAATCAAAATCGGTTCAGTGTAACTGGAGATATCATGACCGCCAGTTCGAAAAACGTTGTTTCGAGATAAATGCGATTAAAGTTTGAGGTAGTTTTTTTGCGTCGATTGCATTTTGTTTCATCAAAATCAATTAAGTAGAACTGGAGAAAAGTGGCTTGGCAGTCCGAAAAAGTTTCCAATTTGTTGCGAGTTAAATCTGTTTGTTTTTGGCTTTTGCTAGATGCTGAAAAAGCTTTTTCAGTGACATTTCTAGGCGTTGTCAAGGGCGATATACACAGAGGTATTTCTGTTTTTTGTTTTCAATAGGGAAATCGTACAGATTTTTATTACAAACATTAATGGAGTGCCTTCCATTTTATATACTTATAATGGGAAAAACATACCTCAAAAACCCAAAGCATAATTTCAGGCTGAACTTTTCATAAACTGAAAATCTCGGGATGAAATTTGTATAAGTTTAATTCTCAAGTCTTTATTCGGCCGAATGAACGTTTAAGTAGAGAGTTTGAATAGCGCTTGAAGTGTGAAAAGCAACAACGTCTGCTGATGAGTGAATTGTGGTTAATTCCGAAACAGCCTGTACAGACTAACCAATTGCTATTCCGAAATGTTATGAGTTATCTCTGTTTAAAATGGTATTGATTTATTTACTCAAAAATGACTCGTTTTAGCGCGAAGACATTGTTCGACAAAAAAGGCTTTATATTCTAAAGTATTTCGAATTTCAAAAAATCCTTTCAGGGCGATATTTTCAAATATCCAAGCCATTAAAAAATCCAACAAAAAAAAACCTAAGAAAAACCCAAAAAGAAAAATTGCTATATCTCTTTTATCAATGACAATGAACATATAAAATTGGTTCAACAGCCCCCCAAAGGGGACAAGACCAAGCTTCTCTCTCAATCTCTTGGCGTGTGTGCTTTTCATTATTCGCACAAGAGAAAGGAACCTACAGTTTAACGCCGATCCCAACACGGCAAAGTTTGAGAATTTTGTTTTTTCATGGCTAGTTACCGGATGTGTAAAAGCTATTTTCTGAAGAAAGAAAAAAACATCTGAGCTTTTATTAATGATGTCAATAAAATATCTATCGGATGTGTTCCAGAAATCTCTAGAGATTTTCGTACAAACGATTTGATTTGGAACTAAGTTATGAGAACTTTATATGTGAAATGATAAGAATAAGGTCGGATACTAGATTATAGGTCGGTAAAACCGTACGCATTAAATGTACTTGGTCTTGAGCAGTCATTTTCAAATCGCCCAACTTTTGTCATCTAATCTAGTAGCCGGGCATATATGTGTCACATCACATATAAAGACAAGCAGTTTTAATTCGAAATGCAAGCGATTATACCAAAATCTCTAGAGATTTCAGGAACACACCCGTATACAATATTTTGTATACTCTGTACCAAAGGTACACAGAGTATATTAAGTGTACCTTCCACAGTTTCGTAGATAGATGTTTCGTTTCGTCTAGAGATATCTAGTAATCAATATTATTTATCGATTTTCTGAAGGAATAATAAAGATCGGATGAACGATACTCAATTTATGAGCAAAAAACAGACAGTTAACAAGTAAGTAAGAAAGTCGGTCCAGCCCGACTGTAATATACTCTGTATACGTAGTTGCAATAATTGAAAATAAACTTGCTCTGCTCGCGAGTATAATGAGTTTTTGTCCCATACAAGTCAAACCTCTATCTCTTACCATCTCTGAGTTCTCTTCGTTCATACGGACGGACAGACGGACATGGCTATATCGACTCGGCTGTTGATGCTGATCAAGAATATATTTACTTTATAGGGTCGGAGATGATTCCTTCTGACTGTTACATACTTTTGCACAAACTTAATATACTCTGTGTACCTTTGGTACAGAGTATAAATAGTTGTAGCCTGAATTTGCCTACTATAGTTGACCTATCCCTGTTAAATGGATCCAACAATTTGATACTACAGGCTTAATGAGTTAATGACATAACTTTGTTACACAAAACTGGCAATCTACCCGACAATTCTCAATATATGCTCAATCGGCATAATGAAAAGGCTAGCCCTCAATTAACATGCTCGACTGACAATTACACGCGCCAATTAACGCTTCATAAACTGTGAGAACTCGCACAATTAACATTACGTATACGACGTGTGTGATGGCAATTTCTTATTTATGTATGTGCGTATTATGGTGGGAGACGTAGACGAGTTAATAAAATTAGCTTCGTTAAGATTTGTAACCGGATAACAATTGCAAAATGTTAAAACAATTAGCAACAACAACGAGTTGTCATAATTACAAATTGTGACAATTTGCCGCCTGATTAATGATAGTTTGTGGCTATTGGTATTATTTTATTGGCCATAAATTGAGGACAATTAGCATTAAAAGTACCAGCTTTATGCCAGGAATGACCCACAGGAAATTTTCTTAGCCACCTTTGCTGATGACACAGCCATTTTGGCCAGACATCCCTGTGTCTACAGCGACACGGACATTCTACAGCAGTAAATGTACCGATTTGGCAAATGGGCAAAGTGCTAGAATATTGGTATCAATCAAGCGAAGTGTGCCAATGTCACCTACACGTTAAGGAAAGATGACTGCCCGCGAGCTTTCATGGCAGATTAACTTCTGGCCCATCATCAAGGACACAGGTACCAGGGAGTGTACCTTGACAGGCGCCTGACTTTTGGCTTGCACTTAAACCAGCTCACAAAGTCGCTGTATCGAATGGGATGGCTGCTACATAGCAGAAACAAATTGTCATTAAAGAACAAGATACATTTATACAAGGCAATCATTGTACCCGGATGGAGATACTGCCTGCAAGTATTTGGTATTGCAGCTAAAACGCATCTACAAAAGCAGTAGCGCAGAGCACAAATATCTTAAATCACCAACCATAGACAACGATCAATATATTTCTAGTTATCAAGGATTTCAGAAAAAGCTGGAAAATATTTAGATTCTTCTTATCTACTTATATTCGCGGACAAGGGTACGACTGAGTGTCCAACTTTTCAGGCAACCAAAGTGGTGTCCAAGCATTGATATGCGAAAATCAACCCTTTGCATTCTTTACTCGTTGTTTCAGTCATTCGTCAAGTTTATGTGTCTCAAAAGCCTGCGAAGTTTAGGATATCCGAAACATGCTAGGAACAGTTTCTTCTGTAACAAATTTTTTAACACAGTCTGCTAAAATAATGCAAATTTTGCAAGATGAAATGGAATCTGAAGCTCCGGGATCCAAAAAAAATCGACTCTCTTTGCCTTACTCGTGGGCTCGAAAAACATCAATGTGTAAAAAAACTTACTGACGAAATGTGACCTGAGTTGAAAATTCCTCGCTTAAATAGTCGCCCAAAAAACAGCAACCACATGACGCTTTTGGGATGCTTTCGCAAATTTCACATTGTACACTTTCGATGTACGTTGCTAATCAGAAGTGACAAAAAAGATGCAGAAATAACAAAAAGAAAAAAAAATCTGCACAGACAGTAGGAGATAAAAGCTGATGTTGGTATCTAATTAACGGATTTGTCAAAAAGTAAAACCAGTGCGTATTGAAACTTTATTGCGCATTCATTTGATTCATTAGTGAAGTTTTTTATTAATCGACTTAAACGTTTTGCCTGGTTGCCTATGACCATCAATCAGTAAATTAAATTAATTTCCTAATTTTTCTAAAGATTACAAAGGCCAGTGTCTGTTAAAGTGCACCCTTTATCTTCAGTTGACACATTTCAAGTCCAAGACTATGCGAATGACATTTAATACTTGCCCTTTAAATGCATTTTCGTAATTCAGTCCTTCAACTACTCTTAGTCAGAGTGTTGCTTTTGGTACAAATTCAAATTATCAATGATCGGAAGTTATTCTTGGCTACTGCTGCTGTTCTTTGGCCAGTTGGGGCATGGTCAACCGCTAGTTCCTGAAAGAGAAGAAACACATCTGAACTTTCTTTACAACTTGATTCAAAATGTGCATCACGAGCGACCTATTAGAACGATACTAGTTTTGAGTCGATATCAGAATGCCAACTGTTTACTGCAAAGTTTCAACTCTCGTGAAATACCAGTTCTGCGTTATGACGAGCTGGGCAGAGTCCATTTGAGGAATTATTTCAATCATCAAGCACTTGGTTTGATGTGCATTAATGATTACCTGGACACCACACTGCTAACGTCTCTGGCGCAGAGTTTTCATCACATGCGCGGGGAGAGGATTATCATTTGGGCAAAGGCTCCAAAGGAACACTTATACATAATCTGCAGTCGAGCTAGAGAGTATGGCTTTCTCAATTTGCTGGTCTTGAATGGCACATACCAAATATATCGACTACATCCTTTTCCTCAACCACATTTCATCACCATCCAAGATATATCGGGTATTAAAGAACCTATTTTTCCCGATCATGGACTCAACTATGGTGGAAAGCAAATCCGATTCTTTAAGGACACAGTGCCGACATTTCGCATCTTGGTCAAAACTTCAAAGTCAGGACTTGTGGGGTTAAATACATTTCATGATAAGGTGGCCTGGGAGTTTGCGAAGCAATACAATCTAAACTTAAAAGTTCTGCACACTGGAATCGAGAATATCAGCAATGAGAAATTAGATACCTCAGATTTGTTTTTACGTTCTCCATATTTTGGGAAAAATAATTGCAGCTCTAATGGACAGTGCACCGTCGCTATGGGACATATTTCACTGCGTGTTGTGGTACCGTGTGGTAGGAACCTGAGCATTCAGGATGTCTACAAACTGATTGGCTTAAAGACTTGGTCCTTACATATACTAATCGCCTATGTGTTAGTTTCTGTTGTAGAAACCTTAATAGTGATGGTCACCAACCGAACCTATGGATGGAGTCACAGCCTTACGTATTTCAATATTTTTGTGAATCTTCGTATCTTTCGTGCAATGCTAGGATTGCCATATCCTGTTAGCCGCAGAGCAAGCTTGTCTCTTAAACACATTTTATTCGCTATGAGCATATTTGGACTGATTTTCAGCAGTTTTTTTAATAGCAAACTGAGTACTTTGTTGACCAAGCAACCCAAACTCATGAATATTGAGAACTTTGATGAGCTACGGGAAAGTAATATAACAGTTATTTTTGATAGTTATTCTCCGCTTTTCATTGAAAAATATGTGGCTACAGACTTCTTTACAAAAGTGGTACCCAATGCAATGATTTTGCCCGTAAATCAACGAAATGATTTGCTATATTCACTGAACTCTAGTTTTGCATATCTTTTATTCTCAAGTCTTTGGTCAGCTGTAGTTGACTATCAGAAATTCAAAGAAGAAAAAGTGCTGTGTGACTCAAAGAACTTAACTATTGTGGAAAGCTTACCAATGGTCTTGGTCATTCCTGACAATTCTATATACAAGCGAAATTTGGATAATTATATAAACCATGCCCACAGTATGGGTTTCATCCAATATTGGTTTAAGGAGTTCGTTCAAAGCTTGAAGTTCAACATTAGCTCATTAGCTCAAAATACAGAATCAAAGACAGGACAAGTACCCCTTGGGTTACGGCACTTAAAATGGTTATGGTATTTGCTAGCATCTGGTTATATTCTAACGTTTTTTGTGTTTATGTGCGAAATTGGCTTGGGACATAGGCAGCGCAGGCGAATAACTGTTCGTGTGAGCACAACACTTGTTTGAAAACAAAAATTGTATTCTAATGTTTAATAGTTAAAAAGCACAGCAGCATATTGTATTTTAGCACTTTAATACTCCACTTGATTTTATTTAATAAAAAATTTTATATATGCATTGGGGTTTAGTTTAGAAATTTGGAAGGGGGGTGGATTCAGTATATTCTAAGCTCTAAGTCGTTTGGAGGATATTCAGAAGGACTTTTGCTGTATTGCGATTAATGGGGCCACCAATTTGATCTAATTAGGGAGTGGCCTAAGACTTAAAGATTTCGATCGCCCAAATCATATTGTGCACATATCAAAATTAATCGCAGTATATTCCTAAATATCACTCGATGTTGATATGGTCGATAAGTACACAGTAGAGTTCTGCATGAGTGCACCCGACACACCGATGAGGTCAAAATTCTTTAAAGAGTTGTGTTCATTTGGTATACCAGCAAAGTACGTTCGACTTAGCATTATGACGTTGAGAAGCATTCAAAACTCTTTCAAAATAGAAAGGTTTTAGGCATGGTGTGACTTCTTAAATCTGCTGATGGAGTATAAACTGCGCCAGTGCCCAAATGCCAACTGATCGGGCAAATCATTTATAAAGAATTAATGCTACTCGCATATGTCAATGATATTGACATCATCGGCACAAACGAACGGGCGGTAAGCAGTTGAAGCTGAAAACGAAAGCGGTAAACGAGGACAAGACTAAGTACACAGTGATTTTTTAGCAACTTTCTTTTTGGTCACACTGTTTTTGGCAGCTTGGCTGTTTTCCTGTCGCTTGGTACTGTCAAACATGTTCAGTTTGGGCTATAATTTAACCAGAAATCGACTTACAAACGAAAAACGCTTGCAGATTATTGCATTTTATTATTAAAATTCATGCTCGGTTAAGAAAGTGCATCGTGCACTTCTTTCATTTTATGGTCAGTTTCGGTCGGAATCTTGTGACTAAATTTCGCACCAAATTTACATTATTGTGACCGTGCATTATCGATTCGGCGCCGTTCGCAGCAATTGAGCCTCTGTTACTCCACTACGGGGAAAACTTTGCGGAAGGATTTGGGTATAAACTCTTTTCAACTACTGCTGGTGCAAGAATTGAAACCACACGACCTACCACGACGGCTAACTTTTGGTGAATGGGCGCGGTTAAAGTTGAATGAAGATCCACTTTTTTTTATCGGAAAATTGTGTTGAGCAACGAAGCTCATTTCTGGTTGAATGGATACGTATACAAACAAAATTTCCGTATTTGGTGTGAAGAGCAGCCAGAAGCATTCCAAGAACTGATAATTCATTCCGAAAAATGCACTGTTTGGTGTGGATTATGGGACGGTGGCATCATTGGACCATTATTTTTTAAAAATGACGAAGGCAGAAAGGTTACTGTTAATGAAGAGCACTACAAACTTTTTTTTTCCCCAAAATGGAGGAGCTGGACTTTTGTTGACATGTGGTTTCAACAAGACGGTACCACATGCCATACAGCACGCGAAACAATGGCCCAATTGAGAGGCGAGTTCGGTGAACAGTTTATTTCACGTTTGGGGCCGGTCAATTGACCGTCTAGATCGTGCGATAAAACGCCTTTAGACTATTTTTTGTGGGGCTATGTTAAGACTCATGTATATAGCGAAAAGCCGGCAACAGTTGACGCACTGGAAGCCAATATTAAAGAATTTATTCGTAACATACCGACCGATATGTTGGAGACAGTATGCCAAAAATGGACCCAGCGTATGAGCCATTTGAGGCGCTGCCGCGGTCAACATTTACATGATATCATCTTTAAACATTTAATTATATAGATCGTTCAAATAAAGTAGAGAACTCTAAATCGTTCGACTCAAATAAAGATTTTATACATTTTTCTGAATTTTATGTATTATTTTTATACCCTTGCGAAGGGTATTCTAATTTTGCCCAGAAGTTTGCAACGCATAGAAATATTAATTTCCGACCCCATAAACTATATATATTCTTGATCAGTGTCTGTCCGTCTGTCTGTTTCTACGCAAACTAGCCTTGCAGTTTTACAGCTATCGAGCTGAAATTTAGCACAGAGTCTTCTTTTTACTACACGGTGCTAATATGTCGGAACCTGTAGCGTGTGGGTACTGGTTGATTCGATAGTCGAACGACCTGCTGACCTTAAGATCAGCTCGCTTTCGCGCATTCGACGAAAAGGATTGAAATGATCTAAACATATTATTTTAACTCCCATGCCAATCAAACAAAACTCGGACTGACAGGGAACTAATGCAAGATGGATTGGCATTGGGGATTTAGTTGGAATTTACCCCAAATCTCTACACTCCCTACCATGGCAACCCCTAATGAAGATGGTTTGGGTTGCCCCTACTGCTACTAATAGCTGCTATTTAAGTTTGGTTTGGCATTGGCACTTGATTCGGCGACGGATCCATTAAAAACTATTTAAGATTTCATTTCGTTATACATCTGGTACATAATATTTATTCTTAGCTTCTAATTCATAGTAAGGATCCATGTCTATTCAATTCATTTTCCCTTTTGTTTTTCATTCAATATTTCTCGTTTTCTCTCTCTTTTCTAATGAGATAAATTCAAAAATCGGGGTGGCTCCCACATCTCGGAGAAGAAATTCATTGATTTGGGACCTTTCGGGTGGCAGCTCACTTATACGGGGCGGTGTGCGATTACACCTTAGGCCATAGTTGCCTCAAAAAAAAAACTTTAAAAGCCTTGGTATGCATGGCTCAACACAAAAATGGGACACAGAGCAGCTCGTCATATGTGGGCAATGCTGGGTTTTAGGGTAGATGATCTTCTCGATCGTGCTGATCCATTCCAGTGCAGAGAGTAGGGCTTCTAATTGACTCCAAATTCGCTCCAACAAATGCTACTCCGCTGGATTCAACACTAGCATATTAATTGCAAGGCACCACCATTAAAGCCTTGCATAAAGAGGCACAGGCACAAGGCACTAAGAAAATAGACAAATAAGATTTCTGCTGAGACACTACACTTTTTCCGTACCTGGCTAAAATAATAAATCACAAATTCACTAAACGTTTTTCCAACCGGCACAGCGAATTGAGGAAGGCTCCATCCAGTGTCGGGTTTAATCAACAAATAAATTTATAGTTGAATCCAAATCTTTCGCTACCGCGTGGTTTTTTTACATAACTTAGAGGAAAAATATTAATTTCTTGTACAAATGACTTATGCGTGTGTATTGCACCAGAGACGCTCGCTCAATAATCACGTCCCCCGAAGCTTAGCAGCTTGCAGCCTATGCTGACTACCATGCCGATTTTCGAAAATCAACCGAAGCTACGGATCGAACGTGGGAGGCAACATGATAAGAAACGGCTTAGTCGTATAAAATGTTTATCCAAGGTGACCGCCAAACTGTTCTATTTTTGGAATTGTTTCTCTTTCACCTAGTCAAACTTAATGTCGCTGGCCCAAGACTGTGCGCTGCTTCGTCAAAAGAGTTTTAAGCCTATACTGACGTTACAGTGCAGCGAATAAGTATTCTCCCTAAGCTGTTAGAAACTGGTCCCTACAAACCGACCGGATCGGATGACTATATCTTATAGCTGCCATAGGAACCATCGGTAACAAAAAAAATGGGTCTTAGTGAGAAAAACTTTTTTGTTTACAATGTTAGCGTCCTCAAACTCGTCCATTATTAATGTTATATGTATGCTTTCAAACAGATTTGCAAATTTTGGTCAAGATCGGAAAGCATCGGATGACTTTAGCTTATAGCTGTCACAGAAACCATCGCACAGTGGGCGATTTTATTAATTTGGCACACAATAATTAATAACTTTATGTTATTGAAAAAAAATTATTATTTAATTTTTAAAATTAAGTATTTATGTCTACTAATTTTTTCCAGTGAAATTTTCATACATTTTTTATGTTTTAATATTTTAAAATTAAAAAAAAAAAAAAAAAAAATTATATAATCATCTTAATTAATTCTCCTTTATACCTTATCTTTAAAAATACTTTATATTATTATATATTAATTAAATTATAATTTATAAAATAATTTAAAATTAAATATCAATTATGACTCGGGATTATTTTTTAAAAGATTAATTACTTCGTCATCTAATTCAATAATTTTTTTAGAGTGCAATGAAGTACTTTTTGGTATTGATGATATTAGTGGATCTGATGTCACTAAAAGTGTGTTAAATAAATCCGCCATTGTGTTTAAGCGAGAATTTTTTCTAGTGTGTTTCACACGATAATTACGCATATCCTTGTTGCGTGCTTGAAGAGCTTCCTCTGACATCATTCCAATTGGCAGGGATACTGTTTTTATAATATCTGCCCCGTGCACAAGAATTTTAAGTACTGACGATGGCATATAAAACCAAGGGTACTCCTTTACAAACAGTTTCGCTGTTTCCCATGCATATTGACGAAAAGATTCTATGTCAACTTCATATCCACATGCTATTGTTCGTAGAACTACGCTGAGTCGTTTAATTAAATCAACACTTACTCCAGTAATATCAGAAGCTAAGATTGGTTGCTGAAAGAATTTTCTGGCTGTATTGCCATTATTGGTATTTCCTGATGTTGCCGTAAGTATATCCACTAAAATTCCCATTTCTTTTCGAAGATCAGTTTGAATTTTTTTTTTCCTTTCAGCAACAACTTCTTTATTGGCTTCGCGGACTTGCCACTTTTTAATTGGCAATCTATAAGAAATATGCATTATACACTCAAAACACCGAATCCATGCATGAAGGGTTGATAGTCCGTATTTGTACAAATGATCTTTAGATGGACTACAAGAAAATATTTCCAGATCATTGAAATTTTTGGGACTTGCATTACAAATCCCACAGACTTGTGAGGACGTTTCTGAAATAGAGTTGAATGCCTTTCCATCAATCATTGTTAAATGAAACTCGCGGTTGACTTGGAAATGATCTAACGATGTTGGAAGAATCTCTTGAATTTGATTTTCCACATAAGCGACCTCTTCTCGAATTAGATCTGCGGACTCTTTCTGGAATTTTATTTTTATGGGTCTACAAAAGCGAGTGGATGAGGGACGCTCGTTTTGCCACAGAATTCTATTATTCCTGCCCAAAATCTGCAACGGTACCAAGCAAATAGAAAAAATATGGTCGTCAACTATGCCAACTTCGGTGTCTGAAAATCGCTGACGGTAAGTGGAATGTCCACTACTGCCATCACACCCCCATTTATAAATGGCTTTCAATTCAAAAAAAGGTGAAAAGTTCTCCATTTCATTAAAAGCTGCTTCATTTCCTTGAATTATCCTGGAAACAGTGTGGTCAACCAAAGTTTGCAAATTTACTTCAGCTGAAGTTTCCGATATTTGGATGCCGTTTGGATAGCACGCTTTTTTCGCAACTCTCAACATATCGTAGCACGGAAACATTTTTGATCCATGTTCTTTTACGGAGCTCTGCATCAAACGGTATGAATTTTTAGTAAAGTCTCCATCAACAAAAAGGTATAAAGCTTCCTCTTGGGTAAAATTTCTTGGGTTTGCAGACTCTGTCTTATTTAGCTTTGCAGGGCTTTCTGATAGTACTCGAGAACCACTCCTTTTTCCACAATTATACATGATCATCCGAGCGGCTACCATTAATTCTTCGCACGGTGTTGCCTTCACTATATGAGATACTCTTTGAAGTTGTCGATTGTTTGTGCAATCTGAGAACGATTTAGCCGGACGTCCAGGCTTATTGATTGTGCATGGTTCAATTAGCATTAATAAACCGTTTAACCATTCAGCATTTGATTTTTCAAAATATGCCAGTGATCTGTTACACTTCCTCCACTTCATTGTAAGCTTGGCAGCAAAGTTGTCTAGTTTTTATTAACTGAAAGGCGCTCCTCTTCCGTACAATTGTTGTTCCCGATTATCTTAGTGAAAACATAGGTTTTAAGAGCTTCAACTTTTTTTGCTTGCTCTGCTTCCTTGTGCCATATTGCAAAAAGTGCTTTTATTGATGCAGACATTATACCTATAAAATAATCTGTACATGTGAGTGGCAAGTATTGGCAGCTCATTTTGACACTGGACGATTCACAAAAGACCATTAGTATAAATAAACGAGAGCGTAAGTTAAAGTCGGCTCTAACCGACTTCGATATACCCGTTACTCATGGAAACAAATGTTTAATAGCCTTCCTGTATGCCTGAGGTGGGTCAGCCGAAAAGTATGCAACATTTTTTAACTCGGCTATTTATTATCCGCCAGATATTAATAGACATTTGTCAATTACTAAATCCAACATAAATAACTCCAAATTCATCCCGGTAAACAGATCAGACAACAAATCTTTTGAAAACGTATCACCTTTCCTAATAAAAACAAGAGCGTGGCAAATATTGAAAATAAACTTGATCTGCGTGCAGACAATAGGAGTCTACATTTTAAAATTGGTTGCTCTAGCTCTTCTAGTCTCTGAGATCTAGGTGTTCATACAGACAGACGGACGGACGGACAGACGGACATGGCTATATCGACTCGGCTGTTGATGCTGATCAAGAATATATATACTTTATATGGTCGGAAATGATTCCTTCTGCCTGTTACATACATTTGCACGACTTTAGTATACCCTTTTACTCTACGAGTAACGGGTATAAAAAGAGTTGTGGGCGAATACTTGCGAATATTAAAAGTTATATATTACAAAAGTTTTAGTACGTGAAAAAGATCATTCTATAGGATATGTTAACTTTAAAGATAGATTTCAGCTAATACACATAAACACTGGACACACACATATTTTTTACATCAAATACATACCAACTATGTGGGTTTGCAGCACTATTTTCACCAAAATTATTAAAACTTAACTTTTCACAAGTTCAATCAGCTGGTCCAAAAAAGGCGGGAATAGTAGTGTTAGAGATGTGAAAATTTCAACTTTGCGTGCTTACAACTTCGTGAGTATCGATAGGAAAAATACATAAAAATCGATTTTAATGTAGTAGAGAAGTTTTATATCGATTCCATAAACAAAATTAGTAAAATTCCACAATTAATTTTTTGACTTATTGTGTGCCAACTTGTATGGCATCGCCCACTGTGCATCGGTCGGAAAATGTGTCTTACGGAGAAAAACTTTTTTGTTTTCAATGCTAGCGTCCTCAAACTCGTCCATTATTAATATTATATTCCTTTCAAACAGATTTGCAAACTTTTGTCAAAATCGGATGTCGGATCGGATGGGTTTTAGTGAAAAAAAATTTTTGGTTTCCAAGTAAATCGTTCTTAAGGTGGGTGATTCTTAATATTAAACGCTTTCAAACTAATTTGAAAAAGTTGATCGACATCGGGTGACTATATCTTATGGTTGCCATAGGACCGATCGGTCGGAAAATGAATCTTAGTGAGAAAAACTTTTTTGATTTAAATTTTATCTTTCGGCGATTGTTAATTTGATATGTTTTCAAAAAGATTCGCGAAATTTGGTCGAAATCAAATGTTTATCTGAATGGGTTTAATTTACAAAAATTTTTGATTTTTATGTAAGCGTTCTCAAAACACTGACATTTTAAAAACAGCATTTGCAAGAGTATAAAAACTTCGGCCCGGACGAAGTTAGCTTGGCCTTTTCGTTTTTAATCAAATCCGAAAGCTGTTAAAAAATCACACTTTACCTAGTATTCACGCACAGAGAGTCTAGGCATACTGCCAAAATGGAAGAGTACAATTTCAAGGCTGTTAGGGATTTCGTCTACCAAGGAGCAATGATAACCAGCGATAACAACATTAGTCAGTAAATCCGAAGAAGTATTACTCTTGCAAATCGATGTTGCTGCGGGCTCAGTAGGGAGTTCAAGAGCAGAGCCCTCTATCATCGCAGTCCTGCAATACGGCGCAGAAGTATGGACATTAATAGCAGCGGACGAAGCGGCGATCGTTATGGATCTTTAAAAGTTGGCGATGATTTTCGCTTCCGAATGAATGACAAACTATATGAGCTCTATGGGTACACCAATCTAGTCAAGCGCATAAGACTACAGCGGCTGCCCTGGATAGGACATGTTACCCGTATGTTACCCAGTAAAAAAGGTGTATAATTGGCGAAAGACTTTGGGGAAAAAGGCAGAAAGTACGCCCGAAGCATCAACGACTAGCGGGCATTAATAGCAGCGGACAAGACCTCTAAGTGGTTGTGATATAAATATCGGGCTCTAGAAGGAGAATTCTAAACTAAACTTAATTTAAACTTATTAATCCATCAATTATTATCAAACGTTTTGTTTGATTACTTGTGGCAAACCTATTGATAATTTAATTAATTTAATTTGTTAGTTTTTCTAAAATTATCATAAAATTTCAATGTGTCAATTCAAAATGGCATATGTCAGGTGGACTCCACTCTTTAGATGACACATTTCAGATTAAATATTATGGAAGATATATTTAAAGCCTGCCACAGTCCGTTTTCAAATTCAGTTCTCGATTTACTCTTCGTTGGATTGGTTGCTGTTCAGGACTGACAATGATCATTAGTTCATTTTGTTTGCTGCTGCTGCTGCTCTATGGCCAATCGGGCCTTGGTCGCCCTCCGCACCCGTATAAAAAGGAAACCCATCTGAAGCTTCTTCATAGTTTAACACAAAATGTCCACAACGAGCTACCTATAAAAACGCTTTTAGTTTTGAATCGCTATCAGAATGCCAATTGTTTGCTGCAAAGCTTTTGTTTCTCTGAAATTCCCGTGCTTCGCTATAATGAGCTGGCAAGAGTTCAGGTGAAAAAACACTTTAATCGGCAAGCACTTTGTATGATGTGCATAAATGATTATTCTGATATCATTTTGCTGACGTCTTTGGCCCGGAATTTTCAATACATGCGTGGGGAGAGGATTATCGTGTGGATGAATTCATTGATTATGGATGATTCAAGGAAACTCTTGCACATAATCAGAGCTCGAGCCAGTCGGTATGGCTTTCTTAACCTTCTGGTAGTGGAGGGCACAAACAGTATAATATATCGACTACAACCATTTCCTCAACCACACTGGATGCCTTTAAAAAATGTATTTAACATCGAAGCACCTATATTTCCCGATCATGAACTCAACTATCGTGGAATGCAAATTCGATTCTTTAAGGACAAGTTGCCGGCACAACGCCTCTTTGTCAGTTCACCAAGCACTGGCAATGTGGTCTTAAATTCTTTACACGATAAAGTGGCCTGGGAGTTTGCAAAGCACTACGACTTAAGACTGAAAATTCAACAGATTGAAATGGAAAGTACGAACAAAAGCCAGCCCAATTCACTTAATCAATATTATGCATCAGATTTGATTTTGTATTCACCCTATCACAGGGACCAAAACTACATTATTGGTGGCCAATACACGGCTGCCATTGGAAGGATATCTATAGTTGTGGTGGTGCCATGTGGAAAGCAGCTTAGCATTCAGGATGTCTACAAACTGATAGGCTTAAAGACTTGGTCCATACACATATTAATCGCCTATGTGCTGGTATCTGTTATAGAAACCTTAATACTGATGGCCACCAACCGAATCTATGGATGGAATCACAGCTTTACTTATTTCAATATCTTTGTGAATCTTCGCATCTTTCGTGCAATTCTGGGATTGCCTTATCCTGTTAGCCGTAGCGCAAGCATGTCTTTAAGACAGATTTTATTCGCTATGAGCATATTTGGAGTGATTTTCAGCAGTTTCTTTAACAGCAAATTGAGCACATTATTGACCAAACATCCCAGGCACATGCACATCCAAAACATCGATGAGTTACGGGAAAGCAATTTGACAGTGGTTTTTGATACGTTTACAGAATTTTACATTAAACAAAATGTGGATGCAGCGTTCTTTAATAAAACCATACCCAATGCAATAATATTGCCAGCCAAAAAACGTAATGAATTGCTGTACTCACTTAACTCCAGTTATGCCTATCAGATATTCAAAAATTCTTGGCGTACTTTTAATGAACATCAGAACTATAAAAGGCAACAAGTTTTATGTTACTCAAATAATTTGACTATTGTGGGAAACCTTCCAGCGATCATTATAATTCCTGGCAACTCTATATACAAGCGGAATTTGGATAAATATATACACTGGGCACACAGTGTAGGACTCATCCATCATTGGTTAATGGAGTACATTCAAAGCATGAGGTCAAACATAAGGTCATTTGGTAGTAAATCTACACCAAAGGCAGGACGTGTTCCACTTACTTTTCGGCACTTAATATGGTTGTGGTATTTGCTAGCATTTGGTTATACTCTAACCGTTTTGGTGTTTTTTTGCGAACTTGGCCTGGGATATAGGCAGCGCAGGAAATTAACAGTTCGAGTGAACAGAATACGTGTATGAAAATAGAAATTGTAATCCGATGTGTAATGTTCAAAAATCACAATAAATACATTATTTCAGCACTTTAATACTTCAAGTGGACTTATACATTAATAATTTTTGAATCTCTTTGTTTTTAAATAAATTATACATATATGCTTACATCAGAAAACTCGTTTTCGTGAATCTTGCAATCTTATCAAAACCTTGAAGTGAGCATAGAAATCTTAAAAATAAAATTATCAACCATCCTACAGACGTCTGTAAAGCTTCAGTTGGAAAATGTTATGATATATATAGATTTATTTTCCAACCAACCCCTCCTGGTACTCGAGCCATGACCTCTTCTCGTTCTAAGCTTGGCACGGCCCCTTAGCTGAGTTTACCAAAGGGTGTAAATTGTTAGGGGCACCCATTTGCAGTATAAGAACTCAGCCTGCAAAAATCTCGGCTCTTACAATGCAACTGGTTCAGCCAAACAGTTGACGCTTGATGGTAAAGCAGTGGTGTATTTGTTTCAGTGCGCAGAAGGTACTGAGTTGAACTACCAGTAGCAGCGGATTAATAGTTTACATTTATACTAGCATAGTACTCCTCGCGCTTCGCTGCGTCCCATTAGATCGTTATCGTTACCGTTACCGCCCCATTTCAAACTATTTCGTATTCTATCCTAACAAACCGAGTTTCAAGTCAATCGGAAGAAAAATAGTTATTTGCATGCAGAATTTTTCGGGCATTTTCACACCCTGGGCGCAGATTTTCCAACATTGGAAAATCTCTTTTCAATTTATTTCGTATTGTATCCTTATAAACCAAGTTTCAAGCCAATCGAATGAAAAAAAGTTTTTTACATGCAGAGTTTTCCGTCCATTTTCCTTGTGGGCGGATTTCCCGAAATCGGGAAATTACGTGTTGAATTATTTCTCGTTCGTGTAGAGCCATCAACTCCGCTTCTGTTTCCTCAATCTGCACTCTTTGCGAGGCTTTGCCCCAGGCTTTCAGACTCATCTAAAAAATATTTAAAAGAAATAAGCCAAATATTTTGTGGAAATATGGAGATGGAGTGACGGAAATGTAACCGAAATATGGGCATTTCCACAGCTACGAACGTTACAATCGTACGAATTTTTTGCCTTTACTATGAAGAAAAACAAAGAATTATTTTACCATAAATTTCCGCTTGTTGATTTTTGGATAGCACTTGAGTAGCACTTTATTTAATGTAAAATCTGAGAGTTGTAGACAGTAAGGTCCCAAGATACAGGCAGACAAAAAGGCCTACGCAACGTGACAGAATACGGAAGTGCGTTTTGTCTGCATTCACAAAAGAGTAAATCTCTGCGGAATGCATTCGAGTTTTTTAATTCAACTAACTTTAATATGATCTGCAATGTTGTAACTATATATTTATAGCTGATTCGGTCAAAAATAAATTTTCGAACATTTTCATTTTTCCGCCACATCTTGGAAGCAAGAGCTGATGGAGCTAAACCGAAACAAGTTTTGGAATCAGTGAACATAAACATACCTTTTAATTATAATTTCAAATAAACAAGACTGTACTTCACAAAGTTGGTCATTTTGTTGGCCTGTGTTATAATCCAATATGGAGGAAACCTTGTGTATGATTTTCGCTGGAATATTTGTTAGAACTGCTTTCGTTGCGTACAGAAACTCTTGAATCCGTAGTACTGAGCATGTGCACCGAGTACAGATTTGCGTAGTTGCGTCGATGGTTACCTAGCGTTGAGGCGTCTATAACCAAGTTCGCCCAAGCAGGATTGAGGTTGCAGAGTCAAAAAGACTGGGTAATTTCGTTTGCCACGCGTTGTTTACTTTGCTTGCCACGCATTGTGGGCTTTGCGTTGAGATCGAGAGCTTGTGGGTAGACTCAGGCTGGCATCAATTGTCAAACAAAGAGCGTCTCGAGTTGTGCATGAACATCGGCGACGATGACAGAAGCGATGAAGATCTGTATTCAGCTGTGCGACGTACTTTCACAAGTAGGAACGATCGTCTGGCAGGCTGCGTAGAATGTAAGATCTGAACAAGGAAAAGTGCTGCGGTCGAGTGCCCCGAATGCAAAATACCCTGTACCAAGTAATATTGTTTTGTGGTTTTCAGAACTCAAACTCAGAATTCAAACTTAAAAATTGAGGCTCTGGCAGTTTTCAGCGGTTTAAAGGAGGATGAGAAAGAGTTTTCCAAATCTGAAGCAAACTTTATATGGGTACGGTATACACCTACATACATGCAAAAACTTCTGGCTCAGAGATCGACGCATTCGTACAGACAGACGGACATGTCTACATCGACTTGGCTGTTGATGCTGATCAAGAATATATACACTTTATTGGGTCGAAAATGTTTCCTTCTCCCTGTTACTTACATTTGCATAACTTCATGATCCCTTCTTTTTCCATTTTTGATGGGAACAGGGTATAAAAATTGCAGGCGCAAGGCGGATGGGCAAGTAAATAGGAAGCGTGAGCAGTATGTGTAGGGCCGGCTGGGCGAGGAATATTCTCGGCACGTGAACAGCGTGAGGGGAAGCGGTTGGTGGACAGATAGCATGGGCAGCAGCAGGATGCCTACGGTTTGACGTGCAGGACCGTATGTGAAGACTGCGTGTAAATGTGTGTATACGTTGCCGGCTTTATTTTTAAACCAGGAGCTCTGTGAGGTTTGCAGACGTTTGCATTAAAAGCAAAAACGTTTTTCTCACTAAAATTACTGTTTCGACCGATCGTTTCTATGGCAGCTATGTGATATAGTCATCCGATCCTGCCGGTTCCGACAAATGTGCAGAGTATTTGTACCTAAAGACTTCGTGCAAAGTTTGGTTAAGATAGTTATAAAACTGACAGAGGAGATAGCATAGAAACAGACGGACGGACGAACATTGCTATATCAACTCAATTCGTCATGCTGATCAAGAATATTTATACTTTATGTACGTTGGTCGGAGATGCTTCCTTCTATGCATAGATCGTAAATAACTCTCAACCCTTTTTTCAGTTCGCTCTGCTCACGTCACTAACTGAAAAACCAAAAAAAAAACGGGCTCGGGCTTCCCTCAACCGAACGTGTTCTGTTATCGCGCTCACTGTTGAGTGGCTGTGGTTGACCACGCAGCACTGATCGGTCTGACAGCAACCAAATAACAGGCCCAACTCAGTCAATTGGTCTTAAATTGCGTGCTTCTCGAAAGCCAAACTGTCAAAATGTTATTTCGAAAGGTTGCAGACTCAAGAGCTGCGCCAGAGTTTAACATAAACAGAAAGCGCATATAGTTCGTCACATACATTTATATCGTTAGCCGAGCCGTACACACCGATGTATACATACGAAGAAGACCTTTTGAATTCGGGAATTTTGCCAATTTTGCCGCTCAAGTCCGACTATAATTTACTCTGTACCCCCCCAAAATTTGTATAAATCTGATCAATTTTAGTAAGAAGCCACACAAAGTATCACAAAAGTCATAAAGTGTGTGAAGTGCTGCCCATCATCGTTGCGGCTGATGCTTTCCATCGTAATAGTTTGTTTTGCTAATAGCACGACTATCGTTTATCCGATCCATACCATTCCTTTGGCGGATCGACAAATAATACTGATTACTAAATATGCGTAGAAGGAACGAACAATGTACCTCAAAAACTGTGGAAGATATGAGGTTTTTACCAAATAGCTTGGCGGAAGGTGTCGTGACAAAAATTGACAGTAAACTTGATCTGCCTGTATAAGTATAAGAAGCTTTTGTCCCATTCATGTCAAACTTCTATCTATTGCCATCTCAGAGATCTCTTCGTTTATACGGACAGCCAATATCGACTCGGCTGTTGATGCTGATCAAGAATATAAACTCTTTATAGGGTCGGAAACTGTGTACATAGTATAGTTGAGATATTAATTAATACCTGAAACTTGCAAAAATTCCCAATAGTATCTTGCATTCTCAGCTGTATAATAATGTTGGTTTAAAAATCTATAAAAATCCCCATCGCATCTCTTGTACAAACAAACAATTAAAGCTGACACCACGGCAAGTGTTATTTCGCTTTTTATTGGACAGCCGTGTTTTCCATGCTTGCATTTTTGTTTGTTTGTCCAACCAATTTGGATTTCCATTTAACCATGGCCATTTGTTCTCGCTTGGCTGATGAAAAACGGTGGCATGCCTATCGATAGCAGACCATCGAATTGTCGGCTGCACGACAGTTTTCTCAACGACGACGCAGCAGTCGTGAAAAGTCTATTGCGACGCTTGGAACGTGCGCTGTGCGCTTTGTGTATATTGAAAAATGATTTTGGCTTTCGTATTTATTGCGCATACGCCGCATGTGCCGCTTGTCAGCGACTAACAAGTGTTTCCAGTGTCCGGTGACAAATGGAATTGTTCAAATTCATTGTGAAGATTGTGTAAACCAAAAGACGAAAATGACAAATTTTTCCAAACCAAATTAATTATGATCTAATGTGAAGCAGAAGAGAGTGTCTACATAATATAAATTGTCAACTAATTAAATTAACATCTTTTTTGTAAGTAAAATTATGTAATTTAAGGCCTTTCCAACTGTAACCTAAACTCCAGCAGACGCTCAATTAATTCTCTCATCACCTCAAAGCACGCAGTTTGTCTCAGCATGTCGCAATATTTTAGTCGCCTGTCACATGCCTTAATAGTTTCAAATGTCTTTCACTAATTTCCAAATTAATGACCACCCCCCACCCATATAATGGCCAGATTTTTACAAATCTGTTCTATATACATTCATAATTCAACTGAAAAACTTTATTACCTTCGGTGTGCCATCGTTGGGTTATTTAAATACAAATGTTAATAATAAAAATATAAAAACACAAAACTGTTTATAAAATCACAACAGCTAAACAGCAACACACGCCGACGATGGGTTAAAGAACAAACTTCTTGCCTAGTCGAGTCTAGCTGCACAGCTTTGTTGGGCTTTTCTGGCATCAGTCAATGTCAGTTGGCTCAGTGCCAGGTCGGCGGGGGCGTAGACAAACAAAAGGGAAAGTGTGCAAAGACATGGCTGCAGCTAAAAAGGGGGGGGAGGGGGAAATTGCTCAGGAGTGACCAAATGTCAAGACATGTTTTCTATTCAATATCTTCCAATAGCATCTTTTAAGTGTTTTTTTTTTGTCTCTCCACGCTTCAAATAACAAGTGCGCTGAATAATATTAGTCTATTGCAAACATATGTTAGCTGACGACAAAGCATGCCAAATATTTAAATTCCATTGAATTTTTTAACGAACTCACAAGAAAAACAAAAATTTTCTTTTTCTTTACTTGCTTAATGGATTATATCGAAAATATATCAAACTGAGAAAGCCTTTAGGTCATATGGCATGGG
The DNA here is from genome assembly GCA_037044535.1 of Lordiphosa magnipectinata. Classification (NCBI taxonomy): domain Eukaryota; kingdom Metazoa; phylum Arthropoda; class Insecta; order Diptera; family Drosophilidae; genus Lordiphosa; species Lordiphosa magnipectinata. The sequence goes on from JBAMBO010004034.1 coordinate 110,233, forward strand.
CACAAGTGCAAAAATTTATTGTTTCATAAATCATTTGATTTTCGTGTGCTGTGCTTTTTCCACTCGTAAAACTTTTTCAAGTTTATGCTTATAAATTTTTTGGACTTGTGCAATAATTGGCATGATATACAATGTAAATACAACTTAATATTGTACACAATGATATAATATGGTGGCATCTGGCGAAGGCTGCAAACTTGAACGAGATTTAAAGTGGGTCAGCACTCAATCAAGTGGCCAATGTTAAATGGAATCGGACAATTTTATATACATATAATAAAGGATTGGACTAATATCAGTAATATTAGCTTTTGAGTTTTTAAATACATTTTCATCTGTTTACATCTGTTTCGATTTCTAATCGTTTCTATGTTGAATATAAATTTAATACCAGGCTGAGAAGCATGTCTACTAAGACGGCTCAATATGTTCTGGTCAATTAAATCCAATCAAGCGTATACCGAAAACGTTGCCTTAGTACAATTCTAAGAATATTTGCGATCTGTGCTTTTTTTGTATCTATTACACAGAGAACAGCCACAAGGAAACATTTCCGAACATATAAAAGTATATATGTTCTTGATCAGCATCAACAGCTGATTCGATATGGCCAATCAACAGATCTCAGCGATGGTAAAAGCTATAAAATGTAAACTCCTTATACTTGCAGGCAAATCAAGTTTGTTTACAATTTTCGAGCTTAAATCAATATCGAACATTCTTGATTGTGATCAAATCGAGTTTAAATAACAAGATCAAATCAATCCCGTGTTAGCTATAGCCGAGATCAAGACGAGAATTCCGGAATTGAATATTCCGTACTCAAATCAATCCTTCTCGTACGTGGCTTGAGAAAATCCGGGCTTCACCGAATTCTGATATCGATTGAAATTGATTTTCGCCTTTAGGAATAGTGACCTAATCCTTGGTCACTTTGCAAGCTCAGATTTTTATTTGTTATACTAATTTTAGTTTACTTAACCAACTTGACAGCAATGTTTACCTAAATACATAAGTAAATAATAAAATTGAAATAAAATGGTAAGGATCAGATGAACGATAGCTAAGTTATGAGCAACAGCGCTCTTTTCTGCTGCTACTGCGGACCCGAACCAAATCTTTCCCGTCCCGTCCCGTCCCTATCCCCAACCCAAATTTTGAATACAATCCCGTCCCGTTCCGATTCCAACATCATATTTTAAATTTGATTACGTCCTGTTGCCGACCTAAAATATTTTAAGGCTCCGCAGAATTTCCGTCCCGTTCCTAATTTATAGAATTGAAGAGTACTTAAACAAAATTGTATAAACATACCAGCTGTATATCCGGCGTCGCCCGGGTCCTTTGCATTGTGTGGATATGGTTTTTAAGAGAGCGTTTTCAATCAATTTTGAACTGGCTGAAAGTTGATATTAACATTTAAACCTGTTCGAAAGCATTTTTAATTTGGGAAAGTTTCCACACATCAAATTGCCAGTTAAAAGCTTAAGCCATTTCTGATTTATGTTAAATGTCTAACACTCACAATGTAAACCTTCAGACCAATTTTTCAGTTCACAGCCTTAATAATTTCTGAGATGTGGGCTTGAACCACTTTTGAACTGGTTCAGCAGGCTGGTTCGGCTTACTCAATAGTCGAGAAGGTTCGGTCCGGAAGTTCGTACCTGTGGAAAATTCTATGGTTTGGTTCTCAGATATGTTACTTTACTTATCGAACCAATGCTTTTAATTCGAACCTTATTTCATAAATTCTAAGGGCCGTTTTCTCATGTTGGGGTTTTTGCAAATCTAGGTGGATTTGCTGCATTTGCTTTGCTCATGTTCAATGCTAACCATCTAGTTGAATTTTATAGCAATCTACTTCATCCTCATTGATTTCAAAATCATGTTCATGCAAATTATTTTTATGTATACGCGCATATGGTGCTAACTGCTGATGGTGCAACTGCTGCTAAAAACAGTAAAGTCTGAATTGTTATTAAGTAAACCAAAAATGGAAAATATTGGATGTGCCTTTAATATACAAGAACACCTGCAGACATTGCTGAAATTACAGATGCACATTCTGATTCCCCTTGTTCATTGCTTAAGCTAAGTTTACACATCCAATTAATTTGGCTAAATTTTGATGAAAATAGCCATGATTAAAGATTTTACAGGATTTAAAACTTAAACTGTGGTTCCATACGAATATTATTTGATCAAATATGGCCGGGAAGTTCCACAATTTGGCCTATACAGCCCAATTTTCATGAAAATTTGTCCAAATTATTTGCCTGTGTGAACATAGCTTTTGACCTACTGCTTAATCTCCCATCATAGTAACAAGTCGTTCCAAAAGAAAAACCTTCTCATTCTCTGTAAAATTCATGCTTTAATTCTTAAAATTGGCCCGCAAAACAAAATACAATAATCAGTCGAGTCCAGAGGTGCTGCCAACCTAGTATTATACTATTCCAGCCCTCCAGGTGTGAATGCCCGAATTTATAATCAACCTACATGAGACAACCAATTGCACAAAAAACCACCTAGTTGTAAAATCTGGCATCTCATCGCTCACGACCATCGCCATCGTTTGTTGCTACTTCAACTTTGTCGCTCTCGCTCTCTTAATTATGAACATGTGATCTCAAAGGTGATTGAAGTAAGCACATTTGGAATGATACAAGTTCGAAGGGCTTGGGCCATTCCCTGAAAGCTTAAATTGTGTCCAATATCCTGTAAATCTAGATTGAATTTTCAAGCTCCTGACTTTATTTTTTCTGTGAACCATTACTCAATCATCTATCTACAAAACTGTGGGAAATATGACGGCTTTTCCAAATAGCGGGGGTGGGAGGGGGCGTGGTAAAAATTGATAATAAACTTGATCTGCCTGCAAGTACAAGAAGTATTTGTCTCATACATTTCAAACCTATATCTCTTACAATCTCTGAGATCTGTCCGATCATACAGAAGGACAGACAGACAGATGGACATGGCTATATCGACTCGGCTGTTGATGCTGATCAAGAATATATATAGGGTTGAAAATGATTCCATTTCCCTGTTACATACTTTTGCAAAAAATTTATATACTTTATGTTCCTCCGGTACAGAGTATGGTTATTAGTATCCGGTCAATAAATTGTGATAATCACAAATGCAAGTTCTGAAAAAGCTGACTAAGGTGAAAGCTTTAAGCCGAACCCCTTTTTAAGCAGAGAGGGCTGTCGGTTCGGGAGGTTTACAAAGTACAAGGTTCTGTCCTGAGTACAGTTCGATCCCGAACCGGTTCTCTGGGTTGGCTTCAAGATCGGGTAGCAGCCTTACTCTGAACCACTATTTAACCGGTTTGATGCCGGTTCGAACCCGTTCCTGATCCAGTAAAGTATCCAAGTTCACAGCTTAAATAGCTTCTGAGATATTACACTGAACCACTTTTTTACCGTTTCGACAATGGTCCGGATCCAGTAAAAAGTCCAACTCCATATTACTAACCTACAGACCAGATTTCAAGTTCTTAGTTTAAATTACTTCTGTGATATGGCTCCGAACCTTTTTTTAACCGGTTCGAAACCGGTTCTATACCGGCCCTGATCCAGTAAAGTATCCTACTCCTACTGACCAGATCTCAAATAGTTTCTGAGATAGGGTTCCGGTTCGACACCGGTTCGATACCGGATCGATACCGGTTCCATAGTGGTACTGATCGTGTAGAATGTCCCATTCCATATTACCAACCTACAAACCAGATTTCAAGCTCATACCTTAAATCACTTTTGAGATATGGCTCTGAATCACTTTTTAATCGTTTAACCTATGACTCTTTCCCGATCGACATAGGGCTGTCAAAACTTTATCGATATTTTTGTTGAACGATAAGGGTTATTCCGATAAGATTAACGAATATCGATATTTTTATAAACGATATATCAGAAAAAAATTACTATGGCAACTTAAGATCGAATTTATGAACAAAACAAATGAGTTTTCAGTGATGCAATGTATTGAAGATATCGACATGAACCCAATAGCTTATTGGAGAGCTAATGCGGATGAATTGTTCATGCTGTCTGAAATGCATTTTGGTACTTAATTGCTCCTGAAAGTTCAGTACCAAGCTAAAAAGCTAAAAGCATCTGCACGCAAACTAGTGGCACTGCAGGAGAATGTCTGGAGGTTTCTTAAAATCTTTATCTTGTTATTTTATCTGTACTTCGAACTTGATTTGATCTCAAAATCTGCTTGTTGTAAGAACACTTGAGATTAAATTGAACTCGATATTCAAAAGATTGCGGTTAAAAATGCCAGAGATCGATTTGAGCTCCATATTTAAACTCATTTTGACCCCAAAAAGACTGCATATGTGCAGAAAACAGTAAGTTGAGAGAAACATTTGTGTATGTGTGTGTACCTATTTAGCCGGACTGTACTAGAGAGAGAGATTTCCTCTCAATATTTGTTACTTGCTCTCGGTTTCATTTCGCTTTGACATCAAAATTACGTACTAACTTCAATCTCTCGTTAGAATCATTTAATTTTCAAATAGGATCCATACTTGAGATGAGCATTTTCGTATAGATACAAGCCTTTTAGGATTATTTCAATCCTTTCGTACTTGTTTCAAATAGAATCAAGTACGAAATTTCAATACGAAGGTCGAGATCAAATCGATTTTTGTAAGCTTGATCTTAGATCGCGTTTTTTTTTTTGCTGTGTGACTTTTACTTGCGGTGACTCTTCGGAAATATGATTGTTTCAAGAACCTCACGATTCAATGTTTCTGGTGGTCAAAACCTGCCTACTCTTGAGGAGTACATCTTCAAAGAAAACTCACTTAAAAAACCGTATAATGAGCAATTTGAAATCTTTTACGGAAATGAACACTATGACATTATCATCATCTTCAGACTTCTTGCATCATTTCCGACTTAAAGCGTATGCCGTGCCAATAGCATACATCATGCAGCCTCATTTGCCCCTTCGGCTCTCATCCGCTTCGCTGATCTCAAACGATTGACGTTTTCCAAATTTCGCACAAAATTTTGTGCTATTTTAATGCTTGTTGCTTTATCTCTTTTCAAAATAAATTAAATTCAATGGAAATTGCGCCGCTAAGCTTGTGAAAATCTTCTGTGTGAATTTTCCTTGTGCCATCAATTAGTGGAACAATCAAATGCAACGGCCAAGATGGTCGGGTTTCGCATCTGCGAAGAGTGTGCTCGTACTTTAGCATCATTTATGGTGACGTCAATGTGTTTCCCCTTGTGTGAGCGCCCTATAACAAGATTTTGGTATATATTTTTAGAAATCCACAGATAATTTTATTGCCAGGCGTTTTCAATGTTTTGGAGAAACTTGCGATTTTTTTTATGGCTGCCTATAATTGGTGTGTTTATGCAAAGAGAGATATACCAACGTTCTGAACTTGAAACTATTTGATGTGGTTGGCAGAGGGAAAATCGTAGAAGTTGGAGTCAGGGCTAAGGAGGAAATGGCTACACATTTACAGTGGATTATGATGTTGTGCACGGGGCTGTGATTAGTTTATTTTTGGCACGTCTTCTGCTATACGACCGGAGCGTTTGGGAATGGAAAGTGATTGTGGATGAAAAATGACGTTGACTTAGGACAATCTGCAAAAAAAAAAAAACACTGAAATAAAACTGCAAAAACAACTATATCGTTCTAAGGGAAGTCTTTTGAAACTAGAAACTAAACTCGGAAAAAAATGGTATCCTCAATTTTGGTATGTTCTTGCGAAACTCAAACTCTACCCATTTGAGAAGTTTATTAAAGTTGTCCAAGTCAAGTAACTGCCATGAAATTGCGTTCTTATGATTGTCCCATTCTTGGCTAAATTGCATCCGAACCGAAAGACCTCTTTGAAAAGACATTCTAGAAATTGTCCTATTCTCGGACAAATTTTAGAAGAGTCTCATAATGGTTCAACAAATGTAATAAATAAGAATGACCTCTAAAATGTGCCAATGGAACAAGATTATTATCTTGCACATTCCAGAGCTCATCCGTATTATGATCTAAATGACCTCATTCTGTAAGTGTTTTCTCACTAGAACTACTTTTTCGACCGATCGTTCCTATGGCAGCTATATGCTATAGTTAAAGGCTAAAAAAACAGGACACGCTATGTTTTCTTATTAATATAATAAACATTTAATAAATATCAAAAAGTTGATAGTTGGCGACGTTTCTAAATTGTAGAAAATTGAGTTTAGCCGGCTCGAGGTCAAATAAACCACACATATGTATATGCTGTTTTTTCGGTTGCTGACCGGCAACCATCTTCAGGTATAACATTTTTTACAAGTCTGTGCCGTCTGACGTGGAGTTTCGAATATCTTTATTTTGACTAATTTATATCGAGAGTGGTATTATCAGCATCAATTTCGTGTGCATTCGTTTCAATTAACCGAAGACAACTATCAGAAACTTGATAATTTTGGCCACATGTTGGGCATCAAACATTGCTAGTGCCGCCTTCTGATGACAAGCGATGTTGAAAGTGGCTGAAACGTAATTTTGTTTTCCTTGTCCGAATGGCACTGCATTTTGCATGTGTTTTTTTTGTGTGGCCATGTGCAATTGCAGTATTTGCAGTATGCCTCCGGATCCGGATCCTTGGTATTCCAAAGACATCCAATTCTTTAATTTACGTTCTCTTAACCAAGATTCGAGAAATTTTTTATAGTAAACGTTTTTCGGCATGTTGAAACTTTAAAGCGCAGTGAACCGATATTCGATTCTTCTGATTTTGATTACACACTAGAAAAACAGGGCTGCATCGCTTTGAAGCGGAAAATCAATATGAATGCGATGCCACATACTTGTAATTGATGAACTGTATGAGCGCCTTAGAACAATTAAAAACAGATGAATAACGGATAAAATCAAAAAAGAAAATGTTCACTTTTTTCGGACGTTTCAAATTATTTCCAGAAATCGCAGTTTCAAAAAGGACAGATCTGTCCGCAAAAAGGACAAATTGGCAACACTGTTGGCGTTCCATGGGCAGATACGGTTTGTGTAGAAATTGAAAACCTACCACGCCCATAAGTTGTTCATGGTCAAGGCAATCGGCAAGGGTTCCATTCTTTACTATAGAATGTTAAAATGCAGTAATATTTCTTATGTATGAGTCCCGAAAACTAGATATATTGTGGTGAGACTAACAGAAGAGCTTTCTGCTTGACATTTGGGTCGCGAGCTTTGATTTACAAGTGTAAATCAGCTGTTTGTTGTTTACGTAATTGTGACTGTAAATAACATTCGTCAGTGGAACAAGGAATATTCACTTTTCGAGAATGTGATTGAATGTTTGCCATTAGGAGGCATATTATATATTTATTTTTGTTGGGGGGTGGGTGTTGTTAACTGGCCGTTTTTTGCCCATAACTTGAGTATCGTTCATCCGATCTTTATCATTCCTTCAACAAATCGATAAATAATTTTGTTTACAAGGTATCTCTAGAAGGAACAAACGATCTATCTCCAAAACTGTAGGAGATATGATTTTTTCCAAATTGCGGGGGCGGGAGGGGGCGTGGCAAAAATTGAAAATAAACTTGATCTGCCTGCAAGTATAAGAAATATATGTCCCATACATGTCAAACCTCTATCTCTTACCATCTCTGAGATCTCTTCGTTCATACGGACGGACAGACAGACAGACAGACAGACGGACAGACGGACATGGCTATATCGACTCGGCTGTTGATGCTGATCAAGAATATATATACTTTATAGGGTCGGAAACGATTCCTTCTCCCTGTTAAATACTTTTGCATAAACTTAATATACTCTATGTACCTTCGGTACAGAGTATAAAAATGTGTGAGTGTCGTTAACACTCACGAGGCTTTGATATGAAACATGATGCTAAAATTAAGGGATTAATTTCAAGATCTCAAGCTCTCTCAATGGTATATAAATCAGCAACGACAATCTTTCAAAAGAAGAAAACTAACATGGAGTAATTTTAATAATTTAAAACACCTTTCTTCACCCCCTCTTCCAACACTGTTCCCCTCTAGGTCCACCACTGTTAAGTCACTGTTTAGTCCAGGGGTGCCCAAGCCCACTGCGCATGCAGTGCAGTCGTTGTTGTTTTACGCACATTCAAACCAAAGACACTACATATATAGAGACCGCATCTCATACAACCTTTTGGTTTTTTTTTTTTTTGGGTTTCATTTCCAGCTCCCAAGAAAAATCGTTTTTTCTTTCACCTGCGTCATCTATAATATCTATAAATCTTAGCTGTCAGCTAACACCCATTTATTAAAACCATGGAATCAAAACGGAACCAGAACCGGAACCGTATACCGAAAAGAACCGATTAAAACTCAGAACCAGAACCGGAACTGGAATCCATATTTTTAATTATTGGTATACCGGTATTCGAGAACCGTTATCCTTGGTACCGAAAAGACCGAAAAGAACCTTAACATTGTACCGGTACAGTTTCGGTTCTGAGCGTAACAACTAGACTGCACAGCGGGCACTTAATTTTGAGAAAGTTATTCTGGCATTTTATCGGACCCACATTATAATACCACAAAATGACCTGGGTAACTATTTTGGTGGATATTATCTGTTCAAGTTCAACTAAGTGTGGAAATTAGCTCTGACACATTATCTGAAAGTGGAAACGTAGTCGAGTCATATTTCTCGCACTTGCAGCAAACCTCAAAATAATCGATTTTATATTCTCTATGGAAAATACATCTTTTTGTTTATATTCAATCCAATTCGAAAATATAACGTCTGAACAGTAAGCCGAAGGATCTGTAACGAAATGGTCTGTAGGACAACTCAGATATGTCGCTCTTGTCGGAATATGAAAATGAACCTGTAAAATCAAATAACATATTTCCAGAGAATAAATTATATCAATATGAAAATTGTACACCATATAGAACACAATATAGCGAATATTTCTGCATCATTAACTCAAAAGTCGTGACAATCTTAAAGTAACTGAACGATATGTATTTATATGAAAAGAATTGGGACAATACAAATAGTTCAGTATCTTCACAAATCAGTTTAACGGCATTAAACAAGGTTTTCCAAGCTTAAATCGATAACAAAGATAAAAGTCGACAAAGTTTTCGGAATTGTAGGAGCTATCAAAAGATCTTCCTGCTGTTCCAACTACCAAAGTGAGCGTAAGCTCACTATACTTTTAATCAGGTAATAAATACAAACTTGAAAATATTTTATGAAAACAAGCTACGAATGCAATTGAGAATTGATGTAAATCGAATACATCCGTATTTGTGTGTGTCTATATTGCTTATCCTCTTTGTCAGGTTTTAGGCTAAAAATTTCTATAAATTTTAACGGTTCATTTCTGGTACGTACCGGCTTACCGAAATAAAAATCTAGGTACCAATACGGAACCGAAAACCGAAATAATGTTAGAACCAAAACAGAACCTTTTACCGAAACATAAGTTTCGGTACGTACCAGAATCGGAACCGGAACCGAAAAACGATTCGGTTTGATTCCCTGATTAAAACGTGGGCTAAATTTCAATACATATATATTTCTCGTAAAGGCAGTGAGAAGCAAAAATTGGGATCCAATATCAGCTCCCAAGAAAACATTTTTATGTTTCACAGCTTATCTATAATATCTATAAATCTTTGTTCAAACGCAACAACAATGTTGTATTTTCGTCGCCAGGTTAGCGCTCGCAGTGGCCGAACGCACACACAACAAATAAAAATCGGGTTTCCCTGGAGATATATTTTGTTCATTTGTATTGGTGTCCCACGCGGACGTAAGCTCATTCTGGGCACAACTGGTTAAGTCACTGTTAAGGCGCTGGTCCCCCTCTTTTATCCTATTCCCCCCGGCCCCCTCTGCCAACCCTCTTGTGTGAGGGGTGTGTGTTTGTGCCGGGAGACTCCGCAAAACAACACAATATTATTTCACCTTAACTGGGATTCGAACTCAGGACTTAGGTGACTTCTTAAACACAGCTGCCTGCGCTTTAGCCCATTCGACCATTCAGAGCAGCTAGTGTCAGTTAAGAATACAGTGAATTGTTAAAAACTCATTATACTTGCAGGCAGATCAAGAGACAAACTTAGAGATGAGCCTATAACAGCGTATAACGCATAGAACTCGTAAAACAGCGTATAACGCGTATAAAGCGTATAAGCTAAGATTATACAATGAATAGATCGGACATCTCAAACAAAACATAAATTTGTATGGCGGGTCCTGCCAGTGGAACCCGCTATCTTCAATGAAACCTACACGCAGCTGCCGTTTATTTAGAAATTTTCGCCGCGCATGCAACTGGCGTCATAGCTGAATGAGTTGACGCGTCACCAACGTCGCGCGCTCTGTTAGAAGTGATTCGAGTCGCAGAAGCGGCGGAATTTTTTTTTTTTTTTTATAATTATTTATTTAATTTTAAAATTTTTTTATACTAATATTAATTTCACCTTTGATTACAAAGTCAATGACAATTTATGATTTACTTAAGTGCAGGTGCAGAACGAGGGCCCATTCTTACTTTTTTATGACAGTTATAAGCTCGAAAACCCCAAAACATTATGAAAAGCCGTTACAATGTTACTGGTTCAGCAGGAAAGGATGACTTTGGGGTTTTAGGCTTGAACTGGTTGAGCTGGGCGCTCTCTGGCATTCTTAAAATAGCATCAGCTATTTGCGTGCGTTGTGAGCGTTCCCCCCCGCATCATGAAACGCGAAAATGAAATTGTAAATTTTTTGCCTGACATGTCACTTCTATTTACGTTTGTTATTCTATGGTATAACGCATATAACGCGTGAAACGTCTATAAAACGTATAACGAGCGAGCAAATTCGAGCGACGGCATTAACTGGTACAGAGTATCTTACAGTCGTGCTTGACCGACTTTCTCACTTGTTTTTGCTGTGTAGTAATAAATCGGTTCATTCATTTTGAAGGCTCATCAATAGGCTTTCTTTTTCATTACGAGTCGTTTCGCTTAAGTGTAAACAACATATTTGTTGTTTGCTCCGAGTATGTCAACTTTTGTGCCAAAACAACACAATTTGCGGAAAAGTTTACTTTTTGAAGAAAAATGCAGCCGAAGGCCATCGAATTCTGCAAATAGCTTGCGGGGAACATGCGGTGGCAAGGTCATGCTCTGTATTTGGTGCGGCCTATTGGGCTGCTACAACTGGGTGAAACCATCACAGGGCAACTCTAATAAACTTAATTGATAAGTTTGAGCAGAGCATTCTAGTAAATACGGACATTAATACGAGCAAAGGAACGACAAGGTAATTTTTCTCTCTTTTGAAGAATTCCCAAATTGGATCGATTCATGGATCGCATCAAAAGACGCATCGTATTTTCGAGATGGTATCCGAAAATTGCCAGAGAAATGGGAAAAAGTGTTTGTAACAAATTTTTCACAATGAATCGTCAAACTTAAAAAAAAATTCTTTAAAACTTTTTTGTACTGTTAATAGCAAACGGTTGCTGAAAATAGAGAGCTCTTGCCTCACCCTGTTATTCCACCAAAAACACTACCTTTCCCAACGAATGACATCTTAATGCACAAGCAGTGGGCAAATAAGACGTCACTATTCATTAGTACACTATGAAGAAGGGATTTGGCGAAAATATGTGATCAGTTTCCTCTTGCCGATGACACACATTATGACTCAATCCAAGTAGCATTCCACCCGCTTTCTCCTCCGCCAATTAATATTCATAAGTAATTTGTTGATTTTCATAACGTGTTGAATCCAAAGCTCTGGCCAACTTACCATATGTATTCACTATAATAATTAAAATTAATTATATACCATGTGTCTTTTTGTCAAGTGTACTCGTTCTCGTACTCAAATGCTGTTGCTCATATTTGTCCAGCGTTGTCAACAACATCATCATCATCATTATCATCATCATCGCATGGAGAGCTCTGACTGTTCCCTGGCTTCAGTGAGCAACAGTCGCAGTTCAGCCGCCAACCCAATCGAAAGTGCTGATCTTGTAAGTTTGATTACTAACAATTAATTTAAATTGGTATAATTAAAAGTTAAATATTTCAACAGATTAAAACGATTTGTTTATAAACGAAAACCGAATAGAAAAACAAATTGAACAAAAATGTTCAATTTGCTAAGACGCACGCGTCCAAGAAAGACGCACAAAAGCGACGACGAGGAGACATCGACCATGGCCAGGAGCGCCAGTAACCATGAGCAATTTGGTCAATTCAGCTCTCCGCCGAGCAAAGAAGAGCAACACTACTCAAGAGAACAGCTACCGGCGCATAGACGCGCTGTGATCGAAGAGCTGGAGGACTTTGGCAGCGACAGTCAAGATGATGATGATGATGGCGGAGAGTTGCCGCCGTGTGTAAAATTAGCAAAAACAGCTGCTGCTAATGACCATTCGGCAATCTCTTGGCGCTCCGACAATTTGTATATAAATAACATGGGCAAAGGCAAAGCGGCAACGACGAGGACAACGACTGTGTCTGATGTTGTTGATGAAGATCGAAATGCTGCTGCTGCTGCTGGGCATGGCATCGCCAGTCAAAACGAGGCAGTCGGCGTGAGCGCAAAAGCCAAATACGACGACGGTCGGCTAATTGCCAATGGCCAGCAAGCCACAAACGAACAGAAACGACTATCGCGTTTATTTGTCCTGCCCCTAAGTAAGGACAAGGACACTCAAGCAAACAACGAGGATAGTTTCAAGAAGCGTGGCAGCAAAACCTTGCAAAAGAGTCGCGAGTTTTTCAGTGAGATTTTCATGGCGCGTGGACGTAATCATCAGCGCCAGCAACAGCGAAATCATCCCCAGCCCCAACCCCAAGCACCCAGCAAGCCCGTAACTGCCCCAAAAGTTGTCGACGTAATCGGTCAGTCGCTGGCAGCACGGCCAACAACGCTAGCGGCAGCCACAACGCGCACACACCTTGAAACGAACTCCGACCCCGCTGCTGCCGCTGCTGCATCCACAAATAGTTATCAAATGACGATGTCTAATAATAGACCAGAGAATCTCGCACATAAGAAAGAGCACCAGCGACGCAGTAATTCAGCTGGAGCAACTGAGCGCAAAGAGTCATCATCCGCCACAGTTGCCACTCAAGAGCTCTTCCCAGAGAAGAGCAACAGTACCAGGGCGGCAATGCAAACAACTCGTCGTTCGCACAGTGCCGAGCCAAGAGATGGAGATGTTGATTTTATTCAAGCGGCAAACGTTGAGCGGCACGCTAAGCGTTTCGGCAAACAGGCGGAAGAAGAACATCAGCAGCAGCTGCGGGCGGGCAATGCAACATTGCCTTGCATTGGCCAACAACAACAACCACAACAACAAACAAGTGACATAACCATGGGCCAAACAAGTGCCAAACCCCAAGAAGCCACATCAACCTCAGCGCACAGCTCACGAGCCAGTACACCGCGTGAGTTTCGTGAGTCGGTGTTGGTGCCTTCGCACAAATCTCAGGATGTACCCAAGATCACGGTAGAGGATTGCAGTTCCGACAGTGTGAGCAGCAATGAGGAAGTCTTCTATGACATGCACAATTCGGTAAATATCGAAGAGCTCAATGAGGCTCATGTAGAAACCCTGGAGGATGAGGTCTTTGCCACAGCTGATATACCCACCACCGTCTATCAGAATGCCAATGGCAGACCCTGGACTCGTTTGAGTCATGTCAAGCTGGAGAATGTACAGGAAGAGGCAGAGGACGAGGAGCATGACTTGGATGATCTGGATGAGGCTGTGGACTTGGAGTGCGACGAACATGTCTCGCGACAATCGGCCAGCAGTGAGCGCAGCGCCTTGAAAAGTGATTCCAATTTAAGCAGCAGCTTTACGGATTCCGGCATAGGCGTTGGCCTTCAGCAGCCGCCCCAGCCACCGCCCCGCACATCATCAACGCTCCGCTCGCCCTTCGTACGCGATGGCAACTCAACCGATTGCGAGGAGACGCTGCTGCAGTGCGACGAACTTGACGACGAGCATTTCAACGACCGTTTGGTATGCATCGAGAGCATTAGCCTGCCGGATGTGGTGGTAGAGTCAACGACCGTTACAGCCACCACAACGACAGCAGCCACTGCGGCATCCACCAACGGCAATGATGCGTCGATCAATATCAATATTGCCCATGGTGCCGGCGGCAATAGCCTGGGCAATGTGCATTTTATACCCATTCATATCGAGGGCGGCGGCAGCAGCGCGGCACGCAGTCGCAGCAACAGTCCCAAGCAGCGCAGTCTGGACGATAGCTGTCTAGGACGCAACGTTGAGATCATTGAGGATGGCAGTGTGCTTAATACGTCAGCGGCACAGGAATTTAGCCTCGAGGTCCAGGAGCTCAAGTAAGCGATGATCTAATGCTGATGATTTGTTTATTTTGCTTAGGCGTGCAACGCGGCGTATGCTTAATATTTTGGTTAACTTGCAACCGTTGTGTTTGTTTTGTGTGCATTTTGCTCCAATCAATTTTATTTTATCCGATGTCTGCATCTAGTAGCCATTCATCTTGATCTTGGCGTGGAAAATGCTTTGAACTGTGTCTGTTTCTTTGTTTGCCATTTGTATTTAATTTTCCATTCGCTTTTGTGGCATTTATCCAGCCAAGGCGTCACACATACAGATACTACATATATTTTGGGTTTTCTGGCAAATGTGCCAATCACCTTTTTTGAGAGGGAGCACGAGCAAATGTATATAATTAATTAGGGTAGGATATGAAAAGAAAAACGCACATTTTCCTACAACGAGTTATGCACCTACAACTGTTAACTGGCGATTCTTTCTTACTATGTTTTACATAATATATACTTAGGCAGCAAAAGTCTAAACATTTTGTAAAAGGTTCGATCCGGGGGTTCAAACACTAAGTTCGATTTGCGGACCGGTTCCTGGAACCCCTGAACCCAAGGTTTTGATTCGAACCTCGGTTCGCTTAAACATAAAAGAATAGTTTCGATTTATTATACTCCGTAACAAAGGTTCAAAGAGTATGTTAAGTTTGTGCAAAGGTATGTAACAGGGAGAAGGAATCATGTCCGATCCTATAAAGTATATATATTCTTGATCAGCATCAACAGCCGAGTCGATGTCCGTCTATCTGTCCGTCCGTATGAACTAACAGATCTCAGAGATGGTAAGAAATAGAGGTTTGTCATGTATGCCACGCCACCTACCGCCCCCGCAATTAGGAAAAAACATCATATCTTCCACAGTTTTGAAGATAGATGGTTCGTACCTTCTAAAGATAGTTGGAAATTAGCAGTATTTATCGATTTGCCGAAGAAATGATAACGATAAACGATATCGATCGATAAACGATGGTCGAGCTATAAGGAAAACAAACTATTATGATAGATAGTACTGGCCGCAAAAGTATGTAACAGCCAGAAGGAATCATCTCCGACCCTATAAATTGTATATATTCTTGATCAGCATCAACCGTCGAATCGATATAGCCATGTCCGTATGTCCGTCTGTCTGTATGAAGGCACAGATCTCAGAAATGGTAAGAGACAGAGGTTTGACATGTATGGGACATATATTTCTTATACTTGCAGGCAGATCAAGTTCATTTTCACTTTTTGCCACGCCCCCTTCCGCCCCCGCAATTTGGAAAAAACGTCATATCTCCCACAGTTTTGATGATAGATTGTTCGTACCTTTTAGAGATATATAGTATTCAAAATTATTTATCGATTTGTAAAAGAAATAATAAAGATAGGATGAACGATACTCAAGTTATGAGCAAAAAACGGCCAGCTTACACTCCCCACCCCACCAGCCATAACCACAGCATTCCGTTCAACAGAGGCAATCTTAGTGAGAGAGAGAGAGAGAGAGAAACTTAGAGATGAGCGAGTATAAATTGTGAGCAAATGAGAGCTGCGACATTAAGGATAGAGAGTATGTTATAGTCGGGCTTGACCGACTTTCTTTCTTGTTTTCTATTAATTTTACTCTGGTATGATTAAGATTAAATTAATATCGTATTGATATTTTCGAACACATAAAGCCATGCTCCCATTTTCGCTTTCCCAAAACTTTTGCAATTTCAAACCGGTTTTTGGACCAAAGTTGGACTCAAAATCGTAAATTTTTTGCGAAAGCGAAAATGGGAGCATGGCTGATAATAAAAAAAAACTGTTCCGAGCTGGGATTGAACCCACGCCTCCCGCACAGCAGGCTCACACACTACCCGCTGCACCACACCCGGATGCTCTATCTTACTGTCACAGGGGAAAATTGTCTAATTTGTCATTTTCTGCATTGTAATGTCCAATTTACAGTTAATCCATTAGAGATATAGAATTTCTAAAGGCAGATTTGGGCTCAGCGTGAAAAAACTTATCTAGAATCAATCATTATCATTTGACTTGGTCCTGTGCTGAGATTAAACCAGTTTTGAAATCTTGTCAAAATACTTATGCCAAACGCCTTTCGCACATTTTGATATATATAATATTTTCTAGCCCAAGCAGCTGATTGTGTACTTCTTATGTTTTATTGAAAGCTTACTTTTTCACCAGCATTCGATAAATATTTCAAAACTTTTGGATTTTTTGTTTAAAAGATTTAGGGCATATTTCACATCTTCTAGATAGCCTTATCAGTCACATAAACTAACAAATAACAGAATAAATTCTAAGTTTTTCTGACACAAAGCAGCTATTTGGAAGATGTGAAATCGACCCATTATGGTTTATTCATGAATTTTTTTGGTCAAATTAATTGTGCCGATTACACTGTGACACATTTTTGAACTCAAAAAAGTTGATAGTGTCGAGACTAAAAAATTCTGAAAGGGTGTGATGGTAGTATTAAAACCCTGTCTTGGTTTTGTCTGATTAGCTGCCGTTTTCTTTTTATTGCACTTTGAATTTTTCAGCTTCAGAGTAGGACTAACGATTCCATATCTCGTTAATTATTGTGAATTTTGCTTTTGAATCTTTAACAAAGTTGTTGCTTCTGACTTGGCCCACAAAACATTTCATTGTAGCAAATCAAAAAAAAAATATCTTCAAACTCAAAATTTCAAAAGTTGTCCAAAAAATACAAGTTCTGACCACTTTTCTACAGTTTTTCAACTTTATCTTGAAACCCGTTTTAAATTTGGACAAGTAATACAGCACAAAGTTGTAACTTAGACCAAAATAAACAAACCGTTGGAACGAATTAACTTCATTTAGTTACTATTTCATATAGCTATAGGCCCAGAAGCACGTACAACTGTCATAAAATCTCGAAAAAACTAACATTTTCGGTAAAAAAGTAAAAAAAACTAAGTTATATTTTCTTACTATTTTCTTGATTTAATACAAAACAATCGAAATTTTTGACTGTGTCGGCCAATTGGTACCAAAAATTGTCATTTTTCGAGTTTTGGTTTCAATTCTACATGCTTAAGGGCCCGTAACTATACGAAGGACCAATCGAATGAAGTTGGTATGTTCCAATCATTTGTTTATTTAAGTCCAAGCTACGTTTTTGTCCTGCCTTGCTAAGTTAAATTCTTTGCAGTTTTCAAGACAAAGTTGAAAAATAGTACAAAATGAGGGGAAAACATGATGATTTTAAGACATTTTTGTAATTTTGAGTATGAAGATGTGACTTTTTTGACTTGCTACTTAAGAATGTTTTGTAAGCCAAGCCAAGAGCAACGACTTCCTCTAAGACGTCAAAGCGAAATTCCAAATAGTTTACGAGATATGGAGTTGCGAATCCCAATCAGAAGCTGAAAACTTCAAAGTGCAATAAAAAGAAAACGGGCAGCTAACCAGACCAAACCCAGCGAAGGTTTTTGTACTACCATCATACCCTTTCAAAATTTTTTGGTCTACTCTCTATCTCTATCAACTTTTTAGTGTTGCACAGTGTTAGCGTAGTGTAGTTTTGCAAAAATGTGTGATTGACTATCCTCTGAGCAAGCAACTGAAAAACTAATGTCGGATAAAACTAATCGAAATGTCTAAAACTATGCGATTCAAATTGTTTAGTTTGAAAAGACGCTTAAGAAATACGCTTTAGGTCGATAAAGTGAACCAAACCGAACCGTTTTATAGGCGGGCTTGGATTTGCTATTTTCGAAAGGACAATGTCTGCATTCTGGTACTGGAACTGGTCACACTAATGTCAATAGCTAACATCTGGTAATACCAAAAAAAAAGTTTGGCCTTTCATGTATGAGCGCTACTTGTGTTGTTTACAGTGAGTTGAAAAAATCAATTTTCCATACCAATTTTGACACATTGTCATATTATGCGGAATGCAACGCGAAAAAATCTTTTTTAAGGCAAGGTGTTCGTGCAAAATCTTATATACTAATGTTTAGGGATGCCTCAATCTCACGGTATGTCACATGATGATCTTTCATTTTCAGTTCACGTACAGAATCGATGATTTCTGACACAATGACGGATTTTGGACGACCTACAAACTACGACCATGATTGAATTCACTAAACCAGCGATATACAGTGCTTTTTCATGGTGGTTGATCGCCATGCAAAGAACTGAGTTCATCCACACACTCTTTGTTGAGATAATCCAGATAGTTGAAAATTGTGCAAAATAATCCAACGAAAACATTCTCTGGAAATTTCCATTTTAAAACCAAATACATTTTCCAACTCACTGTAAACCAAGGCTGCAAACCAGTGCGGAACCGAACCCCTGAGAACCGGTTCGGTTCGGGTTTTTGGGGTTCGCGAACCGGACCATGAATCAAGCGCTCTGTATTTTTGACTCCGCGAACTTGAACCCGAACCGGACCAATTTTTCGGAAAAATAGGTTCGGTTCACAAAATTAAATGGTACTTTCAAAGACACGTACAGGGAAATATTGGAAATCTCTGGAGATTTTAGTATAAGCGATTGCGCTTTGAACTAAGCTTGGATGACTTTTTATATAAAAAAGTTACTAGATCATTTGAAAAGATACCGTTTGAATGAAATCTTCACTACTTGGAACAGAATGTTAGAATTCGCTTATCGTAAGCCACTTGATCTAGTTACCGAGCAGACTTGTTTAACTTCACATATAAAGGTAAACAGTTTAAATTCGATTTGCAACGATGTACTCGTATAAACTTACATACATATTTCCGGACTGTTTCTTTTTATTTTATTCCCACATTTTGTATGCTTGTAAAAATGTTCATTCATTTAATCAGGGTATTAACGCAAGCTCGATTAATGTGTTTATCTAATGTCAAACTACATACACAGGAATAGGGGAAAGCTAAATTCGGTTCTGGAAAAGCATATGTACCTTCGCAGGTCCATATTTTATACATACCCTCTCCAATGGTATAACAAATACCATTAAAGTTGATTGCGCCATAATTGGAAATAACTGTCAGATTCATAAAGATGACGAGATTCGCTGGTCCAGCACACAAGTCTTAATTTGACTGCTATTCAAGAAGTTTTCCAATGCTACGGCATTTCCCTAGGACAGATTTATACTATCACCGTTGATAATGGAGCAAATATGGTTCGAGCAGGAGAACTTTTAAATGACACCTGCATAGCGGAAAAGGAATGCAACTTTGGAGAATGTAATGTTGATGAAGGCTGCTCATATGAATCAAACGCATTTCTCGATTTGGACGATGACCAAGTTAACTCAATAGATTTCCTGGAGGACTCCATAATTACAGTTCGTTGTGCTGCACACACTCTCAATTTAGTAGTTACCCACCGAGCATTTTGAAAATCATTAGGTGATTTCTCATCTTGATCAGTCTTTTTCGAGCCCATTTGATGACTAAAAAGAGATTAGTTTCATGTACGATTTAAGGAAGACTCGAAAATGACTCATGCATTTGCTCAAAATGCGATTCATTAAAAAACGACCCGAAAAAGACTCGCAAATGACTCGAAAATGAGTCTTCGACTGATCAGAAAAACGGTTTAAAAACGACTCTTCATGAAGAGTCGCGGATAGGGTAACATTTTCTCCCGACAAAAGTATCATTTAAAATCAGAAAACGACCGCGTTTATGACTATTTTAATCAGACTGAGGACTCGAAAAAGACTCGAGTGTAATCAGAAATTTCATAAAATGATTGCTGGGTAACGATTGTTTTAAGGAAGTTCAATTTGACATCAGCAGAGTTCGCACACTTTGTAAGAAACTCCGTACTCACACTATCTTAAATCTATTGCATATTGAAAACTAGAAGAAACATGGTGTATAACTCAACTTTTTCTTCAATCCGGTCCGATGCAAATATCGCATTCCGTTCTCTCGCATTTTCAAAGAAACCAAAACACAAACACACGCCTTTGATGGATGTCTCTCATTTTATGAAAACAAAATACATTTTTATAGCCTGCCCATTGTTTGGCCTTCAAGGATTATGACAGATTGTGACAGCCGTGCGACAAGTGTCTTGGCCATATACCGCCATACATTTGAACAACCACTAATTATTCATAATTATTATTTATATAAATTATTTAACATTTAACATGTGTGTAAACCGATAGAAAAGAACATTTTTGTACGCCATGCCATTTCCTTTTCGTGGTGAAGACTCAAAATAAATTTGACTTCGTCATTTTTTGGCAACATGTTCGCATTTCCCACGCTCGTTTTCAATAAATTTTGTTTTCATATTCGCGTCAGAATGTGCACAGTACGCAAATGCAATCTGTTCTAGTTTTTCCGGCTTATTTTAGTTTTTAGTTTTCACACGCCGGACGTGCAATGCAAATATGCTCTTAATTAGAGCGAATTTGTGGGCACTTGTGGAATTTTATTTAGGTTGTACTTGATTTTGGATAAGTGATTTGGCAGCTGGCCCCCTGGAATCGTACATACATAGCTTAGCATTGAATGTTTGTTTACATGCGGCGTATGCGTAATTTCCCTTAACTTATGGGCTTCGTTTATCGTTGAGCAACTTTGGGGCATAAACAAAAGATGTAAGATACATTTTTCTTTAAAAGTTCAACGCATAGAGAAAAGCAACAAATTGTTTGCCAAAATAATTGAAATAACTTTTTAGCTTTCTCTCTCTCTCCTCTTTCTCTTAAAACAAGTCAAAACCGCGTGTCACAAATTTGATAAATCCGCAGCTCATACAAATGTTCCTATACAGACTATACTATATGTGTGTTCATATGTGTACGTATTGGCGTGTCTACTACAAAATCTTTAAAAATAACTTTGCGCATTTTCGCCTTGCTTTTCGACAACAAATACGGGTACATACATTAAATTCAATTAAAACGTATTTTATTTTGCGTTTAAAGACAAAACCAAACAAATATTATATAAATGTCTCTTCAACTTGTGTATAGCTACAAATTATGTGAGAAAGACATTCCCCATGTTTTTACACCCCATTTTCATTTCACGTTTACGAGATTTTCCATTCAAGTGCGTCAAGCGGATTTATACGTATGTCCGGATATTTAAGGTGTGATAATATATATTTATATATAATTTTTTTGTTTGTTTGTTTATTTTTTCCTAATATTCTCTAATGCTTAAATCCTACTGCGTGCGCGCGATCACGTTTGTGATTCATTTTGTTTTGCTGAGGATTTTCTACAGCTTTCAATTTGACTAATTATACGACTTTTTCGTCTGGGATAAGTCCCAAAATTTGAGTCATAAATTTTAATGTTCTTTTCAATTTTTTACAGAAAAGAGCTAAAACTTCAGAAGGCACGTTTGGGCACACAATTGGACGATGCACATAAAAATGTTCACAATCTGGAAGCCAAATTGGGTGATATGGAATATAAGATACAAAAACTGGAACAGGAATTGGCATTGAAACAATGGAATGTGGAAAGTAAGTGAGAATTCGTATGGGATTAAAGTGAATACATAAAGCAGGAGTTAGCCAAGAGAGAAAATAAGTTGCCACTGGCAACTTAGAAAATATTTGTAGCATACGCTCAGAAAAACAAGAACATAAGTTAAAGTCGGTCCTGCCTCACTTCGATATACTCAGCTGAAGAAATGATAAATTGCTTTTCTTTATGTTAATTAACGGAGCATTAACATTAATATCAATTTATTAACATGATGTTAGCAGACAGCGCTTGCTGATCCCAAACATATGACAAAAGTTTTGGTATTTCAGGAAAAGCTTAAAAGTAGGCAACATACTTTTTATTTACGGCCCCCGACCCCAAATATATGGCAAAACGTGATATTCTTATAACACCGCTATATCCGATCTTTATATAGATGTGGGTTTTTAATTTGCGATCGAACGATCTTTAAAATTGTGGCAGTTATTTGACATTTTCTATTGCATAAACTTGATACCATGCACATAATAACAATTCCGTGAGAAATAATAACAATTCCGGAAAATATTGAGAACTAGCTGTATACTGCAGTGTGAAGATATGATTCTTATGAGAACGTTTATAGTCAAGTTTGAACTGGCTGCAAATCGATATTAATATTTGAACTCGTCCAAACTTGTTTGAAACCAGTTTTAAATATAGAAAGTATCAAACTTCATATTACAAACCTAAAGACTGAAGCCCTTTTCAACCGGTCCATATCCAACTCTATATTACCAATCTAGAGAACAAATTTCAAAATCGTAGCTCAAATAATTTCTGAGAAATGGCTGGGAACCACTTTTAAGCCGGTTCTAAACTGGTTCTGAACCAGTAAAATAATCCACTTCATACTAAACAATCTACAGACCAAATTTTAAGTTCATAGCTTAAATAACTTCTGAGAAATGGCTCGGAACCACTTTTGAACCGTTTTTAACTGTTTTCGAATTGGTGTAAAGATTTGTGACATATCCTATGACTCTTTCATGTTGGACAAGAATATACTGTAGGCTTAGGTGCCAATAAGGAACCAACAAACAAACATATTAACATACTAATATACATTTACTCTTAAAGCCTAGTACTTAGGGCGTTCGAATTTTCCTTTCGTCAAAATATTTCATTTATCTATTTCTATTTTCTATTTATGTGAAATACTGTGACGAAAAGGAAAATTCGAACGCCCTCAGTACTGGGCTTAAATATATGTATGTGAATATATGTATATGTATATGTATAAAAAATATCTATATTTAAACTAATTTTAAGCACCTTTAACTGCTCCGACAATCTGAGTGAATTAACAATGTGAATTATGTATGACTGACCATTAATTTGATCTATCAAATGGATAATTTTCAAAGCAAATAAAGTTTGCATACTTTTAATCGCATTTATCATGATATTTTTAAGAGATCGATGAAATCTTAAAATAACAAAACGGTCTAGATCCAGACATAATTAGGGCTTGGAATTATCTGCTAACAAATACTAAAGAAGCGGCTGAAATTCTGCAAACGAACAGTGTAAGATTTTGGCAGTGTAAACTATGGGAACCTAAATCAAAACAAGTTGTTTAAATTGAATAATTTTTTTTTAATTGCTAGAAAAATATCCAGTTATGAAAAAAACAAAAAAAATTAAACATCATTAACTGCAATAAAATGCTCATTAAACAGGCCTCTTTACGATGCTCGAAAAATTACATTTGACCACTCGTATCAGTCATAAAATTAAAGTGATTAAAATTTAATGTCTTGTTTCCATAGTGTTTTTTTTTCTTTCTTAATCTTGAATAGTTTCACTGTAAAATTTTTAATACCGGGTTTTAATACCTACACTGGAGCATTGCTTTTTATACTCTGTACCGAAGGTACATAGAGTATATTAAGTTTGTGCAAAAGTATGTAACAGGGAGAAGGAATCATTTCCGACCCTATAAAGTATATATATTCTTGATCAGCATCAACAGCCGAGTCGATATAGCCATGTCCGTCTGTCCGTCTGTCCGTCTGTCTGTCTGTCTGTCTGTCTGTCTGTCCGTCCGTCCGTATGAACGAAGAGATCTCAGAGATGGTAAGAGATAGAGGTTTGACATGTATGGGACATATATTTCTTATACTTGCAGGCAGATCAAGTTTATTTTCAATTTTTGCCACGCCCCCTCGCGCCCCTTCAATTTGGAAAAAACGTCATATCTCCTACAGTTTTGATGATAGATGGTTCGTACTTTCTAGAGATATCTAGTACTCAAAATTATTTATCGATTTGCTGAAGGAATGATAAAGATCGGATGAACGATACTCAAGTTATGAGCAAAAAACGGTCAGTTAACACCCCCCACCCAACCCACCCATAACCTAAGCATTGCGTTCAGCAGAAGCAATCTTAGTGAGAGAGAGAGAGAGAGAGACTTAGAGAGCGCACTGCGTTGTGCGTTGTGTGTTAACTGGCCGTTTGACTCGTGACCAAATGCGAGCTGCGACATTATGGGTGCAGAGTATGTAATAGTTGGGCTTGACCGACTTTCTTTCTTTTTTTTTTCTTTTTTTGAGTTGTTGATTGCACGACGCGACGTCTTGAAATGCATGTAGGCTACACATTTGTCATAAACGGCCTGATCCGTTGCCTAAAGCATATGCATAGCTGCCAATAGTTTCGGCTGACTTATCGTATGGCTCCAATAAAAAAATTGCGAAAAATGCGATATTGAATGGGAGTGGGGAGTAATTTTTGTCCGATGCTGTTCATCCTAGAACTATACTTCCGTAAGTGAAATAAAACTTTCATCCAAATTTCAAGACGATATCTCTTTAACTACGGCTGCACAAAAATCATACACAAATCTTCCATTGTGTAAAGCTATAAAGCTGGAGTGCGAACCCTTCAAATTTCGAATCGAATCTTAATATGATTGAATACTCAAACTATGAACAAAAGAAAGATTCTTCACCCGCCCTAGCAGTAGTGGCGTCATCTATTGGCAGTGTTTGGAAGTACCTAGGTACAAATACCTAAGTACATAACTAGATACATATTTTGTGTACCTTTTACCTTACCCCGGTATTTTCAAATTCGAGTACCTTTTCCCTTACCTAGTTCTTAATTTTCATTTACCTTTTCAATAGATAAGGGACTAAGTACTTTTCGTACGAAATTTATTTTGCACCGTTTACATTGTAGCCCAGATGTTGCCGCTCTGCCATGTTGTAAAAAAGAGTTTCAGGAACCTGTTTGTGGCTTTCGCTGGACGTCCGATAAACATACCCTGTGCAATAACTATACGATCCCTGCCAGATAAGAGGAAGGCGGACTATTAGCCGTGCTCCCATTTTCACTTTCGCAAACATTTTGGGGTTCTTAGACCAATTTTGTACTGATGTATGAAAAAATATCGCCGGTTTTTTCAAAATACTCATTTTGTTTGTACGACTGCCGAAATCTGGAGTTGCAATAACAAAAGTTAATTTGGTGTAACTGGCCACTATATGGAGCATTCGACATTCTCATTCTCTCGTGCTCGCATATAAGCGTGTGCGATTTTCCCACATGAAATACTTTCTACTATATTAGCTGAAGTTCATAGAAAATACGAACTTAGAAATACCAAAATATGTCAAGCAGTTACAGATAATGCATGCAACTTCTGTAAAGCATTTGAAGTGTATAGTTTTAAAGGAATAAGCATGAAGCCTGAGTTTTTAGAAGAGTCTGATTTAAATATAATAGAGCTGGTTGGTTCAGCACATGCTGAAATTATTTCGCCAAGGCACTTTGGATTCGCATCACACACTTTCAAATTGGCTGTCACGAAAGATGCTGAAAAGGCTCCACTAAACACATCATTCAAGCGGTTGTACAATTTTTCCTTAGCGAAAGCTACGGCATTTTGGAATGTTGTTAGTAGATCCACAGTAGCAGCAGATAAAGTTAATAAAATTTCTAAGCTTAAATTAATTGCTCCTTGCGCCACTAGAATTGAATAGTGTTACCGACATTTTCGCTAAGGCTATTGATCTTCTGCAGGGCGAAATATTTTGTTGTTATTTAGGATTTTTGCTGCCTACTTTACTTCAAGTACTACATAAGCTTCAATGCTTGAATATTTTGAAATATTGTGATTCACTTAAAGATGCTCATAAAAAAGCAGTTTTAAAACGATTTTCATTTTTTGAAAACTTGACTTCAAGCGAGACAAAGAGTTTGGATTTGTCCACTATGACACTTTATAAATTTAAATTGGAACCGATTGTCAATGAGAGTTCAAACATAGAGTTCATCTATCAAATCTATAAATCTTTGCTCTCATCCAACACCCATTTATTAAAACATATAGTTAAATTTCAATACATTTATTCCTCGGAAAGGCAGCGAGAAGACAAAATTGTGATTCAATGTCAGCTCCCAAGAAAATCGTTTTCTGTTTCACCTGCGTCATCTATAATATCTATAAATCTTTGCTTGTATCTTACCTAGGTAAGAAAAATGAGTACCTTACCAATCACTGTCTATTGGGCAGTTTTGAAAATCCCTCATTGTTCAATGCATGAAGTGGCATCATCGAAACAGTCGGTTGAAACGGTCCCAAAAAGTGTTCAATTCCATTTCTCAAATTTGTTACATAAAGTAGGAAATGAATGTTTAACTGATTCAAACCGGCTCAAGAGTGGTTCAGAGCCGTATCTCAGTAACTGTATAATCCTAAGCAAGCCCTAACTTACCCTTACTAATTACAGGACTCCAAAGTGAACTCACTGCCGCTCATAAGGATGATGAATTTGTGCGCAAAAAACTGAAACTTCTTGAGGATGAGAAAGTACACTTGCGGCACAAATATAGCGAAGATGAGGACGAATTCCGACGTAAATACGGCAAGTGTAGTAACATTTTGAGAAGTTTGTTCCAGGAATTTTAATTTTAATTTTAATCTTCATGCAGATGAGCTCGAAATCCAGTACAACGAACTAACCCAGAAGTACAAAGAGACCCAGAGTCTGGCAAACAGCCTGCAATCCCAGTTGGCCCAAGCAAAGGTCGAGGTGCAGGAATGGCGCAACGAGGTAAACAAAATACGTGCCGAGCTGGAAGAACAGATACGCATACTCAAAAATGCGCTAGACAATTCGGAGGCAGAGCGTAAAATTTGCGAGGATAAATGGCAAAAGGAGTTTGAGATGCTTAGAACACACAATAGAGGTAAGAAGAAAACCATTCGCTAATCGAATAATATGTAAACCTGCGACTAGAGCGCGAGGAAACTCTGATGACGGACTGCGAGTGGCAACTGCGGCAAATGCAGCGTCAGTGCAAGGATAAAATGGACAAATCCAGCTATGAACGCAAGCAGGCCACGGCCAAGGCAGAGGAACTGGAGCAGGAGCTGCAGTCACGTCGCAAGGAGGCGGAACAGTTGCGTGTGTGGCAGGCTCAGGTGAATTCGCTGCGTGGCGTCGTCAGCGAACAGGAGCAATCCATTCAGACGCTTATGGATCGCATAGAGAATTTGAAAAGTGATCTGGAATCAGCCAATGAGAATCTGGAGGCACAAATTGAAGCTGTGCACAAGATTAAATATCAGTGTGATAAGTAAGTAATTTGCAAATTAATCAAGACTAATGACTAATGAGTTCATCCTGCAGTGCCATTTATGATAAGGAGCGTCAAATGATCTACAAAATCGATGAGGTACGCAACGAAGCTGCCGCCTTTTGGGAGAACAAACTTTAGTGAGTTTATTAACAGATTTGAAGAGATTTCCAAAGCTTAATTTTACTTATTTTTCTCACACACAGCACAGAGATGAGAAGACTGACAAATGAACTGGAGTCCGTTTATGTGGACGAACGCCGTGATGCCTTGGATAAGCTACAGAATGAGCATATCGAAGAGCTGAGAGCGTTGACCAATCGTTATACGGCCAATGAGGAAGAGCTACGTGCAGAGGTGGGTATAACTTTAAAAGGGGCATTATAATTTGGTCCAGAGATATGTGGACACGCCTAATTAAACTGCTGAAGAGCAGGACTAGGATTAAAATAGGGATCCTAATGGGACTCTGCACTATAGGAAGCAGTAGGTGATAGAAAGTATGCAACACCTGCTAAGCTTCCGCCCTGCAGTTCTTTGAAAACGCACCCAGTAACTGCAAAGAACATTCGTTGAATATCTGGAAAGTGTGGCAAATATGCCCCTAGAGAGACACGCCCTCTTTTTATCGACTCCTTAAGATGGAGGATGCTTGAATCTAAGTACTATATATTGGAGATTATTTCAGCAAAAACGTAAGGTATTGAAGATCGTTTTTAAATGGTTTTTAAGAGGGTTCGGCCATGGTGGCAGAGAAGTAGCCAGTGGCAACTGAGAAAATAGTCGTATACATATACAACAGAGTTTTTAAGCCATAGCCCCCAATACACACCGATTTCTTGCCGAAGTCATGCCTCACTTTATGTGACAGAGAGAGAGACAGTCACATTTTCCGACCTCTCTTCTCGGGGAACGCTGATATACAAAGAACGGGGAATGAGACCTTCTAAAACAGGGATGACCAGAATGAGCCGACGCCCAGAATGAGTTGAAAATGCCAGATCTGTAAGCCGCATTTCTCAGCCATCGCGTTAATTCAGTCAAACCATTACACTAAGAAAAAACTAGAACGAATAATTTGAGTACGAACGCTCTTGAAAAAAAAATTAGTCGCTCTTGAATTTTCAAGAATTTCGCTCTTGGAATCGAGATAAATTCGTTCTAAACGTTCTCAAATTTGGTTTTTTATAGGCAAGGGGGGTGAGGGCAACTTAACTTTGAGAGAGTAGCGTTGCAGTCGCTCTCGCAGAGAGTGAGGGCGCATGCGCAGTTGGTCGTTGAGAGAATGAGAGCGCAGAGAGTGAGAGCGCATGCGCAGTTTGTTGTTGTGTTATAAAGGCAACTGCGTTTATTTATAAGTGTGATTTCGTCGCGTCTTTGACCTTACGAAGGTTAGCTGAGCTCGTTAAACTGCCCGTCGCCTGTGTGTGTTTCAGTCTTTCGAGGTACCGAGTTCAAGTCCCAGAAAAGTAAGTAAAAAAAAAAAAATATCTATGTGGTTATCTCAAAATCAATCACAACTTAAAACAAAGTTTGGTGGGTGGGTGGTGGTGTTGGGGTTGGTGTGGTTGATAATGGTGAGTGGGACGGGGGAGGTAGACGAGACGCGGACCACCACGTCGGTCGGGTCGGTCGTGTCTCTCCCACCCACCCCAAATATTCTTTTTAATATTTTTATTTTGAGAATTATTCGTTCTTGGATCAAGTACTGAAACTCTTGAATCAATAATTATTCATACTTGGATTAAGAGCTGAAACTCTTGAATCAGGAATGTCGGGATAAAAAATTCACTCTTGAATCAAGAATTTCGCTCTTGGATCAAGAATTTTCACTCTCACCGTACTTTTGAGAACGAATGCTCTTGATTCAAGAGCGAAATTCTCTATTTCTTCTCTGAGTGTAACTAGAATAAAAAGATTAAAGTCTTTTTACAACACCCCGGGCTGCGGAGGTCTGCGGCTAGCGGCTACTGCCAATTAGCAGAACAGTTCCCTTGCTTCTTTCGGGTGTCAGGTGTTAAGGCAAGACAACCCGCAAGCCTTGAGTCAGAAACGCACGATCAAGATTTGAGACGAGCAGGCAAGATTTGAGGTTATGTAGCTCCAAAAGATGACTACGAAAAGTCTGGTAATTTTCACTGGTCTGGAATTAGCTTGGGCCCCTGTGGCTCGCACAGCGCACCTCGAGACAGGGACCGACGAAGGCTACAAGGAATAGAAGAAGAAGCGCACTTTGTGAGAACAGTAGCCAGCAGCTGAATTTTGGACAATTAATTACCTGTAATAAGCACAAACATTGACTGGTGAAATAAAACTCAGGATTCCCAATGTTCACTGCTTAATGTTGGCGCACTTGGCCGCCAAAATGAGTTTAGGTAATCTCTATGGTCGAAAAAAAATAGGTCTGCTCGGTTCAACGTTTGCAATGGGAAAGAAAGATAGGAATCGGAAGCTAAATGGCTGACATCAAAGATTCATAGATATTATAGATGACGCATATGAAACAGAAAACGATTTTCTTGGGAGCTGGCATTGGATCCCAATTTTTGCTTCTCGCTGCCCTTTCGAGGAATATATGCATTGAAATTAAGCTATAAGTTTTAATAATTGGGTCATAGAAGAAATAACATAGAAGCACACTTTGAAACGCCTCTCTTTTTTGAGTGATGTTAACTCCATTGTGACAAGTACCCAACGGCGCAGAGCTCAACGTGTTCTGCCGAAAGTATGCATTACGCCTGACTAAAAAGTAATGCAATACAACCGCAACATTTCGTTAGAGAGATAGTAATCGGAAACAAACTGAAACAACTAATCTTGCCACACACGAGCCGATGTCTATTTCGTTCTCTAATGTGCTTTCCCCCCTCATCCATAAGCGTTTTTTGACATTTCTTCTTTTTTCTAAATTTGTATGCAGAACAAATGTGTAAGTGTAGCTGTGACTTGACACATTCGTGGCGAGGAGTCACTTTAATTTGGCGTAGTTGTTAAACAAACTCGTAAAGTTGAAAACTCATTTGGCAAAATTGATGGAGGCTCAAAACAGAGTCAGCCAAAAATTGAAAAATGTCAAATTGATATATTGGCCATCCTTAAAAAGCTGACGAAAAAGAACATGCCCCCTGATAACGACGTATTTCCCATTTATAATCTGGACAATTTAAAGCTTTGTAAAAAAATACATTATATTTATCAAGGAATAACAAATAAAATCATTTAATATAAACTAATATAAAAACCACTGCATTACTACATCAGTACCCACTCATATAGGCTGTAATGCACGTGCATTACCAACCCATATACTTCTCTATCAATAGTACATTGCATCGTATAACACGCGCATTACACACCCGTGCTTTACGACTGAGTATACGATTCCTCAATTGTGTGATGAATTGTAAGGGGACTGCGAACATTCTGCATTACAATTCCGATGGCAGTTCGGCTCTGGCATACTTGTTTTATTACTAGTAATGCAGGATGTGCGCACTCCGTTTACAAAGCGGCCATGCATACGGCAAAGTAATGCAGACTGTATGCGATGATTTCCTTCATACTGAAGGCAAAGTAATCTATGAGTAATCGATTTTGTAATGACAATTTGCGCCGCTGGGGTAGATACTTCATAGAGACAACAAAATCTGTTGCTCAAAATTACTGTTGACGTAGGAAAACACGGTGGTTAGAGGGAGACGGACATAGTTAAAAAAAAAGTCAGAGAATCAAAAAATAACTCATAGAGCCAAAATGACAGCGAACAGCTGACAAATATGTGAGTGAAAAGTTGTCGACGCAGAAAAGTGTGCTTCTATGTTAGTTCTTCTTTGATTGGGTGTTGATTAATATCAAAGATTTATAGGTATTGTAGATAATGCATGTGAAAGAAAAAACAATTGTTCTTGGAAGCTGACATTGGATCCCAAAAAAAAAATTAAAAAGTTTGCATGAGATGCGGTATCAATATATGTAGTATCTTTGCTGACATGCAGGGTCGCTTTGAGTTTATTGGTATTTGTCTTCCACTCCCTTTGAACTGGTTCCTGGATCTGAGTCACTAGTCACTGGTTAAGTCTGAACTCTTAATAACAATTTATTGTTTGTTGTGTGAACCCGCAAAAGATAAAGCTCGACCATTACAAAACATATATGATTATCGACTGTGCACGTCATAATGCTAATCGAGACTATTTGACATGACTTTTTTATACTTTGTACCAAAGGTACACAGAGTGTATTAAGTTTGTGAAAAAGTATGTAACAGCCAGACGGAATCATTTCCGACCCTATAAAGTGTTTATATTCTTGATCAGCATCAACAGCCGAGTCGATATAGCCATGTCCGTCTGTCTGTCTGTCCGTCCGTCCGTATCAACGAAGAGATCTCAGAGATGGTAAGAGATAGAGGTTTGACATGTATGGGACATATATTTCTTATACTTTCACGCATGTGCCGGGTTGTGGCGCACCAGTAGTATGTGTGGCTGCTGGTGCGGGACGTGATGTGGGTTCGATCCCGCCTCGGACCATCTAATAGAACACACCCGACCACCTTCACCAGCTACTGGCGCCAGCTGTGAAGTAACTAGCCATGAAAAAAGCAAAAATTCTCTAACTATTGCCGTTCGCATTCGGCATTAAACTGTGGGTCCCTTTCTCTTGTGCAAAATATTATAAGCACACACGCCAAGAGATTGAGAGAAGCTTGGCCCTGGCCCTCCTGGAGGTGCTGTTTGAGCCAATTTTACATTTACATTTTACTTGCAGGCAGATCAAGTTTATTTTTAATTTTTGATACGCCCACTCCCGTCCCCGCAATTTGGAAAAAACGTCCTATCTCCCACAGTTTTGAAGATACATTGTTCATACCTTCTAGAGATATCTAGTAATCGAAATTGTTTATCGATTTGCATGATTGAATGATAAAGATCGAATGAACGATTAAAGTTATGAGCGAAAAACGGCCAGTTAGCACCCCCCACCCCCCCACCCATTACCACAGCATTCCGTTCAACAGAGGCAATCTTAGTGAGAGAGAGAGAGAAAGAAACTAAAGGAAACAGAGTATGTTATAGTCGGGATTGACCGACTTTCTTTCTTGTTTTCTATTGATACGGTCACTTTCAAATTCATGCATTTATATATATTGTATATACATACGAGAGCGTAACTTAAAATTGGCTCTGCCTGACTCAACGCCTGTAATTCTCAAGCTGGACTTCCGAAGTGCAACCTTAAATAACAGCTGCGTTACTAAAGCTAAGGTCCCTAAATAAACCATATTAGTTAACTTTTCGGCCATATTTGATCAAATTATGAGCATATGGAACCATAGTTTTAGTTTCAAGTCCAGCGAAATCTGCAATCATGGCTATTTAGCAAAATTTAAATCAAAATTTGGGCAAATTATTTTCCTGTGGGACCTTAGCTTAGGATCAAATCATATGTAATTTCTATTGTTTTACAAAATGAGTATTTAACAAATGTCAAGGAAACTTAAACAGAGTTTCCAGTTTGTTCCCATTTTACAGTGGTTTTTAGCAGATCACAATTCGAGTAGTAAAAGTTTGAGGCATAAAATAACCAAGTGCCAAAGCAGCAGTGTTATTTGTTAGAGTGTTCCAGTACCTGCTTAAATATACCTACAAGTATATCTTTTGCTTTTGCACTACTTCTTCAACAGATCGATGAACTGCATGAGAATTTGGAGCAAAAAAAACAGGATTTCCTTACGCTGCGCGAGCGCTCTGATAATGCTTTGCTTCAAACTCGCATGCATTTGGATCGTGCCGATCGCGAATATCAAAATGCCATGTGCCGGGAGGAGGATCGGCGTGTGGAGCTCGAGGAAAAACTGAAAAAAGAGTTTGACACCGAAAAGCAAGAGATGGAAGAGAAATTTCGCGAACGCTTGGGTCAAGTCAAGGAGGAGTTTGCCAAGGAATTGCAGCTGTCCACACAGGATATGGTGGATACGCATCGCAAGGAGCTGGGTAACTATATTCATGGAAAAGAAATAAGAAGGCAGTTAGAGAAGGGACATTTTCCATACACAGAAACACAGAAGGCCAAATTGCAAGCGGAAAAGGATGAAGCTCTGCAGGAACTTGTGGAGAGACATCGCGCTAGAATGGCCGCTGCCGATGAACGAATCAAGTGAGTGGCAGGCTGAAGCAGTAGTTTCTGTTCCATTAACCCCGACCCTGGCTTGTAGAACACATACGCATTTCTTGGTATTCTTTTGATACATTTTCATCCACATGGTTCTTTTTTTTTTTTTTGTATGCCCAACAGCATTGGTTTAGACTGTGCTACATCTACATCGCATCTAGTTACCACCGCCTTGTGTGTGCTTGCCAAGGGGTCATATCCATATATGCCCACACTCTATGTGCTATATCTGACCATGTCACCATTGATTGCCCTAGCATGTTTAGTGTTTAATATTGTCGCTGTGCTCTATATCAAATATCGCCATCTTCTTTTGCGCAAATGAAAAGTTTTTTTAGAGTTAACATTTTTCAATACACGTCTTCAAAATATCTCTCCATGCTTGTGTATACCCCTATCTATTCTATCCCATTACCCACAGCGATGTAGAGCTTCGGCATCAGCGTAATCTCAAGGACCTAAAGGCTGCCTATGATGCCGAGAAGGCGGCATTGGATAATCGTGACATCAGCAATGCCAACGAGATCGAGCAACTGCATCGCAAGTGCCGCTGCCTTACCAATTTGTAAGTGTGATACCAAAACTTTCTCCTTTCTCTTTCCAAACGCACTCTCGCTTATTCTTGTGATGGCTGTTGTCTGCTCCGTGTGTTTTTTCTCCTACCATTATTTTAAGTGTCGTTTCCTTTCATTTGGTATTTACAGATTCGAGGAGATGCGCATGCGTTACGAAAGACGCGATCCACGCGCCGAGGATCTGCGTGAAATCTCCGAGTTGCGCACACGTTGCGAAAGTCAGGAGCGAGATTTATACGTTCTTACTGATCGTCTGCGTGAGATGCAGATTCAAATGTCAGAGCAGCAGCTGGATGAAGATGACCTGCAGTCGCGCAAGGTGGGTGGAAAATCCATCAAAAAACCCTTACCCAAAACCATACCCACCAGCTGTGATGTCATCTACGAGGAGAACGAAGAACGTGAGTCACCCGAACACGAAGAGGAGGATCAGGAACAGGAGCAGGAGCCCAGCGATACCGAATCCAATCATACCAACGAAGTGAATGGCAAAAATGTTGACGGCCTCATCGAAGACGATGCACAAATGATTACAGCGGTCTGATGAGGTCAAATTTACTAAACTGAAACACAACACAAAACTAAAATCCATAAAAATTGTAAAAAATTTCAATTTGAATTGGTTTTTAAAACCGCAACAAAAACGAAATAAATGTAAATATTTTCATCAACCTAAACGTTGTTCTCAATGGTCAACAAAATTTCAAACTCTCTTATTTTACGCGCCCACAAAATTTCCCAAATTTCCCAGACACTGGGAGCAAGCAAACAGTTACAGCGCATGCGTCAAAATTGAGACGAGTTAAGTACTAAAGTGTACTAAGAAATTAGTTGTGAGTTTCGTAAGCTTATCACAAAATCCAACTTTTTTTAAAAACCCGGCATGGGACCCTAAAATAATGATAAAATGGACCTCTGTTAGCATCACCTCATACCCAGTTTTACGAATAATTTATTATGGATTTATGGCTACTTTTGTACTTGCAACACTCAGCGACAACAATTTTATCTTAGATTTTAAGGGCTTAAGATTGATGACATTGACAACAACAACAAGTATATCGAAGTATTTAATAGAAGAAGTGAGAGATTAAAAACCAAGCCACAGATATCCTATAATGAAGACGATAATAGTTTAAATAAATATATATTAAATGCGCTTACTATTTTTAATGATGTCCCAAATACATTTGATGAAGCCAGAAAACAAAAACATTGTTGATAGTAGATGGCTATTTTCTGTTCAATATAATGAACTAGGAAATCCAATAAAATACAAAGCGAGACGAGGGTTTACTCAAAAATACCAAGTCGATTATAATGAAACGTTTGCTCCTGTTGCTAGAATCTCAAGTTATAGATTCATATTATCATTAGCAGTTCAATTTAATTTGAAAGTCCATCAAATGTGGATGTTAAAACCACAGTTGCCACTTGACAGAATTAGACTACACCAAAAACAATTCAAAAAAGAGCCATTTTCAATAAAAAAGAGCCAACAAAATTGTATTACCTTATTCATGTTATATTTGCATTTAATAAAACATAAAATATCTCTTTTACAAAATCGTTAAATTATACATCCATTTCATTTCTTCCGTATTTATTTCATATATTACTTGATTTCTATGGCAATAATGCATAACAGCATAACTCGAGTTCTATTAAATTTGAGATTTTAATACCTATGGCTTCCTCGGTTTTAATTCTATATTGTGTCCCAATTTCACACTAATCGGAAGAGTGGTTACAAAGATAAAACGGTAAAACTAAACAACATAAGTCTTGACAACTTGATCTTATCAAAAAGACTTATATCAGTATACTTAAAGAAATAACTCTTTCAATCTGTAAAAAATTTCCACTTAAGACCAAACACTTTTTTCACATACTCATTAACGGCCGACTTCTCATCTCCTATATATCTGCTATTTGCCAGATAAGCTTAGAATTTACTCTGTTACATGTTAGTTTATGTGATAGTTAGTGCTTTGTAGAAGCTGTGAAATCGGCCCTTAGAGGTAATAATTGCTTACTTATATTCCTTATTACCACAGATTTCTTTACATTTTAAAAACTAAATAGTCAATATTTTTATTGATTACATACAAAAATCACACTCTAAGATCAGTTACTTCCGTATATTTCAAAGTATTTAACAGACCACATATAATGGGGATCGGTACTCGTACCCAGACCCTTGCAAAGCATTATTTTTGAAACTGAATCAAATTCGAGTTTGCACAAATTTGCCGAACCAGCTCCAGGTTAAAACTCACGCACCGTTTCCTTTACCTTTAAAATGGTGGATTTCACTATACACTTGATACCCATATGTTGTTAGTCCAAGCAACTAAGTTCTAAATTATATCTATGAGTATGTAACAAAGGTTTTGAGAATTACACTAAACAACTAGGTTCAGTATATTGAAGAGTGGGTGGTGATTAGAATCAGATATATGTATGTATAGATGTGATTTTCGTTTGCTGAACACGAATTTGTATTCGAAAATGGTCCATCACGTCTAGATTTTAGGTAATTTGGTCTTAAAAATGCTTAGAATCCAAATTGTGAACCTTTTTAGGCTCGTTTTGACTCTCTGTTGATAATATGGTGTAGTACTATTTCTACGATACGAACAATTCTACGATTTTCTTAAAGGAAGATATACCATTTTGCATATATGTTTAATAGTTTTTGGTCCATACGTTTTAAAAGCGCGATTGTATCGAAAAAGTGAAAATATGATACATGGTATTGGTTAAAATACGATATATCTTCTCTGTTGCAAAAGTTGGCCTTTTTTGTAAACCCATAGACTAGAATATCTAGATTTAAGAAATTAGTCAGCTGCCCGCTCTCACTTGCGCTCTCTGGATACATTTGGGTTAGCTGTTCGCTCTCACTTACGCTCTCCAGATACATTTGGGAATATGTCCGTCTCGCTGTAACCACTGTGATTTCCTACTGAAATTATAAAGTATCTTTTTAGGCACTATCGCTTAGCACCAGCAAAATTAAGCGGCAGCGCGAATTTTATCTCTAGTACTCATTCTCCATGGTTAGCCTGAGTAGTCGGGGAGCATCCCACTGCTCAAACAAGCTCGCGCAATATCTATTTCTAAAGAGTCGTCTTGTCACGGTTATTCCCAAAATTATAACTGGTGTTCCTTCGCATAATAGTTCTATTTTGTAATTCATATTCGAAACTAATCCAGGTTACCTCTGGTGTACCCCAAGGTAGTCACTTAGGTCCATTGCTTTTTACCCTCTTCATAAATGATCTTCCGTCTGTCTTGACTCACTCTCGTGTGCTTATGTACGCCGATGATGTGAAACTATGTTTAACATATAACGATTTGGTTTCCCGCTATAATTTGCAAGCTGACTTGGATGCATTTCAGTCTTGGTGTAAAGGTGATCTATTAAACCTTAAAAGTTCCAAGTGTAAGGTTATGACATTTAACATTAGCTTGTCACAATTCTCCACTTATATGCTTGATAATGTCCCACTTGAGTGCTTAAATGATTCAGCCAATGAGGTAAATGATCTTGGGGTTATTCTTGATCACCGACTTAAATTTAACTATCATGTTACTGCTACTGTTTGTAGGGCCAGGAGTGTTCTTGGGTTTATTAAGCGCTGGTCGAAGGAATTTGATGATCCCTATACGACGAAGATTTTGTACACTTCTCTTGTCCGTCCGATTCTCGAGTACGGATCATGTGTGTGGTCTCCGCAATATGCGACCCATCAAGATAGAATTGAATCTGTGCAAAAACAGTTTTTATTGTTTGCTCTTCGTGGCTTGGGCTGGAATCCTGAGGTCCGTATACCATCGTACTCTAGTAGACTTCTTTTGATTAACCTTCCCCTCCTTATTAACCGTAGAGTTATGCTTGGAGTAATCTTTATACATAGACTAATTAATGGTGAAATCGACTCAACTGAGTTGGGTTGGCCAAACTAACCTCAACGTTCCTATTAGACCGACTCGTAATTTTATCCCCCTTTCACTAAATCGTTGTAATACTAACTATGCGTTGCATGAACCGTTTCGTGTCCTCTGTGCTGATTACAATAAATTCTACCGAATAATTAACTCTGAAGCTTCTCTTCCTGCTATAAAAATTTCTATTTTAACTTATTTAGCCCGTAGTTAACATTAATTTTTGTTCTTCCTTCGCGATTTCGAGTCACACGTTAGTGGCTGCGCTTCTCCACTCTTACACTCGCATTTGCTCAGGAGTCAAACGGCCAGTTAACACCCCGCGCACAACGCGGTGCGCTCTCTAAGTTTCTCTCTCTCTCTCTCTCTTCTCTCTCGCACTAAGATTGCCTGTGTTGAACGGTTAGGGTATGTTGCTGTGGTTGTTGGTGGGGGGGTGGGTGGTGTTAACTGGCCGTTTTTTGCCCATAACTTGAGTATCGTTTATCCGATCTTTATCATTTCTTTAGCAAATCGATAAATAATTTTGTTTACAAGGTATCTCTAGAAGGAACGAACGATCTATCTCCAAAACTGTAGGAGATATGAAGTTTTTTCCAAATTGCGGGGGCGGGAGGGGGCGTGGCAAAAATTGAAAATAAACTTGATCTGCCTGCAAGTATAAGAAATATATGTCCCATACATGTCAAACCTCTATCTCTTACCATCTCTGAGATCTCTTCGTTCATACGAACGGACGGACGGACGGACGGACAGACGGACAGACGGACAGACGGACAGACGGACATGGCTATATCGACTCGGCTGTTAATGCTGATCAAGAATATATATACTTTATGGGGTCGGAAACGATTCCTTCTCTCTCTTACATACTTTTGCACAA
Source organism: Lordiphosa magnipectinata (assembly GCA_037044535.1). Classification (NCBI taxonomy): domain Eukaryota; kingdom Metazoa; phylum Arthropoda; class Insecta; order Diptera; family Drosophilidae; genus Lordiphosa; species Lordiphosa magnipectinata. The sequence goes on from JBAMBO010004034.1 coordinate 149,231, forward strand.
ACTTAATATACTCTATGTACTTTCGGTACAGAGTATAATGAGACTAAATAAATGGCTCATCAGCTGTTCGAAGCTGTTTTTATACTCTGTACCAAAGGTACGAGTACACTGCTCGCCACTTGAATAGGACACCTCTAAAGTCGATTTTCTATAGTTAATTGCTGCTAAACCAAGCCATCTAGGAAAATAATTTTTGTTTTATTATAAAGTTTATTTAAATGTAGTAATTAGACGAAAATTACAAAATTATTCAAAAGTTGTAAGTATACAAAAAACATTGATAACCAATAAGTAACAAATTTTGGAGTCTTCATTTTGCACCACTTGAATAGGACACTTTATCTAAAAACCATTTAAGAATATTTCAATCCTTTTAAAATAACAATATTACTTAAATAAGAAATTACTAACATGTTTTTAAACCAAAAAAAGTTTTTAATAGTGTGTTGAGCCTCCTTTTTTCTCCAAAACCTCACACATTCGGTCTGGAAGGGATGCATACAATTTTCCCAAATAATTCAACGATATCGAGCCCCATGCTAATTTGATAGCCGCAATTAGTTCGGGAACGCTCGAATATTGCTGACCTGATCCATATACTTCACGTGTTAGCCATCCCCACACATTCTCAATGATATTCAAGTCCGGTGATTAGGGTGGCCAGTTTAATAACTCCACGTTTTGGCTCGCTATATACGATTTAACAATCCGGGCCGTATGTATAGGGGCATTATCAGTGTTGATAAATCCATTTTAGATTTGCAAAAAGAGTTTGGAAGTGTGGAAAGGCCTCTTTCAATATACCATTATAACACAACGCATTCATGGTGGTTGGAATAAATTTAAGCTCACAGGTGCCATAAGAGGAAATGGCCCCCCATACCATAATACCTCCAGCACTGCTGTGCAACTTATCAAGATGGTGTGGTTCTTTTCGAAGATCATGAAAATAGTAGCTGTAGCCATCGGGGTCCTCCAAATTAAACTTTTTTTCGTCCGAAAAGACAACACGTTGCCACTCCGAAGTCCAGGTGACACGTGCGCTCGCGAAATCAAGGCGTTGTAACTTCCGAGCCGGGTTAAGAGGTGGCTTCTTCTTGATTTTTAGTCTCTTCAGGTGTGTAGCATTATTAATAACACGACGCATGGTTGTCAAACTTGCTTTAACGTTGCATTTTTCCCTTATCTTGGCCAAAGAGTCGTGCGAATTGGAAGCTTCTCCTAATATAAGTCGCTTGTCGGCGATGGTAAGCACACTGTGGGTGCGGCCCTTCATGTTTTTACCATAATTAGCCTCATTATTTAAAAAATTTGTTATGGCGTGACGGCTCCTGTCGACTTTTTTTGCTATTTTGGCAATAGAATGGCCAGAATCCTTGTAAGCTTGGATTTTTCCTTTCTCCGACTTAGATAATGAAGTGCCACGCCTCATTTTAATTTTTTTTTAATTTTATATACACTTCAATTAAAGCAAAAAGTTTAAGTAAACCAAAATTTGTGTGCACGTGTCAACGATACCGACCAAATAAAATGCATGTTCTATTCAAGTGGCGCAAAAATTCAATGGAATTGCATAACTGCTCACATAAAGAGCAAACAACTTTATAACGGTTCTATTCCAAAACTTGGAATATACCAGAAAGAGCGAAGAATGCTTGCACAAAGATAATATGCAAAAAATACCGTTTTTCTACCATTTCGTTTTCGAGTAGCAGCTTTAAAGAGAGCATACAGGGTGTCCTATTCAAGTGGCCAGCAGTGTATGTAATGATATGTGCACGTCCAGATTTAGCTACTGCAGCAATTATAGCAGATATAGTAGCAAAAATAATTCAGAGTTATGGCAAAGCTTTAAAAGAGTTCTTAGATACTTAAAGGGAAGTATCAAAATGAAATTGATTTTTAAGAAGAATGCAGCATTTGAAAATACTTTAGTTGGTAATGTAGATTCTGACAGGGGTGGTAAAGAGATTGATAGGAAAAGTACAACGGGCTATTTATTTCAAATGTTCGATTCAAACCTAATTTGTTGAAACACAAAAAGACAGAGTTCAGTAGCAGCCTCATCAACTGAAGCTGAGTACATGGCCCTAGCTGTAAGAGAAGCTCTATGGTTAAAATCCCTTCTAAACAGTGTAAATGTCAAGCTTGAAAGACCATAACCCCTCATGTCATAAACGATCAAAACATATTGATATTAAATATCAATTTGCTAGAGATCAAGTGGAAAATAATGTTATTTTTCTTGAGTATATTTCTACAGAGAATCAACTTGCTCACATTTTTACTAAGCCGTTGACTGCTGCAAGATTTGTGGAACTACGAGACAAGATGGTATTACTTCAGGATGGCTAATCCATTTGTTCGTCGATGCTGAATATTAAAATTTTTTATGACAAATTTTGTTTAACGAATTTAAAGAATTAATTTATTTTATTTTATTACAATAAAGAGAAATATTGTATTTCAAGTTGTTAAAATATATGAAAGTGATCTGATCGGGTTTTTCTGGGTTTTACCCGCATCCTTGCAGCGAATGCTGGATCGTATGTACATCCCAGTTCCCAGTCCCAATGATAATTGCTAATGAATATGTTTTTTGAGTTCTGTTAAATAATTATGAATGTTATTTTTGAGGGGACGTGTTGAATACCCCTATTCAAAATCAAAAATATCATTTTACAGCACTTGATAGTGTATTTTGATCTAACACATAGATTGGTCACACTTTGAATATTTGCTCTTCCTCTTTCCATTTGACTTCGAGAACTGTAGATGAATTTACCTGTTTTTCTGCTGGTAATGAAGCAATTTACTCATAATATTCATTCCATAATTTTGGTGAAGCTGGTTTTGCCTAAATGGCCAATGTTGCTCTAAGACAATTGCTAGTACAAAAACGCCTATAAACCGCGAACCAAGGCTTCATTGGTAAAACTGAAAACGCAGTTCGGTCTATTTTTATCTCTAGTCTATGGCCTATATGGACTCGATAATAGGTGATATCAAATGTGGCGGTTTTTCGATGAATGTTACCATCTCTTAAGGACACATTTTATTGGTCAGCATCTCAATATATTTAAAATCTAACAAAATTCTATCGAGTAGTTTTCCATTGATTCCATTTTCTAAGTTAGACCTCTATGGGCGGGGTTCTAGCCGCTTGTCCATTGGAGGCTTGAATTTAGTATAACAATTGTGGTGACTCCCTTCATCTTTGGTGAATTTTCCAAAATTTTAGCTTTCACCTTTTTTTAACCAGCAACAGATGTTGTAGCTGTGTGTTGCTAGTATAAATGTGCCCATTAAACGCGAACTTGACGTAATCAAGAAAAACTGGGAATGAGGTGTTGCTCCCTGATGCCTCTAGTTTCATAATTTATTGGTCCCGTTCCCAGGCATTAAAAAAGTTGAATTTTGTGGCACTGTGTTATTCATCAAGTTATTTTCAGAAGCATTATTTACCAAATCTTTTATTTCTCTGTCGCCTAAAAAGCAACCTATACTCGGATAGAATTGGGCATCTTCCAATAAAGTGTCGAATGTCCTCGATTTCGTTAGAGTTGCAAAGCACAAAAAATGTTCGTCCCACCTTGTTGAAATGTATATTTATTTCCGTTGAGCCAGATCATGTCGCATGTTATCTTTCAGCACCCACAATACCGCTCTGTCTCTTTCTAATTGCATCAGTCTACTAACTGCTGATTCACCGAGGTGTTTGTAGATTTCATTTTCCTTTCCAAAAGTCTTTGTCTTCGATTTTCAGATAACGCACCTAACAGCATGACTCGTGTTTGTGTCCAGATAGTCGGCTCCAAACGTTCCTCGCTCCAAACAATACTAAAAGACTCACTAATCAGATTAAGGTCTTTTGCCCAAAAAATGTTCTTGGCTAATATTGCCTTAGACCAGCGATGGTCACCAGTACCCCCTGGGGCCGAGCCGAGCGCATGCCGAAGCTGAGGAGAAGAGAGCAAAATGCCTTCAGTACAGTATAGACTTCCGATCTGCCTGAAGTTGACATTTTTGAATACCTGGTTACAAAATAAATTGTGCAGGTCATTGTAGCCCTTAAATAGAATCGTTTGAATGCTAACTACGAACTATAAAATAAACTTGAAACCTTCCAATTTTTACTTAAATGCCAATAACTTCAACAAACTTAGATGGGTTTTAATGAAATATGTGAAGAAAGCTCCTTGCTTTCATATTTGAAATCACTTAAATCCTCATACTCCCCTGGGCCTGACAACATTCCCAGTTGCGTGCTTAAAGAGTGTTGTTTTTCCTTATGCAGTCCTTTGCTTAAGCTTTTTAATCTATCTCTAGAATCTACTGTGTTTCCGAATCTTTGGAAAGAATCTTATATCATTCCTCTTCACAAAAAGGGAGGAAAGTCTGATATATCCAATTATAGGGGTATAGCCAAGCTTTCCGCTATTCCAAAATTATTTGAACAGATTCTAACCTCATCCTTACAGCACTATTGTAAATCGATTTTATCACCTTTCCAGCATGGATTTACAAAGCGTCGGTCAACTACGACCAATTTGCTTGAATTTACCTCAATGGTTAACGATGGATTCCTTTTAAAAAATCAAACTGATGTCATCTACACCGACTTCAGTAAAGCATTTGATTCTGTGAACCACGATATTCTCCTCTTTAAGCTTGATCGTTTAGGATTTCCTTCCTCTTTTCTGCTTTGGATTTCGTCCTATTTAAAAGATAGAACTCAAAAAGTTCTGCTTCGCTCTAATACTTCAAAGCCTGTCTTTGTCACTTCTGGTGTGCCACAAGGCAGCCACCTCGGCCCTTTGTTTTTTACTCTTTTTATTAATGATCTCCCCACAGTATTGTCTTACTCTCGGATACTTATGTACGCCGATGATGTGAAACTTATTTTATCTTTCAACGACCCGACGCATTCCATCAGACTGCAAGATGATCTAAACTCCTTGCAGTCCTGGTGCTTGATTAATCAATTACACCTTAATTGCTCCAAGTGCATGTTCATGACTTTCCATCGTTGCAAACCTTCGCTGGCTACCTATACGATTGGCAATGAACCCTTGGAACGAATATCTACAGTCGTTGATCTTGGAGTTCTTTTTGACCCAAAATTGAGTTTTAATCCTCACATCTCCTCTATTGTAAATAGGGCGAAAGGTGTACTTGGATTCATTAAACGTTGGTCGAAGGAATTTAATGATCCATATACCACAAAGCTTCTGTATACTGCTCTAGTTCGCCCTGTACTTGAATACTGCTCGTCCGTCTGGTGTCCGCAATATAAAAAGTATATCGATCGAATCGATCAGTTCAAAAGCAATTCTTGCTTTTTGCCCTACGTGGCTTAAATTGGGACCCTAACCTTCGTTTACCAACGTACTCCAGCAGACTTTTGCTTATTGACCTTCCTTCGTTAGCTAACCGTAGAACAGTCTTAGGTGTTTCTTTTCTTCATAAGCTAATTATCGGTGATGTAGACTCTTCTGATCTTTTAGGTCGCCTTAACTTTTCCGTTCCTTCTAGGCCAACTAGAAACTATTTTCCTTTTATCTTGTCTAGATGCACAACTGATTATGCCCAGCATAATCGATTTCGGGTTTTATGTAAGAATTACAATGATCTCAATCACCTGCTCTCAACAGAGCTCTCTCTCTCTCTCTAAAAACGTCTCTCTATAATTATCTCCGGGGAATCTCTGACCACTCCCAGCTGTGAGTAGGGGCATAGCTTGCCGGACTGGCTAAAAAATCCTCCCCCACCGGGTCAGAGATTTTCCGGTTATTTAGTTTTAAGTTTTACGTATACATTTTTTATTTTTAAAGTTTTCTTTTAGATAGTTTTCTCTCTCTCTCTCTATCTCTGTTTTAGTCTAATTTATTATATTATCTTATTTTTTCCTTTGCTCCTACATAACTATAGGTTTTGGTTTTTTCTCTCTCTCCCTTTTCTCGATCTCTATATTATTAAAGTTTTTGTTAGCTCTAATAACGTCTCTGACTACAATCGGCTGTGAATAGGGGCATAGCTGGCCGGACGGGCAAATAAAATACCCCCACCGTGTCGGAGTCGTTATTAGTTTATTTTGTAATTTTATTAGATTTTCTTGGATAGGCTTCCTTAGCTCATAAAATTTTTTTGTAACGTATTTATACTTTCGTTGACAGCATTTGTTTGTCGACTCTAAATAAATAAATAAATAAATAAATGTGGCGCTTTATTTTTATACTCAGTACCAAAGGTACACAGAGTATATTAAGTTTGTGCAAAAGTATGTAACAGCCAGAAGGAATCAGGAGGAGTCTTTTGGTACAAAACGCTGCACATTTATCGAAACCGGCCGGATCAGATGACTATAGCATATAGCTGCCATGGGAACCATCGGTCGAAAATGTTGTTTTGGTGAGAAAAACTTTTTTGTTTTCAACACCAACGTCCCCAAACCTTGTATATATTAGTTTTCTGTGCTTTTTCATAATTTCACCAAGTTTTATTAAAATCGGACAACTATATAGATAGGTCTGAAAAAAAGTCTTAGTAGGAAAAACTTTGTGTTCAATGCTATCGCTCTCAAACTTGTTATTGATCAATAATATATGCTACCACACAACTCTGCCAAGTTTGAACCAAATTGGATGACTATAGCATATAGCTGCCATAGAAACGATCGGTCGAAAAAGTTGTTGTAGTATAAAAAAAACTTTTTTTTTTCAATGGTAGCGTCTATATACTTAACAAGTATGAATATTATCGGTTTCCACACAATTTTGGCGAGTTTTGTCAAAATCGGATGAATATATCGTATTGCCTCTTTATAACAAACTGGCAAGCAAATGGTTTAGCTACGAGGTTTTAATGTGTAACTAACTTTATTGAATATCACTTAAGCCAACAATTATCGCCACCCGCGCTAACCGAAGCCAAGCCAGAAACTGAGCGCCAGGGATGGCGCGTGTCTTGTCGTTCTGCTATCGCGTTAGGGATGGTGTTCGATGAATGGTATGACCAGAGGTGGCCAGGGCTGCCACAGTACTCCCCCTTCCAGAGACCATGTGGGAACGAATGATCAAGTTTTGAGTATAGCTGGGATGAATGTATGTCCGGGGTGAGTGATGATCATCTACAGGATTTGTACAAGTCCCAAAGTGGAGGAATGCTTGCGTATACTTCTCGCTGTGATGATTGTGTCGCAGTTGAGTCGATGGTAACCTCGCGTTGAGGCGTCGATGGTAACCTCGCGTTGAGGCCGTTGCTTCGATTGGGGGTCGATAAGCAAGTTCGTTCGATCAGGGGTGAAATTGTACAGTCAATAGTACTGGGTATTGTACCCCGAGTAGAGACTTTCGATTGCCATTCGTTGTGGACCTTCGTGGTGCCTATCGTTAAGGACTTTCGTGGTGCCTCTCGTTAAGGACCTTCGCTTGAGGTCGAGAACTTGTTGGTAGACTCAGGCTGGCATCAATTGCCAAACAAAGAGCGTCTCGAGTCGTAGCATGTTGCTAGTGGTCGGTCAGGTGTGCGGGTAGCTGTGCATTAACATCGGCGACGACGAAAGATGCGATGAAGATCCAAATTCAGCCGCGCGACGTACTTCCATAAGTATGATCGATCGTTTGGCAGGCTGCGTACAATGTTAGATCTGATAAATTAGTCGGATGCTTGACCAACGTGAGATCGGTTACTTGTAGTTGAAGAGTCGATTGGGCGCACACAAATAGCATGCGTGAGCAGCGGAGTAGGGCAGGCTGGCGATGGACGTTTTCACACGTGGACAGCGGTCGGTGTCATTTGCACAAAAAAATTGCTGTTTGTATTTGTGAGCGAGCGCTGGTAGATGCTGTCTGTGTGTGTGTACGTGTTTTTTTTTTTTTTTAATTCGTTTATTTATATCTATTTACAACACTTATTACTAGTCTTAAAGAGGTAGCTGGCTGCGATTTTGCGGTACGGCCGTAAAGCATTGCTTCGCAAAACCATCAGTGCCCTTACTCCAACGTGCTCCTTCTATTCCGCTCCAGCCTACGCAACTCGATCAATACACAAGCTGTATATTGGCTAATCAGCTCCCAGTTCTCTCTACTTTCCAGCATGAGTGGGACTATACTCTCCACTGAGAGGCGTCCAGGGCTTAGAGCTCCCTCTAGGTGCTGCCTGGCGCTGCTGAACCTGCCGCATGCAAAGAAGGCATGCTCAGCGTCCTCCACAGGATTCCCGCAGTAGGTGCAGCTCGCGTCTGCCTCATGCCCAAAGCGGTGCAGGTAGCTTCTAAAGCAGCCATGGCTGCTTAATAGCTGGGTCAGGTAGAAGTTTACCTGTCCGTGCTTCCTGTTAACCCATTCTCCAAGGTTGGGGATGAGGCGGTGAGTCCAACGACCCTTTGTGGATGAATCCCATCGGCTTTGCCACCTGAGCAAGCTTTCTTTTTGGGCAGAAGTTCGCACAGACTTTTTGTGGGTTGGTGGAAAGTTCCTGCCGTGAACCTCATTAAACACCTTCGTGTTCACTGAAGCTAGTTCCTCCAGGGGCGGCACGCCTGCAATGACTAGCGCTGCGTCATCTGACACTGTGCGGAATGCACAGCATATGCGGATTGCTCCCAGTCGATGTGTTGCCTCCAGACCACGACTATAGCTTTTAACTTGCAGTGCCCCCAGCCAGACTGGAGCAGCGTACAACATGGTCGACCTCGTAACGCTGTTGAGCAGTAGCCTTCGACCTTTCTTCGGGCCTCGTGTATTTAGCATCATCCTAGAGAGTGCTCTGTTAGTAGATGCTGCTTTTGCGCTTGCGTAATCCATGTGCTCCCGGAAACTGAGCCCGGTATCAAGCATTACCCCCAGGTACTTCAGCGCTCTCTTTGAGGTAAGCGCCACATTGCCCACTGTAATTTGAGCAGTCTCCACCTTTTTCCGACTGCTAATTAAGACAGCTTCTGTCTTGTGGGGCGCTAGTTCCAAGCCTACTGAAGAAAGCCACGCCTCTATCTGCTTGATTGCTTTGTCGCACAGTGATTCTGCCTGTTTGAGGTGTTTAGCCACTACCACCACAGCAACGTCATCCGCAAATCCAACGAGTTGCACTCTTGGGGGAAGAGATAATCGCAGGATGCCATCGTACATCACGTTCCACAGTAATGGACCTAGCACGGATCCTTGCGGAACACCTCCGGTTACGTTGTACGTCTCTGTGCGTACACTGGTGTCGAATTTGAGCACCCTGTTACTGAAGTAACTGCGGATCATCTGGAGGAAGTACAGGGGGACTCCAAAGTTAATTAGGGCCTCTATTATACGGCTCAACCACCGGTAACAACCAGGCAGTATTCCTTCTCGCCGTTTCTCCATCTGGTTCCCTCTATAGCTTTCGCGGCTATGCCGACTACCTTCTTAATGGCATCGACTGTAGACTTTGCCTTCCTGAACCCGTACTGGCTCTGTGAGAGATCACCAGCCGCAGCTATTGCGCGCTCTAGCCGTGTGCAGACAAGCTTCTCTAGGATTTTCCCAGCTAAGTTGATCAGGCAGATTGGTCTGTATGACGAAACCTCTCCTGGTGGCTTGCCTGGCTTTGGTAACAGGACCAATTTCTGCACCTTCCACATTTCGGGGAATACTCCTTCCAGTAGGCATTTGCTGTACATTTCTGCGAAGACTTCCGGTTTTAAGGTCAATGCTAGCCTAAATGCCCTATTTGGTATCGAGTATGGACCGGGGGCCTTGTTGATCTTCATGCTCCCAGCGACTTGGAGCACTTCCTCAGCAGTAACTTCCTCAATAACCATGTCCGGTGGCAACTCAGATGGTGAACTGAGAATGTCGCTGCCGCGAGGGAATAGCTGCTCTACTATTGCTTTCATCATGTCGGGGTCTTCCGGCTGTGATTGCGAGTGGGCGTTTAGTTTTTTCACAACGATTTTGTAAGCGCTGCCCCACGGGTCGTGCTCAGCTGAATCGCAAAGATCTAGAAAGCATTTGCGCTTACTATCTTTGATGGCCACTTTGAGCGTCCGTCTACAGCTGTGGTAAACAACTTGCCACGCACCAAAGTCTGGAGTTCCACGAGAGCGTTGTGTGTGTACGTGTGAATGTGTGTATGCGTTGCCGGAGTCATTTTCAAACCAGGAGCTCCCCTTACTGTGGACGATCCGTTCCATTTTCGGGGCGCCAGCGGAGTCGTCAGGTATCCAGTTGTCGACGCAATTCTGGTAATTGATTCGCAAATCGAAAATCGCCACATTTGTTTTCGTGGAAAAAACTGGCGCCTGCTGATCGTGTGTGTGTGAGTACGCGCCAAAATTCGTTCGATCGCATGCTGCAGACGCCGTCAGCATGTGTGTGTGTGTGTGTGTGTTTTGCCGGCGTCACTCGTGTGTGTGTGGGACACATTTGGCCAAAAAGGCTAGAGATGTTACTGTCGTTGAGTTTCTGGCTGGCTGTTGTCGAAATAGTTAACTTTAGTTAACTTAATACTGTTTGAATTTGCTAATCGAAAGCTGCATGTCGAAATGAATCGCGTCACTGTATGGGTGTTTGAGTACGGGCTGCGTCCCAGAGCAGGCTAATTGCCTGTGAGTGTGTGTCTGTGTGCGTGTGAATTTCGTCAGAGGTTGAAATTAATTTGTTTAACACACTGCTTTGAATTTGTTTGGTTTATTGTTTGTGTTCTATTGTCGCGGATCACCACTTTAGCTAAAGTGGTTTGAAATGTAACTAACTTTATTGAATATCACTTAAGCTAACAATTATCGTTGAGTCGAACGGAGCGAAGCGGGAGCCACCCGCGCTAATCGAAGCCAAGCCAGAAACTGCGCGCCAGGGATGGCGCGTGATGTCTTTCTGCTATCGCGTCAGGGATGGTGTGACCAGAGGTGGCCAGAGCTGCCACAATGGTCAAAGTAGTGGCGCCATCTATTGCTGAGTTTGGGAAATAGCCCAACTAAGAATGTTTGACAAAAATCATTTAAAATCACTAATTTATATAAATTCTGTAAGCTGCTTGGTATATAAACTTCGGTCGAGCCGAAGTTGGCTTTCCTCTATATTTTGTAATATCCCAATTAAAATACATATTTCCACCGTGCACAGTGGGCGGAAATGCCGATTTTTTGGCATAAACTCCAAAAGTTGAGATAAAAAGTAGAAACTTCATATATGTGCTGTTTATATAGTTCGTTAATTTCGAATTAATTTTTTTAGCCGGTGAGACACACAGTTAATTTTTGTATTTAAAAATATTTTTTTTGTTTGTTTTTTTTTTTTTTTTTTAATTTTATATTTATACATACATACATCATTTACTTCTAATTCAAATGCAAAATGTTCTTTAATTTCGAAATCGTTTTCATCATCTGCTGTTCCGTCTCCTACCTCCCATATATTTATTTCAGTCCATTTCAGTCCAAAGCTTTCCTTCTATTTCTTTTTTGCGTGCCAACATTGCGGCCTTGTCAGAATAACTACTGATTCGCCATTTCTGAAGACCAACTCGGTATGAAATGTTTAAAACAAACTCAAAGAATCGAATCCATGCATGAAGAGGACTAGCTCCGAACTGAAGAGTATTAGGCTTGGCAGTTAACGTCCGTTATCTTCAAAAAGTCTTTTGGACTAGCACCGCAAATTGGGCATGATTGGGTGGAGCTTGTCCCGGTTATAGTATTTAATACTTTGCCATCTATAAGAGTCATGTGTAAATCGTACACAACTTCAACTTTCATGTGACTTTCATTATAAAAAAATGGCTTTAAGTTTTCAATTTAAAAATCTAAAAGCGCTTTTGAATTTAAAATGTGTTCCCGACTTTCTTTGGTAAACTCTATTTTTAAGGGCCTGCAATACTTAACGGACTGAAGGTTACGGTTTCTCCAGATAATTCGTCCACGTTGATCGATCATTGGCAGAGGAAAACAAAGATTGGTCCAGGCTTTTTGGTTCCGGTTCATTAAATCTTAGCTTGCAGATACTTTGTCCAGTCCAACAGTCAAATCCATAGCTTATTGTTGGCATTACCAATATTAGAAAATGGTTCAAAAACTGTCCAGTAAGTTTTGCAATGGAACTTCGGCAATAGTGACTTTTATGTCCAGAAGCCTGCTCTTTTTCTTAGCTTCCTTCACCTTATCATAGCTTGGATAAATGTTGCAATTCTTTTCAATATTCATTAATCGATTTGTATTATGTTGCTTGGAAAACGAATTTTTAATAATAAAGGCTAAGACCTCATCAGCTGACAGTAAAATTGGCCGTTTCTGTAAAAGTTGTTCCGTTAATTTTGATTTGCAAGGTGAATTTAATGTTGCTTTTAGAATTAGTGAAATGTCTTTATCTGCAGACTTCTTTGCAGACATGGCAGCCGCATGTACAGGGTGGTCCAATTAAAAATTGGAATTTAATTTTGCTATAAAAAAAAAACGGCTCGATATTTTTCAAAGGTTGAACATTTATTGGAAAGGTTGGTTCATGTCATTTATTTATGAAAAACAATTTCGGTCAAATGACCACCACGGCTGACTTGGCAGTAGCCCATTCGATCCACCCAGTTTTTGAGAACATTTTGAGCAATAGCAACTCGAATCTCGTTCTTCAACTCATCAATTGTTTCAGGATTGTTTGCATAACATTTTTCCATGACCGCTCCCCAAAGATAATAGTCTAACGGTGTCAGATCACAGCTTCTTGGCGGCTTAATTTACATCTCCATATTTGCTGATTATTCGATTGTGGCCGTCTTGTTGAAACCAAATATCGTCCAAGTCTTCCGCTTCAATTTTCACGAAGAACCAATCACTTAACATTGCGCGGTAGCGCTCACCATTCACGGTCACGGTGGCTCCTTCTTCATTTTCAAAGAAAAATGGACCAATGAAGCCTCGAGACCAAAATCAGCAGCAAACAGTGACACGTGGTGGGTGCATTGGCTTCTCGACGACGATATGCGGATTTTCGGAAATTCACCATCTTCGGCCAATCGATCTTCCGCCCAATTTGAGAACTGTAGACGATTCGGATGGTCAATTGGCTTTAGCTGCTGCACCAATTGAACTTTGTATGGCTTCATGGCAAGGTCTTTATGCAAAATTCGCATCAAAGAAGTGCGCGAAATGTCCAATTGTTGAGATCGATGGCGAGTTGGCGTCGATATTTGATCACGCACATTTTCAGCAACCGCAGCAATGTTTTCGGTCGAGCGCACCGAACGAGTACGTACACGGGTTGGTTTATCCACCAAAATTCCAGATCCACAAATTGAGTTTTCGGAACATTGTTTTTGTTAAATGATTTTTTCAAATTTCGCATATTTTGAGTCGAGGACTCAGCACTTTGGAAATATGTTTTTAATATTTCCCAACTTTCTTCAAGCGAATAGCGACCAATTTCGTAAATGTCAAAGTTTTTACTTAATATTAGTCGCTTTCCGAATGACATTTGACGTTTTTAAAGTCAAATTATGAATAGTTCAAATTCCAAACACTAGACCACCCTGGACCACCCTGTCTGTCGGTTTTTGCGGAAACTAAGAAACTGTTCAGAATTATGGTTTAAATTAAAAGTAAATTCTTTAAATAATGAATAAACTAAAAGTATTCCAGAATTCAAAATTCTTTAAATAAATAAATAAAAATTTTAAATATAAGCAAAATTTTCTAACTTACTCAAAATTTCAATTCAAATTGAAAAGCTTTCAAAAGTCCCTTTCAATTTGTTTGTTGAGAAAACCAAGAGCTTAGCCAGCGCTCTCTTCCCCGCTCTCTCTCTCGCGCTCTCTTTCAGTTCGAAACAAAATCGAGTTCGAAAAACGTGCTCTTGGGCCTTGCTCAAAATGGGCAGCGAGAACGCGACATGAGCAGTTGTGTTAAAACTGTTATCGCATTCAAAATTTCAACGCAGAGCACGGAGGTTGTGCTGCCGCTCTGCTCGCGCAAGAATAAAGCCGGTAAAAATTTGTTGGCAAAAATTGTACAAGAAGAAAGTGTGTGTGTGTGATTATTATGCGGGAATTTGAAATGAATTGCAATGGCATTGAATAAATAAGCCAAAGGCCAAAACAATTACAAAGTACAACCAAATCGTGATATTTTATTAAAATTCTGAGGCGTCGTGTGTGTTCCGTTTTCCTTCGTTTTTACCAAGAGCAAGCAGAAGCAGGCAGCAGCAAGTAATAACAAACGAGCGTCGCTGCTGCGACGCTGCCGGCTGCTGCAATTATGTGTTGTTGTTAAATTAAAAATGCGAAGAAGACAAAAACAACAACAAACAGAAGAAGCTGTGGCCTGCAATTAAGGCAACAGTTTTTGTTGTGTCTTTGCATACTACACAACACTTGGGTGAGGACAACTTGCAAAGGTCATTGGCGCTAAGGTCAGAATATTGAAGTTTCAAGCCGCCGCTGCTGCGCCTCGCGTTAAACGGTAAATCCTTTTCGTAACTCGCGCGTGTTGCGGGTGGGTGTGTGTGAATTTGTTGTTATTTTTTTTTTGGTTTGTTCTCCGTTTTGCGTTAAAGTGCGCAGCAGCCAGTCAATGCCAACCTATGCCAGCAGAATAACAGTAACAAGACGCTGACGCCTACGCCTACGCCAGCCAAATCTATGTAAGTGCCCGCCACTTTTATTTCTTCTATGATTTTTATATGGGTTTGTTATGGTAAAAGATTTGCAGTCACCTTCTCTTTCTCTGCCTACGCTCAGACTCCAGCAAGCGCCGCATTTAAAGGATATTCCTAATCCGTTTTATTGATTGCAGGCAGGGCCGCCAGCACAGCTGGAGAGAGTCGTGCCAGTGTGTGTGTGTGTGTTTAGTTTTTGTTGTTCTCTGGCAATCTGTGCTGCTTTTTTATGTTTTTTTTTTTTACTTCACCTTCTTCCTCTTACACGTTTCAGTTGCCATTTGGGGTTGTTGTTATAAATTTGATGCTCTCTACCTCTCCTTCGACTCTTATTTTCCACTTTTGTGTGTCATTGTCTCTCCACATTTGGTGGTGTTGGTTTCTCCCTGGCAAATAAATTAATCAACTTCATCAAAAAATTAACAAAAATATGTGAAGCACCTGCCCCCGTGGGCATAACTCAATAATCGCCTCACACATCAAATGTCTCCACTAACCTCAGAGCCTCAGAGTCCCAACACCTCCTTTCGAAGAGGTGTGTCCGCCGCCGCCGCCACCGACTAATGCTGGGGCACAGCTGCGCGCCATTTAAGTTCGCTGACAAGTGTTTTGCCGGCATGTCCGGAATTCAGAGACCAGACCAGAACCAGAAGCCGCATAACGCAGAAAAAGTGGCAGCCAACATTGCTACCAATTATGCTGCGATAAGCAGTTGGATCTTGGTCCGTGCACCTTAAAGACTTTAAATAAATAAAGCATAGAAAATAGAGGAGAGCAAGTCGAAGCCTGATTACGCTCTCAGATTTGTGATGTAATTTAATAACACTAGATTACAGCATTTTCGATACCGACCATTTGGCTTTCATTTCATATGTGAATCCCTTTGCTGAGTCCAAAAATCCAGTGCACAAATTTTTGTGTGGGGCCGTTTTCGAGAAATTGTGGAAAAGCTAGTTATTTGATTGGGGAAAAAATAGCTACTTTGCATTAAATTGATCACTTTAAAAAAATGCTCAATTTTAAGATTGATTTTCACCACGAAAAAAATTGTATAAAATTTATTTTATTGCTGAACACCAAAGACTCATTTATTAAAAATACAACGCCACATATTTCATTAAAATCCATCGAAGAATATAGAATTTATTGGCATTTAAGTAAAAGGGTTGAAGGTTTCAAGTTCTTGGAAATTGACTTAGTTTGTTTGTTTTATTGTTCGTCGTAGGAGACATAGTTTACACTTAAAATATGCTATTTACGGGCTACTTTGACCTGCCAAATTTATTCTGTTTTTTTTTTTGTTATTGTCGAAGGTGGAAAAATGAGTGCAAAAAGTCAAATTGAATGCCAAAATTATTCTTATAAATTGTGTTACGCTTGCGGGCATTATTCTCGAAATTCTAATGTTTTAAAGTTTTAGGTAAAAGTAATATTTAAAAGAACCTAACATTTTTGCATTTGTTGTATTAGCTGTTCTTGTTCTTACTCTTAAATTACACAACCCAATAGTTTTTAATGCAAGTCTATTTCGAGCTGATTATGTTATTATGGATTGCACTGAACAAAACTGCATCATTGGTTTTGTTCTATCAGCTCATGTTGCCATGTTGCTATATCATATAGCGGAAAATATGGATTTGTAGTATTTTGTCCCTTCTGGAATTTATGGTATAAAATTCTGGATTAATGAGTCCTTTGCACATATCAGTGCATCTTTAAGATCTAAGCTTCTAAATATGAATAAAATGCTTAAGTTTTGGTCCAATTTAAATACTTGCTTTCTGAATTAGCGAAAAACAAAATTAGTCTTGAACCTTGATTGGAACCCAAATCCCAAACCCAAACAGATTCGTGTGTTCGAGTCCCGGAGTGAATCGTTCCCGATTTTTTTGATAGAAACCCATCGGATTCTCTCGCCTTTTAAGAAAATTTCATAAAGATTGCTTTATAATGTAAATTCGGTCTAAGTTCTTTATTTTCGTAAACTTTTTTTTGGCATGTTGTCTAAGAAAAGAGCTTAAATAAAATAGATTCTGAATGAGGAATGCAAACCGCTTGGAAATAAGAATTGGTTAATAGTCTTAGAACCTCCGGTTCAGTAATTCACTATTAATTTATTTTTCAATTTTCGATTTTCAGAATTTTATTACACAAAACCTTAATTACACAAAAACCAGAAGTGATATTAAGAAGCCTTTTTTTTATTCTATGTATTATATGTAATCGGTTCAAATTAAGTTTAACATTTCGTTGTTGTTTTTGTTTTTGCTGCGATTGTTGTTGTATTCCAGTTCAAAGTTGGCCAAAAATTTAATCATAGAACTTTTTAGCGGGCTCTAGGTCTATAAGTTATGATTTTTATCATAACATTTCTAAAACAAGACATGGTTGCAACTATTTTTTTAGAATGGATAATCTGAATGTAAAACTGAAAACGGGGTCCTGTTAAGAACAGATGTAATTCTGTTGGGAACTAGGATATTTGGGATCGGTCAATAAATGGCTCAATTATGGGTTCAAAGTCAAAATTTCGAAAATTGATTTTTTTTCCTCCATTATTGGTCCTAACTCCGTTATTTCTTAACCGATCCGAAATATCCCAGTTCCGACAATAATGGCGGGTATTAGGAGTAGTTTAAAAAATAAATTTGAAAATTGGTCAACAGGTACTCTTTATATTTTTGCAACCATTTTGAATTTGAATTTCAAACATGAATTTGATGCATTTGGGTGTTAGCTTTCACCGAAAAAATAAATTATGAAAATCTGTTATATAGTTCTGGCATGTTAAAAAAAAAATCCCCAAAAATTTCCATGTAAAATTTATTTTCTTTTCAAAACCAACTTTTTGGAAAATTACGAACATTTTATAGGTTGTTTTGAAGTTTTTTGATTAAAAAAAATTTAAAAAGCATGGAATTTTTACAAATACGAGTGTCGATGAAAATTTTTTCCATATCGTCGGGAAAAAAGTTGTTTTTGTTTATTATTGTAAAACATATTGTCGCATCTGCTTGAAAGTTTAACAGGATGTTTTTAAGATCCTAATAGAACGTTTAAGCAAATAAAAAAAAAATCGAAAAAAAATTATCTCTAGGTATACAGTACTCTGAACCGAAAGTCGGGAAAAATTTATAAAATAATAAAATTTATAAAATTTTCAAAAATGCAAGTATATTTGTCTGAAACTAAGCGCTTTACCTCTTAAAACTTGTCTGCGAACTAAATAGAACAGAACAGAATAGTTTTACTTAGTGGTTTTTGGTTCGGTTCAGCATTTTCACAATTACACCGGTTCGGTTTTTGGTTCGGTTTTGGAGCTGGAATAAGCGTTTCGGTAACGGTTTGGTTCGGCTCTGTTCTGAATACTAACAATACCACAAATGGATAATTTTTCAAATCTCAGAGAATTACTACAAATTGTAAATTTGCAATTTCAGTTTAGATCAGCTAGGGTTTTCCGTTTAAGCCTTGTTTTAGATTGTTACAATTATTATTGCCTTTATTTTGGTAAAAAACAAAAATATATGCTTTATTTTTGGTTGAAAAGTCGCATATAATATTTTCAGTCCAATCAATAGTCGAATTTACCACACGGCATTATTCTTAACATTCATACGCCCGCTTCAATAAACCCCTGGTCTTTAAAATTGGATGGTAGCTTCTACCCATTTGCTCATTTCTGGCGATATAAGCGATAAATCCTTCAACTAAACATAGTGCTAAGAATATAGCGCTTGGAGAGTACTTTGAAATCATTAAAAGTTTCAAACTCCACAGCTGACTAATTGGACGCAGTTGCTCTCTCCCTGATGACGAATGCCGACGGCATCTCGAAATATATTGAAGAAATAAACAAACTGTATTTTACTTACAAATAAAGCACATAAAATACAAACGACCTTGAACCAGCTAACAACTACCATTAAAAAACATTTTGATCAACTTGCTTGCAAATAAATAATGATGGATTAAGTTGTCGTTCTTAAGTTACTTAAATGGAAAGTCGTATGTGAAATCAATATAAATTTTATTTATTTTTAGCGATTTTTGCAGAATTATAAAAAAAAATTGTTAAGGCAAAAAGAAAAGACGATTATCACTAGTATACAGCCGAAAAAAACGTTTCTACTGGAATTATTTTTAAGTGTAGTTGTGATTGGTGATTTCAAAAAATTTTTTTAAAAGAAAGTTATTAAGCATTTTTTCGGTAGGTTCATTTACTACCAGAAACGTTAGATAAAGTTAAGCAACATAAGAATAGAAAGGTTATTGAATTCCCAATAATAGGGAAAAACATTGTTTTCAAATCAGTTAAGTAGTTCAAATACAACGACCAAAAATATATATAAAAAAAAAATGATTTTTTGATCGAAAACGCAATTAAGTTCCTTTTCAAATGCCTAGGGAAAATATTTAAAAATCCAAAAAAAAATGATTTCTATGTTTTCTTTTTAAGCAACACAACTTCTACGAAAAAAGAAGATATCGACAAACAAAATCTATGAACAAATGCAGGCAGAAGCTGCGAGCATTTGAGTGCAGAAAAAAGTGGAAAAAAGCAGGTCGACTTGAAATTTTCGGTGTGTACTTAAATATATAAACATTACGAAAATTAATTAAAAAAAAATTAAATTTCTTCAAAGTTTTAGACCAGAATACCCCCCTAAGTGCTAATGTTGTCTGCTTTATAAAATATTTCGCATTTCAATTTCAATTTCGTGTGAATACTTTCAGGTGTCTCCTATAAAGGCCTTTTCTCAGATAAGATACAAATTTAGTTCGGCACTATATTTCATATAAAAAGGACTGCCGTTTAAAAGCAATCAGATTTCAAACTGTTCAAAATTTTTCTATTTATGTGTAGTGCCGAACTAAATTTTTATCTCATCTGAGAATAGGCCTTAAAGCAATATGTACAAAATTTTTGCTGACAGTTTCTTACTTAGCTTTTTATTCTTTAGTACCAGTTACAGTATAATCTTGATCCAGGGTTGTACCAAAGACCCTAAAACACAAAGCTGCGTAACAGCCATACAAGTGAATGTCAGGAAAAATTTTTTGCGCTGATTTTCGATGTGGTTTTTCGATCTTACATTAGTATGCTGTGCGTGTGATACAACATGATACAGCCAAGAAGTTGGGGCGCCCTCTCAGTGCACTCGCAGCTCGGATCAGAACAGTTCAGTTTGCTGCTGTCACTTGAAAGGGAAGATAGTGTCTGCGCCTGTCATTTTTGTGTTGTTTGGTTTTGGATTTGGGAGTGGTTTTTTTTTTGAGCGAAGTGATCTGAAATAAAAAAAATGTATACATACTAAATTTTGCAATGCGTGAGCTTGTCAAATTGTTGCTTTTGTTGTTGCTGCAATGCAAAACAAAATGTATGCATACATAATTTAATATGCACCTCAAATTGTTGTTTATATTGTATATTTATTACTATAATTAAATATGTTAGAACAATGCTGATAAATACAAAGCGAAAAACAAAATAGTTTGTAAAATTCCAACTTTTTCAATTAATATGTACCATTGTACATGTACCCAACAAATTTGCTCGCCTGCGGCGCAAAACCGCGGAATTTTTCTTCTTCGTATGTGGTGCATCTATTTATTATCTCTTCAAAATGGACATCTTCATTTATAATATTTTCTTCTGAGGGGCCAAGAAAATCGCAAGTATACGCTCTGGGTGCGTTTTATAGACTTTGTGAAAAAGGAATTTCCCCAGAAACCCAAAGTAGTGGTCCTTTTTTCGGCCAAAGTGAGGAATCGCACCCATATCACGAAGCGGCAAATGTCTTGAATACTAACTTTGGAACCCGTGAAAAAGGATTTTTCCGCACGGATTCGATGTAGCCGCACTGTCTCCTGGCATGCTTCTTCTTCCGGTCTAGTTAAACGTAAGCCCAGCATCTGTTCATTAAACCGGAAGGTCGGTTTGTCAGCTTGCTCATATTTCCGCACTTTGGACACAATTTTTGTTGACGGATAACATTGTGTTGACATAGGAACTCAAAAAACTTGAGCAAGAATACTTGCACCCCGTAAAAACGCCCATTTCTCAGCAATATTCAGCAGACTTTGACAAATTTGGACGAAATTTATTTTAAATCAAACACACAATTCGAAAAGAACATGCGACTACGCATATTTTGTATGTGCAAAAATGCAATCTTTGATTACAAGAAAACAGCGGGTGACCGCCAACTGTTTTCTGCACGTAAATTCTTCATAATTCGCGGTACATCGAGGACATTTTTTTCAAAATTTTATGCCATGATGAAACTATACTAAACATTTACCCTGCTTTGTTATTTTGTTCTACACACATACTACATTTCTGTGTGTGTATGACGTTTGCGTTTGCTCTCGGGCTCACTCTCGCTCTCTCTCGCGCTCTAAGCAAAAGCGCTGAGTTTAAAATATTGGCTGAGCGCCATAACTGTTATAGTTGTATCATGGTTCCACGTCTTCAGTGTGCGCTTGTAATTTCTTGGAAGGATTTTCTGTGTGCATTGCTTTGTGGCGACAGAGAGCAGCATCACTAAAAGCAAGAACGTATTGCGCTCTCAGTTTTCGAAGTGAGAGAGCGAGTGTCTGCAAGCGAAAAGAATAGAATGGTAGCTAAAAAGCCGCTATTGAAATACTCAATGCAATCGTTATTGAAGAATTGTAATTTAATTGTTGTATTACTGTAACGCGAGCACTGTTTCATGTGCTTATACATTAATTCACATTTAAAATTGCTTA
This sequence comes from Lordiphosa magnipectinata, assembly GCA_037044535.1. NCBI lineage: Eukaryota > Metazoa > Arthropoda > Insecta > Diptera > Drosophilidae > Lordiphosa > Lordiphosa magnipectinata. The sequence goes on from JBAMBO010004034.1 coordinate 170,596, forward strand.
AGTCTTCTGAATATATTGAAAAGGGTATACAAGCGACTTAGTGGAAATTGTATAAGGAATTGTGGAAGGCGCGCGCCCACCATTTGCGTTCGTCTGGAGCCCATACAAGTGTATTTCACAACAAAATCTCCACCTTGTGGCATTTTGATATACTGCGTTACGCATCTTTGTACGTTCTAGAGTCTTTGGTTGTACATATTTTAAGACCAAACGTTTTTGGCAGACGTGAGGAGCTCTCCTGGCTATTTCACTGGTTGCTAAACTGCAGAAATCGAACAATCTATATCCGATGGTACAAAGAAGATTCGCCTATTTTAACCCCAATATCCAAAAAATTCGTAAAGAAATTGTTTAAGGCTCATCCCATGATTCTTTTGTAACTGAACTTTAAAGTTTGCGTTTTTTTTTTTGCTCATAAACTAAAGTGGTAAAAATCACATTAATTTTCCCCCCCATAGCATACAATTTGGATCACATCACATTTTCCAACTGCATAAAAAAAAGGAAAAGGGTAATATTTTTAAAGAAATATGCCTGGAAAAACTAACAAAAGACCGCGTGCGCGCGGCCATCAAACGAAACGAAAAGCGTGCAGGCGCGGCAACAGCAACAACAACAACAACATCAGCAACCAGAGCAGAGGAATGACCTTATATTGCCAACTGCAAGTCAAACAAAGGGCCGCTAATGGGGTGGTGGAGGGGGAACTGTGCGGATGCTGTTGACGCAAAGATCAGCGCCAGCAAACCGGTCAGACCCAACCATTGGAGGCCTCTGCTTGGGCTACTGCGGGGCAATTGGGCCAAAAGCATAAAAATCAGTCAAGAGTCGCCTCCGCCGACGAACGTAGCGAGCATTAAAAGCGACAAACAAACAAACGAACGAACGAAAGAACGAACCAACAAACAAACGTACACAGGACTGCAACTCCGACTCGGAGTGGGACCCTGGACCTGGACATGTACCCAAAAGGCCGCCCGGCATGGCAGCAGAAATCGATTTTCTCGCAAAACTTGGCCAGGCCAGGCCAGCCAGCCAGCCGCAGGGCTCCTCCTCTTCCAGTGTAATGGATATGGTCGGGGCCAGAGCGCGCGCGCGCGGTTTTGATGATGATGCGGCGGCCACGGTTTGGTCCGCAGCAAAATTGCAAGTCAAACTGTCGTCGCTCAGCGTTGTTTAGTTGTTTTACTCGTGGCTCTTCCCATTGGTAATTGCAATTGCAATTTTCTCTAAGCCTGCAGTCGGACGGATCTGGAGACGGACGCACAGTCACGTGTGCCGCCAATTCAGTCGCTTTCTGCAAATTGCATTCGCGCAGCGAATTTAGTAGCCCAGTCCGTGAGTCTTGATAAATAAATTTGTTAATGCAATAATTCTTGAGCTTTTTTTTTTGGAAGACCTGATTTATCACTAATTGAAACCATCTGGACTGGGGAGGGCCGGGAAAGCCCCATTCCCAGCGAGAACAACATAATTTCACTCAACGGCAACTGCAGAATCTGGTTGGGAGTCGAGTCTAGGCACGCAAAAGGAAAATTTGCATGGGCAGCAGCGGCAATTACCGCTGCTACTGCGGGCCACATCAATTGCTGTTGTTGCTGTTGTTGTTGTTGGCAGCAGCCTGCAGCCTTTGCCACCTGCTTGTCTGGGAAAACTGTCGGTGGGTCTGTGCTCTGGCTGCGTGTGTGTTCCGCCGCTTAAATGAGACCAACCCACTCTGTATCCCCCGTTTGTCTGTTTTTCAAGTAGTCTGCAATGACACCCAACATCGTCTCTCATCTTTTGCACTGATTTTTACCTTAGCTCATCAGCAAAAACAACAAATCAACAACGAGGCATCAATGACAACCATACAAAAACAACAACAACAGCAACTGGCAGAACTGACGCATCCCATCCATCTACCAGGCGCATCATCCAGCCCATTCAAAGAGTCTCCGGGAAGCTGATGCTGCTGCATTTTTGCTAAGGTTTCTTGTCTCAGTTGCTCTTGTTCCTCTTCCTGTTGCTGTTGTTTATTTTGTTTTTTTCTTTTTTTCCATTGCTTTAATTATTGTTCCGTTTCGTCTGGCATTCGCTGCTGCACTTTTATTTTTGTTTTGATTTTGTTTATTTATGTTGTTTTTGCAATCTGTTTTTTGTTGTTGTTTTTGATGTTGGTTCAAATGCATTTTTCTTGGTCTCTGGGAAAGTAAAAGAAGGGGCCTAACAAAAGGGGCGTATTATAAAGACGATGCAAGAAATACTCTAGATTATTAAGATGAACTTCACTTGGGTGAAAGTTGAATTGAGCATTGTGCTGGATCTACACTCTTAGATATTTGTATGATTTGTTGAAAGTGTTTTGCACAGCCTTGACAGATTCGACGGCGACCACTTTATCATATGCTTATAACATGGTTTTTATCTCCTGGCTGTTTATTGTGATTTCTTTCAGAAGGTATTCGAGTTGAAAAGAGAACACGGTTCAGTAAGCATCCTTGCTTAACTTCAGACTTTGTAGGAAATCATTCAAATAGCTTTGCGCCATCCCAGAGTTTGCAACGTTTGTATAAATTTGGAGAATATGTTTAGCATATAAAGGGTGATTTTTATGCTATTTGGTTTTTCTGTGTATATTTTTTGACACCTCACGCGTGATTCATAACATGTGACAGCTCTTCTTAAAAACTCTGAATGCAATTATCTTTAAGAGTTAGTAAACGTTCGACCATTTCCTCAAAGGGAACCTATTGAGGTAACTTGGTCATCGTCAACATTACATTCTTCATAGTTGCATTCCTTTTCGCTCCATTATCGACGGTGATGGTATAAATCTGACCTAGAGAAATGTCGTGGGATTGGAGAACTTCTTGAATGATAGCAGTCAGATTACAAGGAAATTCTATATTTCCCTGTATGTGTAGTTGGAAATACTACTTTACTTTGCGAACCGAACCTAATTTTTCGAAAAAATGGTTTGGTTCGGGTTCAGGGTCGAGGAGTCGCAAATATAAGGGGTTGGGTTCATGGTCCGGTTCGTAGGACCCAAAAACCCCGAACCAAAGCGGTTTTAAGGGCTTAGGTTTCGGAACGGTTTGCAGCCCTGATATATTTCTTGACCTCGCACAGTGGGCGAAATGACCAATTTAGCGAACCGAAATTAATATCTTCCAAAGTAAATGAGATAATCGCAATAAAATCAATATAAAAAATAAAAAAAAAGTTTTTAAAATTTTTTTTTTTTAAATTTAAGAACAAAAATTTGAATTTTCAAATTTTAAAAATTTAAAAATTTTTGTTTTTAAATTTTAAAAAGATTGCCCATCTTTTTTAAAGTTGAAATAAAAGCAATAAAGAAACTAACAAAAAATTTTAACAAATTTTTTAGTTTTTAAGTTTAAGTTTAATTTTTTTCGGTAGGTACACTTACATTTTGAGCCAAATCTCTAGTCAGAAACGTTAGATAGAGCCAAGCAAGGTATGAATCGAAAGGTTATTGAATTTCTAATAATCGCGCAAAACTTTGTTTTTAAATCGGTAAAGTAGTTTAAATACAAACAGCAGAAATATTAAAAAAAAAAATGAAGAAGGCAGCAAAAGCTAGCCGAAACGCGTAGGAGAACAGCTGAGTTGAAGAATGTTTTAACTGCAGCAAAGGAGGACGGCCTAAAATAGCCCCAGTAGAAGATCACGTAGCAAACGAAACGGCCTATTTCAAAACCAACACTTAAAATTTTTTTTTTCCAAACGCTCGAAATTACTCGCAATTTTTTTTTCAGATTTCAATACGGTCCAGCTTACTTCAGGTTTTGTTATATAAAACTGTATCAAAAAATAGTTTTCCAAAGCCAAAAAATTCTTTGTGGGGATATCTTCGTTGAGCCAAACTAAAAAAGATTTTGTTTTGATGCTGACTTTGCGCCTAAGAAGTCCAACAAATGCAAGGGTAGCACATATTAGCAGGTGATCTTGGAAATTTTCAAACAAAAAGGACTCACACTGACAAAAAAGTTGAATTCGACTCGGACATTTCTGGACATTTTTAGTTTTGCTCCACGAAAGACAGGTGTAGGCTACTAAGTTCAGGTTGTTAATACGCGTTACTTTCACTACGTCTACTATTTTTTATACCCTTGTTAATATTCAGGAATATTTGGAGGATATATGGAATGTCACTCCAGTCACTCCATTCTGCTTTCTTTTGCTGCTGACATTTCAACAAGTAGGTGTCAGAAAAATTACAAACTATTTTTTTCTGCTTATGAGCACTGGAATTGAATCAGCTGTATCAGGCTGTCAAGTTAGCGCCTGTATGTGTCAAGTTAGCGTGGCCGAGGCCAGCCAGAAACTGCGCGCCAGAGATGGAGCGTGGGTTCTTGTTCTGCCACCGCGTTAGGGATGGTGCAAGCTGCACAGCGTCGCTGCCGCGTGATAACGATGATTAGTGGCCAGAGGTGGGCAGGCTGCCCTTGAGCTTTTCGACGCGCAAGAAAGGAAATTTTAGTGTGTCTGAGTTTGACCCAGCGTACGAGGCCTGTTGGAATTTTACGAAAGCTTTCCGACACCCTTTTTATACCCTTGTAGAGAGTATATTAAAATTGTCCATATGTTTATAACGCAGAGAAGGAAGCATCTCCGACCACATAAAGTATATATATTCTTGATCAGCATGACGAGCTGAGTTCATATAGCCATGTCCATCCGTCTGTTCGTCCGTGCGACAGTTTCTTTGCTATCTCCTCCGTCAATTTTAAAGCTATCTTAACCAAACTTTGCACGAAGTCTTTTGGTACAATTACGCTACACATTTGTCGGAACTGGCCAGATCGGATGACTATAGCATATAGCTGCCATAGAAACTATTGGTGAAAAAACTAGTTTTAGTAAGAAATTTTTTTTTGTTTTCAATGCAAACGCCCTCAAACCTCATATTGATCAGTTTTCTATGCTTTCACATAATTCCACCAAGTTTAATGAAAATCGGAAAACTATATAGTATAGCTGCCATACAAAAGTTAAGTCTGAAAAAAAGTATTAGTAGGAAAAACTTTTTTGTTTTCAATGCAATCGCTCCAAAACTTGTTACTGGTGAATATTATATGCTACCACACAATTTTGCCAATTTTGATCCAAATCGGATGACTATAGCATATCGCTACCATTGGAACGATCGGACGAAAAAGTAGTTCTAGTGAGAAAAACCTATTTTGTTTTCAATGGTAGCGCCTTTTTACTCTCCAGTTATGAATATTATCGGTTCCCACATAGTTTTGGGGAATTTGGACAAAATCGAATGAATATAACGTATAGCTACCATATAAAAAACCATCTGTTGCTGAGTGTGGGTAATAACTCAGCTAAGAATGTTCGACGAAAATCATTTAAAACCCTAAATTATGTAAATAATACAAGCTGCAAGGGTATAGCTTTCCCCTATTTTTTTAATATGGAGTTGACTCCTGTCGGAATTAATATAGTTTGTCTGAGTACTAAGCTTAATTTCAAAAGTACCTTTTGAGAATTATATATTTAAAATATGTGGCAAAAGTTTAAATGTTTTGCGAATTTCTTTTTTGATATTTGAATTTTAGAGATTTTTGTTAGAGAAAACTTTTAGTTTCTGACAAATTATTGACAATTGGATTCATGAAAAGCCACTTTTTGCTTTGATTTAAGTACTTAAGATGCTACAGATGTAGAATTCCTTGGAAAATAAAACTCAATATCAAGAAATTTCATTTGTACACAAAATTATTATGCCCATTTCCCAGCTGGTAATTATTTTACAGCGATTTGATTTTTCACTCATCTTACTCTTAAGTTGTGTTTGCCCTTGTCTGGGTGCAATTGCAATGACTGCAATACTTGCTGCCAACTCCCAATTTCAAGCCCAACCAACTACCTGCCATTTCTAAAATCCAAAACCCCAAACCGCCCAAAAAACATTTCACTTTTCTTTGTGCAAAATGCAAAGTTCGAAGCCCCCGGAAAGCTTTGCCGGTTGCAAAAAAAAAGGAAGAAAAAAAAAAGCGAAAAACAAACTGAAACAGGGCGCTTCTAACAAAACCAACAAAAATGCAGCCTAGGCTGGATGCTGCAACGTTCCAGATACTTTACTTTTTTTGTTGCACTACTTTTTGTTGTGGTTGTTGTTGCTGCTGCTACGTCGTTGTGTTAGCCATTTTTGTGTGACTTAAATTGCATTTTATTTCTGCAACGTTGCAAAACATTTATTTACTTTCATGGTTTGTTGAGTATTTGCCAAGCCACAAGGAACTCCAACAGCAACAGCAGCAACGACAAGGCATAAAAATCGCTGAGGAGGATGACGATGACGTCGACGACGACGACGACAACGAGGATGTCAGAGTTGGAAACAGGAACTGTTGACTGCTTTTGAACTTGTGCGTCGTCGTCGCTTTTTGTTGCCTCCTTAGACAATGAGAGCATCGGATTTATCCCAATCCATATAAGATTTTCCACAATTATGCGCTAATTAAATGCTACATAATTTTTCGAATGCCGAAGACAGCTAAAAAATGCATAACATATGTTGCACAGGCCAAAGTCAGACCCGGCTTTGTGCCGCAGGCGCGGTCACAAGAAACAATTTTCAGACACTGCTGCAGCAGCCTCAGCCATAACCATAACATGTTTTGTTATTAATTATAGTTTACGCAATGCAGGGGACAGGCTGAAGACAACAACAGTCACTCAGCCAGCCAGGCAGGCAGGCAGGCAGGAAGCCAACTTGACCATGTGCCTCTACTCCTCCTTCTCTGCAAAACGCATATAAAAAAAGAGTTCACTTAATTTGACGCACAAATGTCAGTCACAAGATGTTGGACGACGCTCAGTGAACCGCGTCAGTTGGTTGGGCCCGGTTCTGGCTCTGCTGAAAATAACTCAATAACTAATCCTTTTTGAGAGCAAAAGGGTTGTTTGCCCAGGGCATTCCTTGGCCAACATGTGGCAGGGTTTCGTTTGCGCTGACTTGACAATAAAAATTATCATAATTATATTTAAATTAATATGCAACAACAAGCCAACAGAGTCTGGCAGGCAGCAATTTCCGCGCTCTCCGACAAATTACAGGAAATGCCAAACACCAAACACAGCAGCAGCGGCCGCGTCAGCACACTGAACCTCTTCTTCTATGGCCCCTTTTTGGTGTTAGTTTTCGACTGTAATATTAATTAGGAAACTAGAGACCTTCACACGCCGCACCCACGAGACGTTAAGCATTTTTATTTATTGCACCCCTGGCAGAAGGTATCATAAATTTTAACAAAATTGTTCACATTTGAATGCATTTGTGTTAACACCATTAATTTCAAAGCGTTTCGAAATCCAAATGGGAAAGGGACAGGTAAAAGTGCAACTCGAAATTGCAGCAAAACTAAGACAACAACTGAAAGCAAGCAGAGACTACACAAAAGTAGAAAAGCGACTTATCCAAAGCAATTAGGAAGTAAGAAAAGAAAATAGGATGCAAGAAATCTCCACAAAGATTTTAAATGGAAGGAAAAACCACAACAAAAAGAACCAGAATAAGGAATAATGAAAGGAAAAACCGAGAATGCAGGAGAAGAAATAGATGTAGGCAAAAGAGACTATAATATAAAAGATAGATAGAAAAACAAAAGACAAAAAAAGAGCGAAAGAAAGAATTAATATTCAATAGAATATTGAAAAAAAGGAGAGTAAATATGAAAAAGGACATAAACATTGGAACTAAGCACTCAACTAGGCACTAGAAATGCAAAACCAACTAACAAAAACATTTTCCTTGTTAAAGCTACTTAAAGTTATTTTCATTTCCTCTAAATCACCTTCATTTGACATTTAATCATTGTTCAACCACAAAATTTGCATGCTGCCGCCTTATGAATATTTTAATTAATTGTACATTGTGTGTATGGAATTTCGGATTTTTTCAGGTGGCTTTAGTTTTGTCATTACCAAAATGCGAATAATATATGCAAACTATTCGCATTAGCGTTTTTGTGACACGCGTCATGCATTTATTTATAATTTATATGGCAATTAAAAACTAATATTGTCTTGCTTTTGTTGTTATTCAATTGTAATTTATGCACATTTTTAATTGCAATTGGCAACTCCCGAAATGCCGTTCAACAATTTAACTGTTTTAGTTTTTACTCGAGCACATAAATTAAATAATTAACTTAATTTTGTATTGGGCAATGGTGATTTTATTATTTCATTTGAAGTTTTTGCATAATTTATGCTAAATCGTATTTGTGTCTGCTGTGCCCGCTCATCAGTCCGATGATAAATGATTTTTAAAATGCTTGACGCAAAAGACAACTGAACGATTTAGTTTAGTGTGGTGGTTGTGTTCATTTGAATAATTAATGCGGTACACATTTGTTATAACTTTGGGAATTTCTCCCAGGCCTGGGCTGTGTTTTTATACCCTTGCAGAGAGGGTATAGTAAAGTGGTCCAGATGTATGTAACGCATAGATGGAAGCATCTCCGACCACATAAAGTGTGTGAAGTGCTGCCCATCGCCATTCCAGTCGGTGCTAGCCATCATAATTGTTTGTTTTTCTCTTAACTCGACTATCGTTCATCAGATCTTTATATATATATTCTTGATCAGCTTGACGAGCTGAGATGATATAGCCTTGTCCGTCTGTCTGTTCGCCTGTCTTTTGGTACAAATACCCTGCAAATATGCAGGAACCGGGAGGATAGGATGACTTTAGCATATAGATGCTTTAGGCACGATCGGTCTAAAATTAGTTTTAGTGAGAACAACTTTTTTCTTTTCAATGCAAACATACCCAAAACTTGTATTTATAAGTTTTCTGTGCTTTTTCATAATTTCACCAAGTTTTATGAAAATCGGTCAACTATATAGTATAGTCATACAAAAGATAGGTCTGAAAAAAGTCTTAACTTAATATTTATTAATATAATATGTTTCCACATAATTCTGAAGTTTAATCCAAATCGCATATGGCTGCCGTATGAACGATTGGTCAAAAAAGTAGTTCTTGTGAGAAAAACTTTTTTGTTATAAATATAATCTGTTTCAACAAATTTTTTGCGAGTTTGATCCAAATCATATGAATATATCGTATATATAACCAACTGGCTAGCCAAATGGCTGTGGCGGTTCCAGTTCCGACTGGTTCACACATCACTAACATCTATCGATTAACTAGCTCAATAATTGTACTTCACTAATTCACTCACACACACTCATAAAGAAAACGCGACCCCATCCGAATAAACCTGAATCTGAATTCTCATCTAATCTGTTTTTTAAATTAGACAGTTTATGTAGCATAGCCCCATATGGTGACTCTTTGGTTAGAAATTTTGCTAACTCTTGGCACTTCGAACTTGTTTCAAAGAGGATATCAATTCATCTGCTGCCGACATACCCCTTCCTGGAGAATTCTTTATACACACAGATGAACTTCTTGATGATTCAACTCAATTCATAACCAAATTTCGTGATTATATTCGACAAGTTCAACCTTAACCCGTAATGCATTACACTAACAAAACAGTTTTTGTACACAAAAACCTATATTCATGCAACCATGTGTTTCCGCGCAGCGATCATGTCAAACGACCTCTGGAACCGCCTTATACTGGACCACATGAAATCATGTAACGGATTAATGATCGGCTTTTTGCAATCAACATTAATGGAACCACACACAAAATCTCAGTAGAGAGACTCAAGCCAGCATTCAGTGTCACAGACCCTAGAATTCCAGTCCAGCCTCTTCGAACATACCAAAAAGAACGGAGTGTCAAAAAGGGTTGTCAATATTTTATTGATATATCGATGTTTTTGTTGGACGATAAAGGTTATTCCGATATGATGTTTTTTGTGCCGATAGAGGCGATTATCGATATTTTAACAAACGATATATCAGAAAACATTACCATGGTAATTGCAGGTGCCATTTATATGACAAGTCTCGATTTTTTCGGCACAGAAAAATCTACCGAAAATTCTAAGAAAATTTCACCCAAAAACCATGGGTCAAAAATGAATTTCTTCATTCAATTTGATCCAACTACGGTACTCGAATTGCTTTCTTTCGTAGAAATGCGATTTCTAAGAAGGAAAAATTAAATTATTTTGTTTCCTTAATATTAAAGGTCGATTTGCGCTGGCTAGGAATTCATTTTAAACCCATGGTTTCTTGGTGAAATTTCCTTAAAATTTTCCGTAGATTTCATTTTTGCTACAGGCTTTGTTGACTTTTTCCACCCATACCTCTAAGAAAACCTCAGAAAACTAAGTTATTTTAATCTTAAAGTTATCCTATTGATATATTAGCCACTAGAAATGGTCATTAGAAGTCTTATGGCAAAGACGTTCTTTAAAAACTTTTCAGTTTTCTTAAGCTTTCGAAAATAACGATGTATCGATGATTTTTAGACCCGATATATCAAATATCGATATTGAAAATTTAGATTTTTTTTTGATATTATCGATATTAATATTTTGAGAAATATGGACAACCCTAGAGTCAAATCTCATCAGTAAACTGGACACATCGCTGAAAAGGAGAGTACACTCATAGAAAAAATAGAGAATTTCACTCTTGAATCAAGAGCAAGCGTTCTCAAAAGTACGGTAAAAGTGAAAATTCTTGATCCAAGAGTGAATTTTTTATCCCGACATTCCTGATTCAAGAGTTTCAGCTCTTGATCCAAGTATGAATAATTCTTGATTCAAGAGTTTCAGTACTTGATAGAACTTATTAATTGATTAAAACGAATATTTGGGGTGTGAGAGACACGACCGACCCGCCCCAACCGACATGAAACGGCCACATAGCCAAAGTGGTGGCGCCATCTATTGCTTAATTTTGTAACATTGTTCAAAGCGAGAATTAAAAAGGGTTGAATGAAAATCACATAAAACCTTCATTTATATAAAGGGTATATAAACTTCGGTCGAGCCGAAGAAAGCTTTCCTCTATTATTATTATTTTTTTTTTTTAAGTTTTTGTTTGTGTTGGAGACAAATTAATTTCCCTTAATCTAATTTAGTCGTTGTGTTCATCTGATTGGCTTGAAGTTGAGTTCCCATAGAGATGATGAGGAAGGGGGGAAGGGCTTAAGAAGACCGGTTTTTTGAGTCGACCTTTAAGTTGATTTTGATGGAGTATGGCGGCAGATGGATGACAATTGAAAATGGCCTGTAGCTTATATAGATTATGGATAACAAATGATTAAACCAGAATAGAAAATTTTAATATAATTGGTTTTACATTAATTGTAGTGCAAAACAATATTTACATAGTTAAACAAACAAACATTCATTTGCATATAAAATTACTATATTTGTCAAACTGCCCTCGTATTTATTTTGGGCTTAAGTTTCCACCATATTCAGCCGCTAAACCCATAATTAATTATTTATGACTTTAATTAGGTACACTTTAGACTCTTCGTTTTACAAGCACTACACAAATAGCAAACTTTGTTTATTACATAAAATTTATGTTTATATATTGGGTTTTAGTGTTGTGTAATTTATTTAATGATGCTTTTAATGTGGGCTTTATTTTCGTTTTTGCTTAATTATAATAACAACAACTGGGCTGTGATAATATGTTTAGTGAGAGGTTTTAGGCTTGTTGTTGCTGTTGTTGTTTTTATAGGTATATTTTTAATGAGTTTAATTGTTGCGGGTACTTAATTGAATGCACTAACGACAATTATATGGCCAAGTGATTTATGGTATGTAGATTAGGCCCCCTTCTAACTCTGACATTTAGGCTCGTTTCGAGTCAAATTAAAAGCAAATAAAATCCAGTACGAGCAGCATGTTACATACATGGCCAGCCAGCGATTTAGATAGCAATAAAATGCAGCTCGTTCGCTCACCTCTCTGAACTGCACATGCTCCATTACCAATTCAGAAATCTTGGCAGCAACAGGGAAACATGCTGCAACAACCACGTCGACAACATTAGAGGAGTCACGAACTGCAACAGCGAGCGAGAGCAGCAACAGCAGCAGCTAAATTGTAAACATAAACAAAACATTTATGACTATTTACAGTTTGAGCCCAAGACCAAGACCAAAACCAAAACCAAAACCAAAACCAAACCAAACCGAACTCTCATGTACGTGAGCTGCCGCATTGGCTCCTGCTGCTGCCTGCCGCTGATGAAGTTCAATGAGTTTTTGGTGTGAAAGGGTCAATTGTGTAAATAATATACGGAAAAAACTGTGAACAGCAAACAGGGAAATATTTAGAATCGAAACTTGTGTGAGACTCATAAAAATATCACACGCATACATGTATGTATGTACTGCGATAAGCCATACAAACAAACCGCATACGTTGGCAAGGCATTCATAGGCAGACAGTCTGTCGCTCTGTCGCACTTATTTTATGTGGCAATTAAATATGGTGTTTAATGCATTTGTAAATAATAACAATAATAAATAATAAAAAAAATACATTTACTACAGCAATCATGATAATGCAGCAGGAGCGATAATGAAGTTGAAGTTCGTTCGATTCGGCGAGTTGCTTTATTTGCCTACAGGAAATAAAAATGTCATAAAAACTGTCATGGCTGCCGCATCTCATAAATGCATATAAATTATGTCGATCGTATCAACTGAACTGAACTGGGGACAGGGCTGGGCTGGGCTTTGCCTTCTTAATGCTGCAGCAGCTGGGTACAATTTGGTTTTATTGTTGTTGTCAAAATTGATATTATTGTGTCTTTCTTATGTATAAAGCCTTTTGCTAATTGATTTTAAAGTGAGGGTTGACATGTTCATAATCGGCAGTTAAACTGTCTTAAACGCCGTCATATACATTGGATTAGGTTCCAGCAGTCAAACAAGAGAATGTCATTAAAAGTGATGGTTGAATAGAGTTTTCAATTTACAATTTTATTATTACAGCTATTCAAATGTTAGAAATTAATTAAGGAAACTATTCTCAATGAGATTTAAAATCTGTAGACAAAATTGTCTTTTGAGTTTATTGTAATTTTAGTTATTTATTGAAATTAAAAGCAGCTCGTTAACAATGCTTTGTTGTCTTTAGTTGAGCTAAATTGAACGAAATATTTTGCAAATATTAAATTACACACACAAAACATAAATAATGTTTCTTAATAGTTTCTTTCATGCTTTAGACAATGATAGATGCTACATATACATATGTAGATATTGCCAAAATTGGCAATTGTTTCAAGATTAATTCTACAAAGTCTAAAGTTATGGTAGTTCGATGGTCCAAGGAACGTCTGGCACACGACGACGAATTGCAGCCTCATCGAGACACCGTTGGACCGAGTAACATTCACAACTAACATGTCACTTCACAAGCACCTACAGCAAAAGCTGCAAGCGCCAGTATAAAATACCAATTGTTTCAAGCAACAGCAGAATCAATAATTTGCTACGAAGTTGAAAAACTTCTGAGCATTGCATCTTTCTTAGAATACGCCTACTAATGCAGTACACTTGGAAACAGGCCTCTTGAAGCTTTTTGAACACCCACTAGAGCGGCACTTTCGGTACATAAACAAAATTCTAGCAAAAAAATGAAAAATTTTTAATAGAAACCAAGTCGCAATGTATTCTTATATGGTAAAATCCATCCAGGAATCTGGTATTGCCTTGAAACAGCGCCTAACGAGTTTTGCATTTGGCAGTATATAAAAGAGCTCGCAAAACTTTGAAATATCTGCACGCCAAAGGCAAATTCCTTACACCTACAGGATATTGAATTTGAATGTCAAGGAGCTTTACTACACTCAGAAAAAAGTGTATTATTTCCAGCACGATTTTTTCAATCCCGAAATACTTGTTTTTAGACTGTTAAGTATAATTAGAACTGTGTATGGGTTTTAATTTTAGTCAAAGTTACATCTGGCTAGTTCAAGATCTATGGTTGAGTATAATTCTTTATAAACAACAAAATTCAACAGATATTAATCTATCTTACCCAATATCTGTTGATAAACAACACAATTCAACAGATATAATTCTATCTTACCCAATATCTGTGGATTTTTGTTGTTTATAAAGAACTATACTCAACCATAGACCTTGAGCTAGCCTAACATATTTAGAACTATTTTAAAATCTGTTTGATCATACTATTAGTTTGTCTTAAGTACAGCCCGATTCACTCTCAAAAGAAGTGTAAAAAAATTCTTCATCTAAAGTCAATCGCAAAAAATTCTCGAAACAAAATAGTACTTCATTAAATTGGTACAAAATGTTCCTAGTTTAAGCCCTTAATACTCTTAAGTTTTTGCTAGTATGTTATTGAAACAAGGTCTCTGTGTTATATCAAATGAGGCTGGAAAAATACAATGTTAAGTGTTAGAAGCAGGTGGGAATTTCATGAACTGATTCGACTTAAAATAATTCGTATTTTCCGTAGCACACTTTTTGGAGCTGGCATTGCAAGTATATTGTATGTGCCCAATCTAAGAAATTATATACTTGAACTAAGATCAATATTTTCGGCATTTTTTCGGCAAACTGTAAATACAAAATTATATTGATTCAATAACACAAAGCAATAAGGTCCAGTATATTGAAGGGTTGGTGGTGATTGTTGATGATTGTCGTATGCTGAACATGAATCTGTTTTCAGAAATGGTCTTAAATGGTCTTGGTGAGCTTAAAGTTGGAAAAAGTGCCTATTTTGATCTTTTTCAGACACTTTTTGTGTGGAACCTATACTGTTGATATTATCGTAAATTTCTTTTTCTTAACTTTAAAAGAAGAATTTTACGATTTTAGTAAGCGAAGATATACCATTTTAAATAAATAGTCTTGATAACAATAGAATAACAAAACTGTCTACTGCTCAAAAGTATGCCTTGCCGAAACAGTACAATCGGCTAGTAATTTGTATAGAATTTCCATAAAAAATTTTCAACAAAACCCATTGCACACATTGGGGCAGCCACAATATATTCGGTTTTTGTGAACTTGGATATAACAACTAAAAATTGTTTATCTTCATTGGAAAAAACGTAGAATTATTAGGGATAGTTTTATCAAAGTTAAGGAGTAGTTCTTTCAGATATTATAAAAGAAAGTCAAAACCAAAGCATAGGTTCTCCACAATAAGGCTTTTTTGTATCTTTAAGCTCAAATTACGAAAATCTCAAGGTGATAGACCATTTCTGAAAACAGATCAGCACACGAAAATCATCTAGAATCACCATCGACCCTTCAATTTACTGGAATAAGTCAAATTTTGTTCCCTTGTGTAATGTTTGTTCTCATTTTAATGCCATCAACAGTCGTTTTTCTATTCTAAAATCTTTTGTATTTAATTTAAGTACATCGAAATCCAAAACATACGTGAAATTTAAAGCACAAAGTGGTATAAATTCTATTCCGATAGACCTAGAACTCTGACGGTCGTTTTTTCTTAACAATTTTTGCAGATACAAAAAATTTATGGGTGTTAAAGTGGAGGCAGCTTGGGAAAACATTGAAAACCCCGTTTATCGATAATATCTCGAAACTATTCGACAGAATTTTTTCTTCATGTCGATTTCTGTGCTCAGCGGTCCAAAATACTTTAGAAAAAGTTGGTTTGGTGAATTGGGGGAGAGAGCTGTCGAGCAGTGTATACAAACTGTTGTACAATTATAAAAAACTGCAGAAAATTCACGCATTACCGCACAAAAATAATCAGCAGCAGTTTTCTGCAGCTAATATTTGGATATGTTTTATAGAAGTGTCTAAACAATAATTTCTATTTTATTTGAGAGCGGGATGTGATAGGAGTTTTGACTTATTGCTTTTTCTAACATGACTTTTAAGAATGTGACCAAGAAAAAAACTCTACTTTTATTAATGACTCACTATTTCATGCATTGTTAATAATAATTTCGAGCAATCCATTCAAATTGTACTTACTTTCTGGAATTAAAACCAAATTGGTTAGCATTTCGCGATTCTATACGCTTCTGAATGTTGTGTTATTTTCGATTCGAGACAAGTAAACGATGAGGCACGCTCGACGCTCACGAACGGAGTTACTACTAAAACTATTCCAACCATCAAAAGTCCCTACTTTTGGCCAGCTTTTTCGGACTTGGTACCATAGTGCGGCTGGTGATTTGACCCCCATCACCTAACCAAGATTAGTAATACCGCTTGGCTAATCACCAAGACGTGGTCAATCCAAGTTAACCAAGATTAGCTACATATAAACGGTATGTTACTTTGCCAGGTTTTAGTCGTAATTTTACAACTTGCCATTTATTAGTGCATTTTCGTTTTTTATCTAAGTCGAAATACATAACTTGCAAATTTAAACCTTTTACGTTTAAAAAGAAACAAGTGAGAAAGTCGATTAAGCCCGACTATAAGATACTCTGTATCAGTTAAAGCCGTCGCTCGCTGGTTATACGTGTTATACGCGCTATACTCTGATTAACGCTCATCTCTAAGTTTCTCTCTCTCTCTCTCTGCCAAAGATTGTGTTTGTTTGAACTAGGGTTCCCCAAGCAGAGAGTGCGAAAATGTGACTGTGTCTCTCTCTAACATACAGTGATGCATGACTTCGGCAAGCATTTGGTATGAAATGGCGAGTATGTTAGTGCCCCAGGGGCTATCGCTGGGGAACTCTATTTTGAATACAGCGGTGGTTGGCAGAAAGTGAGGGGTGGGGTTAGCCGGTTAACTTTTTTTTGCTTATAACTTGTGTATCGTTCATCCGATCCGAAACTATGCGAGATATGACGTTTTCTCCAAATTAGGGGGGCCGGAGTGGGCGTGGCAAAAATTGAAAATAAACTTGATCTGCCTGCAAGTCGAAGAATTGGCATTAGTATTCAACAAAGGAAATTGTCATACAATTTTTGTTGCAAAAATGTAATCCTTAGAAGTTGTTCAGTAGCTGCATGAACTTGTGTTCCCATTTTAGTTTGCTCATAGCCTGATTGCCTTGCTTTGCATATAATCATTGCAGCCGCTTTTTGCATATTTCTTACTTACCCTGTGTGTGTGTGTGTTTGTGTGTGTGGTGTTGCATAATGTAAATAGCAAACGAGCAGCAACAATAGAGACGTCAGCTTGAAGAAGATGCAAATGTTGAGTGGATGGGCTGCAAAATTGATTTAACCAGGCTACTTAAGGGTTTGTTGTTGCCTTTGACAAATGGCTGGGAAATGGGTTACAAAGTTCGGTCTCACCTAAGGTTGAAGTTGACTCAAGTAATTAAATCTATAAACTAACAAAGCAACAATTTTCATATTAATTTTCATAATTTTTCAATGTTGACAGCTTAGTAAATATGAATACACGTAAGCAAACATAAGACCGAGCGCAAGAGAGGGCACAAAAAGGAAAAAAAAAAAACGTCAAGTGAAAAGGATACTCTACGTGCCAAAGAACAATGGGGGGTAGGACAGTGGACTTGGGCCGGTTTGGTCAACCAGCTGTGTATGTGTATGTGTGTGTTTAAGTGGCGACAATTTGCCTAATAACCCAAGAGGTGGGCGAATGTTTACCCCTTGCGGTTAGTTTGAACTGTTGACTTTGCGGTAGGCACTTTAAATTGATTAAGTTGAACTTGTCTAGCGACGGGCGCCCCCTCTCTAACCACTACAAGATACTTAATGCCATATAACTGAATATGCAGCAGCTGCTCTTTGATTAATTCACATGTAAGCTCCCAGAACTCGTGAGACATTAAAACACTTGAATGTCAAAAACTTGAAAAGGCCGCGTTGCTGCCGTCGCCGCCTTCAACTTTAAGACTGCGACGGCGACTGTCTGTCGTTTGCTGGGCTTGCAAAACTTTCCAAGTCAAGCGATGAAATTAAACTTTAGAGCAAAATGTGCTTCAAGTGCCAAACAACATAAAGTTACAAGTCACACAACAAAGAGCCAGTACTGACTTGCCCAGCAGCCCAAAAATTAATTTTCCTACGAAAAGAATGATACAAAAAACATTGTCAAGTATAAGTCGCTGCTCCACTTAAAGTTTTGCACCTTTTGCAAAAATGTTTTATTTTAGACACCTTTACGCACTCGACGCAGAGCAAAAAAAAAAAAAAAAAAGGAAAAACCAAATTGTGCAGCGTCATTTCATGCCTGCCAAAAACAAACCACAAGAACAACTATGAACACGTACTGACCAGAAGATGTAAACTGCTGTTGTAGGTTCGTTCAATCATGACAGAAAAGTGCCACACAAAAAGAGGCTTACATATCGAAAGAATTTCACCTTTTGCTCTTCCCCAAAGTGTCAATATGTACCTAGCAGTAGGAGTCGGTTTTGGCATTTTGTAACCAAAAAATCGGTTTTGTGTGTGTAAAGTGAGTACAAGAGTTCAGGAGAGGGTTTAGTTAGTGTTTGCCATACGATGACTACACACTCGTACATGCTAATCTATGCCTGTGTTACCTTTGAAATCTTCCTGAAAACTGAAATGATGTGAAAAGGCTGCAATGTGCATAATGACAAAGATTTTGCTGTTATTTGCCGAAAGCCTTTAAAATTTCATACAACGTACGATTAATTTTACCTCCAAACTGACAAACTTTTCAAATTACAATAGCAAAGCTGCAAACCGGTAAAGAGCCGAACCATGAACTTAACATTCTTATTTTAACAAGCCGAACCGAACCTAACCTGACAAAAGGGTAGGTCCAAAAAATTAATTAGGCCGGAATGACAGTATCAATTTTTTTTGGGACAATTGTTGTCGCAATTTTGCGTTAATGGACAAAAGTCAGCCTCTTCAAAAACATTGTGCGGATAACTCACACGCATAAGAGATAGAGACTAGACACTTTTGGAAACCTTGAAATGGGTCGTTCTGAAGGATAACAGTAATGAGTATGGTCTTTTAATCAAAGTTAAGCCGATTTGAACGATATTTTGTATTAAGAAAATCAAAGGTTTTAACGATCTAAGAAGCTATAGAAATAAGGTTCGAATAAAAACAGTCGCATATTTCAAACTTTTTGAAGAATATGTTTTCCATGGAAATATATTTGATGAAAATATCTTAGAATGCAAAGAACTTAGAATGCAGGCACCAAATGCTTGCCGAAATCATGCATCACTGTGTGTTAGAGAGAGACACAGTCACATTTTCTTGCTCTCTGCTTGGGGAACCCTGGTGTAAAAGCATTGTAGCAGTGTTGCTCGGCTATTTACCGCCGCGGATGTGATTGTCTTGTAACGCTGACTGCGACTGACTTTCAGACATTCAGCGAGAAATGACTTTGGCAAACATTCGGCGTGTGACGCGAATTACCGAATGCGTTAGGCCCCCAGGAACTATGGCTGGGGAACTCTGGTGTTCATGCTTACTTACTCTCTTTACTCTTGAATTAAAGAATTTGAAATGCTTGCAACCAAGAAATTCCTCAAATTTTTCTTTGAAGGTATAAATCTGATTATGGATGGAGAATGGGGCAAGCTTGATATGAAGTCCACTCAATTAAAAACCAAGAATTTCGATCTCAATAATGCTATCTTGGTTCGTACAAAATTTCATCCAACCGAACTTTTGAAATCAAAATGTTCTTGATCTCAAGCACGATCAAGACGTTACGATACACTCTGCACGATACGATACGAGAAGTACACAGAGTATATTGGATTTGGGCAAATGCATATAAGAGCCAGAAGGAAACATTTCCGAACATATAATAGTATATATATTCTTGATCAGCATCAACATCTGATTTGATATCGCCAACCAACAAATCTCAGCGATGGTAAAAGCTATAAAATGTAAACTCATACTTGTAGGCACATCAAGTTTGTTTTCAATTTTCGAGCTATAATCAATATCGAACCTTCTTGATTGTGATAAAAGCGATCTCGAATAAAATGATCAAATCAATCCCGTGTGAGCTTAAGTCGGATCAAGACTAGAATTCCGGAATTGAAAAATCCGTACTCAAATCAATCCATCTTGTGCTTGGTTTGAGAAAATCCGGGATTGACCGACTTTTGATATCGTTTGGGATTGATTTTAGCCAGGATATCTCTTTAATTTTTATTCTTCTTCTGTGTATGCGTTTTATATACTCTTTGTTATTCTTTAATGTGTTAGGTTTGGGTAAGGTTTGATCTAGGTTTGGGTTAGGTTTGGTTTAGGTTTCGGTTAGGTTTGGGTTAGGTTTGGGTAAGGTTTGGGTAAGGTTTGGATTAGGTTAGGTTTGGGTTAGAATTGGGTTAGGTTTGGTTTAGGTTTCGGTTAAGTTTGGGCTAGGTTTGGGTAAGGTTTGTGTAAGGTTTGGGTTATGTTTGGTTTAGATTTGGGTTAGGGTTGGGTTAGGTTTGTGTTAGGTTAGGGTTAGGTTTGCGTTAGTTTTGGGTTAGGTTTGGCTTAGGTTTGGGTTAGGTTTGGGTTAGGTTTGGGTTAGGTTTGGGTTAGGTTTGGGTTAGGTTTGGGTTAGGTTTGGGTTAGGTTTGGGTTAGGTTTGGGTTAGGTTTGCGTTGGGCTTGGGTTAGGTTTGGGTTAGGTTTGGGCCAGGTTTGATCTAGGTTTGGGTTAGATTTGGGTTAGGTTAGGGTTAGGTTTGCGTTAGTTTTGGGTTAGGTTTGGCTTAGGTTTGGGTTAGGTTTGGGTTAGGTTTGCGTTAGGTTTGGGTTAGGTTTGCGTTGGGCTTGGGTTAGGTTTGGGTTAGGTTTGGGTAAGGCTCGTGTTATATTAGGCTTAGGTTTGGGTTAAACTTTTTTCTTTTTCTTTCTTCTAGTGGATTTTCTTCATAAGTATTTCTTTTTCAGCTTACATTTTCCCGCCTTTTATATAATATTCCATTTTATGAATTTTATATTCTTAATCTTATTCCTTTTTCAGCATTCTAACCATTAAATTATTTGTTCTACCGTTATTAACTATTGAATCCTTAATCTTTAATCATTTTCCTCTATCTCTCTTCGTGTAAGCTTCTTCTCAAATTTGTGTTTTACTCTCTTTTTATGTCCTTTTTCAATCCTTCGCTGTCCAAACAACTTTTATTGCTTCAGACTCTCCACTTGTTTATAAATGTGTTATTTTAGATTACTCAATCCATCGTCATCTAGTATTTTTCATTCTTAAAACGTCGATTTTAATACTTTCTTCTTTTGCTTTGCTTTATTGCCTTGCCTCTTCTACTCACCTAGTTCGTTTCGATTTATTCGTTTCTAAACATAATACCTCATCCCACTACGAAGAATTGAATGCATCCCACCTAGTGTCTGCCTAGGCCTACAATCGACGCCTTCGCTGCGACTCCACTCACATATTGGTTGCCCACTTGGTTGTGTCTTCTTGAGCTCTTGTCCTGATTCCCGCGCCCAACTGCAATTGCAATTTGTGCACTTTACGCTCACACACTCACACTCACACACACACACACACACACTGGGAGAAAGATGCGATATTTTTGGTATCTTTGGGAGTTTGCGCAAAAACGTACGAGTATATCTGCTAGTCACCGTTGTCGTTGTCGTTGTCGCTTGATGGCCATAGTTGCACATAGTTGCTTCTCACTTGAAAAAGTTGCTCATTTTTACACACTTTATTTTTGGTGCAGCGATGTTGTTGCTGCTGCTGTTGTTGTTGCACTTACAACTTGGAACATTGTTTCAGCACTTAAGCGACATCATGCGCACAACTACTAGCACAGGAGACGTCGTCTACATTCACTTTGCCCCCCCACAGTGCCGCATTGAGCTCAAATGTTTAAACATTGTGGCAGAGCAGAGCCGGAGCATAGTGCATACAAAGCAAAAGCAATCCAAAAACCAAACCCATCCAATCCACCGCTCGTCGTCGTCGTCCACGTTCACATTGTGTGTGCTGTGCTGTGCTCTGCTCTGCCAGCCTTTGTTTGAAGTTTGTCTTCGAATGGAAAACTTTTGTGAAAATTAATTACGAATTCGTGAGGTCAATCGTTTTTCGGTGATAATCGAGTGGGTGCCAAGCGAGGCAACGGGAAGGTGAGGCACTCAGCGGCAGCAGTCAGGTTGTTTAAATGCGCTTGCAGCGGGGGGTTCGCATAGCTCGGGTCCAGCTCCCATGTCTGGGGCTCATGCTGTGTGCGGCCTGGTCTGGCCTGCAATGCTGCATCCTCGGGCTTTAATGGTTTGCAAGCCCAGGCAACATCTCGTCGTCATCATCATCATCCTCTTCCTCCTCATTCCTCCTCCTCCTGCTCTTCAATGCTTTTTGTTTATAATTTGGTAATTTGCAGTTTTGTCGTCTTCGTCGTGCCAAAGATTTTATAATTTTAACTTAAATTTTCGGTAGCTGCTGCTGCATTTTGCATAATTTTCCTTGTTGCGTGCCAGCAAGTCGTGAGGCGTAATTAAAGAGTTTATTTTATGATTTGCGGTTCGTTGTTGTTGCTGCTGCCGCTGCTGCTGCTGGGTGGCCAACTTGATTTTCCAGCTGAGCATCTTTTTTCCCAAGGTGCCTTAAGCTAGTTGGGGCACATAGCCTTTGACGTTGTCATCGCACTTGTCAGCAACACGACATCAACATTGTGCTTCGTCCTCGTCCTCATCCACGTTGTCCTTTGCCAGCGCCCCGGGGCGCACTTGGTCTCTGGGTATCTGTCTATCGTCTGTAGCTTGTTTACTTTGCCTTATTGAAAAGACATCCTCGACAGCACTAATTTTAACTAAATAACTTTGACGACGACCTGGCTTAAACCTTTTTTTTGTTTTTCGCCCTCGCTTAACCTTTGTTTAACCTTCACATTTGGCTAATAACACATAATCCAAGGCAAATCATATTTGTTTAGGAACTGGTTGGTGGACACATTCAAATACTAAAATGCTGATCCTTTTTAAAGGCTTGTGTTTGTATATTTAATATATTCCAGGCACATATGGCGTCAAAAATATCCTGTTGGCGACCCCCTTAGAAGTGTGTCCCTAAATGCTTTAATTAAATGAAATCTCATGGTTTTTGTAACGGCGTCCGGACGTTCGGACGGCTCCGTGCGTTGACTCCTTGTGGTGGCACCACGTTTTACAGTTACACGCACAACTATGCGATGCTGCTGGTGATGCTGGTGGAGGTCTCTGGCATTCAAAAATTGAAAAACCAAAATTTAAGCTGGCCAGCTTTTTGAATTTATGACCAAATGGCGCAAACACACACACACACATATACACAGAATACGCATGGGAATGAATGTAATATAGAGTGGAATGGCCAGAGATGGTCGGGGTGGGGGATGGTTTTTGGTAAGGGATGCAGGGTGGTGCGTAACTGAGTGGGAATTATGTGTGTAGAACACGTAATGGCATGAGAAATGAGCATATATTATAAAAGAAAACTTCACAGAACCGACATATTTAGTTTAAATAGTTTGATAAATTGCCCAGTTTTGGCATGAATGAGCATGGGACAACTATTTGATGATACGCGAGGGCTGACCTATAATTAGTCTGTCTACATTTTTAAAGCAGGAGAACCAAATCGAATCATATTTCGGTTCCGGTTCCGAAACTTATGTTTCGGCAAAAGGTTTTTAGTTCGGTATAGCGACACGATGTTTCGATTCCTATCGTTTCCTAAAAAATCGGCTCTTTAATATAGTCTTTTTAAAAAGTCCACAGCATCGGTTCTGGTTCTGAGTTTTAATCGGTGCTTTCTTAATTGTTTCAACCGTTTACTTTATTTAAGGAATAAGGCTTCACTCAGGAACAAGGGAAAACTACTCGTCGCTGTGCGGTCGCCAACCATTATTCCAGCAATGTTGTCAACAGCAGGCGCATTAAATCTACGCACATGCTCTTCAGCTGGTGTTTTATCAAGATTGATAACAATAGCGTGATTGTCACTTTACAATTCGTGCATGTGCTTATTCAAAAGGGAGTCCAGCTGGCCGATAATGCGCCTGGAGTTAGGCGAATTGAGGTTATTGTTGCCGCAACGTGCATCCACACGATTGACGTCCTCATCGCCCACAAAGTAGATTTGTAAAAATCTATGTGGTTCGTTTGGCATTGGCAGCAATACTTTATGGTACACTTGGCCTTTGATTTTGAAAGTTGAATTAAATTGCTGACCAATTCCGCTGTATTGTGCATTATTTCTGTTGCTCCGAATGAAGTCATTTGAAAGCATGAATTAAATCTACGAATGTACTTCAGAAGCAGGTTTGAATCTGGATACGTGCCGATAAGCAAGCCGTTCAATGGTTCTGGTGGCGTCTTAATTTCCGGTAGTTGCACTCTTCCTGATGCGCAACACATCCCGGTGGAAACATTTTTGAATTTGAGCGCATGACAATTGGGAAATTTGGGACTTTGTCCATAGCACAAATCAGGCTCATACTCGAATGCGAGACGCGGGAGCGAAGCAGATGTAAATGCTCGATGTACTTGTTGGTGTTCTCGGTCAATTGTTCTGCGTGTGCTAACATCTGTCCGACGCGCTTGTCTCTGTTCCAATGATTGTTCTTGATTTCGGAAAGCTCGTGGCTCTTGTGATTGAGAAAAGCGCAGTTGCGACATTCTGACACTCGAAATTTCATTTATTTCATGTAATTGTTGATCTGTTCTGGCTGCCCCAACATTTCGCATGTGTGTTGTTGCAATCGTTCGTCGGCTCAAATAGCCACACCTAAGTATTGCTGGCATTGCTTACTGTGACACACACACACACACACACAGATAGGCCAAATTGAAACGATTAATGAAAAACGATATTCCGATAACGATAACGATTTTCATAATAATATAGCACAGAGTGACACAGATGAGCAGCCTGCTGCGTCCTCAATTCAAAAGAATGTTCTGCAGAGGGACACCCAAATCACCTAGCGGTACGGAATATAGTTAAAAAGCTATTTTACAAAAAATTTCATTAAAATCGGTCAAGCCGTTTCGGAGGAGTTAGATATATAGTTCGGAGAGTAAATATTAAATACTGATAAATGAGATATGGCAAAAAAATATATATCATTTTCGATTACCATCGACCGATAGATAAAGCGTTCGGCCACTGCGAGCGAGGCGAGCGAATGCAATTGCATTGCGAATGCAGTTGTTGTTGTGTTCGAATTTGCAATAGACATAGGAGAGAGAGAGCGAGAGAGAAGGAGAAGAGAGATACATGTGAAATTGTTGTTGCAAATCATTCGCTCGGAATGAAAAAGAGGAGAGAACGCATATGAATTGGTTTTTGCTCTACGTAGTCATAAGGCATCCGTAAGATCTATACGTGCCAGTTATCGCTTTGCGTAAAACAACAACGAATGCGCGGCTTACGGAATGGGTTTGGGCACCCCTGGATTAATGCATTTAATTGTACATTAAAACTAATTATTTTGTCATTAATTACATATTAGTGCTGTGCTTGTGTAAAGTCTGCCGAACAAACTTTGCACACACACAGCAAAATACATAGTTGGTCCACATTGCAAATTTCCTCTCAAATTTCACTGACCGTTAATCATCTTTGTGAGTCTTTGGTAAAGCCATATACTCAAAAGCAGGACACTGTGATGCTGAACTGCATTGGATTTGCAGAAAGCCTACATTGCCGTATTTCGAATCCACAAGAAGTTCGAGCATTTATTGTAAATGTATTGGTACTATTGATGGCAATAATTGCAGGATACGAGCGTTGGCCAAAGCGTGGTCTACCTTTCAATTACAAAGGTGACAACTCCATGATTTAAATGCCTATGTGTAAACTCGACTGCGGATCTTTCGCTAGCTCCTGCTAAAACTCACACTTCAGCTTACAAATTGCATTCGTATGATTCCACAAGTACTCCGCGGAATGCACGCTGTCAACAACAAAATGGCAAATTTACAATTTGTTTAAGGTGTGACTTTTCGTACTTACGATAGAAATCCTGAACAAAAAACATAACCTTGGATTGGTCAGGTAACAGCCCCAACCTCAATCCTGTAGAGAATATCTGGGCCATTATGAGTGCCAAAATAGGAAATCGGAATCCAAAAATTATTGTTAAATAAAGGGAAACTATTAAAAACTATGGTTTGGGGTGAATATCTGAAGGTTCTATACTATTTAATGTCCCATAAGGTCAAACGAGTAATTAATTAATGAGTATTGCTGTTGTCATTGGGCGTGTTTAGCAGAATAATTGATCCCTGAGGAGGTATCACAAAAAAATTATGAATAAAATAGTTTCTGCTGAGCGAAGTGCTACGTTTTTAACAACGCCCAGAGGCGATGAATTTTGAAAAGGCGGCGTAGCGCTCCGTGTCAACATAAATTTTGCATCTACGAAGTCACAATTAGGCTTAATTATATTTTTGAATTTATTATAGTTATTTACAGCCTGCTTAGGGTTATTGCTGGTTCGAGGTCAATGTTACAAATTTTCTTTTTTTTGTCATTATGAAATATTAGGTCGCTTGTGTCTAAGACTCGTCTTATATAATTTTTTGGCAGTGTTCACTATCATGTGTTTTGGATGACTAGAATAATAATTAATCATCCTCCCAGATGCCATCGGTTTCTGGTACCAATCCAGTTTAAGGTTGTCTTCCACTCTGTGAACAACTAAATCTAGGAATGGTAACTGGCTGTCCTTTTCCAACAGTAGCGTAAACTTTATATCCCTATGATATGAGTTTAATATTTCTATGGTATTCTCGATTTGGTCCTCATTTACTATGGCAAACAGGTCATCAACATACTTGCTGAGCTTTCTAACAGCCGATAAAAAAGCTTATCTTTGCAATCAATGCACAAAATGCGCATATTGTTACCGATAGCATGCCTATCGATACACAATTACTGTTGGTGGGAGCAATATCAGTTCAAAGTAGCATACTATTTCTTGGATACATGCTCCTCTATCATCATTCTTCAAATTGTCTATCATGATACCGCATCACTCGAGTTCAGCAGAAGGATTAGTGGAAATTTATACTTGATCAGGGAGCAAGTTGTTCTGCTGAACAAGCTTATTATTTTATAGAAAATAAAGTAACTCATTGGAGAAATCTTAGTTTTGTCATTTTTTTAATTAAATAGAATTTTTTCTCTTTTTTAGTCAAATTTTTTAATAACAACTTGTTTTTTGTTTTTTTTTTACTGTTTCATCTTATTTGTCAGCAACTTACGATGTACTGGAAAAGTTAAATGTTCGTATAGTATAATTTATTTTTGGATTAGTTAGTGTTAGATGTTAGTTGTTATGGCTGGTTCAGAAACGTCGTCTTGGAAGTTGCCAAGGGAAGATTCTCAAAAGTCTTCTTCTGGCTTTCACACCATTTATGCTTCTTCTGCGAAGTAGTTGCCTTGCTAGCCGATTTGGGTGTCCTCTGAGTCTCTCAATGTAGTCCGCAGTATGTTTAACAATTACGTCGCCTATCATTGGGACATTTAGTTCCTGTTCCACATATACCAGTCTCCCGATAGTCTGCGCAGTACTTTGGCTTGGAAATAACACCTAGGCAATAGCGAATTGAAAAAAAAAAAATGTTTTCTAATTATATGACTGTGATATACAATTTTTGATGCACTTTTGTTTGACTCATTGACAAACAAAAGAATAAAACAACATTTGGGGAAACCCCAATCTAGAAATGGCACAAATGCATAAAATGTGAAAGTGCGGTTTTTTTTTGTCGCTGGGTGTATATTTCGAGCTTTGTGCAGCATTCGATGGCCTTCAGTAAAAGCAGTAAAGTAAACTTTTCCGCAAATTGTGTTTGTTGGCACAAAAGTTGACATATTCGGAGCACACAAAAACTATGTTGTTTACCCTTCTGCAAAACGAAGCCTAATGATGTGACTTCAAAATGAAGTTGGTTGCAAAACATTTGTCCAATTCATTTCTATACTAGTGACGCCTTCTTTTAAAAATCCTTTAAAACTTTTTTGTACAGTTAATAAAAGTGTGACCTTTCGTACTTACAATAGAAATTCTGAACAAAATACATATATATGTAGGTGTACCGCTCACATGCACTTAGTTAATGCAACGACTATCGTGTCATATAGTTATTGTCGTTTTTATAGAGATGTTTCAAAGGAACGGTCAAATTAATTGAACTGAAAAAGCAGAAGTACAACTTATAGGAGCGTTTAAGTGACGTAATCTTGGAAAAGAAGACTGCGAACCAATCCAAAACGAAAGCCCTTAAAACCGGTTCGTTTCAAACGGACCATGAACCGAATCTTTTAAGTAAATGACCTTTCGAGCTGCTGGAACTCAACTTTTTAGAAAAGGTTCGGTTCAACAAAATAGCTTTCACCATATTCTTAAACATTTTACTCTAAAATTCCACCCTTAATTAAAGATATTGGTTCGATGTTGGAACATATTTTGAAAATTTTGTATTCCTTTTTTTTTTTTTTCCAATCGGCATCACATCAACTCTGCAATTGTTATTAAGAATTCAACCTCTAAAGTTGTAGACCTTCTTTCTAATTTATGGTTATGCCACTTATTATTGTAGGATATATTGATTCATTGTCTGCTCTTCACATCAAAATTGTCTAGTTACTTCCGCTGTGACATTCTTTGTGCACAGGTATTTTGCATTTGCCTAATGAGTCGGAGATTACCCTCTAAGCCCGAAGCACAAACCTAAAACCAGTTGACCAAAAAGGACACAATCTACCTTTTGGCATACACACGCACAATGCGACACAATTTCAGGGGTGGTTTCTAATCCCAAAACGTAGCAAAAGATACACACACACACACACACAGCCAAACGCATCCCAGAAACAATCCAACACTCACAACATACTCGCTTACATTCTTGCCTGATGTTGGAGAAATCAGGCAGCAAAAATTGTTTGCTTTACCTGTACAACACAGCCGGCAGCGGCACTGACCAGCTTCAGCAGCTGGAACAAAAAGACAATTATTCATGTATGCATGGACTGAGCTCTCAGTTCTCAGTTCTTCAACGGGAGCATTTCACTTTGCATTATGTAAAACATTTTCGCAGGCGACAAACATTTGCATGATTAACCATAATTGAAAATGTGAAAGAGCCAATGTTAAGGCCAACTGACAGGCAGGCAAGGTATGCAGGTAGAAGAGTGCAATTCGATTTATCTACGCATGCCAGGCAGCCAGTTGAGAGTATTCAAACTCATGGGTAATTGAATAAGAAAAACTGCATCTAGCAACTTAGGTAAATCAGTCAACTGAAACTCGGTTTGCTCTTGACTTTGTACTGGGCTAATGTGCGGCTTCCTGTTTAGACGGTTTTTGCTTTAATTAGTTGATCGCACGTGATATGGCCGGCCTTTTGCTACTCCTTCTCCCGGCAGTTACCCTGCTGTTGTTATATTAGCACTTGTCTAGCTTTAAATTGCTTGTAAAGATTATCTATGGAAAACTCACACTCAATTTGCGCCGTCTATTTTAGCATATATAATATAATCTGTGCAAAATCTTAAGTAGCTTACAATGAGGGGCGTTCACTTGGCTTTGCTTGTGGCAAAAGAGCTGCGGCAGGGGCAGGGGCAGGGGCAGGGGCAGTGAAGGTACATACTTGACTACAAGCGCAATGACCATCTATCCTTGTAAGCCAAAGGATACATAAATTGCAGACGTGCATAGACCAGAGACAAAATGGTCGGCAAAAGCACAGCTGTTGCCTACAAATCTACAAGCAATTTCAGTTCAAGTGAAATAACAATAATACCCTCAACCCACACACACACTGACAGACATACACACTTACCAACAGTTGTTGCTTCCGCTTCATGTCGTTGTCACTCGTCGTCGTGTCTGTTTGGGCATCCTTGTTGCTGTCGTTCCTGGGGCTGTTTGTTTGTAATTTGAGGCGCGCTTTTAGTTAATTGTGGCAGCAGGACATGAACATTTTGACTATGCCCAATAACTAAGCCCCTTTCTGCCCACAACTTACAAATACTCGTTGGGCCACAGGACACATTTGCTTCTCGTATATCTTGGTTTTTGATCGCTCTCTTAGGGAGGGCTTTTTAAGCAGCACTTGTTACCATCAGCTCTCAAGCATATTTTAGTTAATTAATTTTGTGGTTAAGTGCAGAGGCAAATTGTCTGGCCATATTATCTCTGATGTGATATGATTTTGATTTGCAAGTGATGTGTGCAATGTTCACTTAATTGCATTTGCATTAGAGCAGCCCAGAGAATAGGAATCATATTAACTGCATCCGAATGTTGGAGGCATGCCAAATAACGCACAAAAATATACTTTCAAATATATCAAATTGAAATTTGTGGTTTTTGGTATTAATTCAATAGGATGTTAAGCTTATTCACACAAGACATGCCAAAAGGGAACTTGGCTTTGAATATATTTGATTAAATCAATTTGAACTGACTCGTAAAATATTCAAGAAAAAATATTAATTGTGTACAAATTGTGCTTTTTAGAATTCAAACCAAGGTTGTAAACTAAATTTTTGGTGAAGGTTCGGTCCGGAGGTTCGAACCCGTGGTAAAGTCTAAGGTTCGGTTCGCGGACCGGTTATAAGTGAACCCAAGGTTTTGGTTCGATTTCGGGGTTATAGGTTGTTCAATAGTTGAGTCTAGAAATATGTTTGATCAGGAGGGCGCTTCTAGATTACCAAACTATGTATATGAGTCGTCAAGTCGACTGAACCGCATTCCTTATTGTTATCATTCTTAGGGGTTCTAAAAAGTCTTTCAAAAGTGACTGGTCTTTGAATTTTGGAAGCCTCACCTTCTACGTACATAGCCAGCCATCATTTTATAAAATTTCTGATCACAGTTGAGTCTTTTTTGAGTCCTCTGTCTGATTTAAATAGTCATAAATGATATTTTTGTTGGGAGAATATGATGCCCAAGCCGAGAATCTTCTTAAAGAGTTGTTTATAGCCCGTTTTTCTCAGTCTCTCTTAGGGATGAGCGCTTATAACTCGTAAGCAAATGCGAGCTGCGACATTTAGCGTACAGAGTATGTTATTGTCGGGCTTGACCGACTTTCTTTCTTGTTTTTTTTGTATACAGGTGTTCGATGCGTGTTCAGGCTCAAATATTTGAAGGGTTCGGTTCATGGTCTGGTTCGAGGAAACCGGAAAACCCGAACCGAACCGGTTCTTAGGAACCGGTTTGCAGCCTTGATTCAAACTTAATTAAATCATACAAAAAGTTACAATATTGCTGGTAGTATCTCTCTTGATAATGCTGCGCAGCATAGAAAGCTAGATTACAGTAGCGTATTGTACAGTTTCGTTACTGGTGACAAGTTCAGTAAGGTCTAACAATCGACTATATTTGGGCACCAATTCTTTGGTTTTGTTGACGTGTAGCTCATTAGTTGATGTTGATGGTGTTGAACGCTTTCTCGATCCCCTTGGAACATTTTCTAACACTCATAAACTCTTGTTTTCAATAGAGCTAAAATGAAGAGTAGATAAAGGGTGATTTTTTAGTAGCTTCCGGATTTAAAAAAAAAAAAAAAAAAAAATACAATAAATTAAGAAAAATTTATGAAATCTTTATTTGCGTTGATAGAACAATCCATATAATTTAATGTTTAAAGATGATTTCGCCTCAAATGGTTCATATGCTGGGTCCAATTTTGTCATACTCTCTCTAACATATCGGCCGGTATGTTACGAATAAATTCTTCAATATTGGTTTCCTGTGCGTCAACTGTTGCGGGCTTTTTGCTATATACATGAGTCTTAACATAGCCCCACAAAAAATAGTCTAAAGGCGTTTTATCGCACGATCTAGGCGGTCAATTGACCGGCCCCAAACGTGAAATAAACTGTTCACCGAACTCGCCTCTCAATTGGGCCATTGTTTCGCGTGCTGTGTGGCATGTGGCACCGTCTTGTTGAAACCACATGCTAGCCAAGTCCAGGTCTTCCATTTTGGGTAAAAAATAGTTTGTAATCATCTCACGCTCTTCACTCACAGTAACGTTCCTGCCTTCGTCAACTTTAAAAAAGTACTGACCAATGATACCAACGACCCATAATCCACACCAAACAATGCATTTTTCGAGATGCATTGGCAGTTCTTGCAATGCTTCTGGCTGCTCTTACAAATACGGCAATTTTGTTTTTTCACGTATTCTTTCAACCAGAAATGAGCTTCTTCGGTGAACCCATTTTTCCGATCAAAGAAAAATGGATCTTCATTCAACATTGCCAACGCCCATTCACCAAAAGTTTGCCGTTGTGGTAGGTCGTATGGCTTCAATTCTGGTACCAGCTGTATTTGAAAAGGTTTTATACCCAAATCCTTTCGCAAAATTTTCCACGTAGTGGAGTAACAGAAGCCCAATTGCTGCGAACGTCGCCGAATCGATAATTCACGGTCATTAACAACAATGGCATCCGCCAGTGTTTCCTCTGTCCACACTCTATGTATGCGCGTGTTGGTTTAATGTCCAATAATGTAAATTTGGTGCGAAATTTTGTCTCAAGATTCCCACCTCAGAAGGTCGCCCAAACTGACCATAAAATGGAAGAATGGCATGATGCACTTTCTTAACCGAGCATGAATTTTGATAGTACAAATCAATAATCTGCAAGCGTTGTTCGTTTGTAAGTCGATTCATGGTTAAATTATCGACCAAACTGAACATGTTTGACAGTAAACAGCTGAGTTGCCAAAAACAGTGTGTATATACATTGTTTCTAGCTACAGTAACATTTGTATTCAAAATCTTCATTAATAATATTTTTCATATATATTATAGCACCCTCAGTAAATCTAGCCAGATACTTCCATCCCATTTCTCCATTCAAGACCATGAATACCTCTTCTGCTGTAAGCTTGCATTTCTTGAACCAACGCAGACGAAATTCCCTAAGAACAGGGCTTCGTCCTACAAAATGCAGTATGTCTTTCAACTCCTTGCTGTTACATAGTGAACATATGCCACCGTTAACAGTCCTTCTTCTTCCGTCTCGCCTTCATTATCCATGTTATGTTCCTTTGTCGGAACATACTTTGTTGTAGTATGAAAGTCCTACCTTATGGTTTAAATCTTTATATATTCTCACTGCGCTTCCTGCGGCCTTGAGTAAGTGTTGCCTGCAGCTCTCTTCTTTTCGTACAGTGAGAAGCTGTATGTTGCCTTCGATCCATTCGGCATGAGATACCTTACTCTCTTGTCTGTCTTGAAGTTTAGATAACCATCCCAAGTTATTGCGCTTCATTTGCTTAGCCAGTATATGCGGGAGTCGAGATTCTTCATACTCAAATAGTGCTCGTGCCACGTATTTAAGATGAAGAGTTAAGCTGTAAATGTGCCCATCTTCAAGTTCCGCCTATATTGCTAAGATATAATTCGGAGTACAGTCTGGCAGCTTAAGTATCCTCTTAATGAAATATCGTTGCAATTGATCTGCCTCGTCGCTTATTACTCCTCCCCTTATTTGAGCTAAATAATATTGCACTGTTCTGCTTTGAATATTTTCCATTTTGCAGCTAGGTTAAGGGTCTCGTTTGTTTAAAAAATTTGCCCACGCTGAGTTTATACTCGCCTTTGCTTCTCTCGTTCTTGCGGCCACATGTTTTTTGAAGCTTATTTTCAATCATTTTTTTCAATCATTAGTTGAAGCGTTAAGGGATTGTCCGCTACGATGACAATATCGTCTGCATACAATAACAGCCTTTTGTTGGTGTTCTCAATATACTGGTCACCTCCTATGTGCTCGTAAAGATTGTCCAGGTACAGCGAAAATAGCAATGGTGACATCAGACATCCTTGTTTCACTCCGTTCATTGTTTGAAACCGCTCCGAGAATTCGTCTCCTGTACAAAAAGGACAGTTCGTTTGCGAGCATACTATTTCTTTAAGCCGTATCATCTTACTGGACACACCTTGTCGTTGTAGCTTGTATATAAGAAGTTGACAAGGTACTCGGTCAAACGCAGCCTTGAAATGCACAAAGTAAGCATATACTTTTTTCTTTTCAAACTTGATTCGAACAATGGAGGCCAAGTTGAAAATGTCAACCCAGCATTTAATTCGTTTATTTTATTGTACTTTTCTACCTAAATTGTTTGCCTGATCGTAGGTGTACTCATTGGAAGCTTCGCTGGACAATATTTAAAAGAGATACCACAATAGTTGACTGGATTCCTTTTATTATCATATTACTTTAAGATTTTACTAATAATTAAACTTTTTTCAAGACAGTTGCTATAGAGTTCTATATCGTATATGATTATATACAACTCTCTTCAAGCAGCTCAAATCCCAAAATGAATAATTTCAATTTTTCCAGATTTGGATACGTTTCTCATGCTTATTCTTTCATCACAAAGATTGTGGGGCCGGCAGAGTTTACTCAATGTTCATTCAAAAGTTAATCAAACTTCCTCCACCCCCACCTCAACTGGAAAAACTCAATGAATGATTCCATTTCCCATGTGTCCTGAGTAGATGCTTTCCTTTACCCCTGACCGACTTGGATATACCCTTTATTCCTGGAAAAATATGTTTAATAGTTCATTAAAAAGAAATTTAGAATATCTAACTTGGAACAAGAATGTTCGATATCAGAAGTACGTTAATATTTTTAATCCAAGAACGAATTTCTTGTTTCAATTATGAACATTTTATAACGATTTAAACGTATAGTCTGAAATAACTATCCTCACAGCACTCGCCTAGGAAAAACAAATAAAGAACGAATTTAGATAGATTTGGTGAAAAACATTATAAAATTTCAAGAATGAATAAAATTTTTTCGTTCCACCTAGTATGCCCTTATGTTAAAAAACAGCAGAGCATTAACATTACTGTTAAGATATTAACAGCGCATGCTGGTCCCAAATATATGACAAAAGTTTCGTTCCTTAATGAAAAGCTTAAAAGTATGCTACGTTTCTTTTAACAACTCGAGCTGAAATCAAGCTCAAAAAAATTGATTAAATCTCGACATTCGGATTGAAATTTAAAGTACGAAAGGATTGGAACAATCCTTAAATTCGTGTTTGAATCCGAAAAAGCTCATTTCAAGTACGGATCGTACTTTAAAATCAGTTAATTAAAGCAAGTTCGAAATTCCAATAGCAAAAAAGCAAATAGCAACAGAAAGCAAGTTTCAAAAACAAAACCATGGCTGCAAACCAGTAAAATTTTGATCAAGGTTTGATCCGAGGGTTCGAACCCGTTGTAAAGTTTAAAGTTCGGTCAGCAGACCGATTCCTGTACTTATTGTTTGCCTCTACTTTCGGTTAAAATTTAGTCCTTTGTTTGATCAGGACCCACTAAAAGGTTTTCAAAAGAGCTAGTTGTTAGAATTTTGGAAGATGGCCTCACATTTTACGTACACAGCGAAAAAAATTAAGAAACATTGGACTCAAGATAAACCGACATTATCAAAAATAGTATAAGAAACAGTCAAGAACATTGAACACATTTGTCCTCATAAAAGTTGAGAATATTTGGTTCTTGTTTTGAGTTGACAACAAGTTTATTTCTGAACAGGTTTATCCCCTCTGTGTACAATGTACTTAAATGTACGAGATTTTCTTTCTCATGTTCCACTTTGACTTGTGTTTAAATCGGAATATGGATTGGATTTCTAAAACTCATCTGTAATTATCATTTCAACCTATTGTTTACCGTTAAAACATGTTTTCCGGTCATAATATTAAGAAATTTACTAAAGTTCTTAAGAAATTGACTTAAATGATTGTTTAAAACCGAACTTTTTTTTGTATACATTAGGTCCGCTTCGCGTTAGGGCTCGGGAGGTTAAGTATTTGAAAGGTTCGGTTCATGGATCAGTTCGAGGGATCCAAAAACCCCGAGCCGAACCGGTTCTTTGAGGTTTGATTCAGGACTAGTTTGCAGCCTTGAACAAAACTAAGAAAATCACTCGCTAATACAGTCTGGCTAAATGGGCACGCACACATACACAAATTCTTTAGTCTACTTAGGATTATTTTGTTGTGTCGGTTTTTATCACTAACGTTACCTTAAAAATTCGCTACCAGTTATAGCACTTCCGACATCAGAAGATTGCTGCTGAATTGCGGTCGATGGGGCAAGTCTATTAAAGAAAGAACCGGTAAGTTCTTTAGAAACGGCAATCAGCCTCCATTGTGATGTTGTTTGTGTCCGGTTTTTACCTCGACCTGTATCGATCTCAATTTTAAGTCGGGAATTCTTACACCAAGAGATCAAATCAAGTACAAAAATCGAGCTTAAATCACAACTGAGGGATCAAGTCAAGTTCGAATATCTTGAGGTAAAGTAAAGCTCTACCGAGCTAAAGTCGGGGATCAAGACAAGAATTCCGATATTAAGAAATCCTTACTCAAGTCAATCCTTTCGTACTGGGCTTGGATAAAAAATCCGGCATTAAATGAATTTTAACAACTATTTTAGTCCAAATATCTCGGTCTCTGAAATCTAGATGTTTATACTATTAGACGGATATGGCTATATCGATTCGGCTTTTAAAGCTGACCAAGAATATATATCGGAGATGCTTGCTTCTGCCGTATACTCTTAGTATACTCTTTTTACTCTACGAGTATCGGGCATAAAAAATTACAAATTAGGCCAAAATGTTAAGTGCAAGCTCTCATTACTTATTGAAGCACTTTAAAAAGTTACAGTTTTGCCTCTTCCTCTCTCTCCTTGGCAAGCAATATTTTGTAATTATGTACGGCATATGCGCGCGTATTTCAACAACTTTCAATACAAGAGTAGGCAGCAACCCTCAAGGGCGGCAAATGGATTCAATTGGGGTTAAAACTTATTGAAGCACAAAATGCCCAGCACTTTTGTTGGGCGTAAAAAGCAAAATTAATTGAGAACCTCTACTCCATATGTATGTAAGTGTGTGTGTGATTGTGTGTGTGTGTGTGTGAAGCTGCCTTGTCTATCTTTACACTTGTCCAAATGGCATGCAAATTTATGAAAATGAATACTACAATTGTGATCCAAGATGTTCTTCCAGTTGTTGTTGCTGTTTTTAACATTCATTTAAAGGCCACCACCACATGCAGTCACAGACCCACTTGACCACTTGGGCAACGTCCAGCTTGCCTGCCCCCCATTAGTCATCTTTGGCTAAACGCTGTTTGAGTTTTGTATTACTCCTCCTCCGTTTCGTTCTTCTTTTATTGGGTTTCCCTACTCTCCTCGAGTCCACTGATTAGCGTTTTGCATGCAAAATGCATAAATCACCCGAGCGAGTAGACCCACTGCTACCCAGAGAGCAGCTTCCAATTGCAATTGCCGGTCTGCTGCGGCGACGATGTTGACATTTTTATTGCCTGAGAAAATAGAATATTTTTTTTTTCTTTTTTTTTTTTGCTCTGCCTTGTGCATTTGGTTGTTGTTAGTAAGAGATTTAGCTGCATAAATTTTAGTTTTTATCGCAACTAAATGGCCGCAAATGCTCAGCGGTTGATATTTTCAGTTAAACAAAATAAATAGTCAATAAATAAAAAAAAATAAAGTCCTCACAGTGGGCGTTTGACTCTCATAAAGACTAAAAATGGTCGTTTCAAATAAGTGTGTACATAAAATGACCCTGCCAGTGCAACAAAAAACCATAAAAGCATGAATCATGCGGTTAAAAGAAAAGTTTGTTTTCTTATTCTCTTAAAAGAAGTTAACTGACTGTTAAATCTATCAAACTGTTAAAGTCTTGTACTCAGAACGACAGAAAATTCGAAACACTTTCTAACTATGAAATCAAATTATATGAAATAATGTGACGAAAGGAATGTTCTTTCGTTCTGAGTATGGGGCTTAAAGTAAGTTTAGATTTCTCTGATTGGATAAAGTAAAGTTTAAAGCAAGACAAAGAAAACATTTGGAAAATTTCAGTATTTGAAAAGTGTTTTCAGAAATTTATTTTTAAAATACACCAGTTCCTCGCTTAAAGGCCTAGATACGTTCCCAAAAAGTTTGAAGTAAAGCCGTACAACGAATCAAATACTTTTATACAAATCTATACAACTTCAGTTTAATCCAGTGGTATCCAAACTCACACAATCAAGCTTTGAGCTTGTGTGCTTAGCAACGAAACACGAAGTAAACAGGTTGACATTTCAGCAAAGATCTATATGAAAATTCAACAATAACTGCAAGCCAATCTTCCCGAAAATTCAGCCCCCTGGGGTAAAGGGGCTGATCAAGGGAAGTGGGTAGGAAGTGGATAGAAAGTGGGTGGGAAGTGGATAGAAAGTGGGTGGGAAGTGGATATAAAGTGGGTGGGAAGTGGGTGTTATATTGGTTTCATACTGATAAAGGCGATACTGATGGCGGCGCAGCGAAGCGCTACGGGTTTTATGCTAGTATATTTTATATATAATTATATTATTATACTCTGTATCAAAGGTACACCGAGTATATTAAGATTGTGCAAAAGTATCTAACAGCCAGAAAAAATCATCTCCTATAAAGTATAATGTATATATATTCTTGATCAGCATTAGCAATCGAGTCGATATATCCATGACCGTCCGTCCGTCTGTCTGTTCGTATCTACGAAAAGATCTCAGAGATGGTAAGAGATGGAGGTTTGACATACATATATGGGACATTAACTTCTTATACTTGCAGGCAGATCAAGTAAAAAAGTCATATCTCCCACAGTTTTGCAGATAGATGGTTCGTACCTTATAGAGATATTCAGTAATTAAGATTATTTATCGACTTGCCGAAAAAGTTATAAAGATCGGATGAACTATATTCAAGTTATGACCAAAAGAAACTTACTTCCCCCACCCTGGCATTAGTGGCGTCATCTATTGGTCAGTTATGAAATTCCCTCATTGTTCAGTGCAAGTAGTGGTGCCATCTATTGTTCAGTAGCGCTGATTTCAGCTGCTACTCCAGGTACAGAGTATATTACAGTCGGGCTTGACCGACTTTCTTACTTGTTTTTCTAAATAAAAACGCTAAATGAAATTTAAGATTGAAATGCCCCCAAAAAAAATGTAAAATATCTTCCTTTTCTTTGAAGAGCTTTAATTAAACTGCTTAAACCGAAACGCTAAAGTCTACGGAACTTAATAAACTGCTACCTACTGGAGAAGGTGAAAAACTACTAGAAAAGCAAAAGCCAAGGCTTAAAAAGTAATAAGGAAAAGACTTTTACTAATTGAGGCCAAAAGCGGCAGGCAGACAAGCAAAGCAAAAATTATGAGCACGAAAAGAAAATAATAATTTCATTTTACAGCAGCAGTAGGGAGCAGTTGGGAGCAATCCACAGGCATTGCTGCTTGGGCTGCCTTGGCCTTTTCTTAATAGCCGTCAAGATTCTTGGAAAAAATAAAGCAAACGGTGCGGTGCTGCGCTGCGTTGCGCTGCGCGAACCCTTTTCTCAAGCTCCAAATGCGCGCAAGCGTTGAGCTGTGAAAAGGCAAGAATAAGGAGCAACAGCGAGAGGCAGCCAAGTGAAGTGGCGTGTGGCGTCGGCGTCGTCAGGTTGCTGCTGCTGTTGCAAAAAATGCGTTCTAGTTAATGTTGCATGCATTTATAGCAAATATTTCCCATGCCCAGACCCAGGCACAGGCCCACGCCCGCCTTAGCCTGCCCACAATTGCTAATGATGCTGCAGCAGCTAGGTCCCGGCTGGGGATGTGCGGCGTCTACGGTCTAGCTTGCTACTCGTACTTTCTTGGCGCTCTTGTCATTAAGCTGCGCAACATTTACAGTTCTTGCCCGTTGGCTGGGCTGGCTTACTGCTTTTCGATTTAACTGCTGATAGCTTTTGAAGTTAGAGTAAAGTTACGTAGTGCACTTGGCGCACACTTATCTATCATTATCATCAGCATCCAACTACACACTCACACACACACACACACACACACACACGAGGCGTCGTGGCAACTTTTCTATTACGCTGCAAACTGCACTTATCGTCATCATCTGCAGCAGAAGCAGCAACAGCAGCAGCAGAGAGTGGAGTACGTCCACTCTAATCACTATATGCATCAGCTAGATGGCATTAGTTGGACTGCTGGGGATGCTACTTGAGTTGTTGCTATCTCCAGCTGATGATGACGACGACGACGACTTGGACTGGCAGCTGTTGATTCTGCCTGCTGCTTGCCTTAATTTTTTGTTGCCAAACGCCTGCGGCCTGATTTTGTATATTTTTTTTGTTATGAATTTGCTGGAAAATTGCAATTTTATGTGCAATTTCTTGTTGCCAACCCATTTTGTTGTTTTTGCTGCTGTTATTAAAATAATCTAATTGCTTATTAAATCATCTTTCTTCCCCTTCTGTCTTTCTCTCTTTTTAGGTAAGTTTGAAGATCTGAGCCCTGGTCTAATAAGTTGGTTGCTGCCGTTACCTTGCACAGTTTTATTAACCGCTGTCAAATTAAATGAAATTTACACTTTACCGTTAAATTGCCAGGTACGTTGGAAAATTACATCGCCAAGTCCATAAATTTTTACTGCGCGCTTTGTGTACATTTTAAAGTTGCCCCTTTTGGCTGCATCCGATTTTGACACAATTTCATGAAAAATATGGAAAACTCTCAATGTATTATGCATTTTGCTAACAAATGGGCGGTCATCCCTTCCAGGCGGCTGCCACATGTACTGAAATAGAGAAATGTTGCTGTTGTTGTTGTTGTTCTTGTTGTAACCCCTTTCATGCAACTGGTTTTTATGCATGGAGCGAAATCGAAAAAGGCTTACAGCAAATATAAACAAATTCAAAAAAGTTGAACAAACTTTGGTTTGTGCCAGCCTTCAGGGTTGGAGGTTGTACCAAAAAAAAAATGAAATAATTTTAATCAACGAATACAACAACAAAAATAGTACGGGAATAGCTTAAGCTGAGATAAGTCGTCAATTGAATCCCCTTCAACGAGTGAAAATTGGTTTTGATGATGGACTAAAAGTCCAACAGAGTTTATGGTTTTGATTTGATTGATGATAACAGGGCAAGTGTAAATGTATTATAATTAAAATTATTGTTATATAAACTTTGTTACATAAAATTGGAATTTATTCTGTCATTTGTTGGTTAATGTGACAGACCCTTGTCTATATAGAAGATGTGAAATATTCCTTTTTTTTATAAAAAACTTTGTATAAAAAAACCCCACCATGAACAACACAAAAGTGTTTATTACTATCATCAATTGTCAGACCGATAGATAAGACAGCCTTCCGTTTTGTATCAAACTTTGGAAATTTAATGTAGAAGAGCACTACTGTTGACGTAGATGGCTTGTTTAAGTTTTAGGTAGTATTCGATAGTTTGGAATATGTTGAACTTACTTTTTCAAGTCTAGTGTTAGTTAGTTTAGAGCAGAACGGGAACGCAATAAAACTCTCTTTCGTCTCTCTGAGCGAAGTCACCCCGTTTCGCTACCCTAGCTTAAGATGAGCTTTAGAGAAATTATCTTGAAATATAAAACTAGCTGTCGTAAGCCTTTGAAAACGAGCGCAGCTTCTTATTTCGCCTTGTCGTTGTCGTCGATGGACTATAAAAACTCTTATA
The DNA here is from genome assembly GCA_037044535.1 of Lordiphosa magnipectinata. Classification (NCBI taxonomy): domain Eukaryota; kingdom Metazoa; phylum Arthropoda; class Insecta; order Diptera; family Drosophilidae; genus Lordiphosa; species Lordiphosa magnipectinata. Next base: position 211,976 of record JBAMBO010004034.1, read on the forward strand.
GCTTTTCATGGCGCCCGAGCAGGGACAACGACAAGGTGAAATAAGAAGCTGCGCTCGTTTTCAAAGGCGCGACCTACCATTACGCTGACTGATTACTTTTGCGCTAACTTTACAAGCCCTAAATCGTTCAGAATAGTTAAAGAAGCGGGATCGTCTGTAAAAAACTCTTATAGATTTTCATGGCGCCCGAGCAGGGACAATGACAAGGCAAAATAAAAGTAGTAGATAATGCAGCGGGATGGGAATCGATCCGCTAATACTAAGGGATGTTTTTTAAATGAAAAGAAAGAAAGTCGTATAATGTTTTTATATATTGTGCATTGAGTTCCAAAATTCCAAAAAAAAAAACAAAATTTGAATAATTGATTTTAGGCATGGCTCGTAAATAACTCTCAACCCTTTTTTCAGTTCGCTCTGCTCACGTCAAAACGGGCTCGGGCTTTCCTCAAACAAATGTGTTCTCACTGTTAAGTGGCTGTGGCTGACCACACAGCACTTATCGGTCTGACAGCAACCGAATAACTGGCCCAACTCAGTCCATTGGTCTTAAATTGCGTGTTTTTTGAAGACCAAACTGTCAAAATGTTATTTGAAAAGGTTGCAGACTCAAGAGTTGCGCCAGAGTTGAACATAAGCAGAGAGAGAGTCTATGCCAGAGAGAACGAGAGAGCGCCAAAAAGACCTAAAAGGAAAATAAAAAAAAAACGAAAAACTGTGTTTCTTTCCTCCCACAACCAAATAGAAGCAGAGAGCGTAGTTAAAGGTTGTTTCGGTACCTCTTTTCAATGTGGTCGCACGAAAGCTGTCGTTTTCTGACAAAGGCAAACGAGGGACCGATTTTTGAGACCTTTGATATTAAGGATTGATTAACAGTATTTAATTTTACACTCATAAAAAAAGGTCCCAATTCGCCCTGCAAACTAAAAATTAGCCTGACTGGTTCACACATCACTAATACGATACAAAACTAGCTCAATTATTGTACATCTCTAACTCACTCAAGCACTCACGCACACATATACACATTCAACTCTTTGCATTCTGTGTTAAAACAAAATGAAATTATTTCTAAATGTTAGGGCGATTTCAACCTTTGACTGAATTTTCTAAAATATAGAAAAGTATTTTTCTGAATGTAGTATATGGAATGTAGTCAGCAGTTTGAAGATGTGTGTGGGTCCAACGTCCAACGAAATGCCGGTACCTCTACGCGTTTCTCATCATGAAACCTTCATGACCTTTAGACCAGCGATGGAATCTCCTATTCACACCGACACGAACCGAACGCTTGCCGAGAGCAAACAGCTTTTTAGTCGTTATTCAGGGTTCGATGAAATAGGTCTCACTTTTTAGCCTCGCTCTTCTTGAAAAACCTTGCTTTACACCTTCGTCAACTGATGCTTGAGAAGCATTTTCCGCATATCCTGGTTAAACAGAATTCGGAACACGACGAGCTTGCAACCATCCGAAGTAAAAAGAGCAATAGAATGGAACCCCACCATATTGGTTGGACACCAGGCAGACTGAAAACGACTTGGCGGTAGAGAGCGCTTGGAGTGAACTCAAAGCAAGAGCAAACATTAGAGTTCGAAGTGAAGAGGAGATATGACCCTCGAGGAGTATAAGGATTCGAAGAAGAAGAGGCATAGCCACATATTTTTTTAAAAGATAGAAAAATAGCGACTTGTGAATGAAAAGAAATGATTTATCAAATGATGTATCAAACCAACCCGAAGCACGACCTAATCCAATGCATTGAAGCCGTAGCTAGTCAGTGGCCATGGCACTTCAAGTCCAGTTTTTCTCCGCCTAGGATTTCTCTGGGCAACTGTTGGTGGGCCGGCAACTGGTTCAGCGTCATCATTGGTTCGCTTGGTTGGCATTGTCTTGGCTGCTACTGCTGCACTTGGCGTTACTTTTGCATTTTCCTTCTTTTTTTTTTTTTGTTGCCGGCTGCCTTTGACCAACAATGAATGCCATGGCGTGTTCGCAGGCTGCGTGCTCTTGCTTTTTGTTGTTCTTGTATCTTTCGCAATGCTTAACAAGTTGTGTGCATTGTTGGGCTACATGTTGTACAATGGTTACACATGTCCAGCTGACCCAGTTCTTTGTTGCTGCACGTTGTAAACTTTTAGTATTTATTTTGCTTTTATGAGAACATTCTATTTTCAGTTTTTGCAGTGAAAATTGAGTTTTGACCCAATGCAATTTGGAAATTTCATAAAGCCAATCAAACTTTCCATTTTAAGAGTTGCTTGGGCGACCTAAACAAACACAATCCATGCAAAGTGTCAACAATATTTTGGGATATGTTCAAACTAAGTATTTGGGTAAATATTTTTGATAAAACTGATTTTCAGCCACGTTTCTAAGGGGGGATGCTGCTAATTTTCGGGGATAACCAATACATCGTGTAAATAAACAACAACAACAATGGCAAATGTTGACACTGAACATGCATGTTCAAGGGAATGACAGAAACCACCACCAGAAAAGTGAAATGAAAAGCGACGTGGCATGTTTTTTTCATTAGGCGTCGTTTATTAGTTTTCCTCTGCTACCCTTAAAGCAAAAACACAAATGTTTCAATGTGATTTTTCCATCTGTCCAGCCATCAATACTTGTCGCACAAATCCTTCCATTCTTCCACCACCAGAAGTGGGCTTCATTTGTTTTCTGTTTAACAGCATTTAGGGATTTTCCCGGCATTTGCCACCCCGAGTTGCTCTCAAGTCCTCCTTAGGCCTCTAATAATATCGTGTGTTGGCCTCTGCTGATTTGTTCAAGGATTAATTTGCTCAAGTTGTCTAGATATATAATTTATTTACTGACCACACGCACAGTGCTAAAACTTTGAGAATGAAAATGTTTAAAAGAATCCCTAAAAGCAATTTCCATGCAGGCTCAAACAATCCCGGCACCAACAAAGTCAATTTACAGCACGAGCCAGTCCCCCCTGCTCCTACACCTATAAAAAAATACAAAATCCAGGCCCGAGCCGAGCTGCCCATAAATCCGTAACGAATCCTTTTGCCGAACACGAAAGGATCTACGCTTCAGTGCATTTTTGATGGACGTATCCGAGCGTAGCATATTGATGGCAAGTTTTGCGCATTTTACGGATATTGCACAATTTTTTTTTTTTTTTTTTTGATTCCCCCCCGTTAAAAAGCCAAAGGAAGAAAAATGATTAATTATCCAAGCAATGGGCGTGATTGAAGGCAATGCAAAGCACTTTTAATTGGCTTTTGAGTCATCGACTAATAAAGATTAATTGTTTTTTAAGAGCAAAAAGGTTGACAGCAACGATAAAAACAAGTAAAAGAAAGGACATGCCATCAACAGTGCCAGGATATGCCAGTTTATCTATGTCAGCGCAGTGGTACGCACTCAATTGGAAGATTAAATGCAAAAGCTCGCACCATACAGTCTGGCTACTCCACCTTCTTCAGCTCCACCCGGTGACCAGTCTGGCCACTTGCACTTCCACTTTAATTTTATGTGTTGGTGTTGTTGTTTACCGCCCATACAATGTGTTATTGTGGCAACAATATGTATCCTTGCTGCAATACTAGCGAGGGTAGTTCCAGGAATACTCCCTGTAGACCAGTGCCGACCAAATGGAGAGGATAAAAAAGTGTGCTTGTGTTGGTGAGCAAGAGAGAGAGGGTCACCAATTAAAATTCTGTTTCAAATTTACTTGAATCAAAGTTCGTGTAACTACATATTTCGTAAATTGTTTCTCTATTTTGGCAATATCGCTTGTGTAAAAAGTGTTTTGATCAGAAGTCGCCATATTCCTATAACAGCTTCGCGTTCTCGACAACAAAAAAAAAGAAGCCTGTCAACGGCTGGCTCTTATTCTCGTTGGTCATCAAACGAGAGAAAATGCTTTATAAGTTGTTTTTGTTCCTCCCCACCAGACCAAAAGTCCGCGCGCGAGTTCGCCAGCGAAACTCTACGCGAATGAAAAACGAACAAAACCTTCGTTTACGAATTCGCCAGACATTCGTTTATGAAACTAGTGTCGCTCAGTTTGTGGCAGGCAAACATTCTTAAACATTCGAAAGTCTTACGAATTTAATTTTTACTCGTTACTAAAATTAATATTTTAGTAAATCTAGAATTACATTAGTTGGGGATGGTGACCATTTTGTTACATCTAATGATTCTTGTTTGGCCGGCTCAAGGTCAGGTGTCTTTTCAGTGCAATTATTTTTCAAAAATAAAACACATTTCTCCTTTTATCTTCCGTCGGGACTCGTCTTCAGGGAGGGCCCAGCGTCCGTTTCGTCAGCTGTGGAGTTGGAAACTAGAAATAATTTTAAATTTTTTTGATAATATTTATTCAATTTCATCGCCTTTCATGTATCTCTAAATAGACGGTTGTCAGACTTCTCTAAAGAGAATCTCTTATCAAGGATAATCTGTCCTATTTTATCAAAGAAGGCTGAATTTTCCAAATAGTTAGAGATATTTGATATGCTATTACACTATTGTCAGAGAGTCTTTTTAGAGATGTATGACAAGTGTTAAGGCAGCTTTAAACAATTAACAAAAAGACAATAACACTTAAGAAAATACTATCATGAACCCTTCAACTACATAAAACAATAATTGTTTACCGATTAATTGTTTGACGCTAGGCAGTTTGCTAAGCCAAATTAGAATGAAGCCGGCCTAAGTATAAGGGCTTCGAATACTGCGACTTCGAATTCGAAGGCGACTCGGCCTCATTTTCTACCTGCTGCTGAGAGAAGAAAGATAAAAGGGAACTCTCAAAGAGTTTTGCCAAAACTAAACAAAATACGAATAATGTTCTTCGCGAAACTTTCGCTCGAAGCGAACCTTCGCTTGTTTGTTGCGTGGGTAGCAGACTCTGAATGTTTGCGTCTGTTCGTGCGGCTTTGTCTACGGTCTCTGTGATTTAGCTTTCTGTCTCGTACTGACTCTCTCCACTAACTCTAGACCAGGAGCCGGCAAAACACACATGCTCATTTTGGCTTTGCTTGTGTGTGTTCAGCCACGAGAAAGCGCGCTTATTTAGCACTTCGTTGTTGTTACAAAAGATAGCAGTATAAGCTCGTATACTGTCGGTGTGTCGACGTCGCTGCCGCTGCCGCTGTTGTATACACTTTAGACTGGGACGTGCCGGACTCTGCTCTAGAGTCTACAAAAGCATCGGAAAAATGAAGAGGACAGAAAAATTAGCTTATGTTGTTGAACAAGAGAGACTGCAGGCAATGTACTTGCTTTTCTGTGCTCACCAAGTTACACAATCGTAAGTTTCGATCGCGTCTACGTGAAAACACTGCTGAAGCCCTCGACTAAGATAGTCCTGTTATTAGGTAAAAGATCAGTGCTGTTTGCTCAAGCAGAGCCACTTTATTGAAATCGAACAATTCTGTAGTACAGAGATTTATCGATCTTTTAGATAAGGAAATGACCACCGAATTCAAAAAGACTTACAATATCTTTAAGATAATACATTCACACTGCAACTATAATCAAAAGCTTACAAAAAAAAACAAGAAAAAAAGTCTGTTAAGCCCGACTATAACATACTCAGTACCAGTTCAGGCCGCCGATCGCGGACATGGCTATATCGACTCGACTGTTGATGCTGATCAAAAATATAAATACTTTATAGCGTCGGAAATGATTCCTTCTCCCTGTTACATACTTTTGCACAAACTTAATATACTCTATGTACCTTTGGTATAGAGTTTAATAATAGCCAAGCTTCCACTTTTACTTTAGCACAAGTTTTGCGATTTCAAATCGGCTATTCGACCAAATTTGGTCTCCAAATCGCAAAAATTTTGCGAAAGTTAGAAAGGGTAGCGTGGTATCATCGAGCGACTAGCCTTAAAGTTTTACCATAGAATTTAATGATGTATAACTTAAACGATTTTAATTAATGACTTTATATGATTATGTCAAAATTTGGTGGCTTAAAGTTGGTTATCGATCTTGCAAATCTCGAGAGGAAACATTAAGCTTAAGCTCCGGACTGAATCGAATTTTCTCTCCCAGTCTCATCTTGAATTCGTAATTATATTCATATTTCTGATTTTATACTTCTATAGAGGCTGCAATGCTGTTCAGCTTTTTGGACACTGAAGAAAGTTCCAGAGTACTCAGTATACACGACACACAGTATTCAATGCTCAAAACTCGATACTAAGTACTCAATACTCAGTATTCTATACTCAGTACTCTCTAGTCAGTTATCGATACTATGTACTCAATACTCAGTATTCGATAGTCAGTACTCGATACTCCGAACTTGATACTTAGATCTTCATACTCAATACTCAGAAAACGAAGCTCAGTAGTCATTGGCTGCTACGACAAATGGTAAATGACAGCATTTGACTGACTTTGCAAAGATAAAGGCTTACCCAAAAAAACAACAAAAAACAAAATTTTTCTAGTTTTGGTCCTTTAGTCGAACGTCCATTAATGAGCTTCGCTATAAAAAGGAGCTTGTTTTATTGGCTTGGGTTACCTAACCTGGTAAACCTAACGCTTTATGCAGACTCCAGCATCCAAACTTAAGTTTTTCCGGAATTTGGTAGTACTTTGTTACCTTTGTATAAGTAATCTTTGTTTTCAAACAACTGAAACTACCCTCTCTAGTCGTACATACAAGCATACGTGTCATGGCTACCGTTGGTTACCCTCTCTCGACTATGCTTGCCAAGCGATTCAAATGTGCCGCTCATCCATTTTTGCGTATGAATTGCAAAACGCCGCGCATATTTCACGTTATTGTTTGGTGGGGTTCTGGTCCTTGGCTGGCAGGTAACGGAGCAGCCTTTACCCTCGCTTGCGCTGCCATTCCAAAGTCGTGCCACACATTTGATATATGTTTTGGTGTCGAGCATGAGTTAACTGTGTCACAGGCATCGTAAATTTTCGCCACATTGCAGCAGGAACAGAAACGGAGACAGACACAGAGAGCCCAAGAGCCAGAGCAGGGTTTGAGTGAGTGCATTGAAATTGCTAGAAATAATCGTAAAATGATGAAGTCTGCCTTCCCCAATAATGACTTATGTACATTGGAGTACATTTTTTGGGTGGCTTCATTAAATCCATAAATTTATGGATGGTTGTGTTGAATAATGTCTACATTTTACAAGAACTACAATATAAACATATTAAATACTAATTAGCTGCTGCAATTGCACTTTGAAGTGGCTGCCAACAATGCAACTGTCAAACCAGCGGATATACACATGTGTGTGAGTGTGTGTGTGTGTCATGAAAAATGATACACCAAACTTACTCACTCCGTGCAGTGGTAGGGGCAGCTGCCTCCTGACAGTCTTTTCTGCCTTATACCTTTGGGCCCTTTTGTTTTATGCCGCCTTTGGCCTTTGTTGTGTCGTTTGTGTCTGCCAGTTGATGGCAGTGATGACGCGAAACGGTGGAGCGGGGGGCCAGTGTAGAGTATAATTTCGTTTAATATTGTGCATTTCAGTTGTGTAATTGTCGTCGTCGTTGTCATTTGATGTCCTGCTTCACTTTCCTTTTTCAATTTTTCATTGTCTCGAGCTGGAAGGATCATCTTACAGTCCCTAGGCAAGTCGCATTGGCGTGGGTATCAACACATTTAGAGGTCTCTACCTAACTACCTGCGTCCTGCCTGGAGCAGGATGGCTGTGAGATCACCGCTGTCATACTGCAGCAGCGCCACATTTTGACAAGACATTCTCAAGTTTTTTTTTTTTTATCTGATCGTACGTCGTTTGCAGTCAGTTGGAAAATTTTGTGTTCTTGTCTCGTAATTTTCATTAATGTTTCTTTATAGTTTTATGGCATCTGCCGCACACAAATTTTCTAGACGACAAACCATATTGATGGCGACAGGCTAATCAGAATGATGAAATTTCAGTTTTCAGTGATTCTGTTTTTAAACATTTTTATTTTTGAATTTTTGGTTTGCCTAATGTGTTTTTAAGGTTGAGAGAAACTTGAGACAGTTTGTTGATGGGTTTTTAGGTAATGAGGATGACACTGATTGGGATATTTAGGAGATTGACAGGCAAGGGCATAGAGATTAAGATGTGTATGCGTATGTCGAGGGTGAATTAGTTAAGGTGTTTAAGCAAAACTTATTGTAAATTCTCGGGAAAGAAAAGAGAAGTTATTTTTTTGAACAAATAGTTGTTCTTAATGATGCTGAATTTATCAAAATCAAGAACTGACCATTGTATTTAAAGTCTTCTCAGTCGCTAAGTCTGGGACTTAAATTCAATCAAGTTTTTGTGCCCGTCTCCTCTATAGTGTTGACTTGTTCTGACTGAAATTGCTCAGTTGTTCATTTGTTCAGTTGTTCGGTTGTTAAGTTGATCAGCTGTTCAATTGCTCGTTAACTAGTCCCAATGCATGGCAATCATTCAAACTAATTGCAATCCTTTGTTGCTGGGATAGCTGGCGCGTTTAGACTTTACGCATGCCTCACGGCTACGTAGAGCAACAACAAATTCATATGCGTTCTCTACTCTTTGTTTCCTAGAGAAGGTTTTGATGTTAGCGCGTGCGGTCCAGCAACAACAACTTTATATGTGTCTCTCTTCTCTCTCTCTCTCTCTCTTTACTAGCGAAGGTTTTGATGTTAGCGCGTGCGGTCCTGCAACAATATCATATGCGTCTCTCTTCTCTCTCTCTCCTATGTCTTGCAAATTCGAATGCAACAACAATGATATATATGCGTCGCCAGAGTAGGTTAGCGTTTGGCCTCGCTCGCAGTGGGTGAACGCTATTCGCTATTCACGCCGACACACACACTCAAACAAAAATGGGGTTTCTCTTGTGGTTGTTGTTGTTTAAAATATACTTTCTTCATTTGTGTTGGTGTCCACGCTGCCATAAACTCTTTCTAAGCACCCCTGACCCTCTGGAGTTAGCATTTCAAAGAACCGAGTCCCGTTAAGAATACAAGCCTCCTATGGTCTCGGTGTCAGTGTTGTGCCGATAAGAAACCCATCTCCTGTGCCGGGTTGAGCTGCCAATATGGGCCATTTCTCTAACCAGTGCTGTTGCCATTGTGCCGACTTTCCTGCTTGCTTATGCCAGATGTGCCTTGAACGTCCCCCCTTCCCAGATATGAGATTGGGGCTCCAGGTGATTATGGTGTCGCCTACTGTGATCTGTGCTGTTATAATGATTTTGCGGCTACTGTGCCGTTTGCTTCTTTTTTATATGCCAAGGGTAGCTCTTTACGCAGCCTCCTGCAGTGCTGGTGATCTGCTCCACTTCTGCTAGGTGTAAAGCAACAACAAACAGCGCAATGTGACTCTGAAAAGCAGCAGCAGCTTAAATATCCAGCATCCATTAAGTTCCATTATAAAAGAGCAAGAACGAACGCCTCTGGTAATCCGAAATTTCTTTTATGTGAGAATTCTGTGTCTCCGACGAAGTCAACAAGGTATTTTGGGGCATCCATTGGTTTGAGAGCTTCTAGTATGTACAATGAAGCGATCCAGTTTACTCGTTTTCCAATTTTTCCAACTGTTTACCCGGAAAAAACTAAATCTAATACATTGAGTAGAAACGCTTATGAAAAAATACTTTTATTTTTGGATTTTCAAGGAATTCGTAAATTAAATATTAATTAAGTAATTAACTAGCATATAACATAGCCCGACTCGTTTCACTACGCCGCCATCATTACAGCCCTCATCAGTATAGCTACTTAAGCCGATATCAGTTTTAGTTTGAAGTTGATCGAGAGACACAAATATTATTTGAACTTTTAGACCTGGAGGTGGATTTTCCGTATTGGAAAATATTTTTTTTTTTAATTTGAGTCTCCATTTTACTGCTGCTAGATTTTTCAAAAATTGGAGCATAGTATTTCCACTTATTTGCTCGAAAAACTTACCAACGGAATTTCATTTAGATAAGCTAGAAATCAACGATTGGCCTTGAGCAGACCCCTGCCTTCCTTTTTCCGACTTTGCTGGTGGGTTTTCAAAAATTGCAGTATAGTTTTTCTTATTAAGTGCCCTAAAGAGATTACAAACGAAATTTTATTCAGATCAGTCAGATTCAGAAGTCAACGATGGGCCTTTAACACACCCCCGCACAGTGTAAATTTGGCCAGTCCTAATAATAAAGATTTAAGGCCCCATTAAAAAAAATAGTTTCAAATTGAATAATTTTTTTTAAATTATGAAATTAAACAAAAATCATATTCAAACTGAGTTCGATGACAATCGGGTGAAAAATTGTCTCATCCATGCGAATTTTCCGGGAATTTCTCCAGGCTGGGTCGGATTTTCCAACATAGGGAAATTCACTCGTCTAACTATTTCTTTTTGTATTCAACATTTTGCGGGAATTTGTACACCCTGTAGGCGGGTTTTGCATCATCGGAGAATCACAAATTATTTCGCATACTATCCGACATACAAAGTTTCTACACACATGCTAAATTTTATCCCATCTAACCAAGTTTTGTAGGCGATCGGAAACTCAAGAATCATATATTAATCCATTCCTGTCAAGTGGATGCCTCTCCCGCACAAATACATTGTGAATTTAGGGTCTAACAAAATTTCCTGATCTGCCTGCAAGTATAAGAAATATATGTCCCATACATGTCAAACCTCTATCTCTTACCATCTCTGAGATCTCTTCATTCATACGGACAGACAGCCGGACGGACGGACAGACAGACGGACATGGCTATATCGACTCGGCTGTTGATGCTGATCAGGAATATATATACTTTATAGGGTCGGAAATGATTCCTTCTCCCTGTTACATACTTTTGCACAAACTTAATATACTCTGTGTACCTTTGGTACAGAGTATACAAAAAGAGTGGGTGTCATGGGGCGCACTGAATTCACAACTTGACCTCATGGCAGCCACTCTTCAATTAATATTTAATTCAAATTTGTAAATCTGTAACTGCTTCGTTCTTTTGTTACACACACTCACATACTACATTTCTGTGTGTGTGACGTTTGCGTTTACTCCCGCGCTCTAAACAAAAGCGCTTAGTTCAGAATGTTGGCTGAGCGCCATACCTGTTATAGTTGTATCATGCTTCTTGCAGTGCACTCCCGCGGATTTTGGTCATGAGAGCAGAAAAGTCGTGAGAACATTTGAGAGCGTAACTGTTATCCGTTTGCGTCTGCTCTTGGCTTATTTTATGTATAGAGACAATAGACAACAACTCTTTCATAGTGAGCGCCTGCATAACTAAACGAAGGTCTATGCCAAATCTTTGACCTCTAGGACAAGCGGTATTGGCTGTGGGTTGATAATCAGTCAGTCAGTCGGGTCTACAGTTGTATAAGTATAGATATGGTCGAAAATGTGTTCTTCTGCCTGTTACATACATTTGCACGACTTTAGTATACTCTTTTTATTCTACGAGTACGAGGCGGACTTATAAATTTTCTGCCTCTTGCCAGCCTTTGCAAAACAATGATAAATGGGCTCAGGGTATGTTGTGACTGTAAAGTAACTTTAAATGTGACAAAAGCTTATTGAGATGCTCATGTGAAAGGACTGAGTAGAAGATTGTGACAGGTAACAGAATCATTTAATTTCTTTTTCAGCATCAAATTACATTAAATATCTCACACATCTTATCTAACCGATCTCGTTATTTCCGCATACTTTGGGGCAGCATACTCTCATATTAAATGGCATTTGGTATAATTTTCGCATTATTTTTAAATGCACAACATACAAATAAACACGACGCTTTGCGCCAATTTCATAAATATTTTTATGGCGTTTAATAAAATTTTATTGGCAGTGGCTGCTGCATGTTTTATGGGGCTTCCCCCTTCGCTCTCACCCTAGTGCTTCTCTGCTACTCCAATTTGTCGGCAGCAGTTTATGAATTCCCTCGCTTCGTCTGCAGATCTCCTCCTCTTCAACCGTTTTTTTTTTTTTGTCAATGCAACTGACAGGCTGGCGAACGCAACGTTGTCATCAGTTTGCAACAATTACTTAAATGCAGCTACAAATTTTATGCAGACGGGCTGGCAGGCCGGCAGGCAATTTACTCGGCCAGTCAGCCGTACGCTCATGGGTATTTTCACAATTTTATTATTATTATTAATACCACGCCAACTATTATTATTATTATTACTATTATTATAAAGCTGTTGTTGATGCCAAAAATGTGCATCCTCGGTGTGATAAAATAATTGCATTAATGCCGTTCATGACATGGCTGACGCTTTCGGTGTCAACGCTCACAGCAAATGGCATCGCTTTTAAAAACATTCGCAGTCCATTTACCCGCCTTTGGGCTTTTAAAAGCATTCCCCTGGCCATTATCCATTTCCAATTGTCATGCAACAATATGAATATTTAAATAAAGCGAGTGCTTGATTTTTCGTTCATTAATTAAGACTCGGCTAACACAGCGTGGCCATAAATATTAATTTGGCATTCAATTTGGCCGTCTCAACAAGAATTTTCACTGATTAATTTCCAATTTAGGGTTTTGTCAATGTGCTTGGGCTTCAATAAATCACCGCCCCAAATGTCTTTGGCGGAAGGCAAATAAAACCATTTTTATAGCATCTTTTTGGCATTGGCTTTGATTTTGATTGCCGAACAATGGCAATTAACCCATGAAACGAAAATGCCCACATTTACGAGCAACTTCACTCAAGTCAGTCAGTCAGCCAGCCAGTCAAATTAATTGAAATTCAAAGCTTTGGCTTTGATTTTGCCTTTGGTTTTATGAGTGTGCCGTTTTCTGCTTAATTTTACTTTTTCCGTCTCTGCACATCGCTCCCAATACGACTTGTGTTTCCAATGAATAATAAAGTAGACTGAAGTACGCCAAGTTGCCGTCGCCGTCGCCGTCGCCGCCGCCGCCTCCGATGCTTCAGATATAAATCAATTCCAGAGAAGCGACAAAATTTACATGCCGAGTGTCGGGGTCTGGGGGATCTCTGGCTCTCTGTGTCTGTGGGTTGGCTGGCTCCTATTGAGATTTCATCGGAACTTTTGTGCGCATTGTGTCACAGGCGCATGCGTATAAAGAAAATTTATGGGAACGGTAAAAGCAAACGGCATTGTATTAATAAAAAGAAATCGTTATCGTTGAAATCGTGCGAGGCGATACAATTCGTAAGCGTTTAAGTTTAAGTGGGTCTTGATTAATGACTTTGAAGTGCGCGCCACGGGAGATTGGCAGTTGGGCTTCGAATTGAAACTACAACAATAAGTCGGCTTAAAGGCGAAACGATCAACAAGAGACAGGGAGGCGGGCGTTTGGCCTTGACTAAACGAAGCAATTCGGAAGGGCACACACAGAACAATACGATTATTTAATAAAAATTGAATTTTATTAAACTCTATACCAAAGGTACAAAGACTATAATGAGTTTGTCCAACTGTATGTAACAGGCAGATAAAAGCATCAGCGATTCTTACGCCTAGCCCGCAGGGGCCGAACACATTTCGCTTCTCACAACGACACGAGCCGAACGCATGCCGAGGTTACCAATACACTCTCACTTTTTGGCCTCGCTCTTCTTGACAACCGTTACTATAAAGCAGGGGTGCCCAGAATGAGCTTACGAGAGCGTAAAAGCCAGCACAAATGCACAAAATACAACTCAAGCAGGAACAACTGCAAGAAATAGAAAGAGAAAACCGATTTTTGTTTGTTTGTGTGAGTCTGTGTGTGTGGTCATTGCTGTCTCAAGCACACGCGTACGAGTACTCAGGCAACATTGTGGTTGCTTTTTAATTTGCCAGAGACATAGGAGATAGAGAAGTGAGTCACATATGATGTTGTTGTTGCAGGTCTGCACTCGCCAACAACAAAACCGTCCTTCTGAATGAAAGAGAGGAGAGCTCTCATATCAAATTGTTTTTGTTTTGTATAATGCCGCGTTAGTATATGGCCGCGTTTTTCGAAGCGCCGGGGCTAAGCAAAAATAAATGCGTGGCTTGCTGAATAGGCTTGGGCAGCCCTGCTATAAAGTATATTTATTCTCGATCACCATCAAGTCATGACCGTCCGACTGTCTGTCCGTATGAACAAACAGATCTCAGAGATGGTAATATCCTTATACTTGCACATCGATCAAGTTTATATGCTTTTTGTGCCACTCCCTCTGCCTTCCACGCCATTTGGTCGAAAGCCATATCTTCCACAGTTTTTGTACCTCTGAGATATATTTATTAATCGGCAGTTATTATCCATCCGCCAAAGAATTTGAAAAATTGGATGAACGATAGTAAAATAATGAGCAAAAGAAAGTTTGCTGCCGCAGCGCTGCTTTTTGGAAATTTCAATGGCGTAGAGAGCTGTATAAATAACTCAAAAGCTGGCGGTCTTGTGTTCGACTCCAGGAGCTGACATATTTGCTTGTTTTATCCAGTTTAATCATAATTATAATATGATGCGTGCGCACAGTATGGAATGATTGGCTCATATTGAAATGCTGCACGTGTGGTGTTCACCGGAAGAATTTGTTGTTGCCAAATTATTGTACGTTGTAATCATGCTTCATTATTTTGCCGAGGACGAACTTTTCTTCTTCTCTATAGCTCTTGCTCATTGTAAGCTTCGTTAATCCCTTCTGAACGTCGCGTACGAGCTGCTGAGCCTTGAAATGGAATGACCGCCTACTGCGCCAAGTGTTGAACTGTAATTGAATTGAACTGATAAACGAACTGTTGTGCGCCTAGAGCGCAACCTATTTAAATTTTTTTATATTTCTTTGTTCCTAAACCTTCGCGTAGCAATTACGAAGAAACCCGCAAAAGAAAGTATCCAATTTTGTCCATTTGCATTTTTATACCTCAGTGAAATAAGCATATGTGCATAGCTGTTATTATGACGGAATAGAATGCGTTTTAATTTATTTTTATTTTATAGTACTAATAAATAGAAGACAAAAATAAAGCTAATAACAATTTCAATTTGTTTAAGCTTCGAAATATATTAATTTAAATAAAAGAAATCAAAAGGAAGTAATTATATGTGCATTTTCAATTTGTCCGCTTTATTATGCTTATGTTTACACTTTGTTTATAATTTATTAGTTAACGTTCTTTCCTTTTGCCGTTATAACCTTATTCAAGCTATCAGCTACCTTATTGCTGATTTGATGCTTGAGCGTCTCAAACTTTCGACAATTTCTTAATATTCTGGCAGACTGGATTCCCCTGAGGTTCTCAACGGGTTTTAAGTTCGGGATAATCGCTGGCCAATCCAAAACTGGAATGTTTCTTGATGAAAGAGAAGACTAAGCTGTGAATTGCAGCCTTTTCTTGTTGAACAATCCAACAATCCTCCCAAAGGTTATTTCCAAATTCAACAAGTTCACTTTCCGACAACTGTACATACATCTCGGCATTAGTTTTAGTTGGAACAAAACAATTCCGAGAACTTCCTGCATGACCAAAATCAGACCAAATCTTTAGGGATCTGACACCCTTTTTTGCTTATGCCGTGGATTGTGGTGGTTGCCGTAAATCGCGCCAATATATTGAACAGACATTTGGACCGTCTGAATTGAACTTTTTTTTTTTCATCGGAGAAAACCGCATTGTCCACAACTTAGTTGACCAAAATTTGTATCTTTCAGCAAATGCCACACGAGCCTTCAGTAGTTGAAGTAGTTTTGGTACAGGCACTCGGAAACTATATGGAGGGTTATATATAGTTACATTAAGGTCTAAATGACACTTTATCTTGTTACAAGAAATGTCTTTCAGAGCCGCAAGACGACAAATTTCCCGTTTGCAGCGTGCGTCAATGCTGGTTGATCTGCCACATCGTTTGATCTCACTATTATAATCGGGTTTTTTTTTTTTTTAGAGCGAAGCTCTTTTACGGACATTCGACTGGGGGACTGAAACTAGAAAAATTTTGTCATTGCGACAGATTCTTTTGGGTATGCCATTGTCTTTGGATTTTGTATTTGCAAAATAAGTCGCTTTTACCATTTGCCGTAGCGGTAGGTGGGTTGTGTGTGGAGTGGGGTGGTGTGAGGGGGAAGTGGGAGGACAGTGACTTGTCAGTGACTTAACAGTGACTAAACAGTAACTAAATAGTGATTTAACAGTGACTTAACAATGAATTAGCAGAGACTTAACAGTGACTTGACAGTGACTTGACAGTGATTTGACAGTGACTTGACAGTGACTTGACAGTGACTTAACGGTGACTTGACGGTGACTTGACGGTGACTTGACGGTGACTTGATAGTGACTTGCAAGTGACTTGACAGTGTCTTGACAGTGACTCAAACTAGACTTAACAATGACTTCAAAGTTCAATTTACAATCAGACTTTTTAAAGTTTGCTATCGTGTCCCTATGCCCGTTTACTCTAGCTTCTATATCAGCAGTTTTAGTGCCACTTTTCTTTCCATTATTAATCCACGCTCTTAAGCTGACAAATGCACTCCACGTGGCATGCTAGGATAAAAAACTGTCACAGAATAATGGTTTTATGTTACCTATATAAAAGCATCCATAAATAACCTTTCCTATTTCCGAAGAAAATGCTATCACACCACACAAAATTCTTGATAACGGTACTAAGAATGGTGACCAAAGAAGAAAATAGCATAGGCATCTAAAAATAGAATACAAGAACACACTTTGGTATACTAACAACAAATTTACCGAACTTATGCACATATACTTATTTCACTAAGGTATATGATAATTATCATATACAAACACCAAGAAATCTTAATGTATTTCACTGTCCAGTCACATTCCAGTTTAGTCACGCCGCATATATCCCATTTACAACCTGCAGCCCACACGCCGTGATGATAAGCTAAACTCCAATTTGGCTATGCCCATTTTTGCCTTTTCATTTTGCAATGCAACCGCATCACGCTTGATTACCCGCCGCCAATAAGTAAGGTTCTTTTTTTTTGTGCACAAATTCAAGTTACAGCTTTGACAGTTGAACGCATTTCTGATGCTTATTCCATTTCACACTCACACACGCCCAGAGAATTGCGTGAGTGTTGCACGTGTCGTGCGTTGTCAACGGCAACACAACGACAGTCATCTAAAAGCATGGCCCAGCATGAGGCCAACAGCTCGGCAACCCAGCAGCATCCCAGCAGCCCAGCAGTGTCAGGACCTGGACACGAAAACCTGGAGCAAAAACTTCACACTTGCAACTGTCGAACAGTCAGTCGTTGCTGGCTGCCAGCAATTCAATACTCGCACGCAATTTGAATTGACTAATCCAAAGAGCATTTCTGACACTTGCTCTCGCCTGTTACTAATGACTTGGCACTTCTCGCGCAGGACAGCGAGTGGCAGGCAGCTGGCAACCTGTGCCCCGCCTTATTGCACAGCTTTGCTGTCAGGCATTTGTCATATTTCTGTCAAATAAGCGCTTTTAATATTGATAGCTGCTGCTGCTGCAGCCCGCTTGCTCGCTCATCGACTGTCAACAGGATGTTGGCTTCAGCGCTTCGAACGCTGTGTGCAATCAGGCGTTTTATGTGAGTAGCTTAATGTGAATTTATTGCATTTTGCCACCCGTCCGCCCGCTCGCTCGCTCGCTGGCCCCTCTGTAATGAGTCTCAAGTCAGAATTTGGTTGGTTTTTTTTTTTTTTTTTGGGGAGCACCAAATTAATAATTCCCAAGACGCTTCCGACCAAAATCAATGCCCATACCCTCATTGCTTGATGAGAATGATGATGATTCGACAATGACGCTTAGCTGCCAAATATTATGAGGGCATATCACACATTATTCATTGTTTTAGGACAATGGTTGGGGCGATAATATCGATGGGTTATGCTCTGTCTCTTCTGTTGTTTTTTGATGATGATTTATAAGCAACTGTTAAGTAAACTGTATCGCCATTTGTTTGCATAACAAATTGTAGAAAACCACACAAAATGCTAAATTATCAGGCATTAAACATTAAGCAGCGCTTCAGCTTGTTTATTAAAGCCACCTGCGTGCCACCCGTTGCGTTTTGGCCGCAGTCATAAAATATAAAAAAGTTTAAAACGCTCCACAAAAAGAAGAAAATGATATTAATTTTGATATTTTTGACTGCCTCGAGGCATTACCTATATACTTAGTTACAGCGTATATGATACATGTTGCCAAAATGCCATAAAGGTCGTCGGTCGTTTGCCCAGCGTGAAGTTGTGCTTAAAATTGTGCAACTTTTTTGTGGGCTTGGCTTATAGAGCGCTAGGGGAGAGTAAAAAATTGTGTAAAAAAGGCAACTGGAATATCAACAATTGAATAATAATAAAAAATAACAAGCCACATCAATCAGTTGAACTACACGTTGATTGCTGTTGAAGACCATTAGAGGAAAAACTCCAAATAAAAAGGCGATTTACAAGAGTGAATAATAAACAGGGCCTCCTCGAACCACTGAAACTTTTGGGCTCGGGTTCACGGAGCGGGTTCAGGCTTGATTATTGAATTATATTTTTTAAAAACACTTTGACTAAAATCAAAACAGGTCAATAAAAAACACCCATAAACGTTTACCCAAAAATGAAAAACATCGCAAATTCCGTATAGAAAAGCTGGACAAATTTCCATGAAGATGAAAAATGAAAATGTTCGATCATTTTGTGTTAGTTTTGAAAATTGACTTCGCTCTTGACTAAGAGGGAACACACAAAAACAGAAATATAAATTAAAATCAAGCGAAACTGGAAAGTTTGAATGCAGAAAAGACAAAACTTATTGAGCACTCATTATGTTTCTTGTAATTAATGCCGAATTTGTTACGAGTTCCAACGATTCCAAAATGGTGAAAGAAATTCATTTTCCTTCCAAAATTTAATCGGCCTTCAACCAATGAACAAAATGTCATCAAAGCATCAAAGTGTGGTCACCAATATATTTTATCTCAAATGCACCTCCCATTCTTTTCATTTATGCTCAAAAACTTCCAACTGATATCGAAAAACTTTGTTGAAACATCAACTCATACTTTGCCTGGAGCCCAAAAATAATCCTCGACAAGTTGGCTATCATTGAAAAAAATAATCTTACGCATTCTGGAACAATGGGATGCACTCCAGTTATACTTTTTGGTAGAGTTAACAACATTAAACCAAATGAGGTAGCCAACTTTTTTTATTTTTATGCTACGTTGTAGGCTATAAACTATAAATGACCCTTATACCGAACACAACAGTGCGCTACTTTTATTTTGAGTTAGTTTTCCAAATGTTCTAATCAAAATTTGACTGCTCACGAGAAGCCATTGAATCCCTTATAATGGATAATGGCAGAAAAATTAGTGCAAGTCCAACTTGCAACTCGGTTCCAGAAACGGAAATTAAACTACGCTTAATATACTCTGTACCAAAGCTTGTGCAAAAGTATGTAACTGGGAGAAGGAATCATTTCCGACCCTATAAAGTCAATATATTCTCGATTAGCATCCACAGCCGAGTCGATATAACCATATCCGTCTGTATGTTTGTCCGTCTGTCCGTCCGTATGATCGAAGAGATCTCAGATATGGTAAGAGATTGAGGTATAACATTTATGGAACATATATTTCCTATACTTGCAGGCAGATCAAGTTTGTTTTCAATTTTTGGCACGCCCCCTTCCGCCCCCGCAATTTGAAAAAAAAATGCATATCTCCCAAAGTTTTGATGATAAATTGTTCGTACCTTCTGGAGAAATCTTGTAATCAAAATTATTTATCGATTGGCTGAAGGAGTGATAAAGATCGGATAAACGATACACAAGTTATGAGCAAGAAAAGTACATATGTCTCAACGTGAAGTGCCAAGACTTAATCGACATTAACTTCAGTAAGCATTGGATATGATGAGTTGCATGAGCGTAAGGCAGAAGCAATATAAATTCGGCAGGTTTTAACAGCTCAGCAATTCTTCGTAGTTTTTTGCTTTTTAGAAGACTCTATAAAATCTATTTTCGGCCGTCCACGATCATCACTTTTTGGTGCTGAAAAACTTGTTTCTAATATAAGGTTGTCAAAAAAGTCTTGCGGTATTTTTATTGAATTTTCAATTGTTCATAAAATTGGTTATAATAATGCGATTTAAGTCAAATATGCGCCGTTTTGTTCGATGACGAGTTCCCAACGAGATGCCAACTTCATAATGCCCCTCTTATAGAAGCTCGCTTCCCTATTGGCAAAAAACTCGGAGAGCCAATTTTCACAGGACTCTCTTGTGGCCAACTTCCGACTACCAAGCTCGTTCGCCATGGACAGAAATAGGTGGTAATCACTTGGTGCGAGATCCGGACTATACGGTGGATGCAAAAGAACCTCCCATCCGAGCTCCCGGAGCTTCTGGCGCGACACCAAAGATGTGTGTGGCCTGGCGTTGACCTGATGGAAGACAATTCGGCCTCTGTTGATCAAAGATGGCCTCTTCTGCATGAGTGCTGCATTCAAGCGGTCCAGTTGTTGGCAGTACAGGTCCGAATTGAGCGTTTGGCCATAGGGGAGCAGCTCATAGTGGATGATTCCCTGCCAATCCCACCAAACACACAGAAGAACCTTCCTGGCCGTCAATCCAGGCTTGGCCACCGTCTGGGCAGCTTCACCGCTTTTCGACCACGACCGTTTGCGCTTCACGTTGTCGTAAGTGACCCACTTTTCATCGCCAGTCACCATCCGCTTCAAAAACGGGTCGATTTTGTTGCGATTCAGAAGCGATTCGCATGCATCCATACGGTCAAAAATGTTTTTTTGCGTCAAGTCGTGTGGCACCCATACATCGAGCTTCTTTTTGAATCCAAGCTTCTTCAAATGGTTTATAACGGTTTGATGACTCATGCCCAGCTCTTGGCCGATGCTACGGCTGCTACTATGCCGGTCTCTTTCGATCAATTCAGCGATTTTATCGCAATTTTCGACGACAGGCCTTCCGGACCGTGGCGCATCTTCGATCACCTCTGCACCAGAACGAAAACGTTCAAACCATCGTTGTGCGGTGGAAATGGAAACTGTATCGGGTCCATAAACTGCGCAAATTTTATTGGCAGCATGAGATGCATTTTTGCCTTTATCGTAGTAGTACTGTAAAATATGCCGTATTTTCTCTTTATTTTGCTCCATGTTTGCGACGCTATAACTCACGAACGACTAAAAACAAACAACAATAAATCAAACACGTGTTAGCGCGTGAAAAGAGCTTTCCAAAAAGCTCTAGCGTGAACCGATGCGACGAATACAACTAGAACTACGCGCTTGCAAAGACAAGCTTGCGGAAATACCGCAAGACTTTTTTGACAACCTTATATATTTTTGGTCTCTTGTTTTCTAAATAGAAACTTTTCGAATTTTCTTGGAGCATTTAATTTTTTCCTAGTGGCAACTGCGCTCCTATGCCTCTTGCAAAATCGAACGTAAAAGAAAACATGTATTCCTCGTGTTCCGCGTTTATTTGGCATAAGACAGCCGCCACAACCACACACACACAGTAGTTGGGTTTCTCTTTCTGTTTCCTGTTCTACTGTTATTTCAGAAATATGTTTTTCTGTAGAATTTCGAGGAAATCTTTGAAATTCGTTTCAATCTCTTGGCGTGTGTGCTTATAATTTTTCGTACAAGAGAACGGAACCTAAAATTTAACGATGAATCCGAACGGCAAAGTTTGAGAACCTTTTTCATGGCTTGTTAACTTCACAGCTGGCGCCAATAGCTGGTGTGTGAAGGTGACCAGATTTGTAAAAGCTATTTTCTAAAGAAAGAAAAAACTTTTTATTAGATGGTCCGAGGCGGGATTGAACCTACGCCTCCCGCATAGCAGGCCGACACACTTACCGCTGAGCCACACCCGATATTTTATATTGACCTTATACTTATTTTCAAATGACGCAGCGTAAATTGTTATTGAATGTTTGCCTTCAACTTAACCAACTCTTAACATCAAGTTAATGGTCGAATGTTCTGTATCAATCTGGATATTTGCGGTGACAGCTGCATAATGGAGCTCCATCCGAACATCGCCGATCGCACATTTTAATGGCCCTCACAAAGAGTTTGTGCCTGGCCACCTCCGTTTGTGACGTACTCGGTCTGCGGCCTGTGGCATACAAATGAAATGTAAAAAAAAAACTCAGAAAATTATATACCCTCGTGTGAAAAATTGTGTGTACAAAATTTTCTGTAATTTTTATACCCGTTACTCGTAGAGTAAAAGGGTCTACTAAAGTCGTGCAAATGTATGTAACAGGCAGAAGGAATCATTTCCGACCATATAAAGTATATATATTCTTGATCAGCATCAACAGCCGAGTCGATATAGCCATGTCCGTCTGTCCGTCTGTCCGTCTGTCCGTCTGTCCGTCCGTCCGTCCGTCCGTCCGTCCGTCTGTCTGTATGAACACCTAGATCTCAGAGACTAGAAGAGCTAGAGCAACCAAATTTGAAATGTAGACTCCTATTGTCTGCACGCAGATCAAGTTTATTTTCAATTTTTGCCACGCCCCCTCACGCCCCCGCAATTTGGAAAAAACGTCATATCTCCTACAGTTTTGATGATAGATGGTTCGTACTTTCTAAAGATATCTAGTACTTAAAATTATTTATCGATTTGCTCAAGGAATGATAAAGATCGGATGAACGATACTCAAGTTATGAGCAAAAAACGATCAGTTAACACCCACCACCCACCCCACTCATAACCTAAGCAATGCGTTCAGCAGCAATCTTAGTGAGAGAGAGAGAGAGAGAGAGACGAGTTAAAAAATGTTGCATACTTTTCGGCTGACCCACCTCAGGCATACAGGAAGGCTATTAAACATTTGTTTCCATGAGTAACGGGTATATCGAAGTCGGTTAGAGCCGACTTTAACTTACGCTCTCGTTTTTTTTTACAAATGTGTGTTATTTACGAACCCTGTAATTAATATAAATACGGTAACTAAAGTTTATGCAGCAAGTGTACTATTTTAATGGTAACTTTTACAGATGAGCCAGTAAACCAAAAAACCATAGCAAAATATATTTACTACTGTTACGTGCGAGGCACTATTTCAGTGGTACAATGTTACGGCAAGCAGCAGTTTCAAAAACAACAAAAAACAAAAAACACTTACACAGAAATTACGCTAGAGTTATTATTTGTATGGGTAATTTTTAACAAAAATACAGTAAACAAAACAAAAAGAAACTACATGTTACAATATATCGCAGTAAAATTTAATGTAAGAATGGGTAGATTCAACCAACATCCCCAGGAAGCTCTTGATTCGCAGGTACAGTTGGGACGGGGCGAAGTTCTTTGATCTTCGAAAGCAGACCTTTCTGACACACTCTATCGAAGCCCTGCTGGATGTTAAGCTGTGCTGCTACCGCATACTCTTTCCAGCTTGTAGTTAAGTACTCGATGTAGTTGCTCGGGAGTACCATGGCTCAGTCGGAAGCCGAACTGAAATTCGGGAAGGGCTCTAAGCCAGTGGTGTCCATACTCACAAAATCAAGCATTGCGCTTGTGTGCGTAGCAGCGAAACACGAAGTAAACATTTCAACATGAGCAACAAATAAATGCCCCCTGAGGCAACAAAAAGCCAAACACGCGCATCGTAATAAAGAAAGCCGTCGAGCGTGAATACACGTATTCTCTCTCTCTCTCTATACGTGTGTCGGCTGCGACGCCGGCAGAATTGTGAGTTCCTATCCCATGGACAAGGCTTTTGTCATATTGTACACCACTGCTTTAAGAGTAGAACATACATCTTTAGAATATAAAGCTCGTAGATTGTCCCCAGAGTGGCTAGGAGGCTAATCGGCCAGTTTTCTGCTCTTGTAGATGCGATTAATTCTGCCAGGACAATGGGAAATAGCTTTGTCCGCTAAGAATTTGCTTTCCTCTGTTCTTTTAAAGAACATCATAGCTTAAAGTCAATAATCAAACATTTGGCCGCTCTTAACTGTCATTTAACATCAATTTGAATACTTTTGTACAACAACTCACATAAATCTGCCAATACTCATTAGATTTGTGGGCGCGCCTCTTTGAAACTTTTTAAGCTATGTGTACAAAATAAATGCCACAAATGAGAGGCGACATCACGACAACATCATCCCCCCTCCACTCCACCCAATCATCTAACCGTCTCGAAAACAAACCCTTTCACTTCATCAGACCTATAAATTCGGGTCAAAGTTTGTTTTGTTTTGCTCCTCCCTCTCCCCCCTCCAAAACGCCAACGCAGGCGCGCAGCGGGGCAACAATTTAATGCAACATCATCGACAGCGACCGCAACAACAACAATTTGTTGACTTGTTGCTTTTGCAGTTGTTGCTTTCGATCAGAACTGAGAAACTGATTTCGTGGGCGTTGTCGGAACGCATTAAGTATAAACATTTTTTGGGCAAGTTTAATTTGTTTATGGGGCGTCGTTTGTTTTAAACGGTGTCATTTGAACATTTGTGAGAAACACCCGAGAGCCCTGCACCTTTGGCTATGGCCTGATCGTGTTGACTTTTGGCCTTAGCATCCAAGCAAATCAAAATTGAGCGTCAATAAAAAAAAAACTGGGCAGGCAAATTACAATTGTGATTGTAGTTTGGCGCTTGTTGCAACACCAACAGCAACAGCTGTCAGCTGGCAGTCGGGTGTGCGCTTTATCTGGCATCTGCGGCGTCGTATGGGCAATTGCCATTTAATTAAAATTATTTGCACAACCATATCGCCATTTACTTGGACAATTTTTGGTGCTATTTCATTTATCATTATTAACGCGCGCACAGGTGCGCAGCGGAAACGACTGCAAAATGTTCACACGCTGTTGCCTGGTTTGGACCTGGCTTAGAGGCGCTTGAGCATTTAATTATTGTCCATTAGCTAAGCAAATATTTTGCATAGCCCCGGCGGGTCGGATGGAAAGTAAGTCAGGCGGCAGTAATAAAAATTATAGAAGGAAATCAAATGGAAAACAAAATGATGATGAAGACAGGCAGGCAGTCGGCTTCATTAATGATAGGAAGCTACAAAAAACACAAAAAATACCATTTGACAACATAGCATTTTTGTTTCAGCCAACTGCCGCCATGGGGGCATTAATACCAACGGCTAATTAACTTGTTGTTGAGCTCGTAAAATAGTTTGGGCTCATCAAGATAATAAAGGCCAGCAAGACGGTGGTTCCTTGCTTGCCTTTAATTGAGCTCGGAGCTGGGCCAGTAGCAGCAGCAGCAGCAGCAGGTCACATACTGCTCCCGACTGTCACTAAGCAAACACACCAGCCAACCGACTATTCGTCTACACTTGGCTGCAGTCACTTTTGGTAATTAGATTTTCAACTCAAGATAATGAAATGGACATTAAAATTTTACAACCACAAGGCAGGCGCACACATAAAATTGAAAGCGCTGAGCTGAGCTGTGACTGGCCATTCCAATAAATTAATTACAATTCAAATTAAATGTCAAACTAGCTTTGCCTTTGGGAATCAGAGGAAGGTGTGTCCAGCAAATATATAAAAATAAATCTGTCTTACATACGACTATATGACTCTAATTATACCGCAATTGTTGTATAAATTCCAAAAGGAATTGATTGCATTACATTTAATTGGCAGACATTTTCAAGCCTCGAATTATGCATCGTACTCATATGGCCTATAGCATAACAACAACAATTGGCAATTAATTTCCAATTTGCTGTTCAAAATTGCCATCTGGCAATTTACCTGGCAAAATCCTGACCCCAAAATGTCCAACCAAAAGTTATGATATTGTGGGTCAAAGTTCGTTTAAATGGCAATTATAGAATAATAGTAGTATGGAAGCTACTCTACTCTTACTAGACTCAAAAGAAAAGAAAATGTCCCAAATTTAACCTGAATATTGTAAAATTCAGCCTTAAGCCAAGAAAATTTAACATAGAAGCACAATTTGCTGTATCGACAACTTTTCACACAGATATTTGTCATCTGTTCGCTGTCATTTTGGTACTCTGAGCTACTTTTTGACTCTCTGAGTTATTTTTGTGACTATGTCCGTCTCCGTCTAACCACCGTGTTTTCCTATGTCGATCATAAATTTGAGTAAAGTATCTTGTTGTCACAATGAAGTGTCTCTTTGTCACAATGGAGTTAAAATCACTCAAAAAAGAGAGGCGTTTCAAATTGTGTTTCTATGTTAAATCTTCTTTGTCAGAGGTACCTTCGGAAGTTGAAATGAAAAATGAATGAAAAAGATTAAAACAAAGAAAACTAAAAAACAAAACTACAATTATTTGGAGAGATGCAAGGTGGACGCCATTTTTATGGAATCTGGCCAATAAAAAGCAATTTGACCCGACCCTATAAAGTATATATATTCTTGATCAGCATCAACAGCCGAGTCGATATAGCCATGTCCGTCTGTCCGTCTGTCTGTATGAACGCGTCGATCTCAGAGACTATAAGAGATGCAGACACAAATTTTGGCATGCACATAGGTGTATACCGTACCCAGTTGAAGTTTGTTTCAGATTTGGAAAATTCCTGGGATTTGTAAAGTTGATTCATTTTTTAAACGAAGTTGATTCCACAATAGATATGGGCAGCATATTATTTCCAATATGCGCAAGCACAAGTTTAACAAATTGGCTTTGTTTTGTTGGTGCTAATTTCGCTTACTGTCTTATAGCCTCGTACTCCTTGTATTTGTCATTATGTTGCGTTCGTAAATGGCAAAGAAAATTTTAAGTAACGCTTATAGTTTCGGACAACACCTTTCCACAAATGTTGCATTTCGTTGAAATTTTCAATTTTGCATCCGGTTTTTTCAATTCTTATTCATTAGTCTATTTAGATATTGAATTAAGGTTATAAGAATATATATTCGGGGATGCTTAACCCTGCGTACGCCACACATTCATACCTTATTGCTTACTGTAAAATAGGTTTTAAGCAGCAGATTTCTGGTAGGTATAGCTTCTTCATTCTCAACCGATTTAGCTCTGCAGCCCTTAGAAATGAATTTAAATTTTTGTTAATTCATTGTGAATTAAAAATAGAAATTAATCATTCTTTTACAGCCCTGGTACTGAGTACCGATTTCTGAGTTTCAAGTGCCGATTACTGAGTAACGAGTATTTATAATCGAGTACTATATATCCAGAACAGAATTTTAAGTACTGAGTATCGAGGACTGAGTATCGACTGCTATGTATCACTTATTGATTAAGACACACACACAAACCATCCACTTGCTATTAAGCCAGGGTCCGGCACGTTTCAGTCTCTAGTATACGAGCTTATACTGCTCTCTTTTGCAACAACAAAGATGAGCTAAATGAGCGCGCTCTCGCGTAGCTAAACACACACACACACACACAAGTCCAAAATGTGCATGTATGTTTTGTCGGCCTCTGTACTAAACCAAATCAGATTTCTCTTCGAAGCTCTTTATCGCTCGTATCGGGTGTCCCACGACGCCCACTCTTTTTATACACTTGTAAGGGGCAGGGCTTTATACCGAAACCGGAACCGTTAACCGAAATTTTGAGAACCGAAAACCGTTTACCGTTATTAATGGAACCGATAGCACCGGAACGAATCTGAAACGTTGGTACCGGTACAGTTTCGGTTTTTTTGACCTATGGTCACTAGTTGGAGCTCAACCTACAGCTAAAATATTTGCTGGCGGAAGACTTCAACATTTGCTCCAATTTTGCGGCTGCAGATAACGACTGTCTTCTGCACCGGAAAGTTTGGGACTCAGTTCGCGAAATTGTACGCATAGTAGAACCAGCATAGGTGGCCACAATTAAACTTCAAGCCGAAAATCTTGTTTTGGGTGATTTTATTTCCATTTGGATACACAGCAAATTGGAAATCGGAATATCGGATGAACGATACTCAAGTTATGAGCAAATAAATATAGCCGGTTAAACCTTTTTGATTTTACTAGAAACATTTGGTAATTATCTAGGGGGAAACGAAAGTAAAGCGAGTTTCTGAAGTGCATGGAAGGCGACTTGTTGTAGATTTCTCAAATCTGAAACAAACTTTATCTGCGTATGTTATACAAATTGGTGGTCTCTGAATTGGACGCGTTCATACAGACAGATGGAACCGTACATTTCTAATGCGTACAGGGTACAAATAGAATGCACGAAGAATAGCTATTAATGCCTAAAATACCCAAAGTTCCGATACATTGCTTCTACTTCAAATTGAAAGAACGACCAAGAGCCAAAGACCAATTAATTTGGTATCTCCTCTTAACGTTTTAAATAAACATTTCTAGCCTGTTTCAAATGTATTAAGCATACTCCCACGATTTCTTTTCTGTGTCAAATCTTAAGCTACCATACCAACATTGGTTGGATTGTGAAAACTTTTGGCCCAACTGTGAAGTGAAGCTGCATGGCAAAAGCTCAATTCATGACATTTGGTCGACAGTTTTATTGGTGAATAATTGCTCATCATTAAACCATTTGTACGGCATGTCGGCCATTCATGATTGATCTATTCAATTGCCAATGAAAATGAAACAAAACAGCTGCCAGACAGACAACAGCAAATGAAGAAGTAGCAGGAAAAGGAAAAAATCAGCTTAGTCACACGGCAGGCAGCACATAAATTATGACATGGGGAGGAGCCGGCAACCAACCACTAAAATAATCCATTAAAGATAAACTAAAAGCAAACACTAAACTTTTGTGCTAAGCTAAGAAAACCGCAGCGCACCCACACGCTGATAATCAATCATTTATCAATGAGAAAGCAATGCGTCGCGAGGGCACACGCCCAAAAAGTGCAATGCCTGGGGAAGCTTTTAGTTTGCGTTTAACGCCTCATAGAGTTTCTAAAGCGCCAAAGCGAGAAGAAGGAGGGGGGGTGGAGACGTCATGATATGTGTGCACGCATTATCCGCTTTGTCAGGCCACAAGCCCTTACTACACATACCTACCACCCACCCCTGATAAGAAGTTCCCCTCCTCTCTTTCAGTCAATTTCTCTGATTGTGAGAATGTGGGAATTTCGGTTTGTACGTGCATGTATGTATGTTGAACCAACCGCAGCTGCCGGGTTTAATTAATTTTCTAGCATTTTGAATTTGATTTGAATCTCGGCTGCGTCATCAACATTATTAGTAGCCGCGGGTTCCTTTCATTGATTTGTTTGATATTTTGCATATATGCGGGCATCTGGCAATTGAAATTTATGCAATTCGACTAACATTTGACGTTTATGTTTTTTTGCAGGAATATACCAAATAGAAGGCTGCCGTTATGTGGAGGCGAATCCAACCATCCAGGGAAATGCGTGACGGCGTGCGATATAAATTTTTATGAGTGTTACGCACTGGCATTGCAATTTTTACGAGGACAGCTTGAAGTAATTTAAAACAATACCCGACGAAAGTAAAGGAAACAGCAGCATCATCATGGCCGTTAGCAACATTGTCTGCGAATGGCTACGCGCCCTGGGTTTGGCCCAATATGCCGAAAGTTTTCTCGACAATGGCTATGATGACTTAGAAATATGCAAACAGGTCGGTGATCCCGATTTAGATGCCATTGGTGTAGAGAATCCCTCGCACCGTCACAAGCTCTTAAAGAGCATTCGTTCGTTGCGCGAGAAAGGTGCTGCATCCGTGTACTTTATGCTAAACGATCCGAATTCCTTATCCGGTAGCATGGAAATTCTTTGCGAAACACCGACCAGCAACGAATTGGAACTGGTGCTGCGTGAACAGCTGGAGACGGATGGCGTGCGTTTGACAGCGCATCCATACTCAACACCGGTAAGTCCACACTTGAAGATAATGGGTTTAGGGTTTGCAGACTTAATGAGGACCACCCGCTGTGACTGTAATTTGCAGTGATTGGTAGATTGGAAACATTATTGAACGACCCTCGTTGAATAAATGGGAGCAATATTATCGCTTTAAATGAATTGAATGAAATGTTGGCTCTGACAATAACATTAACAGATTGCTGTTGAGGTTAGATATCTTTAAGTAGCGAAAAATTCGTATCTTAAAATGAAAGCAGAAAAGTAAACTTTCACGTTGGCACTAAAGTTAACATATTCGAAACACACAAAAACTATGTGGTTTACAGTGCAGCGAAACGATACTTACTACAAAGGAAAGCATCATTAGACTTCAAAATTAAGTTGGTTGCTACATTGTCCGTTTCGATTTAAGTTTTTTATACTGGTAACATTTTTGTTGAAAACTTATTTCGGTTACTTTTTTGCTAAAATGGAATTACTTTATTAGCATTTTTGTTAACTTTCGAAGAAATGTACGTTAAATAATGAAGAAATAGACCAGCGATGCCCAGCCGTATGCTCTTTGGGTACGTTTTGTTGTTGTAATTGCACCGAATATAGAAAATCAATGATCGTATACATGCAGGGTGCGACGTTTACAAAACGACACACATACAAACGATTTCGTGTGTATGCGTCGCGTAGAACAAAAACCGGTTTTGTTCTCTTATTTGATTGGTGTTTGCGCGCGGAAGCAAACTGACCAACAACAATACCCTTATTGGTATTGGTGTTATTCTCTGTGAGTATTGGTGAGTGCTCTGCCGTATGCTGCTTTTGGGCATGCCTGAAATTGACCATTGGATGAAGTGACTTGGAGGCTGAAGGTAAACCAATGGTTATCAAAATGTTAACCAAGTACGGAAAGTCTGGTTTTATATATGACTTCGCACTTTACATTGGAGATGGTACTTTCCCTAATTAGAGTTTTGGTATTTCGTCTGATGTTGCTTGTTATTCCAGAACCCCAAAATATTGAAGTCCATTTCGATAATTGGCTTACACTTATTCAATTGATGAGTCAAAAAGATCAAGAGCTTATTTACATTTCAATGCCAAATGTAGTTCAGCTATACCAACAATTTATGGGAGGTGTAGACCTAGCAGTAGGGTTGCCGGAAAAGGCGCAAATTTACGTCGAAACGCATAAGAGGAAAATTGCAATAAAAAAGAAATGTCTTTTTATTGTGGATGAACCAAAACGGCCTATGAAAACCCGCAAGTAAGGTAAAAACTCACTCACATTCATTTAATATTGAACATTTCAAGTGTAAAGAAGTAATTGATCAAAGGATTGTATAAAACAAAACTGCAGGGCATTGCGAAACTCTCTGCAGTACCTAAACTCTTTGAAAAAATTATAACATTTCAGTTACAACACTCATGTTCTTCTTTTATGTCACCAGCATTATGAACCAGCATGGATTTGTTAAAAACAAACCTACTGGAATTTACTTCTTCATTGATTCTTGGTTTCACTCAAGGTAAACAAACGGATGTTATTTTTACTTGTTTTTTGTAAGGCTTTCGACACTTTCTCTCATTGTCTTCTGATTCTGAAATAGCGTCTGTTGATATTTCCAATAAAATCTTATCTCCAGTCTAGAACTCAGAAAGTAGTCTTTAATTGTTGCACTTTTTATCCGTTATTTGTCACCTCTGGAGTTCCCCAGGATAGCCATCTAGGACCTCTTCTCTTCGTGTTATTTATTAATAACCTGCCTAATGTAACTAAGCATTTACGTGCACTAATGTACGCACTCGCCCCACGATTCTGCTTTGCTTCAGGTTGATTTAAAATCCATATTTATGTGGTGCTGTTACAATTTGTTGCATTTAAAAAGGCACACGTGTAAATCTATATCGTTTTATTGTAGAACCCCACTTCTGATTAACTATTTAATGCATTCCTATCAATTTGAACAAGTTGAATCTTTTCATGAAGCCATAAACTTTCTTTTGGCACTCACATTGAACTTTCTGTGCATAAAGCCATGGGTTTGTTGGGTCTAAGAAGTTCAATGATTCCTACACGAGTCTACACAATCTCTTGTTTATATCTCTAGTGAGTCCATTTTGAAGTTTGGTTCGTGTATTTGGAACCCTTAATCACTTACCCTGTGTAAACGCATCGAATCTGTCCAGAAGCAGTTCCGTTTGTTTGCCCTTGGCCACCTGGGCTGGGACTCACAGTTGAGAGTTCCTCCTTATATTTCCAAACTTAAGCTTTTAGATTTACCTTCACTTGAGCATAGACGTACTATGTTGGGTATAAGTTTTCTAAACAAGCTTATAAAGGGTAATATTGACGCTGAGGTTTGTTAACTGGCCGTTTTTTGCTCATAACTTGAGTATCGTTCATCCGATCTTTATCCTTCATTCGTATCGATAAATCATTTTGATTACTAGATATCTCTAGATGGTACAAACAATCTATCATCAAAACTGTGGGAGATATGACGTTTTTTCCAAATTTCGGGGGCGGGAGGGGGCGTGGCAAAAATTGAAAATAAACTTGATCTGCCTGCAAGTATAAGAAATATATGTCCCATACAAGTCAAACCTCTATCTCTTACCATTTCTGAGATCTGTTTGTTCATACAGACGCACGGACAGACAGACAGATATGGCTATATCGACTCGGCTGTTGATGCGGATCAAGAATATATATACTTTATAGGGTCGGAGATGATTCCTTCTGGCTGTTACATACTTTTGCACAAACTTAATATACTCTGTGTACCTTTGGTACAGAGTATAATAAAAACTTTGCTCTTACGGCGGGGACTCGGTCCGCTCAACCACGGCCCTTGTTGCTCGCTGAGCGGCAAAGTGCCAACTGCTTACATTCTTAACTACGACTTAGACGCCAGGTCTTGCTTATGCCTGATAGTCGAGTGAGCTTAGGCGCTGTCTTCAGTGTGTGTTTCAGTCTTTTCGAGGTTCCGAGTTCAAGTTCCATGTTGATGTGTTTCTCGCTCATGTTAATCAACAGAGTATTAACATTAATGTTAACAGACAGTGCATGCTGACGCCAAATATTTGACTAAAGTTTTCTACCTTAAGCAAAAGCCGCAGAGTAGGCAACGTTTTTCTGATAACTCCGCTATTTATGATCCGATCATTTCCAATTTCAATAAATGAGGGCGGTTGTGAAGTCCTTACAAGCCATGATGTAACAATTAAAGTAAATTCTTATAAATTAAACTGAATTGTTCAACACACACACAATGATTATATTCCCCCCCTCCATCATAATAAATAACAATAACAATAATACAGCAACCAATTGCACGTAAGCAAAATGAACAAATTGAATTGCGGCAATTACTTGCCACGCTACGCAAAAACAAAAGGTAAAATATTAAACAGAGAGAGAGAGAGAGAGATGGCCACAAAATCAAAATGAAAATGCGCAAAAGTCAAGTTCATAAAAATGAAATCATGCCACAGCTCAGGCAGAAGATCAAAGAGGACAAATCAATAAAGCCAAGCGCAGAAATAACTTAAAGCCAGTTAGTCAGTCAGTGAGACAGACAGGCCAGAACAGAGCGACCCCAAAACAACTTGACCTGGTCAAGGCTAAAGGCACATAAAACAAAATTATACAATCGGGAGGGGAGAACGAGCAGGAAAACTAAAGCAAACTGTCTTTTGATCTATGGCAACGACTGCTGCAGATGATGAGAATGATGATGATGATGATGATGATGGGGCCCGGCCGCAGCGGATGAGCCAGCAGCCGCGCGTCCAGGGTAAATTGGCATAAGAAATCAGAAATCACAGAAGGTTGCTGGCTGCTGTCCACATTCGCGGAGTGCACACACTGAGATAAATGGCCCGGCCTGGCCTGGCCCCTTGGTTTGCAGTGGATGGACTCTCACAGACCATTGCAATATTAAGTAAATATACAAAACGTTGTCGGCACGGCGCACAAAACTAATGATGTCGATGCTGGGGCAGCTCGGACGACTGTGGCTGATAATGATGCGGCAGCAAAAGTTTAGGACGACGACGACGTTGTCTGGACTGGACTGGCAACTGGCAACTGGCGATATACACACGCCAGGTAATAAATTTCATTTCTCAGCTGATATGGGCAATTAAGGAACAATTTTGCAGCTGAATGAGTAATAAATAAAAATTGTATGCCAGCGATACGCAGATACAAAACTGCAAGAAGTCGTCAGGCAGCCAGATAGTTTTCGGATAAAAATACACAAAACGAACGAAAGACGAGGCAATGAATGAACGCAGAGTGGAGTGCAGTGGAGAGGAGGGTGTCTCTGCATGCTTGCCCTTTTGATGAAAACAACTCAATGACGTGATTTGTGCCGCCAACGACGCGACCGCTGGACAGGATGCCCGAATCCTGTCTCATATATAAATCACATTTTGCTGAATTGACGTGCAAAATTCCATGAGATTTTAGTAGTAATAATTTCCGCTGCGAAATATTTTTGCATAATAAATCAAGACGAGCTTAAAGCCCCTCATCAGTCCAGGCCAGTCCATCAAACTTAGCCAGTTTTTGCCTTGTCTGCTCTTTGGCATTATTTTAATTACACCAAAGCTGCTGCTGCCGCTGCTGCTGCTGAGCGCTTCAGGTCCCGGGCCAAAGTGAAATGGGCAAAGGCATTTTTTAAATGCTGGCTTGAGTGGATTTGCAGGAATTGCGAAAGCATAGGGCGTCGTCGGTGCCTTTTGGTAACGCACACACACAGAATGGCACATGATATGTCGCCTACCTGGAAGCAGGGCAGAACAATGGGAAGCCCGGCAGCAACATGACACTCGAGAGACGGCACTAAAGCCAAAAGCCCCCAAAAGCTGCATACAAAAGCCTTTTAGTCGGAGAGTCCACCGTTTTAAATGTACTCCATTTTACTGTCAAGTGTGGACCGGGTTGACATTTGGCAAACCCCTCTCCCTGTATGTGGAGAATTTTAATTTAAGTATGTAAACTGACATTGAATAGTTCTTTGAGAGCTGAACGACAAGTGCTGGAAAGGAAAGTAAAGGAAAGGAAAGGAAGGTGGGCTGCAATTGGATTTTGGCAAAAAAAAAAAAAAGTTTTTGTCTGGGCTCTGTTTAATGTGTGTGTGTGTGTGTGTGTGACTGTAACCACAAGTGTCGAGAGTCTTACACACATATATTGCTTTAAGCTCTCAGCTTAATACAATTTTAGTAACCCTATAAAAAGTATGTTTTCTAAAAGCTCCCAACATAAGCATTTGGTTCGCATATAATCATTTCATGGCAAGTGGCACCGTCTTGTTGAAACCTCTTGTAAACCAAGTCAAATGCTTCCATTTTGGGCAATAAAAAGTCGCAAATCATTGCACCGCACTTTGCTCCATTCATTATATTTGAAAAAGTACGGTCTAATAATGCAGCCGTCCCACACACCATACCAATCAGTGCATTTTTCAGGGTGCATTGGCAGCTCTTGAACTGCCTCTGGCTGCTATACAGACAAAATTCGGCAATTCTGTTTGTTGACGTACCTATTGAGCCAAATGTGAGTTATCTTTCAATGATTTGCAAGCGCTGTTCGTTGGTTTCGTCTATTCGCTGTGAATTGGCAAACCTTACTGAGCATTTTTGGAGCTGTCACATGTTATGAATCACGCGTGAGGTGTCAAAAAATATATACTGAAAAACCAAATAACATAAAAATCGTCCTTTATATCATATATCCAATATGTACGACCAGTTGGAGCTGCACAGACGAAGTTCTTGTTTTCATATATCGTTAAATTTTAGAGAAAGCTTTTTGGGGGCTTTGCGTTTGACCAAGGCTTTCTCAGATAAAAGGAATGGTGGAATAAGAATTTGAAGCAATATAGTAGAGCGCTTGCATTCATGATGATAACTCTTCTATAAGACGTTAAGAAATTTTGCAAAATTATAAAGCATTGGCTTTTGCCTCGTTTACTCAGAAGAATAACACTAAATTCTAGTTCGATCGGGATAGAATTTTTACCGTTTTGTACCTTAAATTTGAAGTATGTTTTGTTTTAGAATCGTAGAACGATTGTTAATATAACACTGACCAACAAAATTTGAAAGGTACTTACGGTAGTTACAAAACCCTGCCTGCGTTTGATCTGATTGGCTAAGGTTTTCTTGTTATTGACTCTTGAAGTTTTTAGGTTTTTTGGAAAAATGACTTGTTATTCAAGTTTATAACTCATAAACTATTTGAAATTTTACTTTACTGTCTTCCGCAGTTTTGTAGCTCTTAACCAGGCCTATAAAACAATTCTTTCGACCAGCTCAATAAAGTAACATCTTCATGTTTAAAATCACGAAAATGTACTAGCATTCAACCATTTCCATTGCTTCTCTATAAAATGAAACGGAAAAGGTTGAATTAAGCTTTATAATAAGACAAAAATAATGGTTGTTATGTTTTATAGTTTTAGTATTTCAAATGGCTATAGTCTACCGTCTGAGTCGTTTACTTAATCTGAGCTGGATAGGCAATCCCAAGACACATCGCTTTCATCATCATCGACGTTATTGTTGTTGTTGTTGGGTTTATCGTCACAAAACGAAATTTTCTGACTCCACCAACATACCTCGGCAAGCATTGAACCTATTCTTTTTCCTTTGAACCCTTTTTCCATTGGCATGCTAACTTGGTGAAAACGTTCGCCTTGCTTAGCGAATTCTTCCAGGTAGTTATTAAGCAAATGCCATTTCAGAGACATTGAAATGCCGATAGCTTGAAAAAAATGTTAACATGTTTTTAACTAACACTTTAAAATTTTCGTCGCCTTTTATGTCCTTGCAAAGGGTATTATAATTTTGCCCAGAATTTACGCAACGCATAGAAATATTAATTTTCGACCCCATAAACTATATATTATATATTCTTGATCAGGGCGATAAGCTGAGTCAATTGAGCTTTGTCCGTCCGTCTGTCTGTTTCTACGCCAACTAGTCTCTCAGTTTTCAAGCTCTAAAGCTGAAATTTTGCACAGTCTTCTTTTTACTGCACGCTGCTAATATGTCGGAACCGACCGAACCAACGGTCGAAAAATAGGTCTTAGTGAGAAAAACTTTATTTTTCAATGTTAGCGTACTCTAACTCGTTCATTATTTATATTCTATGCTTTCAAACAGATTTGCAAATTTTGGTCAAGATCGGATGACTATATCTTATAGCTGTCATAGGAACCAACGGTCGGAAAATGAGTTTTTGTGAGAAAAACTTTTTTGTTTGCAATGTTAGCGTTCTCAAACTCGTCCATTATGATTATTATATGCTTTCAAACAGATTTGCAAATTTTGGTCAAGATCGGATGACTATATCTTATAGCTGTCATAGGAACCAACGGTCGGAAAATGAGTTTTTGTGAGAAAAACTTTTTTGTTTTCAATGTTAGCGTACTCTAACTCATTCATTATTTATATTCTATGCTTTCAAACAGATTTGCAAATTTTGGTCAAGATCGGATGACTATATCTTATAGCTGTCATTGGAACCAACGGTCGGAAAATGAGTTTTTGTGAGAAAAACTTTTTTGTTTTCAATGTTAGCGTCCTCAAACTCGTTCATTATTAATATTAAATGCTTTCAAACAGATTTGCAAATTTTGGTCAAGATCGGATGACTATATCTTATAGCTGTCATAGGAACCAACGGTCGGAAAATGAGTTTTTGTGAGAAAAACTTTTTTGTTTTCAATGTTAGCGTCCTCAAACTCGTTCATTATTAATATTAAATGCTTTCAAACTGATTTGCAAATTTTGGTCAAGATCGGATGACTATATTTTATAGCTGTCATAGGAACCAACGGTCGGAAAATGAGTTTTTGTGAGAAAAACTTTTTTGTTTTCAATGTTAGCATCCTCAAACTCGTCCATTATTAATATTAAATGCTTTTAAACAGATTTGCAAATTTTGGTCAAGATCGGATGACTATATCTTATAGCTGTCATAGGAACCAACGGTCGGAAAATGAGTTTTTGTGAGAAAAAACTTTTTTGTTTTCAATGTTAGCGTCCTCAAACTCGTCCATTATTAATATTATACGCTTTAAAAAAAAATTTGGTCTCTGCAAATTTTGGTCTAGATCGGATAGCTTCCATAGGAACCATCGGTCGGAAAATGGGTCTCAGTAAGAAAATCTTTTTTGTTTTCAGTGCTAGCGTCATAAAACTCGGTAATTATAAATATTATATGCTTTTAAACAGATTTGCAAATTTTGGTCATAATCGGATGACTATATCTTACAGTTGCCATAGGACCGATCGGTCGGAAAATGAGTCTTAGTGAGAAAAAATTTTTTGTTTTAAATTGTATCTTTCTTAAACTCGGCGATTGTTAATTTGATATGTTTTCAAAAAGATTCGCGAAATTTGGTCGAAATCAGATGTTTATCTGATCTGCGTTCTTTAACTCTGACATTTCAAAACAAGAAGAAAGTCGGTCAAGCCCGACTATAACATACTCTGTACCCTTACACTCGCATTTGCTCAGGAGTCAAACGGCCAGTTAACACCCCGCGCACAACGCGGTGCGCTCTCTAAGTTTCTCTCTCTCTCTCTCTCTTCTCTCTCTCGCTAACTAAGATTGCCTGTGTTGAACGGTTAGGGTATGTTGCTGCGGTTATTGGTGGGTGGGGGGGGGGGTGGGTGGGGTTAACTGGCCGTTTTCTGCCCATAACTTGAGTATCGTTCATCCGATCTTTATCATTCTTTCAGCAAATCGATAAATAATTTTGTTTACAAGGTATCTCTAGAAGGAACAAACGATCTATCTCCAAAACTGTAGGAGATATGACGTTTTTTCCAAATTGCGGGGGCGGGAGGGGGCGTGGCAAAAATTGAAAATAAACTTGATCTGCCTGCAAGTATAAGAAATATATGTCCCATACATGTCAAACCTCTATCTCTTACCATCTCTGAGATCTCTTCGTTCATACGGACGGACGGACGGACGGACGGACATGGCTATATCGACTCGGCTGTTGATGCTGATCAAGAATATATATACTTTATAGGGTCGGAAACGATTCCTTCTCCCTGTTACATACTTTTGCACAAACTTAATATACTCTATGTACCTTCGGTACAGAGTATAAACAGCATTTGCAAGGGTTTAAAAACTTCGACACAGACGAAGTTAGCTTGGCCTTCTCGTTTTATGTGATTTGTCCTTTGTTTATGTGGTTTTGTAATGTAATGTTTTTAGTAATTCTAACCTCAAACTTGTTGTGTTCCGTGGAATAAAAGTATTTTGGATTGACGTAACAATTAACGCTATTTTATTCTTCGATATGTATAGATTGCGCGGCTATTAAACTTCTTGACCCATTTTTGCCATCGAATTTGGCCAGACAACATCGATTTGAGTCACGCTGAAATGCTTGATTTTTAGCTTGCAAATGGTAAGCCTAACTAATTTTGTGCTGCAGCAAAGTCGCAGGAAACTAACCCAAAACAAGGCGGAGTCGATAAAAAAGAAAATTAAAAACTTTGTTGGCTATGTTAATGTTTATTTAAACAAATGCAATGGGATGGTCTGTAGATTTGAAACACAGCCTCAAAGTTGGCTTGTTTCACGTTTGTAAATACAAATTCAACCAGGTGACTTTGTTAAAGAATCTGCTAAAAATTTAGAACTTCCAGTTTCCTGCATTTACTTGAAACAATGACTACTGCAAAATAAGCAGGTTATTGACCTTTTAAGACCACCAAATGTCAATTCCTTACATAGTTATCTGAATCCAGATGACGACAACACTGAAGATGACTTGAACACACACGAATGTATCGATGCATATTCTTTCCATTTTTATGTGGAAAATTATGAACTAATTAATGAATTAATGAAATAAAACAGTAAAATTCGAAAAAATTGATGCTTAGATGAAAGAAATAACTTGTATATAATGATTTTAGATATTTTAGAATTTATTGTTTTCAAGGACATTGGTTTTTATGGGGTTGCAGAGAGGGCGTGGTCCGTTTGTTCTTTGTTGATCACAAAGTGTACAAAGTTTCAGGTCTATAAATACATCTATCTAATTTGTGCCAAAATTTTTGGCATTTGGTCCACAGTGTGCTATGCATGGCTACCGACAAAAATGCTGCTGAGCTGCTGCTGCCTCTTTTAGAAAATGTTTCAATATTATGGCTAGAAGCCAAACGATGTGAAAGAGAGTTAGAAACACAGAGATAGAATGCTGCCTATGCGTGCCTACCGACACTCCCTGTGCTTCAATATTATGGCTAGAAGGCAAACGATGTGAAAGAGAGTTAGAAATCGAGAGAGAGAATGCTGCCTATGCATGCGTAGCGACACCAATGCTGCCTAGCTGCTGCTGCCTCATTTATATAGTGCTTAAATACTTTTAATGGGTCCTCTCGTGCTTATTTGGAATGTTTGTTTGTTTTTCTTCTCTCAAAGTAATCAACTTTTCATTTTCCCAACACATCCTTTTAACCATTTTGCCCGCATGGCCTGCATTATTTCTTGGCTAAGGCCCAAGACAACTTTCCCACTGCACTAATTAAACCATAAGAATTGTTCAACCCAATGAACGACATCAAAGCAGCCAATTTTCCAATCTCATTCCATTTCCCATTCCCCCCCCCACACGATGGGAAAAATTTGCATAGCCTTTCAATGGCTCTATGCCCCCGCCGGCATCATAAAACTTAATCAAGCATTTAACACCAAAAAGTAAAACTCTGCTCATAAAAAATGTAAGTCCAATTGTACAAGGAAACTCAAACACAGCAATGTGAAAATGGGGGAGTCGAGCTGTATATCCTGGGCAACCCATTGAAATCATCTAGGAGCCGAACCCTCTTCAAAAAAGACACACAGTACCAGCACACACCGTGTGCTTTTTAATTAATTTAATTGCAATTTAATTACGCTTGCTATTTAATTAAGCAGGCGTTTGCATGCCACGTTATTCCCCAAAAAATACGTATAGTTTTGGCCATTGTGGCCTAATTAGACATGCAGTTTAATTGATTTGCCGTTAGAAAAGTTTTGAAGAGTCGAAAAGGAGAGGGGCGGCGGCGGCGGCTCCCACAAGGCAGATAATTGACGATTAATTTAATAGAATGCCCAAGTTGGGAGTCCGTTGTCGGCATGCTCAATTGTGCGAAGTTATTTCGCATGCCGCGAAGTGGCACCAAAATGCTGTCGTCGCCTGTCTCCTGTCGCCTGTCGTCTAGTTGGGATTCTAAACAACTTGCCACATGCTTGAAAGTTTCCGCTGTAGCTAGAACTGAAGCTGTAGCTGGGACTTGGCCTTACTTGGAGTTTATCTCATATTTCACATGCCGCCGCAATTACTGCCGCCACAGTGGCTACTTACTGGCGGGTCCAAGTCCACGTCCCCGTCCAGGTCCAGAGCAGCTGCACTCGTTGGCAGTGTCAACTGCCTACACAAGTAGCCTGGCGGCCGGGGCTAAGGAGCCGCCGTGTCCGTTGCCTTGAAATGTTTCATAAATACTTGCGCAGCGCGGCAACATTTTGCTTATAAATCAAAAAGTGACCACAGCGGCAACTGGCTGCAGCTCGTTGACAGGCGCTTATAAATCTTGTCGCGCACTTCTCCAGCTAGCAGAGGGCCACTTGTGCGTTTCGTGTAACCAATTACAAAAACAGAAAGAGACGCGAATCTCCACTCCAGAAGCAATTGCCGTCCCTTTTTTTTTCAATTTGTTGCAAAAAGCCTTTGGCCCATAGATATTTATGTTGCTAAATTCTCATTGCCAGCATTGAGATCTGCAGGGGAGGAGAGAAGGCTAAACAAATCGCATTCGAGTTGACATAACTCGCTGTCAATGTGTCGTCTGCACGTCTCATAGTTGTTGCTGCCGCTGTACCAGCAATTACACATTTCACAATTGTGCCACGCTAATGATGGGAGTCCCACGTCCAAAGCGCCGCTGACAACTGCCTGTAGATTTTGTGACATTAGCCAATTGTACAATTGCGTGGAGTGGCAGTGAAAGGCGGCCTAGGCAGGCAGGCCGGCAGGAGGAGGCTCCGGCTTCTGTTGGGGTGATTGTGCTGTCCGGCGCATTGATATGCTCGTTGCTGCTAAATGTCAATTAATGTCACCAACCATTTTTGCAAAGTTTTCGCTTTTAATTGGCGTTTGACTAACCCGCCTAGATTCTCCCCAGATTGCTTATTGTTGGGGGCGTTTCGTTTCTGCTCTTGACTTCTGTGTCGCAACACCCACCCAACACACTGCCATTTCTTTCAAGCAGTGAAAGTTGTTTGCTTTCCTCGAAGCCAACTACTGACACATTTAGCCTCCATTGACGACGGTCTTTACAAATGCTACACGGCCTGCTCTAGTTTTTTTTTTGGACAAACCTGGACAGCAGCAGCAGCTAATTAGAGCATCGCTTGGGTGCATAAATCAAACATTGCACAAGTGCATCAACAACATGAGCATGGATAGCGAGGAAGAAGGCAGCTGTTTGCTGTAATTAACAAGCAACGGCAGCAATTTGAAACGAGTTACCAAAGAAAGGAACAAAAATTAGGAAAGTCAATGGAGAGAAGAGTTGAACTAATCGAAAGATACCCTGTAGATTGGAAGCGAAAGAGTACCAAAACATGTAGTTGACTTCAAAAAACTTTTGGCTTCGTGCTAAACCAAGGATACCTCAATTACTAATGGCATTAATGATGTGAAATTTGGTCACATTTCAACAGACCCAGCAATCTATCTTTTATTTATATCCCATCGCAAGGGTTGAAACGAAGAGGGAAAAAACCTGTTTAGAAAATAAGTTGCCTTTAACTTAAAATAAGAACATGATGTCAAAATTTTTGACAACAAATGTTACAAATATTCTTAAAATGAGTAACGTTGTACACAATCGGATAGTATTTGCTTTATACCAACCCCAAAACCGATTTTCGGCAGAGGGAGAGAGAGAGAGAGAGAGAAAGTTATACAGGTCTGTGCTCGTTTCCGATTTCAATTGATCGGAATTGTTAAGAGTTCTGATTTCTGAGAATCGCTTAAAGAATT
Organism: Lordiphosa magnipectinata; assembly: GCA_037044535.1. Lineage (NCBI taxonomy): Eukaryota > Metazoa > Arthropoda > Insecta > Diptera > Drosophilidae > Lordiphosa > Lordiphosa magnipectinata. Next base: position 254,735 of record JBAMBO010004034.1, read on the forward strand.
CGACCAAAAGGTTCTACCATCATAAGGGTCGAATGAAAATAAGTAGGATTTTGAAGCTAAAACCGGAATAGCAGTCAGTTTTTTGAAGCAAAAGCATTCAACAATTTCGATTCCGCATGATCGAAAACTGGAACAGTCCTGACTATCGTTGGCTCAATTTGCTTTTTGTCAGCTTAGCCACCACACAAAGTATAAGTAGCCCTCGAGATATGAAGCTAATAAAGTGTCCAATAGCTCAATGTGCTAGCGCCCCATTCCATACATTGTTTGTTATGTGCCGAAGGGTACCTAGTTTTCTGAAAGAGTTAAATGAAATAAGTCGGATTGAGTGGGTCGTTGAAGTTATTGTACAGCGCTTCCAATCCAAAAGGTATGTCCCGCTCCCTAATCCTTCGTGGCCCCAAAATGTGAGGAATCCACTTTAATACCCTTATTCAAAATCAATCAAACTGGTTTCTCAATTGAGCTTAAAATCAAGTTCTAAAAAATAGAAAAATATCAACTCGATTTGATTTCTTGCCATCTCTAAAAACTGTTCTTGAAGTGAAAACATTGTATTACAAATAAAAAAACTGTTCATGCTCTGTTTTTGGTAACATTTGTGCTCATCTTGTGTCCCATGCTCTCGGTTTTTTTCCAATGTGTAGCAATTATTATTCCAAGTGCTATTATGTACACCAGCGATGTGTCACGAAATTTGAGTTTAGGAGCAGTCCAACAACAACAAAAGAAAATGGAATGGAATATCGGCGAGTCTCGGTTGCGCACACTGCACTTGCTGCAACGTCTTGCTGTGCGGGCTGGCGCCGATACGTATGGATTTTGTTTCTTTAAGGCCCCCCGCACACGGCTCGTATAGTCATCGTAGCGATTTTACGTACAAATGGTCAAAATTGTATGTCGCTTTGATGTTGCACACTTGAGCTAGGAAGGAAAACAACATGCGTGCAGCATGACTCCTTTCAAACTCAAGTGTGCGACATCAAAGCGACATAAAATTGTAGGCCTTTTGTATGTGACGATACGAGCTGTGTGCGGCCTAACTTACTTCGAAGCAAGTCAATTGCACTTGTTGCGACGTCTGCTTGTGCGGGTCGGCACCTCGAATGCCTGGGTGATGCCAATTGCCGAAGAATAACCCTCTGATCAATGGGAGTAAAGGGATGCCCACTGCTGATATAGACTTTCGAGTATATTTGTAACTAAGGTTATTAAGTTGGCCCATGGTGTTGCCGCTTGCAGCTTTCTTACCTTGCAGCTTCAGTAGAAGATGTTGTAAGGGACACCAAGTCTGACATATACTTCGTTTATCCTACGAAACTCATGATTCCTTCAATTTTCAAAATCAAATTTGTTCCTGTTTATGCGGCTTTTGTAAATTCAGCAAATGAACAGCTGTTTGGCAGATCTGGCTTAGGTAGGCTGATTTAGCATTTCATGAATTGAAAAACAACTCATACGGGTGTACTCCAGCAAACTCTAGAAATTTTCGTACAAACGATTTGATTTGGAACTAAACTACGAGAACTTTAAATGTGAAATGATAGGAATAAGGTCGGTGATCGTTAAAGCCGTACGCATTAAATCTACTTGGCCTTAAGCAGTCGGTTTCAAATCGCTCAACTTTTGTCATCTAATCTAGTAGCCGGGCATATTTGTCGCACTTCAAATATAAGGGCATGCAGTTTTAATTCGAAATTCGTGCGCCTATACCAAAATCTCTAGAGATTTCTGGAATACCTTCTGTTCGCTGTTGTTTTCCGCATAGGCATAGCTCATGGCTAAGTGTAGATCAACAAAAATCTCACATATGCTCTCTATTTTCTTTGTCTTTTGAAAATTCGAACAAAGCAACAATATTTGAAAACTCATATAAGTTTCCCTCGTCTTCAATGTAGATTTTTTTGTTGGAGGACGAATGATTTCGTGTGAATCAGACAGGCACGAGGTAATAAACTGGTATTTCTTTCTATTCCTTGGGGCAGTTGCTGCTTAAGAAATATTTTCTTGATTTGTATTGGTGTCTACGCGGCCGTAAGCTGGCTTTGTTCTAGAGCTTGTGGGATACAGAAGTCAGTGTCTCAAGGCAGGAGGCTGTTTCCCTGTAGGGATATTGGAGTGACCGAAATTGGATGTGGTTGCCATTGTTTTAAGTCTTAACAAAGTCATCCGCATACGCAATCACGTCGTAGCAGCCATCCCCTCTATAGATCGTAGTAGTTAGTTAAGGGAAGAGAATTTTCGTTCCTTAGATTCACTGTTACGAAGTCGACCCTCAGCGCTTTGGTGATAATAGATGAGATGGCGTGTGTTACAAACCCTTTCCAAGGCCTCACATACCCTTTGACTAACATAAGAGTTTCCCCCCAAACCAGTTGGAAAATGCTGTGCAAATAGATACCCAAATGGTGCAAACAGCGATAGATACCTGGAGGTAGGCTGCGCTCGCGTAGGCATAGCATTTTTGGGTCGCTTCTTTGATTTGCCTTTGGTCGTCATGCTGTCATATTTTGCATGCAAGTCCGCTAAACGACATAAGCATAAATCTCACTTACCTACAACTTGATTTACTTACTCATTCACAGTCGAGGCAGATTCAGTCAGGGCAGGCAGTCGAGGCAGTCAGTCAGTCAGAGCGACATCATAACGAATGTGCCCCTGTCAACATTTCAACTTTGCGCCATTTATGTTGGTCAACCGCCTGGAGTTTAAGCGCTGGAGTGTGGGTGCTGCATGTTTTCATGAGGAGGATGAGGAGGAGGAGGGATCTCTGTAGGTCTTCGCGTAGGCGTAGCATTTTCGCTGTCTCCTTCGGTGTGTAGGTTCGTGTTTATTTCCTGTTTTATGGTGGTCCGCTCTTCGTATGATTCATTTGGCAATTTTGATATAAATGTTGTGCTGAATTTGCATAATGAAGCCGGCAGCCAGCGTCTTTCACATGACACGTTGGGGCCATAAACCAATTCGGTTTAAAACCATGTAGCATGCCACACCTTAGAGCAGAGCTCACTTCACTTCACTAAATACCTCGGTTGGCCATTAGAAGCACACAAATCATGGACAACAGACATTGGGTGAAAGCCAAATGGGTCTCTGTACTCAGTCAGCCACCTGCAACATTTTATCACCTAGCCCTGTGGAGCACAAAAACCAATTTGGAGCACCCACACACACACACACACACACACGTACATGAGGCCAGACAGAGGAAATTTAGTTGTTAAAGTCAAACAATTTCAACAATATTTCTGCGCATAAATTGTCGTCAAACAGACGACAACGCAGTTGCAGCCGCAGCCCCACAATTGTCGTGGTCGTGGACCTTGTCGTGCTCCTTTGACATTGTTGCAACGTTGCATCCGCCGTTGCAACTGTCGCTGCTGCTGTGGCTGCTGCTCCCCTTTTTCGGTCAGCTCTTCGACTCCAGTTTGGGTCATAAATTTCAACTGGGCGACATTTCGGCATTTTTCCTGCATGTTGCTTCAAGTGAATTATGTTTTACAGACGCAACTGCAACAAACAATGAGTGTGTTGCTGTTGTTTATTTATTTATTTATTGGCATTGCAAATTTGCTTAATTACTGGACACTGGAACTAATATACCACTGAATGCATCATCAAATCGATATAATTATTGTAATAGCCCCTAGGATGCGCTTCCTTCCTGGCTAATTAATTTTGCGTCTGCCACGCGTCGTGGAGTGTCCAATATCGGCCACTTGCTTATCGGTTGACTCTCCTTGGGCCATTGCTTTGAAGCGCGCTCATCAACGGGCTTTCGCAAGCATATCAGTTTTCATAATTGGCACTGCCAGAGCCAACCTTGTTGCTGTTGTTGTTGTTAATATTATTATTGCTGGGCAAACATTTCATGTTCATGCATCCCACTCAAGTGGGACATTTGAGCCTTTACGGTCAGGTCTTCTCAGTCCATCGCCATGGCAATGCGTCGTTTGTGTTTGTGTTTGTGTTCTCTGTGTTGTTTGTATCTTTGCTGATATGTGCAGCATCATCACCTCATTTAGATATGCGATATGCAAAGCCTTGGCTCCTCCATCGTCGTCGTTGCTGAACTTGACCCTGAGGCTAAGCCAATGCAGAACATGCGCCTTAAATGCCTGGGACCCTGGACATCGTCTGGCCGGATCGGCCAACGCATTGCGCACTCAATGAAATGAATTGGTTGACATTAGTAAGCATACGAGTTGCTGTTGTTGTTGTTGTTGTTTATGCCATTGCATTTTACTGCCTAGATCTGGCAGTTGAAATTATATACGAAACTCTTTCGGAGTGCATGTAGTGGAAATTTGCCCAAGGTGTGAGGATTGAGACAACGTTTGGGTCTTAGCTGCCTTTAATGGGTATATATGTCAGATTGTTTAGAGAGAATTGAGATGGGTGAAGTACGCGAACATAAGCTTAAGGTGCGAACGGAAGGTAGTTGATAAGACAGGTAGAAAAAGTAGAAAACGCTACCAAAAAAAGTATGAGAAGAGATATTTTAAATTGCAAAGCTTATCTAGGATTAAATCAAACGACAAACAGCAAAATCTGTGTATTCCAAACACTCGACGAATGTTAAATAGAGACTACTGAAGACGATTGAGATAACCTTCCACAAACGAATTGTCGAAAAAATAGGAGGGAGCGTTTTTATACTCTGTACCAAAGGTACACAGAGTATATTAAGTTTGTACAAAAGTTTGTAACAGGGAGAAGGAATCATTCACGACCGTAGAAATTATATATGTTCTTGATCAGCATCAACAGCCGAGTCTGTATGAACGCACAGAATTCAAAGAGTTCCTTGTTCTAAAGTAGTTCCTGGCCGAGGTTATAACTCAGAACTCGCCAGGGGTCCTTACAAAAAATTTGTAAAAGGAAGTGGGAATTGCGGGTAGGATGCATAAATCTGATTATGCCAAAATAACCCCGAGCTGTGGTCCTAGGTGGACACCAGAGGATGAAAAACAACGCCGGGGTCTAAGGAAGCTTGCCGCGATCTCCTCGGTGTAGACCACAGGATTAAAACTAGGGACTGTAGACCCTGGTAACCACAGGAGTTGCCTCGAACTAATACCAGTGATCCTAAAGACTGAGTGTCTTTGTGAGCAGGAATTCGCTGTGGAAACCCGATGAATAACTAGACCAAGAAATCATAGAGGGTGGGCGTCCTCAGTGGAAACTGAAGGGAAAACTAGACTAGAGGGTTGAAATCTTCAGTGAAAAGCAGAGGAGGAACGAGGCCAATGGATTCTAAGGGGAAGGAATACTCGGTGAAAACCGGGCTCCGGTTAATATTTTAGGTTAAATTCACTTTAAAATCACTCAAAATTATACTTCCTTTTCAAAAGGTTTCATTCATTTATTCCTTTCAATTGTTTTATCCTTGTCTACAAGTGATTTCCATTTACAAAATGAAAGTGTCTATAAATTAAATTGATTTATAGAAAACATTCAAATCCTTTATTTAAAAGAATTTTACATAAACTTTGGAATGATAACAAGAAAGAAAGTCGGTCAAGCCCGACTATAACATACTATGTACCCTTACACTCGCATTTGCTCAGGAGTCAAACGGCCAGTTAACACCCCGCGCACAACGCGGTGCGCTCTCTTAGTTTCTCTCTCTCTCTCTCTTTATCTCTCGCACTAAGATTGCCTGTGTTGAACGGTTAGGGTATGTTGCTGTGGTTATTGGCGGGGTGGGTGGTGTTAAGTGGCCGTTTTTTGCCCATAACTTGAGTATCGTTCATCCGATCTTTATCATTCCTTCAGCAAATCGATAAATAGTTTTAGGTATCTCTAGAAGGAACGAACGATCTATCTCCAAAACTGTAGGAGATATGCATTTTTTCCAAATTGCGGGGGCGGGAGGGGGCGTGGCAAAAATTGAAAATAAACTTGATCTGCCTGCAAGTATAAGAAATATATATAAAAATATATAATATATAAAAATATGATGATCGATACTCAAGTTATGATCAAAAAAGAGTTCGTTGCCGCATCACAGCAGCAGCGCTGCTACTGCAGGTACAGAGTATATTACAGTCGAGCTTGACCGACTTGTTTTCTTTTTGCAATCTGTACTTGAACTTATCGATCGATCAAACTGGCACCAAACCCTTCTATTAGAGAAGCACTTGGCTCTGAGTTCATTCAGTCTTTCTCCTTTCACAGTTTTTAAGCTATCTACACAGAAAAAAAAAACATATTTGTTGATGAAGATTTTGGTATCCATTTGGACTGAATAGTTTTAATATTCTAAAAAGCAAATTCATAATTTCCATTTAATGTAAAATTGATCTTAGATTTTTAGCTGAAAATCATACAAAAGATATTAAAAATGGATATTCTAGTATCAGAAAAAAAAGAATATGATAAAACTATCCATTCCAAAAGGATTTTATTGGATGTAGAAAAACCCTTTTTAATTCGAATGCAAATTTATCGAAACTAGCCAAAACTGACTGCCACTCAGATGTATAGTTACTCGGCTATCGCTCTCAGCTGAGAGCCAAGAACTGCGAGCCGTTTGCAGCTCTCGGCTCTCGAACTTTGGCTCTTAGCTCAGAACAAAGACCTGTGGCTTACGAGCCACTGTTGCTCTAGAGTAGCGAAGAACACGCCTGACCCGCAGAAGCCGAACACATTTCGCTATTCACACCGACATGAGAAGAACGAATATCGAGGCTTGTGCCAAGAGAGCAAACAGATTTTTAGCCATTACACAGGTGAGAGCAGTTTTGTGTCGCTTTATTTTCGCATATCAATACACTCAAACTTTTTTTTCTCGCTCTCCCCTGAAGCGAACGCCGACTATTGGCGATACCAGTTCTTGTTCTTCGACCTCAATTCAGTGCACAGAGCACTGAGTAAACAGCCGTCATTTGGTTAAGGCCAGAGCTATCATACACAAATATTTTCAATGAGTGCAGCACATACAGAAACGAGAAGTCTAGGCTAACTTCGTCAGTGACAATGCTTTAATACCTTTTTGCATGTGCTGGTGTGGAATATCTTTTCAAAAATAATTATACCTCTTTATCGGTGGTATGTGGTGGTAAAGTTGGAATGATTTATAATATTTTCGTCTGATTGTTATCGTAATTTGTAAAACTGTTTCAATTATATACCCAATGGCTGAGTTTAAGAACGTTAACTTTGAATTCAAAAAGTTCTTCTCCAGAAGAGTCAATATTTGACCGATCGGTCCTATGACAGCCTTAAGATATGGTCATCCGATCTGGACAAAATTTTGCAAAATTTTACTAATGGCCGAGTTTGAGGACGCTAACATGGAAAACAAAAATGTTTTTCTTACTAAGACCCATTTTTACACCAATCGTTCCTACAGCAGCTATGAGATATAGTCATCTGATCCGATAGTAGCGTGCAGTAAAAGATAACCCAGAGCAATTTCAGCTCGATGGCCTCAAAACTGAGAGACTACTTTGCGTAGAACAAACAGACAAACAGAAATCGAGTTAACCCTGATCAAGAATATATGGGCATTTCCACAGAAAAGTCCACCGAGACCAAAAAATTAAAAGTACTTAAAAACACTATTTTTTATATTTTCATGGGGAAATAGTCAAAACGAAATAATATGAGCCAATTTTAAATATATTAATAACCTATTTCGAGATTTTCGAATGCAAAGTTCCGCAAGCGCCATTTTTCTCATTTGGATACGTTTGGTTGTCATAAAAGTGCCTTTAGATTGCATTGATTTTTGGTCTCTTAACTTTTTCTAAGGGTACAAAGAGTTAGAAAATTATGCAGATGCCACCATAAGAAACTATATGATTGCAATTAACTGTAAGTTTCTGTTTTATATAATAACAAAAACAACATAAATATAATGAGGAAATTTACGTAACGTAACGTCAGGTAACGTCACGTCAGATACTTATGCAAATAAAAAAAAATTGGGCAAACATTTTTGAATAAGATAACCTGGAAAATAAACTTGTATTATTTCAAATCATACTATAAACAAGAAAGAAAGTCGGTCAACCCCGACTATAACATACTCTGCACCCTTAATGTCGCAGCTCGCATTTGGTCACGAGTCAAACGGCCAGTTAACACACAACGCACAACGCAGTGCGCTCTCTAAGTCTCTCTCTCTCACTAAGATTGCTTCTGCCGAACGCAATCCTTAGGTTATGGGTGGGGTGGGTGGGGGGTGTTAACTGACCGTTTTTTGCTCATAACTTGAGTATCGTTCATCCGATCTTTATCATTCCTTCAGCAAAAAAATGAATAATTTTGTTTACAAGGTATCTCTAGAAGGTACGAACCATCTATCTTCAAAACTGTAGGAGATATGACGTTTTTTCCAAATTGCGGGGGCGGGAGGGGGCGTGGCAAAAATTGAAAATAAACTTGATCTGCCTGCAAGTATAAGAAATATATGCCTTATACATGTCAAACCTCTATCTCTTACCATCTCTGAGATCTCTTCGTTCATACGGACGGACGGACAGACGGACAGACAGACAGACAGACAGACGGACAGACGGACATGGCTATGGCTCGGCTGTTGATGCTGATCAAGAATATATATACTTTATAGGGTCGGAAATGATTCCTTCTCCCTGTTACATACTTTTGCACAAACTTAATATACTCTATGTACCTTCGGTACAGAGTATAAAAAATTGTATACAAAAAGCTTTGCCCAATTCGCAGAGTTTTGCATTTTTCTAAAAGAAGTCAAAACCCACTTCCGTTTTATGTAACGTCACGCCAGCATATATAATTGCTTATATCAAAAAGATTATTTCTTACGAACGTAACGTCACGTCAGTTTAGAAATGCCCATAAATGGTTTATGGGATCGAAAATGAATATTTCTATGCGTGGCATTCCTCTGGTCAAAATCATAATACCTTTAGCAAGGGTAGGTTTGGGTTAGGATTTTGTAAGATTTGGATTGGGGTCAGACCAGGCAAGTGCTGGGTTGGGGTAAGGTCGCTTCTCTATTTGAGCAAAAAGCACAGATAACAGTAACATCTTTACAGTTTACTGTTGGTCGAAAATTTAATATTTATTATTATATTTTATTGTTGTAGTATAGCATGAGCGGAGAAAGACAATTTAATTGCATTTTAAATGAAAATCGTCCCGATCTTAGTGAATTGGTTGGCAACAAATATTTGCATAAAACTAGGCGATAAAAACTGTTAACCCCTGAAACAGAACTGAAAGTGTTTTTTTGTCCTTTTCTGTTCAATGTTTTTTTGCTAATACCTGTATATTTTATTTTTGCAATCTCATGTTATAAAAGAATAAAGTTGGAACTTGCTTGTTGAAAGCACAATTTTTAGTTAATTTTTGTCCAGTTCTCAAGATAATTACCGCTGATTTTACATATGTATTTCCATCTGTCAAAGCCTTTCACAGAGTTGTCCCTTTCACAGCTGCCTGAGCTGCTCAACCCAATTCATATCAATTTCCATGCCCATCCTCTCATCGTCGTCGTCGTCGTCGTCACACATTCCCAACACTCAGCGCTAACTAATTTCGCATGCCATGGCAAAGCACTTCATTCCCAAGCCTCCAGACAAGACAAAATGCATAATAACCCCCACAAGTGCCGCCGCGCTGCTGCTGCTGCTGCTGCTGCTGCTCAACCCAATTCCATACAAGTATACAGAACAGCGACAACTCGCAATGGGGATCCGCATATCCGCAGTATGTTATAGCGTATTCGCCGTGGCGCACTTGTCTAAAATGACATAATTTACGGCGTAGCGCAGTGCCCCGTTACGCCCACCCAACTGACGTCGCTAAAAATTATAAATAATATTTCACTTGTACGAAATTACCAGCCAACCAATCTGAGTATGGGCCATGCCACATTCGTATTCATAAGACTCTGTCTCCCAGCCTATTCCTCTATGTCTGTCTGTCTGTCTGTCTGTCGGTTCGGTCTGCTCTTATTGCCAAATAAATTCGTGCAACAGCGGGAATGAAATGTGTAAAATATGTTGCCCCGAGAACCCACTTACTTGGGGCAAAGGCATTTTTATATGGTTTTCACTTTTTGCTGCTTGTTGATTGTAGTTGTTGCCGCCGACCCGAGTTCGGCCTTAATTAACCGCTTATGAATCTGCATATGCAGTCGTCGTCGTTTGTCTGTCCCGCCCGCCCTTTCTGCGCTGTCCCTTGTGTAGGTGCTGCTTTCTGTGGCGGTGGCGTGGCACAAAAAAAAGAAAGAAAAGAAAAACAGGATGCTCATTTAAATATTTAATGAAGTGCTGTGTTGCAGTTGTAGTGCGCTTAAGCTGGCTGATCTAGGCTGCCAGGCAGCAGGGCTAATCATGCCCAGCTTCTGTCTCTTTTTCAGAGCACATGTAAAAGAATTTTTTGTTTTGTAGTTTTCGTTTTCATTTTTCCACTTTTCCCTTTTTGTTTTTTTTTGCCACAAAACCAGCACTCTTGGGAGCATCGCTTGACCCATTTCTGACTTTTTAAACAGCAAGGCATGTCTTTAATTAGAAAATAATTATATAAAAAAAAAAAAAAGTTTATACCACAAAGACAACATGACAGGGGGAATGAGACGTATGAGAAGAACGGGAGGAGGGCCAGCCTCGCAGTCTCGATTGATGGACATGCTGCTGCTGTTGACTGGCGCTGAGCTTGTTCAGTCCTTGACACATGCCAAAACAGGCAAACTTTAAGGTTTTGGCGCACCCTGGAAATGGGTATATATATTTTACACAGAAGTTTGCCAGTCGTAAAAGGAATCGACTTTTTGCATGGATCTGATAAGTAAATCTTATAGCTTACATAAAAAAACATCAATTCAGCGGCTATAAATTTTATATGCTTTTAGTGCTAGTACTGACAAATACAGAGAAAATACGAATATGAGAGACAACTTTTTATGTATATTTAGCCTTGGCTACTTCAAGTGTGACAAGGTCCGATTTAACAATTTAATTACAAATTTATACATTTTTTAGCACAATCTTACTAAAATTCTTCATGTTTTTGTAACGCATTAAAGGAAGCATCTTCGACCACATAAAATATACCTAGGACGTGCGGTCATAGGTGACACAACATGCAAAATCTTAATATATGCGGATGATATGGTGCTTATGGCGAAAACCCCAAAAGAACTACAACTCATGATAAACAAGATCGCAGAATTCTGTGATAAATGGAGAATTCGATTAAACTGTGTAAAGTCAAAAATTCTAGTAGTGTCTGATGGCAAGGAACGAAAATCTAAAATCTTAAGAAAGAACAACTCAAAATTGTTCAAAAGTATACGTATTTAGACGTGACTCTCACCCAAAATATGGATATGGAAAGGCATCTCATCAACAAACGCCAAGAAGCCACAAGGGCGGAAAACAGCACAAGGAACACTTTTAACGGGCAACGGCAAATAAAAGCAAATGCCAAATATAAACTTTTTGAGGCCACATCGGATGCTATTATGTTCTGTGCGTCAGGAGTAAGGGGTCTTAACGAGTATGAAGAAGTCGAAAAATTAAGGCGCATTTATTTGAAAAAAATATTCAAACTGTCACAGAACACTCCCATTTATAGAAACCGGCTTAAGGCCTATTTCCAGAACGCACGAAAATAAATTTTTTTTGTTGAATTTCATATAAAAACAAGAAAGAAAGTCGGTCAAACACGAATATAACATACTCTGTAGCCTTACCCTCGCATTTGCTCGCGAGCCATACGTGTTGTGCGCATATATACGCTCATCTTTCTCACTAAAATTGCCTCTGTTGAACGGAATGTTGTCTTTATGGGTGGGGGATGTTAACTGACAGTTTTTTGCTCATAACTTGAGTATCGTTCTATCTTCAAAACTGTGGCAGATATGACGTTTTTTCCAAACTGCGGGGGCGGGAGGGGGCGTGGCAAAAATAAACTTGATCTGCCTGAAGCTATAAGAACTATATGTCCCAAACATGTCCAACCTATATCTCCTACCATCTCTGAGATCTGTGCGTTCATACAGACGGACAGACGGACATGGCTATATCGAGTCGGCTGTTGATGCTGATCAAGAATATATATACTTTATAGGGTTGGAAATGATTCCTTCTCCCTGTTACATACTTAATATACTCTGTCTACCTTTGGTACAGAGTATAAAAACAGCTTCGAACAGCTGATGAGCCATTTATTTAGTCTCATTTATTTTGTTGATTTCCAGAAGAGAAACTAAATAATCATAGCTTTGCCACATCGATAGCTTATGTGTACTGCAAACACAGTCGCTTTGCTGAACTTAATTGAAAATAAATAACTTGCAGCACATTTTTTCGGACAAGATCGAACAAATTGAAGGCAAAAGCGAGATGCAACAAAAATGTACAAAAAATAATAAATATATTAGCACATAGATTGGCCACTCTTTTTCATTAATTTTTTTAATTATTTTAATTTTAAGTGCCTCAAGACTTTCTCTACTAAGAATCACGAAGTCGCGCACACTTGTGGTAGTACATCATATGACTTTGAAAGCTGTGAGGTGATCTTAAAATTGTTTGAACTTTAATTTGATAAAACATTTTGAATTCAAGCGACTGACAAATAAGTATGACCCGACCATTTGACTGCAATTTTGGGTATTTTTTTAGGGTTTTTTAAGACTTTGTGGTCCCACTATAGCTTACAGTCCGCTTAACATGAATAACTGGCAATTTCGTGACATAAATTTTTACACTCATCAGGCATTTTAACTATATAACAAAAGTAATGCGACTAACGGATCAAAGATTGGCAAAGATCATAGCCAAGCACCTCCTTGCTGAATAGTCACAACGCTTTGCAGTATGGCAATCGCTTATGGTCGCACGCGATAATTGAAGCAAATATGGTTGCACAACATAGAATCAGATGCGAAAATAAAGCCCGGACCAGCGATGTCAGGCTCATATATAAACAATTCAACTACAATCTGGGTGAAAACAATTATTTCAGCGACAACTTCGAGACCAAGACAATTAGCATTATACTCAAGGTCAGATGCAAATTGCTGCAACTAGACTACAAGCCCTAACCACTTTCAATTCGTACACTACTCATTTTCAGCAAAATGCTACGTTCAGTAATAAACATTTTGGAGATAAAGGTAACTGCACCTACATGTTCATATTATTCTGAAAGGTTGTTTAATTATGTTTTATTTCTTATATAACATGTAACATAGATTAACGAAAACAATAATTTAATTGAATTAAATGAGACCACTTCATTTTTGTACGAAATGATGCCGACCATTTTTAATTCGTACAGCTGATTCGATTTATCATAAGAAATTGCAAAAATAGAAATGTAAGCAAACAGACATAAGAATAGGTTATGTAGAACAACTATAAGTGACATAACCGAAAACATGTACTTATTCTTGTTAATTTGATATATTTTATTTTTAATTATTGATAAGTTTAATTCTGCCAAGAGCTATCGGGAAATATTAAATGATGTTAAGCTTTCGAGATAAACCGAGCAAAGTATGGTTAAAGTTCTTAAAAAGAATGGCAATAATAACAATAATGTTGCGCACAGGGGTCGAGTTGCTAAAATCACCCTTCGAGATAAAAGACCTTTGTCTGTTATAATAAAACAAAATCGTAAAAGCACATTGCGAGAAATAGCATCGATGGTCTGAATGTATTGGCAAAACAATTAAACGTGAATAGACGTGCGAACTGTTGGTTATAGTTTCCACAAAGTAAGTTAACATCGCTAATATTGTAGTATATATTCATAAAACACATGATAGATATTTTGCAAAGAAGAAAACGGTTGCAATCGCCAAAACAAAGGCGGAACTGGGTAAAAAGGCAGCAAAACACCAACATTTTTAGCGACGAATCTAATTTTGATGTGTGCTTCGAAGATGATAGAAAGAAAACGGAGGCATACAATAGAGACTGTCTTAAGCGCACAGTAAAATTTCCTGCGAGTGTTATGGTATGGGGATGCTTGTCTGCAGAATGAGTAGGAGAGCTTCACTTTATAGATGAAACCGTAAATGCTCAAAAATACATTAATATTTTTCAAAATCATCTTATAGCTGCAGCACCAAAGCTGGTTGATTGTGGTGAATATATCTTTCAACAGGAATGTGCATCACCACATACCGCTAAATAAAACGAAAACTTTACTTCAACAAAATCAATTGACATTCTTGATTGGCCATCATCTAGCTCTCACCTTAGCCCAATAGAAAGTCTCTAGGCTTTGATGAAAAGAAAGCTCAGAAATGAGCCACAGCGCAATCTAAGCTATTTAAATTCTAACATTGAGGAATTTTGGAGCCCGCTTAAGTGATGGTTACTGCACCCTTTGCAATTTGAACTTGAGAGAAGACGAGCTGCATTTTATTGCTGTATGTCCAATTTTGAGGGAGATAAGGTTCCGATATTTTGGTACAAACACCCTGATTGCAGTATCAGCTGTCGATCTCCTGAATGGCTCAAATTGGTCGTTGCTTGGATCATACATAAGCAAGATTTCTACCAGCAGGCGTCAAATAACAGCACGAGATTTTTACACTGAAACTATTATAATTTAAGTTTGATCCAAATCGTTTGACTATAGCATATAGTTGTATATAGGAACGATAGGTCGAAAAACTAGTTTTAGTGAAAAAAACTTTTTTCTTTTTCAATGCAAACCTTCCCAAACCTTGTATTTATAAGTTTTCTATAATTTTTCATATATCCAAAAAGTTTTATAAAAATCGGAAAAGTATATGGGTGAAAAAAAGAAATGCTATCGATCTCAAACTTTATATAGTTAATTATACTATATGCTTTTACACAATTCGAGCATATAGCTGCCCTGGAAACGATTGATCGATAAATTAGTTCGATAAAGTAGTTCTAAAACTTGTTTGCTTTCATAGCTAGCGTCTTTATACCTTTTAGTTATGAATATTAACTGTTTCAACGCCATCAGTTCAACGTTAAAACAAATTTTGGAATGAAATTCATTTAAAATTTTTATTTATATAAATTATACGAGCTGCAAGGTTATTTAAACTTCAGCCGAGCCGAAGTAAGCTTTTCTCCATGTTTTCCTTTCAGAAAGTAGTCCCACTAAAGCCAGTTTTTTGAAAGCTTCAACAGCCTCAATTGGCGTCGAAAGACGAATACCTCTTAAATGTAGTTGTGTTATGTGGGATCAAAAGTAAGAATACCAGTCCTGTTCTCGTTTCCAAATAAGATTGATTGGAATTGGTAAGAGTTGAGATTTTTATGAAACGATTAAAGAATTCGGCTGTATCTTTTTGCCTGATGGTGTTCCAAGTAAGAATTGCAAGTGCAAATGATGATTGTCAATCAACTTCCGTAAACTTTTGGCAGCAGACTAATTGATCCCTGAGCAAGTATCAGAGAAAAATTATGCATCGAATAGTTTGGAGGGAGCAGAATTTCTTTGTATCTTGATACCCTAATACCATACCGCATCACTCGAGTTCAGTAGGATAAGATTATTGCAAATTTATACTTTATCAGGGAGCAAGTTTTTTTTTTGCTGTACACGGCCATTGTATTGAGTACATTCAAACAATGAGTTTTAAAATTCATACAGGCCAGTTCTCGTTTCCGAATTCGATTGATCGGAATTGGTAAGAGTTTTGATTTCTAACGAACGATCTCAGAATTCGGCCTAAGCGATTTCTGATTTCGAAATCGATAACGGGAACAGACCTGATTGTTACAATTAAAGCAATGAACACAAATTTTTGAAAGCTCTCTACCCCTTTTTTTGGTGGATGTAATCGAATGTGTTTTTTTTTTTCCGTTCCCAGATTGTTAGCCCATCTCCCGAACAATCGACATAAAATCGCTTAGGAAAAACCATAAATGTAGGTAAACTACGCTAAAGTAGTCATTTTTTATAACAGAAAGAGAATTTTCCGAGCTGATTACCCTACGCATGCGCTAAGAGAGCAAACAGCTTTTCAGTCGCTGGACAGCGGTCGATGAAGTATGGCAGAGCTGGTGTGTGTCGCTTTTTTTGTCCACTCTCACTTATTGGCTTCACTTTTCTTGATAAACGCTGCTTCTTAGAGTTTATTATAATCATCGAATCTGTTCATACGAGGCTAAGCTATGCGTCGTTCTGAATCAAGAAATTTTGGTATATGAAATTCGCTCTTTCAACAATAAATTTCATTCTTATAAAGTACAACGACATAGAAAACTCGAATTCCATAATAAAATTCCTTTTATATTCTTTGTGTTCAGCTACAAATCGGTCGATGAATTGGGTACTTCAACTTTGATTTTTATAACCTTGTAAACGGTATTATAATTTTGAAGCTATAGAGCTGATATTTTGCACAGAGTCTTCTGATCACTGCACGCTGCTAATATGTCGGAACCGACCGGCTCGGATGACCATCGGTCGGAAAATGGGAATCAATGAGAAAAACTTGCAAGGGTATAAAAACTTCGGCACAGACGAAGTTAGTTTTCTCGTTTTTGTATGCTTTTGCGCATACATTGGCAACACCTTTCAGTCAGTCAGGGGCGTCAGTCATGGCCTGGCATCGATTGTTGTGTGTTGTTGTCTGTTGCCCATTGTGTGTAGCAGTCAAAGTCTTCCGTCGTCTGAATGTCGACCGCCTACACAGTCAACAGCTTTAGCTGATTTTTGCAAAAATTTATATTACTTGAGAGTGAGACAAGTTTTTTGGTTGCTTTTGGGTTGTGCAGGGAAGGGACCGCATGTTGTTATCATGTGACATATGTGCATCAACGCCCCATGTTGTTGGCTGGAAACAGAAACAGAGGCTGTCAACGCGGCTTCAGACACCCGTGGCTGGCTGAACCAAAAGATTTATGCTGACAAGTTCAGTGTTTGATTGGCAAATGGAAGACAACACAGCGTATGCGTAATTTGACTGATCAGTCTTAAAGTAACAGCAGCATCAATTCAAGTTGCAACCAGTTGGCTTCCAAGTGGCAACTTCCGCGTGTTGCTGCTAATTGGCAGAAAGTGGTAAGACAAAAGGTGCTTGCAATTAACCCGCAAATGCCTAGCACAGTCGTCGGGTAGTTGAACTCACCTAGTCGGGCTTTTTGGCAATAAACTAATGAGCGACAAAATGCAAAATTCCACAGACACATTCACACTGTGTCGTTCGCGACTCGAGGCTTAATTAGAAGGCAACTTCTGCCTAAGTTGGTTAGACACTCAGGCAACTGGCTGACACTATGCAGTTGGCAGTTGGCAGTATGCACTATTAACCCTTTGTGCCGCGTGTGTGTGTGTCCTCGACAAATCTCATTTAGCAATTTAGTTGCACACCCACTCACAGCCCTGCCCTGTCCTGGTACCGGTCTCGGCCGGAGCTATGCGATACGTCCATCAGTCGTTTGCTCGTTTGCTTGCGCGCTCATTTAATTAACAGTCGCGCGCCACGCCAGCCCCAGCCCCAGTAGACCCATTGCCAGAGTCAAGGAGGCCAGGAGGAGTCGGTCGTCAACTTGGAGGCTGGGCTTAAGGCGTGCTGCAATGATTTTTTATTCGCTTTTGCCTTGCCATTCGCGCTGATGATCTGGAGATGAGCAAGTCGCATGTTTTTTTAATTATGAATTATCGTTCTGCTCTTTGGCTCCCACTGACAAACTGACTGACTGACTGACGGTGGGACTGTAGCTTGTTGCATTTAAATGACATAATTATGGCGCATAAAGAAACTCCCACACAATGCTGGCGGCATTTCAAAGCCAGTCGCTACTTGCTACCTGCCCCCAACTCCCCCACATCCCGCATGTAAATTCCGTAAATTAAAATATTCCCAAAAAGTTGTGCAGACAACTCCAAATTGCAGCATTTATATTGTATAACAATTTTTTATTTGCACCGCCAACCACTTAACTGCCTAGCCAGGCCACCCCCATCTCTCCTTTTGGTCGACCTTTTCACCACTTCAGCACCAAATTTGGACAATTGAGAGCGTATTTGAGCGTTAAGGCGCGCATATTATGTGTGCAAATATCAAAATTTTATTTCAATTTTTTAGCCTCCCTGGGAAGGCCACTTGTAAAAACCATTTTCATTATGAGTGGTGGGCAGCCAGCCAGCCATAGGCAGCACACAAAAATAAAATTGTATAAAAATCATAATACAATAAAACTGCAAAAGCTTAAAATTCCCTATCGATTTACACAGTCAATGGCCTAAACAAATAAAATGATGAGCGTCAATGAAGCGAATGGTAAAATGGATGACTCTCCCTCTAGGGATGGAAGTGTAGCTTTAGGGATGGCTGGTTATGTGTTGATTATAAGCTACAGTGTTTATTGCCCGAAATGTCTCGAAAAAGCTCAAAACTGTTTTGTTTTGTTATAATAATTCTGTAAATGTAAACGTTTTGTGGTTGTCACTCTGTGCACTACCTTTAGCTAGCGGATTCCCCGACGAAAAGTAGTCAGCGTTTTCGTCGGTGTTGCATTTTTACCCTTCAGGATTGACAAAAAATGTTTGAAGCAATGTTACTTCACTTGAGTTTAGTTTTTTTCCAATTCACTAACTATTTTAACCTAAGAGTAAAGGTGTTGAACTTAAATTGTCCTTATTTCTTGAAAATAACGCATCCAGTCCATTTTCATACTTTCTACATTGCTAAATTTGGATTGGATTAAAACTTCTTTGACCACTTGGTAACATTCATTCAAATGGTTGCGCAGTAGTGTTGCACAATTTGGCCATTTTTAACAAAAGTATGGAAAAAAACTTTTGTTCTATTTGGATGGAAGCAAAACACTCAAAAATTGTTGTCTGTATAGCTATTTTGTGGGTCTCAGATCACTTTTATCATTAAAAAAATAGAGGACCGAAGTTTATTTTCCCTTGCAGCTTGTATAATTTATACTATTTAACGTTTTAAATGATTCTCAGCGAACGTTCTTAGCTGAGGTATTTCCCAAACTCAGCTTGCCAGTTTGTTATATGGCAGCTATACGATATATTCTTCAGATTTTGACCAAACTACCTAAAATTATGTGGAAACTGATAATATTCATAACTGGAAAGTATAAAGACGCTACCATTGAAAACAAAAAAGTTTTTCTCACTAGAACTACTTTTTCGACTTATCGTTCCTATGGCAGCTATATGCTATAGTCATCCGATTTGAGTCAAAACTTGGCAGAATCGTGTGGTAGCCCATAATATTGATCAGTAACTAGCTTGGGAGTGATAGCATTGAAAACAAAAAAGTTTTTCCTACTAAAACTTTTTTTCAGAACTATATTTTGTATGGCAGCTATACTATATAGTTGACCGATTTTCATCAAACTCGGTGGAATTATGTGAAAGCATAGAAAACTTATAAATAAGAGGTTTGGGGACGTTTTCGTTAAAGACAAAAAAGTTTTTTATACTAAGACTTTTTTTCAGAACTAAATTTTGTATGGCAGCTATACTATGTAGTTGACCGATTTTCATAAAACTTGGTGGAATTATGTAAAAGCTTAGAAAACTTATAAATACGAGCTTTGGGCACGTTTGAGTTGAAGACAAAAGTTTTCCCCACTAAAACTACTTTTTCGACCGGTAGTTTCTATGGCAGCTATATGCTATAGTCATCCAATCCGGCCGGTTCCGACAAATTTGCACAGTCTTTGTACCAAAAGACTCCGTGCAAAATTTGGTTAAGACAGCTTTAAAACTGACGGAGGAGATAGCATAGAAACAGACGGACATGGCTATATCAACTCAGCTAGTCATGCTGAAGACGAATATATATGTGGTCGGAAATGCTTCCAAACATCTGGACAATTTTAATACATCCTCTACATGGGTATATAAAAAGTTTGACTGTTTTAGTGACCCCTTATGCACATATCGGCCCGTTTGTATTTCCGAAAGGCCGATATACACATAGCTTCTGTTAATTTGGCGTTGTCTGTTGATATCGGGTTTTGCTATAAACCCGCCTTTGGATTTCTCAAGCGGTTATCGAAATGCTGGCATGAGATGTCCTATGGCAACTTGCAGAAGACAGACAAAGACTGCTGATGATTGAATCGGGAGGTTCATGAAACAGGTATACAGTCGACCAGCCTTCTTTGTGGTGTGTGAGTGTCTTGTTTTAAAGAGTTATGAACAAGCATAACTTAATAACCTGGAATCTGCTAAAAGTTCTATGATTGACTTTAAAAAGGAGTTATTAACTCGGTTTGGATGTATAAACATTTTTTGTCCAAATCGGTCTTAAAAAGGCTCGACAATGTATTCAGGCTACTTTAAAGATTAAATCCGATAAAAGCATTATTTTTAAGGCTTAAGGCTGTGTCGAAAAAAAGATTTAGAAAGGGTATTTTGGCCAACCTAACCGTAGCATGTACCGAATCCAACCGAATCGCTTTTGTGGGGAAGAAAGTCTGTTTTTTTTTTTTTCAAAAAATGGCATAGTTTAACATTTTTCCTGTTAAAAGTTATATCCAAATTCTACAAATTACGACTTTGTGAAGTCAATACAAACATTGCACTTAAATTTTTCTATTGGATATATCAAGTAAAGGGAAACCTAGCACATTTCTGAACGTATTACATATGGTCGCAGGATTTTATAAAATATTTTTAAAGCACTTCATCTCGAGATGAACTCATGATTCTTCAATGCGAACTCTTTCATAAAATTTATTATAGAAAACCAAGATCAAAAGTTATGGCCAACAAAGTCAAAAATGTTTTAGCTATATAAAATGCAATGAACTAAGGTTCAAAACGAAATCGTAGCTTAGGTTCGCGAAATATTAAGAAGGCCTCATCTCCTCTGCCCCCTTGTTGCGCCCTTTTTGTCAAATTTTCACAAATCAGGAAAACCCATGTCTAACTATTTCGCATACTTACCTTACAAACCGGTTTTGAATTAAAGCAGTTGAAACAACATTTTCTTATATTTTCCTAATATGTGGGAAATACGGCTCCAATTTTTTCGTATAGCTTGCTTTCAGTCGTATGTAAAAAAATTATTTTTACATGCTAATACTTCCGGGCATTTTCACCCACTTTGGGATTTAATGTTCCAAGTATCCAAGGTCGAAACTACATAAAAAGGCTGAAAACCTCTGAAATTCTGGAGAAGGTTTGGTTCGGGTTTTCGAAACCGTTGAAAAGTCTAAGGCTAGGTTCTCGGATCTGTCGGATACTTACCGAGCCTAAGGTTTTGGTTCAAAGATTTGTTCTGTGATTCTTAGATCGTTGAGACAATTATTGGTAAAAAAAAATAAGTCACATTTTGGTTGAGAAGATAGCGTGCAGCTATATAGTATAAATATGTTTCATACGTTCCTTACTGCGGCCTACAAAGTGCCTAGACTTTAGAATGAAGAGCTTCCCTCACCTTATATGTACATAAACATACGGATTTGTTAATCCGTATTAAACAACTTGACTTATGCTTTACTTTCTTCTTGAAGTCGTAATATGCGGAGTTTGAATATAATTTGGAAATGATAATGCTTCGATTTGTAATAGTAACAAAAGTTGTAAAAATAAAGTTATTCTTTGTACTGAACTTTTTTTTCAACAAGAAGTGGGCCAGTTTGGATCCAGTTTTGGGAGGTTGACAATTAAGAAGGTTCGGTTCAGGGCCGGTTTGCAGCCTTGTTTAATATCTTAAAGGTCTATTTAAAATTGTAGCTCTCTAGGTGAACCGGTTAGGGCTGTGGGCTAATATAATATATCAGTCGGTCAGGCTAAAAGTTATATAAATGTAGATAATCGCCATAAACACTTCCAATTTTCGTGTTTTACTTATGTTCAAAAGTGTTGCGATTAAATGTTAAATATTTCTACTGGCTGTTCCATTCAGAAATTTAAATAGTTTTTATGTTTTCAATTAAAAAGTGACAAGTTTTTTAATAAAGTCCTTCTAATGACTTCAAATTTGAATACTTCCATATTTCAATCGGATGTAATACAATTACATTACAATTACAATTCATTGAATTGCTTAAATGAAAGAGCGACCAAGTCAATAAAATAGTCTCTAATCCATTTAGCTATTTTCTCCTTTATGCAATCTCTACTGTCTGTATGTGAATTTAAATAGATCGATTTCGTGTTCAAGTGCAACGACGCTTCGCAGTTTTGTATTGCATTTTCGTTCAATTTTAGTTGAAGTATTTGACTTAATTGAAAATTGTTTGACTTTGGCAGGGAAAATGGAAAATGTGCGCACAATTGCAGAAACTATTCGTACAAAATATATCAAAAGTGAAGTGCCGTTGGCTAAATGAAGCTGTTCGAAATGGTGGCGAATCCCAACAACAACTAAATTGAAATTGATATTTTGTGTATTAAGAATGATAACTCAATCAAAATCTACAAGAATTACAAAAAAATAAAAAAACACACAAAAGCTAATTAACTATCGATTGATTTTTTTTGCTTATATTTTTTGTATTGTTATTAGCGAAATATTAAAACGGTTGAACAGGCTTTTATAATTAAGCATGTATGAAACCGCAAATTTGCATTAAAAATACTTGCAATTTTATCAACAGAATTGCAAAACTTTTATAAGCTGATTAATAGAATGGTGCAAATAGAGCAAAGGCTTAAAAAGGCGAGGGTAGTTCAATTATGGCGAATATGATTCAGAGCTGCCCAATATGTCTTAAAGCTTAAAATTTTAAGTATGTTTTGGTCTTAGAAGTACTTAAATTAAGTATGAAACATTCTGGAATTAAAAAACGACTTTTAGTGTTATTCCAATGAGACCAAATGTTATTGAATCCAGAACTTTTTGTACTTACAGTAAGCCAATATATTTAAGGAAATCGCATTCTTTTTTCAAGTACAAAATATGTTGGATTCAGGACAAATTAGACTTACAATGCAAGCTTCTTCATAAAATATGCAGCAGAAAATGGGAATTATTTTAAATCCCTGGTTCTAACACTTTGGTTATGGAGTGAGGCTAGAGCTCTGACCTACAGTAATACCATCTTGGTCTTTGGTTAATTTATTTCTTTTTGTATCTTTCCAGCCATATTTGATTTAATACAGAGACATAGTTTTAAGAACAAACTGTGAATAACTTTAGAATTTTTTGGGCTTAAACAAGGAACATTTTGTACCTGTTTAATGAACGTTTGTTTTGTTTCAAGAATCTATTGGGGTTGACTTTAGAATTTATAAGACTTTAATGGCGAATATTTAGAACTTATTTTATGAGTAAAGTAAGAGTTTTGGTAACAACCCGAAAAATGATCAAAAGGATTTCTAAATAGTTTAAAATATTCTTAATATTACCTGTACAAACAAGTTTTAAAGGATTTTTTTTCAACTGTTTCGCTTTATAGTAAAAAATTTGTTACAAATACTTTTTTCCATCTTTTTGGAAATTTTCGGATACCATCTCGTAAAAACCAAGAGCCAAGAGATTGACAGAAGCTTGACCCTGGACCTCTTGGAGGTGCTAATTGAGCCAATTTTTACATTACCTCGTAAAAACGATACGTCTTTTGATGCCATCCACAAATCAGTTCAATTTTGGAGTTCTTCAAAAGAGCGTAAATGCTGATACTTAAGGTCATGCGTCATGGACGAAAACAAATAGTATTCGAAAGAGGCAATGTCTGGGCTATACGGCTGCGTTTCAAAATACGTTTTGACCGGCTGCGCAACTTGTGGCCGAGCGTTGTCATGTGACCTTGTGGTGCCTTTGCTGTCATTCTGACTTTCTTCTGGCGTTTTTGCTTTAATCATCAATTGCGTTCGGTAGAGTTGCCCTGTGATGGTTTCACCCGGTTGTAGCAGCTCATAGTACACCACACCCAATCGACTTATAGAATATTCTAGTTTCTTGAGTGTAGTGGAGCATGCCGTACCCCATAGCAGGATCTCCCAGGTTATAAAAAAGGATTTTGGAACGCATCGAAAGTCCGCTACGAGGATTAAGAAGCCAATTGAGCTTCTTCGCCTTAGCTGCGACTGTAGCAGCTGCTCGTACCACATGGGCCTTCCAGGTCAGGCGGCGGTCCAAAGTCACACCAATTTATTTTACCACAGATTCAAACTTTCAGCAACTTTCCCGCGTCTCATAGCGAAGGTACAGTGTTAATTTTTTGAACGATTAATGGCTTTGTTCTAGCGGTTCGACCATTGACCGAATCCATCCAGGAACTGTTGAACCTTAGCAGATGCTCTTTTGCAACTGTTCCTGGAGGCAAGAAAATCGGTATCGTCAGCATACGTGGCGATAAACGTGCAATAGGCGACTTGATACGGCAGATCTGAGGTGAACAGAGAGTATAGTATCGGTGCCCGCTCAAAAATGGGACGCTCGCCTCTTAGCTCAACCATAAAACGGCGCCCTAGGAGAAAGTAGCAGATCAGTAGATATTGTTCTGGAGGGAAGAGGGACTTAAGCTTGAAAAGCAGGCCCTCGTCCCAAACGCGATCGATCGCTTATATCCAGCAAGACGGCAGAGCAGTATTGAAAGTTCTCGAATGAAGATCTAGAGATAAGATGTGGTTTGAGAGTCTGTGGAACTGTTGCGGCGCACAATGTCCTCAAAGAAAACCAAACTGATGGTCCAATATAGCTTCTTCGAACGCGCTTAGTGCCAACATTCTTCCAAGAAATATTTTGAAGAAAGTTGGCAGTAGACTTATTGGCCGGTAGGAGTCGGGCTTTAAGAGATCCTTGCCCTACTTGGGAATCATTACGATTACAGCAGACTTCCAAGTGGTCGGGAAGTATTGAAATCGTAACATCGCATTGAAAAGCATTAGCAGGTACAGAACTCCCACTTCAGGAAGTGCCTTGACTGTTTAGGCGTCAGCATCGTCAAATCCCGGGCCTTAGTGGACTTTAGCAGTCGATGGGTCTAATGGGATAGAGTGGGCCAGTTGCTGTTAAGAGACCAGCTTGAGTGGTGGCGGCATCCTCCGCGAAAACTAGACTCAAGGGGTTGAATCGACCCTCTAAATTGTATGCAAACACCTCGACTATCTCCAGATCAGATCGAGCCCAGGATCCATCTTCCCTCTGGATTACGAACCTCTGTAAGGGCTGTATCTTGACATGACGGGTGCAATTCCAAAGGGAGAATGCTGCAAAGTTTTTGTTCTAGGTATTCAACCTTAATATCAAATAGAAGCTTTCTAAGAGAGTCTGCAGTTCTACAGTAGTCAGCCTCATCTAATGGGTTTCGAGAGCCCATTCATCTCCACATATTCACCATGATGATTACCTCAGGTTTTAAAAGTGCCTGAGTGGGACTACGTTGACTGTGGGGGGTCTACCACACATAGCTTGCTCAGCGGCTGTGCGAATATTTTGAATAAAAATCTAAGCTACATTTCGATGTTTACCATCTGCTCCAGTTTACTCTGGAATCAAGAAATGTTTGCTTATCTTGGTAATAGAAAATCTTTAACGCTTTTTTTGTCTCAAATATGAAATTTAGCTAGTGTAAGACGGAAGTAATGTGTGCTCATAACTATAACTATAACAAACAATTGCACAAATTATCTTATCTTAAAATAGTCACCGACTCATCCAACTGCCCTCGCATACAAATATATATAATTTTTTGTTGATTGCTTTGGTTTTAATTACTAATTAAAATGCTAAAGCTTCCCTTAGACGTGCTGTCGCATAACAAATTATTCAGCTGCTGCTTTTATTATGTTAATGATAGCTCACTAATCTGCCGCTTTAGTTGCAACTAATAATTAATTTTATTGATTTGCTTTTGGGGTTGATAAGTAAACAAACAGAAAAAGAAAAAAAAAACAACTATGTGCTAATGAGTCTTAATGGCGTCAACCCAAAAAAGCAGGCAACACTTTGTGAAAATTTTTAATTTCCTTACACACGCAGACAGGAAATTTGGCAGGACTGAGGGCCCGCAGTTAACTTGTCTACAACGCAACACCTACGCCACTTGATTTATGAGCAACCAACGATACAAATGCCACAAATCTGCAGCGATATAAAGCTCCCGCCGCTGCTGAATTTTTATATGCCCGGCCATAAACTAGAACATTTAATGTGAACCGCCTTCGTCTTAGGCTCATTGCTCGTAATGCATAAAAACGCACTAAAATGTTCCCACGCAATTAATTCAGCGTTTGTGCAGTACCTTTTTTTTTTTGTTTACTTAATTGGTAAACATTTTGTTACATTTTTACGAGCGCCAAGGTGAAGGCAGTTTCAAAGAGCAGCCACTCCACACACACACACACACACAAACGCAATAATTAATGAAACAACTTTTAACAGTGCACACACTCACACACGCCACAGTTTTATTGTTCACTGCTACTTGCCTTTGTTAATTAAAACACAAACGCGTGCAAAACGTATTAAATATTCAGCAAGCCGTCTTCTTGTCAACAAAAAAGTACAAACCAAACGTCACAATGTGATATCATAAAATTTTGCAAATTTTTCTCTTTTTAAATGCAATACGAATTTAATCCTTTTAGCAAGGCATTTTCATTACATTACCAAAAAAAAAAAAAAAAAAACAAATTTAAAAAGCCGCTGCATTTTGAGTTTTTCACATGCTACCCACCCTACACATTCGGACTTTACTGTTTGTTTTCTTTGGCAAGAAACGAGGAGTATTTCAGCTATGCTTTTTTTTTTTGCATGCCTTGTTTGTTGTCGTAATGTAGAAAACAATTTCATGTGGCCCTTTTTGTTGCTTTTGTTGTTGGTAATGGCGCAAAATTTTGTGGCTGCCAAAAATATGCGTGTATACAAGTTGCTGTAAAAAAAAAACAAAAAAACTCAGCCTAATAGGGTGACTCACAAGCAGTTAAGATTAAAAGATGCGAAAGTCAGAACATGCTCAAACATATTTGAACAGTGTATTTCGAGTCCAAGTACCTGCAAGGAATGCGGTTGGCACACAAGTACACGGGGCTCACAAAAATAGACTAGACGATTCAATCTTAAAAAGG
This sequence comes from Lordiphosa magnipectinata, assembly GCA_037044535.1. Taxonomy (NCBI): domain Eukaryota; kingdom Metazoa; phylum Arthropoda; class Insecta; order Diptera; family Drosophilidae; genus Lordiphosa; species Lordiphosa magnipectinata. The sequence continues at coordinate 281,681 of JBAMBO010004034.1, forward strand.
GTCGTTCCACTAAAGTTTTGGCAAAAGTTTCATTTTTGAGCTTGTTCTTTCTGTTTTGCCGATATTTAGCCATAGTTTTATAGGCATGTGATCTGATCAGATCTTAGCATCAACTTGTAAGTCCATCACCAAAGGCTGCAACTCGTATGCCATTCCAAGTCCAGTACCAAGTTTATATATTTGGTATTAATTTTATTCTTCAAATATTAATTTGATATGCAAAAGTATAAATTTAGAATTACAAAGTAAACAGTATCGAATTGATAGTAAGATACTTAAAATATTAATTTTAATTTGAAACTACAAAATAAAAAGTATCAAATTGAAGTTTTTGGGTATCAAATTGTTATATTGGGTACTAGTTTGATACTTAAAATATTAATTCGATAAGAAAAAGTATTTATTTGAAACTATAATAAAGAGGATCAAATTGATATTATGGGTATCAAATTGATATTTGGGTATTAATTTGATACTGTAAATATTAATTTGATTTGTTACAAATAAAGTAGAAAAGATACCAAATACCAAATGAAGATTAAAACAGCATCTGGAAGCGGAGCTAGTCACTCGCACTTACACCCAGCGCCACAAAAAAAGCCGCAGTCTAAATATTTACATACTTGTATGTTTTCTTGCTTGGGGTTTCTATAAATGTTTTCCGAATTGCCCAATTATTTTTTTTACTGATTAATGGAATATTTTTAAATAAAAGTGCATAGCAATTTTTATGTTAGTTTTTCAGAAAAAGGTTTTTTTCCAGACCCATATTAATTTTGGTGACATTTCATAATTATGACAACTTTAAGAAAAAAATTATAATAATTATAATAGTGCATATACTCAACAAATAATGATTTTTTTCCAAAAGTATACTTAATTTGCTATAATCTAATATATATTTTGTATCAAATTAATGTTAATTTTTTTTTTTAATTTAAATTAGTACTTTGTAGTACCCCCTTTTGCTTTAATTACACATTTTACCCTATTGGGCATCGAATTGTACAAAGCGCTTAAATATTCCTCAGTGATATCCTCGAACCATACTTTTTCTATCACATCCTTCAATTCTACCATGGTTTTAGGCTTCCTTTTTTTATTTTCGCAGCCATTAGGGCCCAGACATTCTCTATTGGGTTGAGGTCAGGGCTGTTTCCGGACCAATTTAGGGACTTAATACCCAATTCTTCCTTCAAAATTGTTATCTTCGTTAAGAAGAAGGTCAAAATTAATTGATTAAGTTGCTTTAATAACAAAAGCTCACTGAATTTCTTACAGATCGAGCCCGATGGCAAGGTGCAGAATCATCTTGAAAAATAGGATCTTCTTCTTTCTCACTTATTGCCTCAATGCTAGGCACAACTCCACTTAAAATTATATCTTTATATTTTTCCGCGTTCACCATACCCTGAATCATTAAAATTGATTCAGTTTTATATTTAGATATGCATCCCCGTATCATAATGTATGGTGAATGCTTAACGGTTCCCACACAGCTATTTTCCAAATATCGTTTGCCCTTTCTACGGCGCACCTTGCAAGAGCCATCGGGTCCAATGAGATTGAATTTGGACTCATCCGAAAATAGGACTCGTGACCATTCGGAATCACTCCAATTTTTTTTTTCCTTGGCCCTAATTGTCCCTAAATTGGCCCGGAAACAGCCCTGACCTCAACTCAATAGAGAATGTCTGGGTCCTTATGGCTGCGAAAATAAAAAAAAGGAAGCCTAAAACCATGGTAGAATTGAAGGATGTGATAGAAAAAGTATGGTTCGAGGATATCACTGAGGAATATTTAAGCGCTTTGTACAATTCGATGCCCAATAGGGTAAAATGTGTAATTAAAGCAAAAGGGGGTACTACAAAGTACTAATTTTAATTAAAAAAAAAAATTTACATTAATTTGATACAAAATATATATTAGATTATAGCAAATTAAGTATACTTTTGGAAAAAAATCATTATTTGTTGAGTATATGCACTATTATAATTATTATAATTTTTTTCTTAAAGTTGTCATAATTATGAAATGTCACCAAAATTAATATGGGTCTGGAAAAAAACCTTTTTTTGAAAAACTAACATTCATAAAATAAAAATTGCTATGCACTTTTATTTAAAAATATTCCATTAATCAGTAAAAAAAAATAATTGGGCAATTCGGAAAACATTTATAGAAACCCCAATCAAGAAAACATACAAGTATGTGAATATTTAGACTGCGGCTTTTTTTGTGGCGCTGGGTGTATGTGCGTCTTATATAGAACCACGGTTTCCACTTGAAAAAATAAAAATTCTCCATAATTTTTTAACACGGCTCCATTTAGGAATAAAAAGATTAAAAAAAAAGTAAAAAAACAGAACCGGAGCATTTTGTCAATTTGCCGGAGCAAATTTATTTGATTTATACCACAGCTCGACAAAATCCAACTTTTTCAAAATACCCTGCATTAGGCCGTAAAATTCGGATACAAGGAACTTCTGTAAGCATCACCTCAAACCCAGTTTTATGAATAAAGCCTAGGTTCGCGCTTTATGGTTACTTTTGTACTTGCCACACATCGCGACTACAATTCTAACTTATTTTTTAATGGTTTAAGATAAAAATCTACAAAATTAATTAAAATTCAAATATATCAAAATTTCACTTCTATCGTTTAATTGTTTAAGGTACCTCCAAAAGGGATCAAACATTAATTCTTCAATATCCTTAAAAAACCCCGAATTTGAGTACCATTTTTAGATTTTTAATAAAAAACCGGAACTTAACACTGAGGTCTATTGAGGTAATTGAGGCGTCATTTGAAGCGTGATATGAACATTATTCTGACTGCGTATACAAAATATAGATTGAGCCATCGGTCGAAAAATGAGTCTTAGTGAGAAAAACTTTTTTGTTTTCAGTGCTAGCTTCATAAAACTCGGACATTATAAATATTATATGCTTTCAAGCTGATTTGCAAATTTTAGTCAAAATCGGATGACTATATCTTATAGCTGCCATAAGACCGATTGGTGGGAAAATGGGTCTTAGTGAAAAAACTTTTTTGTTTTCAAGTATTTCGTTCTTAAGGTCGGTGATTATTAATATTAAACGCTTTTAAACTAATTTGAAAAAGTTGATCGACATCGGGTGACTATATCTTATGGTTGCCCTAGGACCGATCGGTCGAAAATGGGTCTTAGTAAGAAATTTTTTGTTTGTTTTTTATGTTAGCGTCCTTAAACTCGCTGATTACTAATTTTATATGCTTTTAAATAGATTCGCAGAATTTGGTCGAAATCGGATGACTATATCTTAAGGCTGCCATAGGACCGATCGGTCAGAAAATAAGTCTTAGTGAGAAAAACTTTTTTGTTTCCAATTTTATCGTTGTTAAACTCGGCGTTTGTTAATTTGATATGTTTTTAATAATATTTGCGAAATATGATCGAATTCAGATGTTAATCTGTTGGAAAATGTGTTTTAGTTCGATTTTTGATATTTATGTTAGCGTTCTTAATCTCTGACATTTCAAAAACACCATTTGCAAGGGTATAAAAACTTCGGACACAGACGAAGTTAGGTTGGCCTTCTCGTTTTCTAATTAGAGTTCAATAAATTATGCGTTTAATAAAAGTAAATGAAAAGAATTCAATCAATTATCTGTATTAGGTCATTTATTGACCAAATATATTGAGAATTTGTACCAATTCTGAAGCTCTTTACATAGCATTATGTTATGAAGTTTTAGCAACGTAGCATAACAAAAACAAATACATTCTATTATTTTGTTGGGCCATTAATTGGGTCTTTTACCAGACATTTCGTTTCGATCACTTTTAGGGTTGCATTTTTAGCGAAATTTACTTATCTTGTGGTTCAATTCGATACATTTAAGTGCTAATTAATTTTAGAGTTAAGTTTCTAGTTTTGTAGTTATGTTATTAAAGTTATTATAGCTCAGTTTTTATGGATTTTTCTGGAATTTGCCGTGGAGTTTATGATTTTACCCCCAACTTAACCCCCTGAAAAGGTACTCTATATTCGGATTGTAGGAAAAGTAGGCTTGTGGTAGTATACTGGCAGGTTCAAAAGCCAATCTTTCGATAAACTCAATCCAAATTTGTGGGGCTTATGGTCAAATTGATGTCATATACTCGTATGTGTTCTCATTCATTTCGTATCTTTACTAAATTATCTCCAAATATCTTAGTGTTTCGCTAGTCCTGACTTACCCTAATGCTGCTCTCAGTGCATATAAAAAAGGGTTAATGTTAGCTCACGCCTTTGTTTGTGGTGTTCGCCCTTTTGGCCCTGCTGTCTGTTTGTTTCTCCCTTTCTGTTTGTGGCCGCATTCAATGCCAAAAATATGTAAAAATTTTGCTGCTCAAAATTGTTTCATCATAAAAGATGCAAAAATCGTCAGAGGGGAGAGATGCATACCCGCAGTAAAAAGTGGAGAAAAAAAAAGGACAAAAAATAAACTGAAAATCAAGTATACGCAGCGTCAGGCAAATGCCTGTAGTAACTGGAAAACAACAACACTCGCACTGATGGTATTTGTTGCACGATACAAAGCTGGAGATTGGGAAGAGATGGGTGATGGACATGTATGAATATTTGTAAAAATTTCATAAACGCCGTGTCGTGTGCGCCGCTTACACAGTAGCAAGGCTCGTTTTCGTTTCTCTGATGTGCAAACAAAACAAATTGCTTTAAAAAAAACTGACTCTTTAATGCGCTGAAAATCAAAATTAAATTAAAATGATGATGTTGCTGGATGGCCCAGCCTGACTGCTCAACCTGACTGCAGTCTTCATGGTGGTCGCCGCCTGTCACGCCGCCCCGACTGCGGTCACCTTGAACATGGCCAGTGTTGCAGCGCTGACCAAAATAAAACCGCAGCATAAAAACGAATGCAATTATTCATATAGCAAATGCAAACGTGAAGGTGTACCTATACAACAGCTGCCCTGATCTTTCTGGCTGCTGGCAATTGACTGACAGTTTGGATTCCCAGACGTTTTCAATGCGAAATTCATTTGTCATGCTTATAATTGTCTCACTCCCGATTCCGGCAAATTGCAGATTGGGCCAGCAATTTTAATGAAAACGTTGTTGCTTGGGCTGCAGTGCCTGCACGTCTTCAGCGGCGGAGTCTGTGTGGCCGCCCCGATTGCTGTCAGTAATTATGCTTAATTTTTGGCTGTTTGTTGTTGTTTTTTTTGGTTTTTTGTTCAGCCCAAGTGAAAGGGCATTTCAGGCAGTTGAAACATTTATTTGCCTGACCAGGAATCGCATTCTCTTCGCATGCTTTGGGCAGCCGTTTAGCTGCTGCTGCTGCTGCTGCTGGTTGGCTTTTTGCTTTTGTCCGTGTATTAAGTTGTTTGGCAGCTGCTGCCGCTCCTGATGATGATGCTGCTCGGTTCGTTGTTTAAAATTGAATAATGCCCGCTCATTTGGTTTTATGACATTTCGATAATGATGATTGTTTGTGTGTTATGCCTTTGTTCTGGCATTATCTTTATAAGGCAAACAAATTGTTGCAATTTGCCCGTCAGACTAACAGAGTGAGAGAGAGAAAGAGCGAGTCAAAGACCGCTGTAAGGTATGCGAAATAAGTCACCTTACAATCATATAATCCTTGATATATACTAAAGCTGGAAATATATATTCAAATATTTTTGTATTTTCTTTCAACTTAACGAAGTAACAATTCAATTCCAATTCTTAAAAGATTTAATGAAATCATAATACTTTTTAAAAAATTAAATTTTTATTTTACAGAACGAAATAAGTGAACTGATAATTTCAGAGCATTCAATTTTAATAAGGTTAAGTTATCGTGATTTTTTTAATATTCCTAATAATGTCCTCCATTACTGTTAATAACCTTCAATATACGTTCTAATATTGAATTAATCAAGTTTCGAAGAATTGATGCATCCAATATAGCCCAATCTACGATAATAGACTTTTTAAGTTCTTTTACCTTGTTAACTTGCCTCCCATGCATGTAGACTTTGTTGGAAATTATCTCCCAAAATTTTTCATTGGAATTAAGATCTGGACCTTTTGCGGGCCACATCAAATCCGCTATTTTTTTTTCTTGAAACGTGGTACGCAGCATTGTCCTGTTGGAATGTCCAAGAATCTCTGAAATATTCTTGTCCATAATTACAAAAACTTCATCAAATAGATCGGCATACCTTTCAGAGTTCATTTTATGTGTTACAAATCATATTGAACTCTTTCCAGCAAAGCCAAATGCAGTTCACAACATTAGCGAACCTACTTGAAAATTGCGTAACACTCTTACTTGTTTTGGCGGCCGTATATCCCGATAATAATATTGCTGCCCATCTTGGCCATCTAAATTAAACTTTTTTCATCACTTAAGATAATTCTTTGGCACTCTAAGTCCGAAATCTAATGCATCTCAGCAAAGTGCATACGGTCAACTTTGTGCCTAGGAAGTAATTGACATTTGACGGTCCTTTTTTCATATGAATCGAATTGATCGTCACGTAAAATTTGTTGCACACGACGCTTCGATACTGGGAGAGCTTAGTTCGTGGGAAATATGGCCTGCACTTAGGTTTTCTTTAATTCTTTTCTTTTTATTCCTCTTTTATCATGTTTTTTCAGCAATGGCAGGCGTTCAAAACGAGGTCTTTTTCTGTGATTTTCGGAATCTTTCAAATACTTTTGAATTTTAAAATATCTTCTCGCCGTTTCGGAAGCGAATTCCTGTAGAGGCATCCCCATTTCGCGATATGGCGATATTTTAGCTCGCTCTTCATTAGAGAGGTATTGGCTTTGAAACATTCCTGTAAAATTGTAGTTAATTTTGGATTCAAATCTACAGATTATGAATCAAACCTCACTTTTTTATTGGCTAAAACTTATGGCGAAGTCTCTTTTAAATTTACGCCTGTATGCACGTGTACGAACACAAAAACTGATAATGTAAGCTCAATTATTTCGTTCTGTAATGCGAGGCGCATGAGCTTTTTAATAAAAATAACGACACCTTATAGAGTCATGAGCTTAACATTGTTATTGCAAGCATGGAAATTGTCTTAGAGGAAACTAAGCAAAATAAGAAATTGAAAAAATGATTAGCAAAGCTGTGGCAGTAGATCATAAGATTTATAAGGTGACTTATTTCGCATACCTTACCACACTTCACCACAAGTCACTCACTCTGACGGCGGTAATTCAATGCCCCATGAAATCGTATAAATCTTGCAGTTTAATTCCCAGCCAACGAAGATCAAAAGTAACGCAAAGTAAAACAACACACTGAGAATGAAATCGATCATGATTGAAATCGAGCAGAGAGTGCACCGTCTGGCAACATCTACCACTCCAGCAGCGATCCATAGCGAGTGTTTTGTGAAACATCAACATTTTGACAGGCACACAAATCCTCTTGAAATGAGATTTATAAAACACAGAGCAGCAAAAGCAGCAGCAGCAGCAGAACCACATCCAAGTGGAGGGCAGTAAAAGGAAACGCCAAGTCATTGTCAGCGTTGCGCTTGGCTGCAAAATCCAAAAAACAAATAAAACAAAAGGGTACACATATAGTGAATGTAAGGTGCGTTTCATAATTTTAAGACAATTAAATTTAACGGAATTATGGCCCTTGTGGAGGTGAGTGGCAGAGTAAACGGCAGCAGATGAAGCAGATGAATAGAATGACAAACATCCAAGCTACCTAGGCATTAGGCACTCTTTCGAAAGGGTTCGGAGAAGCCTTGCTTCATTTCGTCTTTTGTTCCTCGATCGGTTCGCGACTTCTTCTTGTGGGGTTACTTGAAGTCGAAAGCTTATGCCCATAAGTCCATGGACCCCATGAATCCTTTAACGCAGAGGTGCCCAGAGCCAGCTTACGGCGGCGCAGACACCAATACAAATGAAGAGACTGTTCATACATACATCCGATACATGGGTTCTCTCCTTGTACATTGGATCTAAAGCACCCATGTCCAGTCAAAAGTTGCGTCAGATAGTAATCGATATGACCATGTTTTCTGTCCAGCCATCCTCTTAAATCTGGAATCAGGTTTAAGGTCCTGCGTCCGTTTGTGGTATTTGTCCACCGGTTTTGATAGTGCAGTAAGGTTCTCTGCTGCTTCCTGGGACAATACTGCATCGAGGGAGACGGTGCAAAATGCGCAGCTCATTCGGAGTGTTGCCAGAGCATATGTACGTGCTATGTGCTGTTGCTTCTGCCCATATTAGCGCTGCGAGCGTACTACGCTTGCTAGCAAGTTCCTCCTCGATTGCTTTGGCCCTCTGGTGTTGGCCATAATTCGTGCCAGCAATGCTGTCCTGCTTGCCCTGCTGCTCGCATCTATGAGATGCTGTTTAAAGCTAAGCCTATGGTCAATAATGATCCCTAGGTACCCTAGGTATCAGGTGTGGTCGTGAGTTTATGGTAGCGTCTCCTATTCGAATGGTTGCTGTCTTCACCTTCTTCCTACTGCTGATCAGCACTGCTTCAGTTTTGTGAGCCACCAGTGCTAGTCCTGCAGGTTTAGTACACCATCGTACATTACATTCCATAACAATGGCCCTAATATGGATTATTGTGGAACTTCTCCTGCGTAAGTAACAGAGCCGAGGTCGGCTAGTAGGCTGCTATTTTGTTAAGGAATGCTGGGACTCTGGCATTTTCAAGGGCACTCAGTATGCAGCTCCATTTAGCTGTGTTAAACGCATTCCTTATATCGAGAGTCGCTACTAGGCAGTATTCTTTTGCGCCTTACAGCCAAAAGAATATGTGTGCTCGTGGCTTTCCGATGATATCATTGTTCAATCCGTTAGTCATTTTAAAAGCACTAATGCGATTCTTATGCAGGGTTCGGCAATGGGAGCAAAAAAGTTGCCACTGACAACTGAGCAAAAATTTTCGAAAAATTCGCTTACATCAGCGATTGTCACGCCTATTCACACCGACACCTTGTGCCAAGAGAGCAAACAGCTTTTTAGTATCTGGGCAGCGGTCGATGAAGTAGGTCAGAGCTGGTTTGCGTCACTATATTTTCTCACTTCATTACAGTCTCCCTTTTTGGTCTCGCTCTTCTTGACAAACGTGGGCTTACGTGTACAGAAAACGTGTAAAAAAGTTTCTCTCTAATAGTTTTCCTCGGCCGCTGCCGAAGCAGTAAGCCTTGAAAGGCAGCAGGGAGACTTTTTTATGCTTAGCTCTATGCTTAGAAAGAAACTTTTTCGCTTTCAATGCAAGTTTTACAAGTTTTCTATGCTTTTTTATAATTCCACAAAGTTTGAAGAAAATCGCACAAAGATATAGTACCTATATAGCTGCCCTACAAAAGATAAGTCTGACAAAAAATTCTTAGGAATAAAAACTTGCTTGTTTTCAATGCTATCTTTCCTAAACTTGGTAATCATTAATATTAAATACTTCCACATAATTCTGAAAGGTGTGATCCAAATCGCATGGCTATGGCAAATAGCTGCCATAGGAATGATTGGTCGAAAAAGTAGTTCCAGTGAGAAAAATTTTTTGTTTTCAATGTTGGCATGCTTAAACTCGTCCATTACTAATATTATATGCTTTCAAACAGATTTGCGAATTTTGTTTAAAATCGGATGACTATATCCTATAGCTGTCATAGGAAGAATCGGTCGAAAAAGGAGTCTTTGTGAGAAAACACTTTTGTTTTCAATGTTAGCGTTCTTAAAGTCGGCCATTATTAATATTATATGCTTTTAAACAGATTTGCCAATGTTGGTCAAAATCGGATGACTATATCTTAAAGCTGTCATAGGAACCATCGGTCGGAAAATGGGTCTTAGTGAGAAAAAGTGGTTAGTTTTTGCTATTTAATCTTGGCTTTCTCGCTGTTTCTTCTCAAAACATCGGCGAATTGTTTTCCATTTTCCCATTAAAGCTGCAACTCATATTCCCAAAGTGCTTTCTGATTATGAACTGCACCTTATGTCTGTTTTATGTCTATAGACTTGACCGGGTCGAGATGTGGTCGCGGCTTTAATGTGTAACATGTAGCCAGGTTGCCGCATGACGGCGGCCCTACTGCAGCTGTGTTGTTGTTGCCCCATGTCGACGCTCATCGTATTTATTTTCATTTCCAAGACATTGTAGTGTCATTTCAGCGACGACTTGTCCAGTCGACCGCAGCATGAAAAGTAAATAAAAAGCTACAACGCGTCGCCTTGCATCGCATTGCTCCGATTCGTTTCCAATTCCGATCCCCAAGCCAATCCGTGGAACAATCCAGCTCGCTGCAGCTTTTAATTAAGCCAAAGAGCAACTGGTTGGTTGCCAGCGTCTTCGTCTCGAATGAGAACAAAAAAAAAACACAAAAATAATTTATCTGCGAGTAAGCCGCGTGTGTGTATCTGTATCTGTATCGGTATCTGTATCTGTAACTGGCCCCGTGCATTGCTTTGTTTGTTTAAGGCTCTCGCCATCTCTCTCTCCCGCTGAGCCGGCAACACCCCAGTCCTGTCCAGGCCAAGCTCTACCCAGCATCACGTTCATGCGTGGCCACATTTTTTGTGCCTGCGTTTTGTTCGTTTTTATGGCAATAATTGAAACTTGATGACTTAATTGCGGATGCAACTTGTTTTCCAGCAGCGGCTACAGCGGCTTGCGTATGCCTGGAAATTGAATTTTTCCACCTGGCCTCACTTTTTAAGCAGGATATGCTTTCATTATTATAGATGGACGGGCGACGCTGCAATTTTCCCATTGCATAAGCAAATAAAAATTCATTAATTTATAACTGCCAAAGGCAGACCCAGCCGCAGTCTCCAGAGCAGCTCCATTAGTTGAGTTCGGAGTTTCAAGTTATTTTTATAATCGCAGCAACGTGACATTTATGCGAGTGTTCATGTAAATGATTATTACGTGCCGACTCCCCACTGCCCCCCGCTCCGCCACCACAACATATCCACACACTTCACAAAGTTGTTTGCCAAGTAGATTTCATGATTTATTTACCAGCCGCTGTCGTGTAGTGCAGTGTTTGTGTACACTCGAGAGAGTCTGTCTGTCTGATCTGTCTGTGCCAGCGCCAAAGTAATTTTATGTTTAATTAAAAAGAATTCTGCGTCATTTGCTTCGCCCCCTTGATGGACATTTTTGCTATTCACGCTGTTTTGTCGATTGTTGTTGTTGCTGTTGTAGCTTCAGCAGTGCCCGTTGTGATATTTATGTTTAATTATAGTTAACATGTTTCGTGTGCGAAGAAATGAGAATGTCTATGTCTATGTCTGTGCACGACTTTGATGTTCGTTTGTAATTATTGGATGTTGCGTGGGTCTTATTCAAATCAGTTTGACGGCTATTGGAACACAGATTGAATTGCCTCTTAGTGGCTGAAATGAAGTGGATTTGTAAGATAATCTGCCCTAGGCGAAGAATAAACAGTGATTGCTGTCGTAAACTATGCAGGTAAATAAAAAGTTCGCAGATGAGACCACAAGGCTCATGTATTCTTAAGTTCTGTAACTGTGTTGTAGTGCATGCAATATCTGTCGAAATTAAAGGGTAAATAGTTTCTAGTTGATCAAGAAGAAAACGACACCAAACGTAAACTTATGCAGAAAAGAAACTTTAACGACTGTTTTACGTCAGCGATTGGCACTTCTGGTACGCAGGGGCCGAACACATTTCGCTATTCACACCGACAAGAGCAGAACGCATGCCGATGCCAGCGGTTGATGAATTACTGCAGTGTGAATTGGCTGACTTCTGACATTGTTTGGTATTGATTGTAATCCAGATATCTGAAATTTTTTTAGTGAATGTTCTAAATGCCGATTGATTTATGAATTTCCTTAGTGAGTTTAGCTGGCTCTAGGTCCGAAAAAGTTGCGTTTATTCACAACTGTAAACAACTTATGCATTGTACACCAAAAAGTTCTGGTGGCCTGTACAGTACTGTTTCATCTTTCTCCCGAATGAATCTTCAGTAGACTTTTCGCTTAAGAGTGCATGATTACCATCTGCTTCTTCTTACAATCAGTGCATAGATCAGTTGGGAACTGCGAAAAGCAATGAAAGCCAAAATATACAAGCTATGAGTGCTTTCAACTATGCTTAAGCTTTGAGGCTGAACTTTCTAATTTACGAATTTACGCAACATTCTAAATTGGAAAACTATATTTGCAAGTTGTGTGTGTTCGTATCACTTCACATGATGCTATATTTTAAACACAATCTCATATAGCTGCGGTGGGCATCAAATTTGAGTTCAGAAATACCAAACCCTTGTCACCGAGTCCGATTGCGCACACTGCACCTGTTGGCTGCTTGCGCCGATTCGCATGATCTTTGTGGTGGTAACACACTTCGAAGCAAGGCTATAGCGACGCAGTTTCTTATGCGTCTGAGAGACTCCAGTTGCCGACATGTAAAATGATCAAATTATTTGCGTATGAAACCATAGTTTTAGTTTTTAATCCTGTAAAATTTGCAATCAAAATTTTGGCCAAATTATTTGCTGTGTGAACTTAGCTAAAACAATGAACTAGAGGAATTGTCAAGCGCATCTGTCACTTCTGCAGGTGTCTTGTATACAAAAGGCACATCCAATATTTAAAATTTTTTGATTTACTTATTAACAATTCAGACTTAATTGTGCATTAACATGTACATGGCTTTGAAATCAATGAGTATGAAATTGATGGCTATGAAATCCATCTACATGGCTAGCCTTGATCATGAGCAAAGCAAATGCAGTAAATCCACCTAGATTTGCAAAAACAGCAACATGAGAAAACGGCCCTTAGAGAGGTAGGAAAAGTAAAAGTTTTGTTTTGGGAAGATAGGGTAGTGGGCTATAGAGGCGGTGTTGAAAGCCCAAGGTCCAACCCAAGGAAGGGTGCGCACTCCTTTGGTCAATTGAAAAGGTGGCGAGTGTCGTATGGGCTTCCCTTACAGTTTGGGCATTTGTCTGCTACTTCTGAGTAGATCTTCGAGTGATTGTTGGTGGTCGACCTCCAAGAAGAACTTTACTCTTTATGGCACGTTCAACTGACGTCTGGTGCATCTCCTCTCTCACGTGCAGGGCTTCGAGGGCGGACAGGTTGTTGGCGTTGTTTGTCAGTTGAGCAACCTTTGGCAGGAAAATCCTGACAACTTGCCTGCTAGTGCGTGAGGGGAGGGCCACCTTGAGCGAGGTGTGATTAGCATGGTCCTCCACAAGGCTGCTAGCTAGAAACGGCTCATGGAGTGGCATCCAGTGACCGTCCTTAGGGCAGCATTCTGCGCTCGTTGCAGATTTTCTCACTGTGTGTGTCACCGACTGCTGGGGCCATACCGGTGCAGCATAGTCAGAGAGTGTCCTACCTATGAATTTTTAGGTTATGAGAAGCGTTTCCCTGTCCTTTCTCCATGAGCTTCCTGAGATAGCTTTGAGCGGTGTTCTCGGTATGCTTGACGAAGAAAAAGAGGTTGTCGAATGTCATCACCAAAACTTTTGTATGCCCAATGCCATTGCCACCAGTGGGTAGCCATCATAATTGTTGGTTTTCCTTATAACTCGACTCTCGCTCATGCGATCTTTATCATTTCTTCTTAGCACTCGGTACTCAGTAGTCTCAGTATTCTTTTCTCGACAATCAGTACTTGGTACTCACTATTCTCATTATTCGCGACTCGACACACAACCCATCAGCTGCTACGGCAAATGGCAAAGCGGCTGACTTTGCCAAGACAATGGCGTACCCAAAAGAATGTTTTGCTAAATTTTTCTAGTCTTAGTCCCCCAGTCGAAAATCCGTAAAAGAGCTTTGATCTAAAAACATTATGAAATGTGTTTCACTGCGAATCTTCATAACGGTCACATGCGAATGGTCAAATTTCTTATCTTTTGCAATTGTAGATTAGAGTTCCTCATGCTCTTGTGATAGTGAATTACTTATTGACATACCCTACTACTAAACATTATTTCTACCTAATACCTTAAAAGTCAACAATTTAATTAACATTTCTCTTTTTTCACCTTCTTCGTTTTATTTCAGGTAAGTTTCATCCTCACACAGACACTCAGTCGTTCATATCCGCCTTGAAATCGAAACGTTTTGTTGGACGTGGGTTAAAATGTTAACGTAAGTGCCTTCAACTGCAGAACAAATCTTCAAGTGGGGGGAAAAAATTGATAAGGCCCGCCCCGCTTCGTATGCAGTTTAAAAACTCATTTAGTGTCCAATCAAGCGGCCATAAAATAAAGTCAATAAATCAAGCATAAAAGTAACAAATGCACAGGCAGCTAACAGATAACACGCACCCAGATATATACACACACACACTCACAAGCAGACAGGTCTCTGCATTTCAATAAAATTGGATACGTTTTGGGGCTTGGACTGCATTTTGAAAAGCGGATGGTGGTAGTAGGGAGAGGGGGGGGGGGGGGGGGGGGGGGACTACTCTTTATCAAGGTGTGATGATCACTTGCGTGCCAGAGGCGCCTGACTTGCATTTCAGAGCATCTCGAAGAATCAATAAAAATAAATCGAAATGTGTCACAAAGCTGTTTTTTTTTTTCTCAAGAAGTGTGTGGGGTCCCCCGCAGGTTTAGATTTCTCTTCTAACACATAATTCACAGCTTTAGAAATTAGACGCTAAAAACATATTGAATTACTTACTGAAAATCATTTTGAAAAATCAACAATCAATTGTACATTTTTGAATTCGTGCCGAGCAGCAGCGGGTGGGCAGCAAAACCAAACCCAAACCAATCTTCGATTCAGAACCAGTCGAACGACTGGAAAGCTGCTGCCTATCCACAAATTGCTCGTGTTCAGCCTTAAATCGTTTTACGTGGTTTTTCTGAGACAAGTTCCCGTAAATGTTTGCCAAATGTGGCGCTGTTTGTAAATCACGCACGCTGCACGCAACCTCGGGGAGTATGTTAATCTTGGACCGCGTGACTGGATGGCCTGGGATGGACTGTGACTGCGACTGCGACTGGGACTGGGCTTAAATTTATGCGCTGTTCAAACGGCGCGTAATAAATTTGTTTGCTCTTCAACTGTGTGCGCGCATGTTCATTGAAATTGTTGCCGTTGCAAGGGGCAGGCCAAGCCAACTGATTCCCAATCGGAGTCCCAATGTGCTCATCCCCGATTGCTGCCAACGGCCACTTCATTTTGTTGCTTTTAACAGCATTTCAGCATTCTTCTGTATTTGTTTATCTAAACGTTTTATTCATTTGTGTGGCTGCTGCCTCCGTGTTCTGAGCTGTTGCTGTGGCATTGCTTTATCTTTGGGGCAGTTCGTGCTGCTGCTGCTGCTGTTGCGGCGGCCTAATTGATGCGCACTGTTCTCCTTGCGGCGGCTGCGCATGCGCAACATTCACACTTTCCAGCCAGCCAGCCAGCGTCGCCATCTCTTTGCCCCATCGCCAGTTGATTGCACATTTTATTTGCGCATTTATTTGCATTTTTTCTCACACCGCCCTTTTTTTTTCTTGTTTTTTAGTTTGTTTGTTTGCCTTTGCAATGCAATTCAATTGTCTGCGCTTGCATTTCTTTTGGCTTTGTTTGTTTTTGTTTGGTTTCTCATGTTTGCCGCCGCCGTCATTTAATAGTTCATTTAGTTTGCATTTTTATGAAGTCTTTGTGTGGGTTGTGTAATAAATTTAACTCAAGTTTATTTATGTGCCATCTTCAAGACATTTATCACTCAATTTGAAGGCGTAATTGGGCGCAAAGCGACAGGAGGCTGCCACAGGAGTCAGCCGGCGATGGCATCTGTTGCATATTTTGCATATCGTTATGCAGATGCAGATGCAGTTGTTGTTGTTGTTGAAGATTTTGATTGGCATGCGCGACTTACGACTGACGACTGACGACGATGTTCAAGTTGGCATTAAAACAATGACCAAAAATGGTTGCATTCAATGCAACATCGTCGAAAGTGTGGGACAGTTTTTGGCCCATCAGCTTAACGGATTTACAATCGTGCATTTCCGTTTCCCATTGTCATTGTGATTGAAAATTGCATATAATATTAGGAAATATTTTACATTTATGGGCACATTGTTTATGGTAATTTCAAGTATGAAAAGATATTAATCGGCCTCATATTCCAGGCAGAAACACTGACAAACTGTACATCGAAGAGAGAAAATGTGGAAAACTTGAAAGATGATTGGGATTTATTTAACCATTTGCTTGATTCATCCATCATGTCTGAAACTTAATTAAATGATTCAACGATCCAATAAGTTATGAACCAAAAGTCTACGTCTCTTTGAAAAATATATCGAACGCAATTCCGATTCGGTTTCGATATCCTGTCCTCAATACCGAATGAAATTACTCTCTTTTTACTTGTTACCAAACGCACGTTGGCCGAAGTCACTCGTATTTTTTGCACAGACGTGAGCCGAAATTATGAGTATGTGAATCGGTGAACACATAAACGCAAGTAAATCGGGTGTGATATTTCATGCTCACCAACACAAGCTTTTTTTTCTGTCCTCTTCATTTGGATACACAGAGAAACGATTGAAAATAGAACCAGCGGAAATGAGAGAGCCTGACTTTAACAATGTGTCTTCGTTTTTGCTAAAAAAAAAGTTCTTTATAAATCCCTGCAGACCCATACTTTGTGTCGACCGTATTTCGAAACCAAATAGAACTGGAGGAACAGGTAGCGATTGCACTTTTTCTTTTGGCGTCGTCTGGAGATCAATAAGCAAAACTGTGACTATGTTTATAGTAGGTGATGACGGCTCTCTTGGTGTTGTTACAGAGCTATTTTCCTATTTTAAAAAAATGTCTTAACTTATTTACTGGCCTGCGATGCGGACATTAGATTTGAATAATTTTAGGTGTGACCGCATATTTTGAACACAAAAATCTCGAAATGACTCGATATCAAGTGTTTTTTTTTCCAAACTTTGAATAATTTTAACACACTTCAACTCTTTATACATAACGCTTTTATTTTTTTAAACATACTCCAGGGCAGCAAAAAAGTGGTATATTTCTCTTATGAATTTCGTGTTGGTGCCGTAAACTTTTGAAGTTTACCATTTTTGATTTACCATTTTGACGCGGACTGGTGAATACCCTATTTATGTACATCTCGCAACTGTACAAGTGCGTAATTTGGCAATTACTTTTCATTTCACCGACCAACTAGCAATACTTTTCAATACGATAAACGTTTGCGGTTTGTAGTTGCGAGCACATGAATCAATTCCACTTTCGAAAAAAAATTTAAATCTTGGCTTCGATGCTCTTAAAAACTGTCCTGCGAACTGACTTAAGCTTAAAAACGGGTTTGAACCTCCGAACCCAAGCTTCTTTAAAATTTCCAAGGCTTGCAGCTTTGGATATATCGCTTTTCAAAATACTTAATACTTGGCATTTTATGAAAATGCACCTACAAAGAAGTTTTCCTCATAAAGTTTTTTATTGGAGAGAAGAAGAGGTGGGAAAAAACAGTCGTAGCAGCAAAAGCTTCACGATCCAGCTGTTTTTTTCTGTTTACCCTTGTAGAGGATATACTTAAATTGTCCAGTTGATTGTAATGCATAGAAGGAAGCATCTGTGACTACATAAAGTATATATATTCTCTATCAGCAGGACGAACTGAGTTGATATAGCCATGTCCGTCTGTCCGTCTGTCTGTTAAGCTAAAGCTATCTTAACCAAACTTTGCACGAAGTCTTTTGGTACAAAGACGCTGCATATTTGTAGGAACCGGCCGGTTTGGATGACTATAGCATATAGCTGTCATAGGAACTATCCGTCGATAAAGTAGTTTTAGTAAAAAAAACTTTTTTGTCTTCAACGCAAACGTCCCCACACCTCGTATTTATATGTTTTCTATGCTTTTACACAATTCCACTAAGTTTGATGAGAATCGGTCAAATATAAGTTATAGCTGCCATACAAAATATAGTTCTGAAAAAAAGTCTTAGTATAAATAACTTTTTTGTTATCAATGCTATCGCTTCCAAACTTGATACCAATCAATATTATATGCTACCATACAATTCTGCCAAGTTTGATCCAAATCGGATGCCTAAAGATTATAGCTGTCTTAAAGACGATCGGGCGAAAAAGGAGGTTTAGTGAGAAAAATTTTTTTGTTTTAAATGATAGCGTAATACTTTCTAGTTATGTATATAATCAGTTTCCACATAATTTTGGGAAGTTTGGTCAAAATCGGATGAATGTACATATCGTATAGCTGCCATATAACACACTGACAAGCATATAGTCAAAGTAGTGGCGCCTTCTGTGCTGAGTTTAGGAAATAACTCAGCTAAGAATGCTCGACGAAATTCATTTAAAACCTTAAACTTTAAGCTTGTCGAGGTGCTGATTCGGCAACAACAAAGCAGTGCAAAATTAACTTCGTTTCCATGGCTTCACACACACACGCAATGCCAAAATGGGCATGTATATCAGAGAACTGCAGCGAGCTTGCACATGTATGATCAATCACCCATGCTTCATATGCGGTACGAGTAAACTTAAAGTTCAAAGCTCGTTGACCATTTTCGTGTAGAACAACAAATTCAAAAGTGATCGTGTATTGGCGAGTCATTGTATAGGCGAGCTCGAGTACTGTATAGTAGAAATACCCGAGATGACTCGTACCTTCGGCTACAAGTCACCGCAAGTACTTGTTGCCGAAATCAATGATCTGCTGCGGGCTGTTACAAGCAAATCTCGTTTACCATTGCTACAAATGCGATACGAGGAACACACTCAGCACGTCTAAAACAACAACATGTGAGAGCAAAAGAGATAGCACGATATCGTTTGTATATTTTGCATTTGTATTTGGCGCACGGTTCCCTCTCTCCTTCTTGTGATAATTATTTTTTGAGTAAAAAGACCGACGTTTTTTGTTTTTTTGGGTTTTAACTTAACAATTTCATATGTTTTTGAATTATGCAATTAGTGTTTTTGTTTTTAAAATAATTTTATATGAAAATAAAATCTGTGGCGGGTTAAACTAGACGTTTGATTTCCAAAGGCCTTTAACACCTTGCAGCAAGTTCGACAGTAAACGAAACATTCAAACACCACATTCCACACAAAACTTTTTCCTTTGCGTCGGCCAGACAAGGTGTAATTGCCATTTGCAATTTGCCCAGAAATAAATTCTACATTTTCTGTCATTATGCCACGAAGAGAATCCAAATTATAATAACTTTTTAATTTATGTCATTCACCGGTGCTCAGCTACTGCGTATGTGCATTTGCACATCATATTAGCCGAAGCTCGCCGTTAACAAACCGAGTAAGCGTTCATGTGTAAGAATGTTGCTCGCTTGGGTCTTGTCGTCCACAAGCCGAGTAAGCTTGTTGATTTTATGTTTAAAGCGCGAGTCACTAAAAGTAATCGTCAGTGGCGGCATGATACCCGCTGGCGTCCGTTCTGTCGCGAGCTTTGACAAGCTGGCTCAATTATTACACGAGTGAAAAAAATCTTACACGTTCTGACTTAGTGTGCTTTCAATCAGTTCTTGTGTATCACACCAAAGTGGCGAGCACAAACAAGCCGAGAAAATGCGCAAATGTACACGAAACTTAAGTACTCGTTGCAGATCTCTGATGTATATGTACATAAATAAAGAATCTATCGGATGAAATTGTGGTTTGTTTATTTTATGCATGTTTTTTTTGCCGGCTCCTGCACAGATGCACAAGAGAAAAGTCCCAATTCCAAACGAAACGATTGAAAAAGGAACAGTTGGAAATAAGAGAGGCTGACTCTTAGGATTCACTCTTCGTTTTTGCTGGGAGTGTCAAATTCTGAACACATTAAACAAAAGAATCTTTGTTAATCAGTTAAAGACTTAAATGCAAATCAAAGGGCATAGCCGAATAAGCCTGAGAAAACTGCCCCAGAAGATTTTTGAATATTTTGAATCAGGAATAGTAGCTATTATCTTGGATAATTTATTTGACCTTGTTATTACTTAGATTGTTAGCAGACACATCAGCTGTAAAAATTCCGAGGTATTGTCAAATCTGGTAAGTGGTCATTTCAAATTTTGTAAACTTTGACCACCGTTTTTGGACCAAATAAATAAATATTCCTGAATTTTGTTAAGGATTTGTATATTAAATCTTATTAGTTTTCAATCAACAGTTCAAGATAAAGCGTAATATTAGACCAGATATATCGATATTTAGTTTTAAGGATTGCTGCAGGTAGACCTATTGACTTGAAATTTGGCTTACATACCCTCCTAGATAATAGCTACCACCCCCGATTCAAAATATTAAAAAATTTACTGTTTCCCAGGCTTATTCGGCTATGCCCTTTCACTAACCATTTTCAAATTGATCACAAAATTAGGAAAAACTTACTTTATATACATCTAGCAACTGTACGAGTGCGAAATTTTAAAATTACTTTTCATTCCACCGATCAACAAGCAATCATTGTTTTTTTTTTGCAAGAACATGAATCAATGCCACTTTCGAAAAGTTGCCGTGGAAGTGGAATTGAGAACATGCCTGTATGTATTTCATCATTAAAGTGCAATATATTAATGGGTATGCCTTTTTATACTCCGAACCAAAGGTATTCAGATATTAAGTTTGCGCAAAAGTATGTAACAGGGGGTAGAAATCATTTCCGACCCTGTAAATAATATATTTTCTATTGCCATGTCCGTCTGTCCGAATGAACGAAGAGATCTTAGCTAGAGATAAAGGTTTAACATGTATGGAACATATACTTCTATATTCCTTCAAAACGAATTTCTTTCAAATCGATCCCGTTTTCCAATGATCGAGTTTAATGTTTGAGTTTGTCTATAGAAACTTAACCGTTTATTTTCTCCACTTCAGGATAATATTACAAATCTTGAAGTTTTTTTAAACGGATTGAACTGTGTACTGATTTGTTAGGCAGTGTTTCAGTGATTCGGGAATTGAACCCATGCCTACGCTATACTTTACTACTGCGCCACAGCCGCCATATCCATTTATTTGTTTATTCTCTTTCCTGCAATTAAGTGTAATTGAAAAATTATTTTTGTTTGTCTTCAAAGCGTTAGCTGTGAGCCATTTCGATGATTGTAAAATTCACAGCCAATCCCATTTCGCAATTTATGTTTCCAATTTGATTGCAGTCATTTATCAAAAATCCCATAATTCGAACTAAATGCTAGCAATAATTGCTAAATAGCCGACAATATCCTACAGTATCATTGTTTCTACTATTAAAGACCAATTGTTGGCTTAAAATGGTCGCAGTAATTTTTGCTATCTAACATGTGCAGCTTGCATATTTGTTTCTATGAAAATTCGTAATTAATTTACTGCTCCACCAAACATTACATTTCGCTTTACATCTCATTGTTCTCAATTTCGGGAATCAATGAAAAATCCTATTTCAATAGAGAATTTCGTGTTTCTGTCCATTGCATTTGCACCTGTTTAGTCAATTGCATTAAAACAATACCTTGCAGCAGCAAAATTGAAATGTCGTTAGCAAACACACCGTTTAACAATAAATAAGCAATTTATGACACAATAGATTTGGCTGGGTGTGCGAGCAATGGACTATTCAAAAATAGCCAACACATTTTGAAATATCATTTCTGATGAATGAGTGTCTGACTGACTGGTTATCCTTTTCTTATCTCGCTACCAAAGGAGCACAGTTTGAGTGAAAAACTTGACTCTTTGTTGTTGTCTAAAGAAGATGTAGCAGCAAATCCAAAAACGTAAAACAATAAAAAAATCGAATTTCCCGTACGGACTGATTTGATTTTGGCGTTGCAATTTCACGCTGTGTTATTGCAAAGTGGCTGCAACTGTCGGCGCCAGGCAACGGCCACGTACATACGTTCTCACTCTTAGCCAAAAGCTAACCTCCAAAATAGCAATTTCGACGGCGCACAACAATGACCAACCAAAAAAAAAAAAAAAAAAAACCTCATTTAGTGACGAATTAAGCGCCAAAACAGACAGGCGATTCAGTTAGTCAGACAAGCGCTAGACAACAACACGGACACAGGAAGCGGCCATGGCACAGGCCTCTACATGGGCATTGTCAAGTGCATAGATGGCTCTCTGGCATCGATTGGTTTGCTGTACGCTCGCTGCTCGCCCCCTTTATGGCCTTAAACGCCATTTTGTGAGCGCTCATTCACGCCATGTTGGCACGATATTGTCTGCACTAGCATCCGTGTCCTGGTTGGCTCCTGCACTGGATGGGTGGTTTTGGTGTTCCCCTTTTTGACAGATTGTTGCTAGAGCTAGTGCAATATTAGAACATGATTTATTTATGCAATTTTTACCATAAAGCGCACAATTTTCCTGCACATTTCCCCATACCCACGACTGACTATTGGCATTTGTCTATCATTTTGGCGCGAGCTTACAATTTGTTTTCAAGGGGCCGCCCACCTCTTTGCTGCAATGTAGTCTCATGTCCATTAGTCGATATGTCGGCACGTCAATTTGTTTGTCCGTTTGCCTGTCAGTGGAGTTTGGCTACTGACTTGCACAGTGTTGAAATTATTGATATATGTCTGCAGGCAGCCACCCGACGGAGGCGTATCCATAAACTTTTTACAGTGCACTAATTACTTGCAATTAGCGGTCAAAGACAGTTATTAGTTAAATGTTTCCATTTTCAATAGTGAAGGTAGATAAAGTCTTGAGACTATAGAGACTATTTAATTCAATGCGGTATACTATTGGTCTTTCGAGCCGGATATTCTGTAAAATATCCCCTAGCCAACCAGCACAGCGGGCAATCTTGTCAAAGAGCAAGGCCAAAAGTCTGAGAGTGTTTTGGTGTGCAAAAATAAATCGACGCAAACCAGCTCTAATCTACTTCATCGACCACATAAGCCCTGGCATGCGTTTGGCTCGTGTCGGTGTGAATAGCGAAATGTATTCGGCCCCTGCGGGCTAGGCGTGACAATCGCTGCTCTTATGAATTTCGTCGAATATTTAGCTCAAGTAGGTAAATGTTTTTAATTTTACATCCTCCTCTTTCGTCCTGTTTTAAGGACTTTTTTCGACGGGTAAATAGGAGTTGTATCGCAAAATTTTACAAATTTTATAATGAGTTTAGATTGCCATGAAGAAGGGTAAATATTCGGGTATACAGAAGTTCCACATCGATTATTCCAAAAAATCTCGAAATTTGAAAAATTCATATATAAGATTGGAATGTCATAAAGGCGGTTAAATAAATGGGTAAACAGACGGGTAAATAGGATGTGTTGATCAAAAAGTCAACAAAATCTCAAAATTTAAAAAAAAATTTATGAGTTTTGATTATTATGAAGTCGGGTAAATATACTGATGGTTTGAAAGTTCTTGAAAAATTCGAAAATTACTGAATTTTCGAATGTTTTTAGATTATTATGAACACGGGCGAATTGATAGATGGTCAAGATTAGAAGGTCCAACATATCGCGAAATTTTCTAAATTTTAAATTGAATTCAGATTATGATGAAGATTATAAAGATGGCAATTGTAATGTAAGCTTTATTTCTTCGTTTTGTGTTTCAAATACTAAGGGCCGATTTCTCTTCTTCCAGATAGTTGCTATGTGTAAGATAAGCTTACAATTTACTCTGCTATT
Organism: Lordiphosa magnipectinata; assembly: GCA_037044535.1. Lineage (NCBI taxonomy): Eukaryota > Metazoa > Arthropoda > Insecta > Diptera > Drosophilidae > Lordiphosa > Lordiphosa magnipectinata. Next base: position 305,266 of record JBAMBO010004034.1, read on the forward strand.
TGAAAGCTCTATGTAGAAGATGAGGAATCGGCCCTTGCGTAGCAACGCGCCAGAACAGCTAGTTTATAATAAATATCCATTGTACCACCATTTGAACAAAAAACAATCAATTGGCTAGATTTCAGAATGTCTTTAATTTTGTTGAACCGAACCGAAAATTTTTCACAGTTCAAACCGGTTCATAGTCGGTTTGCAGCCCTGCCAATATTAGCTTGATTTCACTATGCACTATGGGCCCAAAGTCGATTATTTTTAGTATGAATTCTGCTTATGAAGATATTTGCCCCCAAATTTGGGTTAGAACTCTGAAAAATGGTGCTACATGCCATAAGATGAAATTATTTAATGATTTAATACAGCGATGCCCAGCCGCATGCTCTTTGGGTACGTATTGTTTTTGTAATTGCATCGAAGTAAGGAAATCAATGATCGTATACATGCAGGGCGCGAGGTATACAAAACGACACACATGCAAAACGATTTCGTGTGTATGCGTCGCGTAGAACAAAAACCTGTTTTTTTCTCTTCTTTGATTGGTGATAGCGCGCGCTAGCAAGCTGATCAACAACAATTTGACGTGATTATGTTGTTGCCTTACCCAATTTCAATGAGATTTTCACATTGTCTTGTCTTCGAGCCTGCACTGGTATTGCTGCTTTTCTTTGTGAGTATTGGTGAGTGCTCTGCCGGATGCTTCTTTTGGGCATGCCTGGCTTATAATTCTTTGCCATCAGTATAAAGGAAATAATTCCATACAGTTTGCTTTACTTTGCCATATTCAAGGCCGCTTTGTAAACAGAGTGTCCACAACCTGCATTACTAGTAATAAAAGAATTAGGCTATAGTCGAAGTGCCATCAGGTTCCCATTACGAATGCATACAATTATACCCTTGCAAAGGGTATTATAATTTTGCAACGCATAGAAATATTCATTTCCGACCCCAAAAACTATATATATTCTTGATCATGGCGACGAGCTGAGTCGATTTAGCTTTATCCGTCCGTCTGTCTGTCTGTCTCTACACAAACTAGTCTCTCAGTTTGGAAGCTATCGAGCTGAAACTTTGCACAGAGTCTTCTTTTTACTGCACGCTGTTTATATGTCGAAACCGACCGGGTCCGGATGACTATAACTTATAGCTGCCAAAGGACCGATTTGTCGGAAAATGGGTCTTAGTGAAAAAAAACTTTGTTTTCAAGTAAATCGTTCTTAAGGTCGGTGATTCTTAATATTAAACGCTTTCAAACTAATTTGAAAAGGTTGATCGATGATTTTATAACCTTACACTTGGAACTGTTAAGGTTTAATAGATTATCTTTACACCAAGACTGGGGAGATCCAACAAAAAAATTAAATCAAGATCTGTTTATCGAGTTACGAAAAGGATTAACTTGTGACAAAGACAACTCAAATAGGCCATCGATAAAATCATGGGACTTCGAAGGTAAATGCGCATTTGATTCATTGTTCGTGGACCTCATAACTTTAGGCAAGTAAAAGTCTCCAAGAACAATCAATAGGTCACTGTTTGATAATAACAGAGAGATCGACTCAATGGCAGAAAGGTAAGAGGAGTAAATTGTGGTATCGAAATGTGGAGGAATAGAGGAACAAGTAATAAATACGGAAAAAGTAGAAAAAGTTATTTTAACACTTTTAAATTCGATGTCATGTCAACTCCGACGATAGGCCGAAATCCACAGCAATTAAAACCCCACCACCAACGCGGGAAGAGCGATCGCATCTATAAGTATACTTAGTGGGAAAAACTGTTGAATCAGAGATGTCAGATTTTAACCACGTCTCGGTGAAAACTAGAACATAAAAATCGAAAGATATACTGTCTACAAAGAGTTTAGCTAATTTAGAATTACGACCACGTACATTTTGACAGGCAAACAGAAGGGAGGATGTTAGTTTTTTGACGCAACAGTAGAGGTAGAGGCCCCAGAAGGTTTAGAAGGTAAAGACAAATATATAGGAGGCTGATTTTTCTTTTTGGCAATATACTCTTCGATTGTTAAGTGTTCCGGCCAGAAATCCTTTAAACAAATTGTTCTGAAAATTTTATCCGGGACACTTAGTTTGAAAGAGGCAACATCCCTTTCATACGAAAACTTATACTTTTCCGAAAATACCTGCGGCTTGAATTTTGGCCTGAATGTGGGCTTTAATATCATCAGATATGAGATCAAGGGCAAGCCGAAAAACAAATATATGTTTTTTCGGTGGAATACCTATAAGGGGCTTTGGAGCACTTGATACCCCAGCTACCTCGGTCATGTTTACCAAAATAGAATGAACACTTAACGCCACCACTGCACTCCCTATAGGTATACTTTCAACAACAGGGGGGTAGGGACCTCCTGGACGGACATTTTGGACACTACATCTGATATCCCTAAACTGAGATCAGAGATGCCACTGTCTGTAGTGGTTAAATCTCCAGTATCAATTATCCTCAAATGGCTTGTGCCTTGTAGAGGCTAGTTAGTAAATAAAAATATCAATAAAGATCGGATGAAAGATACATACACATAGAAAATAATCACGCTCTAAAATCATTACCAAACTGTCATGATTTTGGTCTGTTTTTACGTCATGAAAAACAAAAAAAAAATCATAAAAATATAAATATATTTTAGCACTTTAATGTTTTCATATAAGCGAAAAGAACACATGAGAGGGGAACCACAGTCTGCGCAGCGCTGCGCCTTGTCTTTCCTGGCGGTGGAGCCTTTACTTTTTCAGTGGCCTTGTGATGAACTGACGTATTTTCTAAAAAAACAAATTAGTGAAATCTACGATTTTAATGACTTTATTGAACAGGCAGCATTGCAGCACGCCTTGGACCGTGATAAGCTTAAGTGCAAGCGAAGGGATTATTTAATTGATGTTTGTCCTGTTCGTTCATAAATAGAGCAAAAATTGTTCTTGGATCAAGAGTAAACCGTTCATAAGCCAGCGACCAAAGCGAGAACAAAATGTTCTTGAATCGAGCACATAATGCTTTTTAAAACAGGTTTCAATCGTTCCTTAACCAAGCCCAAATTGTTCCTAAAACATGTCCAAAACATGTTTGTAAGTTTAGCACAAAATGTTTATAAGACAAACCCAAACAGTTGATGTGTGAGAATAAAATATTCATATCATAATGTGAACGAATGTTCACACAAAATTGCCTGATTTTGTTACAATTCGAACGAATATTTTTGTCTGTGTAAGAACCAAAAAAAGTTCGCTGTCGCATAACAGCAGCAGCGCTGCATTCAGCTGCTACTGCAGGTTCAGAGTATATTACATTCGGGCTTGACCGACTGTCTTACTTATTATACCCTTGCCAGGGGGATTATAAAAATCAAAATATGACAACAAAAACTCGTGAAGTTTGGGAAAAGGAATTAATTTCATTCAGGTTATTGCAATGATCATAAAGATACAATAATTAGGCGTACAAAATGTCATTCCTCAGATTTCAATTTCTGGAAAACGCAAACCCTTTGTTATGGCATATCTGTAAGCACATTTCAAACTGAGATTCATATGCATTGAAAGCATTTCACAACTCAAGCAGCTTTGAAAATTCTTCTGGAGCCGCAAGAGTTCTCAAAGGCAACCAAGTTGAACAAAGAGGGCGCTGCCATTAAACCACTCTCTACTCATAACCCAGATACTCGTACTTTGGAGGCAAAAAAAAAAAGAAGAAAAAAAACAATAAGTAGATACGCCAGCTTGTTGGCCGGTACTTATGCCAAATGCGTTTGCGATTTGTGTCAATAAACGCAGTAGCAGCAGCAGCAGCAGCAGCAGCAGCAGCAACTGAGGCCACAAAGAAAGAAAGAAATTTCTATTATCTGTGCAAAGTGTGCGCGAAATTGAAAATTGCTAGCTGCTACTGCTGCTGCTGCAGTTGTCGTCCTTCTCCCTGCGCATAGAGCAGCTAAGCGCTCTAAATTTTCATAGCCCAAGCCAGTTGATAAACTCTAATATGACATTATGGGATGGTTGGCTTGTATGTTGCCAAGGCGCACGCCTGCTCTTATGCTAGCATTTTGTGAAATTGCATTTGAGTTGCAGCGCAGGAAGAGATGGATACAAACACATTGCGGTTTCGCGAAAAAGTCAATTACCAGCCGGCTGACGCTGCTATGACTACAGTAGATCCACCTGCTTCCCAATCCAGCCCATCTTGCACCAAGTCAATCAGTTGGTAATCGATTTTGTCTGGGCGGGTTGTGTTGATGGAATCGAAATCGGAATAGCAATCGGTCTGTTGCTTGAGGTTAACAAATATGCCGACGCTTTTTACGCACAATTCTCCTGGGCGAAATTGAATGTAAATATTTATTTTTATTTGCAAATGTTGTTCGACATAATTAGACGATGTCTGTGCGGAGTGTCTGTCCCGCAAATGAGGACTCGTCATATTTACCCATGCAAATTGCCTTGAGCCACAGACTTGGCCAGTCGAGGAACTGTTAAGAGGGCGCTTCAGCCTTACCCCAACATATTCATAATTGAATTTCCATGTTTGCCACTGCATTTATGAGTTAGTTTTGTAGAAAAACTGCGGGAAAAAAACACAAAGCACGCAATGCGATACGGAAATGTTGGTGGCAAAGTCCTGTGCCTGGGACTTAATAACATAATTGAAAAGTGGCTGAGCAAGGTAAATGGAATGCTACCGGGCAGCTGGCTTTGATTACACACCAAGGATTGAGGGTTGTTCGTGGTGTCGGTTGGTCGCGTGCTACGGACGCCTGGTTAACATGCGTTTGTCCTTTGGGTGGCAATGTTAAGCAGTTGCAGCAACAACATGAGCCATAAAATGGGCGTCCTTATTACCGTAAATCAATAAGCAAACACACGGCCCACCCCAGTTGATGTTAATGGCTGGTAAACGGCCGCCTCATAATTAACTGCAATTTCCACATTGATGGCGAAAAAGCGATAGATGGCCATTCTGCTATTGATTCGCTTCGTTTTACGTCTGTCATTTCCAAGTCGCAGCAGGATTCCCTTTCCCACCTACCGCTTCGCTGATGAATAATGAGCATTCCACGCTTTGGTATAAAATTGCAACTATTTTGCATACCACTGGAGGAGAAGCATTTTAATTTGAATTTCTTTGCAAGCGATCAGCCATGGACAGGAGCCAACCGCCTGAAGCACGGCAGCTCGGGCCAGAGTTGAGGGGAATAGCTACCATAGTTGCTGGCAACATTAAGGATAATTGTTGTAGTTAGCATGTAATTTGGCATTTATAATGCGCTTCTTTGAATTTTACTTTTTGGAAATACTTTACTTTGCATATTTTAAACGCTAATGATAAAAATGTTGATTACGCGTTTTATTGCTTTTTAAGTTGATGCTGATTGCAGTCAATTGTGTGCCAGAGGGGGCGGAGCATAATGAAAGAATTGTAAAACACATATTTTAATAAAAGAAATTAAAGTAGAATATTAGTATTAACGGATGGAAAGCTTACTACGTGGGGTAATATTTATATTTGAGGAACTGGTCACACTTAGCTAAAATCTGGAAATACCAAAAAAGTTTGATGGTCTCACAACGTTTTCATGTACGAGCGTTATTTGTGTTGTTTACAGTCAGTTGAAAAAATCCACTTTTCCATATGCAGAATCCAACGTATACAATCTACTTTTACGTACAAACCATATTTTCACTAATGCTTGATGCTTGACGAGTGAACTGCAACCACGATTAAATTCACTAAACTAGCGAAATACAGTGGTTTTTGATGGTGCTTTATCGCCATACGAAGAACTGAGTTCATTGACACACACTTGTTGAGATAATCCACGTCGAAAGTTATGAAAAATTAACCAACGAAAATCTTCTCTTGAAATTTCCTATTAGCAGGGAATCAAACTGGAACCGTATGCCGAAAAGTACCGATTAAAACACAGGTATTGCGGTATTCGAAAACCGATATTTTTAGAACCGAAAAGCCCAAAAGAACCTAAACATTGTTCCGGTACAGTTTCGGTTCTGACGTACATTTTTTTTTTTAATTTCCGTAGCTGCTACCTGGGCCAATGATGTAGTGCACGAGAGAGTGTCATCTCTATATTCAGAGCTGCTAACAGCACCAACGGTGCAAAGCGTGAGAGCGTGACAACAGATATGGTTTCTGAAGTCTGTGCATGTATGTTTCTGTGTGAAAGACTGAAACAAAAACAGCAACAGCAAGCAGTGTTTATATACATATGTGGCGCTTTCTCTTATAAGTTCTCTGTTTGCATGTTCGCTATCTGCTAAGTCTAAGCCTACTGCCGCTTTTGTCTGCAAAACGAAAGAGCTCAGTAGTAAAGTCGTCTACACATGGACAGCAGTTAATGGTTGTAAAATTTCTATTCGTGTTTGTGCTGCGAAACTTCAACGAGCAACTAACTATTTTAAGAATTGTAAGTAAGTAGGGATTTACAAGGTGAAGCAAACTTCATGTTTTTTTAAATTTGTTCTAGGATGTTCTTAAATTAAGTTTGAAACATTCTAGAATCGAAAAACGAATGCTAATGATATTGAACTGAGAATCAACGTTCTTGACCATAAAACTTTTCTTACTGTTAGTAAGCCGAAAAAAAGCGCGTTCTAATACACAATATCTTGGATTGAAGACCGAATAGACTTACAATGCTAGCTGCTAAAAGTGTGCTACGGAAAAAGCGAATTATTTTAAATCGAATCTGTTCTTTAAATTTCCTCCTGGCTCTAACACTTTGGTTATGGAGTGAGAGTAGATATCTGATTTACAGTAAAACAGTAAAAAAAGAAGTAAACTTCAAATTAAGAATATTTTTCGCTTAGTTTAAGATTAAATATGACCACCTATGACCACCTAAAGTATGATACAAAATTTTTTTAACATAGTTCGAAATGTGCTTTATTCCCCGAAACCGTCTTAAATCATGTATTTCGGGATTGAAAAATCGTTCTTGAAATAAAAATTTTGTACTTGAATCAAGTATTTTCTTGATTCTTGATTCAAGTCAAGTCGTACAAATGTATGTAACAAGCAGAAGGTAACAGTTCCGACCATATAAAGTACATATATTCTTGATTAGCATCAACAGCCTAGTCGATATAGCCTTGTCCGTCTGTCTGTATGAACACCTAGATCTCACAGACTAGAAGAGCTAAAGCAACCAAATTCCCCCTATCAGGAACACAGGAAGGCTATCAAACATTCCCCTAAGTAAAGTCACACAGGGCCGACTTTAACTTAAGCTCTCGTTGTTTTCTGAGTGAATAAAGTATAGAAAAAACCTTCAGTAGTTAAAAGTGGATTGAATCACTTTGGAAATTGTTACGATTTTGGCCTTTTACAGCAATTTCAAAAGATATCAATGCAGCTGCGAGCATTTTTGAATTTATATTTGTGAGCTTCACCAAAGAGATAACCAATGTAGAGGTTACGAATGTCTCTTATGTTAATTTATTAACATGGGCCACCATTGTTAGAGACTCTCCGTAAATCTTTGTTTGGTGTGATCACTCTTGGGTTGAGACTGTGGGGGCTAGGGTAGGGTTGCTTCAACGGTTTCTTGATAGGAGCTACTCATTCAAACACATGAACATCTGTGGCTTACTGTGATGAGTTGGCTTGAGGGCTTTGCTGCGCCTCAATTGAGGACTCTAATGTGCCTCGATTGAGGACTTTAATGTGCCTCGATAGATTGAGGACTTTGCTTAAGTAATTAAATCGGTATAAGTGCTATGACTGAAGCAAAATCAATTAGAAAGTATTTGTAGAGCTATTGAAAATATATAGGCGAAACTCCTTTTGCGGGCGCAGGGTTGTAAAGGGTTATAAACAAAAATTTTCAATAAAATTGAGTTTCAAGGGCTTAAAAATATTTTTAGAATTTGGCTAGAAACTATAAAGAAAATAATTGTTATCCAACATGTTTATTTATCTATTTGATACTTTTTCTTAGTGCTAGAAGTACAGGACTTACTTGGAAGCACTAATCACTATGAAAATTATTTGGATTATTATTTGGATTAATTATGAAAATTACTAGGCAACAAGGTATATTAAAGGGTTGGTGGTGATTCTAGATGGTTTTCGTGTGCTAAAGACGAATCTGTTTTTAGAAATGGTCCATCACGTCGAGATTTGTAGTAATTTGAGCTTATACCTGACAATGTTATTTACATTACAAATTTCGAAAACTTCCACCCCATATAGCAGCGATGGTATTATATGTACTTTTGCAATCAGGTCTCTTATATGTGTGGGGATGTATTGGTTCGTCAGATTTAACCGTCTAATATTACTGAGGTCGACTTTATTTCTCTTTCTAACAAAATACTGAGAAAATTCGCTTCATGCAACATCGAAGCAAACTCCAAAAATTGAAATCTCCGACATTTCTGGAACACTGACATTTGAATTGATTGTTTTCAAAAACAACTGACCCCAAAATCTCTAGAGATTTCTGGAACACATCGGTATGATTTCAGCGAATGCGATTGGAAACAATTGCTAAACACAATTATAAAAAATTCAACTTGGGCGATAATTCCGTGACTTAAAATCAGTTTGGAACCACCAGCATACTTGCTTAATTATGACCTCAAGGCTCATTCACCGTCTGGCAAAATGTTCCATGTGAATAAATTTCACACAATTACGCACAACGCAGAGAAGAGCTCCCACCCAAAGGGAAGACCAACTTCATTCACAATTAGCCTAAAAATACGTCAAAGACATTTATGTGTCGTCTGCGAGTACGTACAATAAAATTTATTGTCAAGTGCAGTCACAACATTCAAGGCTCTTCGGGGCTGCTGCTCTAGGTGTAACAAAGGCATGACGGAACCTGGGAATGAGATTGGCAATCACAAGGCGGAGTCACGCTGTCGCTCACTGTCGACGGTGGAGGAAAAAAATCAACAACGCCATCTTAATGAAGGCAATAATTCAAATAAAATGCAAAATTCCCTTAACAAAACTGTAGGAAGTCAGTCAGTCAAGTCACTCACTCACTCACTCACTCTGGCCTCACTTATTTCATTTGCTGTTTTCTGTTTAAGATCTGCGAGACAACATTGAGAAATTGCCGCCCAGAAAAATTCCTTGTCGAAATGAAATTTTTTTACAAAATCAAATAAAATTCAACAAAATTGTGGCCAACTCCCTTGACGATTTTCATATTAATTAGTTTGTATTTTTGGCATACGAAATAACATCAGAATTGTTTAACATTTGGCCCTGTGGCACATTAAGTGGCAACATTTGTCAATTTGTGTGTTGGATTTGGGGTCAGTTTGGAGCATTGTGTAGTTAATGGCAGCACATTTGCCTAAATAATGAGGCACCGGTGTATTGCTTTGAATTCGATTTGGCTTGATTAAAAATATATTTCATTGGGGTGGGTGGACGCACGAACCGGCAGTAGTAGAACCGAAGGCAGCAGCCGGCTGAGAAGCTAATCAAGCAAATGTGGCACAGTTTCTGGTAAGGTGTATTCATTAGAAGAGCATGCTGGGGTAGACAGAGATAGATGATGAAATTATAAAGGGCGAGGAGTTGTAAAGTGTCTTTTACCCAACGGAAACACAGATGTTGTTAAGAGAACCGTAGGGATATGTAATAAGAACATGAAATTGCATTTAGACCCAATAAATCATTAATAACTGGAAATTGGCAGAGTCCGGGTTGGCCTAGAAGAGAAGAATATAAAAATAAAAATTGTGCTCTAAAATTGATATTAAGAACACAGAAGTGAACATGTATAATTTTGGATTTGGATTTGCCACCAAACCAAAATTCTATGTAGCAAACTGACTTCGATCTGCTTGTTTTGACGCGCTGACGGCTCTGGACCCTCAAAAAATCTGTGACTTATGACTTCAGCAAGCAATTGACAATTTACACTCAGGAAAAAACGATTGGCAGAGTTTTAGGTCGATCGGGAAAAAATTTATACCTTAATACTTTAAATTTTAAGTGTTTTGCTGTTGGATGTACTTACACTGCTCGCCACTTGAATAGGACACCCTGTATGCTCTCTTTAAAACTGCTCGTAACTCGAAAACGAAATGGTAGAGTAACGGTATTTTTTGCATATTATCTTTGTGCAAGCATTCTTCGCTCTTTCTGGTATATTCCAAGTTTTGGAATAGAACCGTTATAAAGTTGTTTGCACTTTATGTGAGCATTCGCAAAAATTCAATGGAATTTTTGCGCCACTTGAATAGAACATGCATTTTATTTGGTCGGTATCGTTGACACGTGCACACAAATTTTGGTTGACTTAAACTTTTTGCTTTAATTGAAGTGTATATAAAATTTAAAAAAATTAAAATGGGGCGTGGCACTTCATTATCTGAGTCGGAGAAAGGAAAAATCCAAGCTTACAAGGATTCTGGCCGTTCTATTGCCAAAATAGCAAAAAAAAAGTCGACAGGAGCCGTCACGCCATAACAAATTTTTTAAATAATGAGGCTAATTATGGTAAAAACATGAAGGGCCGCACCCACAGTGTGCTTACCATCGCGGACAAGCGACTTATATTAAGAGAAGCTTCCAATTCGCACGACTCTTTGGCCAAGATAAGGGAAAAATGCCACGTTAAAGCAAGTTTGACAACCATGCGTCGTGTTATTAATAATGCACCACACCTGAAGAGACTAAAAATCAAGAAAAAGCCACCTCTTAACCCGGCTCGGAAGTTACTACTATTCAATCTTCTTGACAATCTTTAACCAGTGGTGCCCAAATTCCAAAAGCCTCATAATGAACTCATAATTCTGCCGGCGACGCAGCCGACACACGTTTTGAGAGAGAGAATACATATGTTCTATAACAGAGTTCCCCAGCGATAGCCCCTGGGGCACGAACATACTCGCCAATTCACACCGAATGCTTGCCGAAGTCATGCACCACTGTGTGTTAGAGAGAGACACAGTCACATTTTCGCGCTCTCTGCTTGGGGAACCATGTTCTATAAATTGCACGCTTGGCGGCTTGCTCTCTTGCGATGCGCGTGCTCGGCATTTTGTTCTCTTAAGAGGCATTTGTTTGTTTGTTTGTTGCTCATGTTGAAATGCCAGCATGTTTACTTCGCGTTTCGCTGCTACGCACACAAGCGCACACAAGCGCAATGTTTTATTGTGTGAGTTTGGACATTACTGACCTAAACAACAATTGTCAACAATTAAATTTTGATAATAATCAGAAATTATATAATATAATTTTGCAAATTTTCGCAAATTTTTTTTGACAAATTGTATTTTTCCGAGTTTTAAATTGCTATTCTGCTATTCGTGGAGGAATCAACTTTTGACGCTGCGAAGTCTGCCAAAAAAAGAGAGAACTAAAACTTGGGTACGACATAAAAAGAACACCTGTTGGGTTTGTGGTTTGCCGATGCATAAAACCTTCAGCGCACTCTTAAAGTTGGCTTTTCCGTTAGTTGTTTTTTCTGTTTGCTCATATTTTGTCAATAGCCGCCAGGCATTTGTCGGGCCAACTTTCCAAATTTAACGCTCGGCACAATGGAACTTGCGCTAGCCGCAGCAACAACAAAAATGTAGAACAATTACAACTAGAGGAACTACCCCCTGGGCAGGAGCACTGTGCTGGGCTTATGCAAACAGGAAACGCATAATGAACACAGTCCAACTTGCGACTCCCAGACTGGCTTTCATTCATTTTTGAGCAGTTTCGTGGTTAACAACCGCTTCCTTATCCTTATTATTTTAATGCCTGCGGCAACATTTCATCTTACTTACATTTTTTCCTCGTTCCGTACTGGTTTTTATTTCCTTTTCTATTTCACTTTTTTGAAGCATTTGCCCTATTGTTGCTTAAATATTTTAAGTACTGCACGAAGCCACTACCAAATGGGGAAGTTCTAGTTTTGTCTGGCTGAGTGTCTGGGCGGTCTTTTGTACACCTAATTGGGGTTAACTACGTCCAGGTGCCACCACCCATTGTGCTGGCAAAGTGTGCCAAAAGGAAAAGTAAAATTTTATGTCGAGTGAAGTTTGCCTAAGAAAAATGTGATGATTGAAAAGTCAGGGAAAATTCAATTAAAAATTTCCTTCCATATTGACACACACACACGTGCCATCCCGCTCTGTCACTGTGTTGTCATCTCATTACCAATTCAGCTGATAATTATTTTTACGCGAGACGCAGCATAAAAGTGCATTAAAAATGCAAATGGCAACACTTTGCCACTTTGATGCCATCGCGTGGCCGTCGCCAGTGTTGTCACGTTGCCGTTTTATTAATTTATTAAATTAAAAACAAAGTGTAAAAAGGCCGCGTGCAAATTCTCTCGCATGTGTAATTGTAAATTTATGAGGGGGCCGCAAAAAAAAAGTAAAAATAAAAAAAAATATCAACAAGAAAATAAATAAATAAAAAGACAGCCAAAGAGTTCAACTGGGTGCCCTGTCAATCGTGGGGCATGAATTATTAATTATTTGCTTTTCACACAGACACACACGCACTCACATACTTATCTCCTACATACTTTCACAGTGTTGCATTGCGGTATTAAATGTCACCTGTCAGCTACTTTGACAGCGGCTTGCAACACTATGCTGTGTGATTGGCGGGGTTTCTTTTTAGAGATGGAACACCATTTGGAATTAATTTTCTTTGGTATACTAAAGTAGTTCATTAAACATTGATGATGTTTCAATACTTCTTCAATTCTTTAAGTTTGATATCCTGGGTCTGGGTTAGTTGAATTTAATTTAATTCAGATAATTTGAGCAGTGTTGCCAGAATATAAGGTCCCACAGTTGCTAAATTTTCGAAAAATAAGTGCTAGCATGTCTGTAAAGAACAATTCTGTTACGGACACTACAAAAAAAGGGAACAAAAAGACACATTCAATTCTGTTTTTGCTCAATAGACGATGCGTTCAACCAAAAAGCACATTTTTCGATTCTCTTTCGCTCATGTCTTTCACTGAACGTGAACTTCGTGAGCGCTTACGAACGCATACGAACGCATTTCGAATTTTCGAAAAACGAAGCATCGAAGACATGACAAACTTCGTATGAAAACTCTGTATACGAAGTGTAGCGAGAGTATTTTATACTTGTGGGCTGTTGTAATGCATGATGTGGGCTCGACTCATTTAGCTGTGCGCCGTTGGGCGTGTGTGTGTTTAGAATCGCGGGAGCACGTTTCTTTTTTGTTGCAAAAGAGAGCAGTTGAAGCTCGTATACTGTCGGTGTGTCGACGTCGCTGCCGCAGAGAGCTGTTGTATACATTTTAGATTCGAACGTGCCGGACTCTGCCCTAATTCAACACTTCTATATGCACTTTTGAGGAATTGTACTGAGGAGAAGTTCTGTAACTGTTCAGAATCCTCGGGTTTTAAATGGAATTATTGGGAATTATTTTCCAATGCGACTCAAAACTAACAAAATAGCTGAGTATACAAAGCAACTAAATAACTAAAATATCCACCCTGATGGGTGGCGTCATAGCTGCTATGGGTAGTAATTCATTCAGTTTACTTGGCGCCACATTGAAAATTGGCAAAAGCTAATTAAACTTCAGGTTAAAAGCATGGCAGTATGGAGAAATACATCGTAAAGTTGGTGTGGCTCCGAAGCAGATATTTGTACATAGTATTTCACACAGTTCGTCTGGCGGCACTGCGGCTATGGGTAGTACTTTACACAGTTTGAGTGGCTTCACTGCGGCTATGGAAAGTTCGTTTGGGGACACACAGGCAATGGATAATACTTCATACAGTTCGCGTGATGCCTCACTTAAAAATTACTAGTGAAATACAATCTTTGGCAGGTACAAAGAGGGTTTGTATGTCATGTGACTTCAGGCTTGTTTCTATTTCTTTTACTTTTACGTTTATCAGTTCCGTTAATTTGTCGTAATTTTATAAAGACAAAATCTGGTGAACAAAAAATTCTACAGAAAATCTTGATCATCCTGATCAAACACGTTTGTAAATGTACTCAGCTCCATACCGACAAACGCATCGCAGCGGCTTACCGAGAGTCGGCTGATTAAACATGTTTGCAAGTATATCGACTTTAAGGCAGAGTTCCCCAGCGATAGCCCCTAGGGCACAAACATACTCGCCAATTCACACCGAATGCTTGCCGAAGTCATGCATCACTGTGTGTTAGAGGGAGATACAGTCACATTTTCGCGCTCTCTGCTTGGGGAACCCTGCTTTAAGGCTCACCAACAAGCAAATTTTTCTCTTCTCTCCATTTGGAGACCGAATGCTTACCAAAGCCATGCATCACTGTGTGTCAGAGAGACAGGTATGTTGTTCTGTCTTCTCCATTTTGCCTGGCATTCTTAAGATGCCGTGGCAAACGCTCTCTCTCTCTCTCTCTCTCTCTCTCTCTTTTTGTCTCTTCAATCTCTGTTAGCAGCGCCGCTCAGCCCATGCAAATACTCATATAAAAGCAGCGATGGTCACCAATACCCCCTGAGGGGCGAAGACATTTCGCTATTTACACAAATACGAGCCGAACGCCTGCCGAAACAGAGGCCAAGAGAGTTAACGGGCCTTTAGTCGCTGGCTAGCCTTCGAAACAGATGAGAGAAGGGTAAATAGTATCTTTGCACAGTCCCTCTTCTCTGTTTGCTGCGCTGCTACGGCACAGTTGCACCATATCATGGCTGATGGGTGGGATTGAAGCAGGGCTCTGTTTGAGACGAAGACGGTTCGAGTTCGTTATGAAGACAGTTGCAGTTGCAAAAGAGAACTTGGTTCGACAGAGCAAACGTATATTCTAGATTTAGATGGTCGTTGCCTTCGATGCGGTGACAGCGAAACTGGTTCACGCCGCTTTATTTTCACACACCAATACACTCTCACTTTTTGGCCTCGCTTTCGTTGACCAACGCTAATATAAAGTGATTCTCGCTCAATCGTTATTGAGCCGAACAAAGAAACATCCGAATTGAATGGAATGAAAACTAACATGATTATAATTATAGCGCCAACAAGGTTTGATTGGTTTGATTGAATAAAAATCAGCAGCGAACATGCATGCGTGTACTTTAGTTTGATCGGTTGAGCGCAAAGCAACTTTATTCGCATGTTGATTGATGTACAAACGATTTGCTTACTACCCTCCATCATGCTCTCAAATATTTCAAAGATTTTCAGATTTCATCCCTCCTCCGGGCAGGACTAATAAAATTATTAACCAAAAATTTTGAGGAAGCGTAGCATTTTTGTTAAAGCAAAATTAGTTAAATCTAATTACCTGTCACGGATTATTTGCCACGCACTTTTGTTGCGTAACGAAAGTGAACTTGCTTGAATCAGCTGCCTCGATTTTTCTTCCACCACCCCTGGGGCTCTTATAGAGACTTCTCTAGGTACACGCACCGTAGGTAATGTGAGAGGCCCATTCGCACTAACCAACCCTGTGGCCCAGGCTTGCCTTATTTATCGTGCGTGGTCGTGCCCTGGGGACAGCCAAAAGCTGCACATATTTTGCCATTTTCTTTCACTGCGTGAATTATTCAGTGACTCAATCGATGAAGCTGCTGCATTAAAGCATTGGCATCTTCTTTGGAGTCCCTCGACCCAGTTGCTGACAGTTTATTTGCCAAATTGCTTGCATGTAATATGAAACTTTACGGGCTAATTTTTTTAGTTTACCAATGAGTATGAGTCAGAGGCGAGTAAAAACGGGGGGTAAAAACGAATCGGAAATCTGAAACACGCGGTTAGAGGCAATCCACTAATACAGCATGACTCACTGATGATTTTTCACATTGAGCGGGGCTTATCTCTGCTACCCCTTTTCCCTTACTCCCCTCCTGTGCGTGTGCGTGCGTGTGTGTGTCTGTGTGTGTCTGGCCATCTTTCTGACCATAATTCACAAATTTTAAATTTGAAAATCTTTTGGCAGAGCTCTGCGCACACAGTTATTGTTGCGTTATAAATCTAATTAGAATATGTGCGGCGCCCCGTATCTGAATATGCACGTACATAGCTGATTCCCCAGCTCATTTCATATGCTTGCCGCATCTGGCCGCATCTGAAAATTGCCAATGGCGGGCGACGCGCCTGTGCGTCTGGGCACATAAATTTGATTTGTTTCAAATTACAGCAAAAAAGCAATGAACAATTTTATTTTCGCTTTTTTTCTTTGCTCCTGCTGCATTTCGTTAAGCCGCCAAATCGAATCTTACTTGTGGTTACTCTTTGTGGGCAATTTTCATAATTTACATAAGCAAATCAAATTGTAAACCTAATTTGGGGAAAGACTGTCTTTTATGTCACAGAATTGGAACTATGTTGAGGGTTTTGTCGCAAAGAAAAAATGTGTCACAAGTTGCAAGAGATACTTACCAAGCGAGAAGTTTCTTTGTTTGCGTCTTATCTTTTGTTGTCTATGCGTCAAAGAATTGGGACCAAGTGTTTTGAATGAATGAAGAGCACAACATAATGTGTGAATCCTAATACAGAGACTAAGGGCCGTTTCCTTATGTTCATGTTTTTGCTCAAATCGAAATCTATCTAGATTTTGCAATTAGATGGTTTGGATGGTAGGTTGATTATAAACTCGGGCATTTGCGCCACGGTCTCAGCGGTAGGCTGGAATGGTATAAAACTAGGTTGGCAGCCCCTCTGCACTCGGCTGATTATTGACTTTTTAGACTTAAAGCAAGAATTTTACAGAGAAGGAGAAGGTTTTTCTTTTGGAACGACTTGTTACTATGATGGGAGATTAAGCAGTAGGTCGAAAGCTATATACACACAGGCAAATAATTTGGACAAACTTTGATGAAAATTGGGCTATATGTTTATGCCAACTTGTGGAACTTTCCGGCCATATTTGATCAAATTATTTGCGTATGGAACCAAAGTTTAAGTTTTTAATCCTGTAAAATCTTTAATAATGGCTATTTTTATCTGAATTTAGCCAAATTATTTGGATGTGTAAACTTAGCTTAAGCAATGAACAAGGGGAATCAGAATGTGCATCTGTTATATAAATATGGTTTGCCAAGGGTCGCCCATCTGTAATCTTTAAGGCTTGAACATCTTCCTAAAAAGTGCGTCAAATCCTCATTTTCTACGGTATTTCAGAGTGGGCAAGGCATGTTTACCGGTCTGTTGTACGAATTTGATGAAAACGTGATAAGGTCAAGGTGCATTTTCATCACCCTTGAGATTTTGCTGGTTGCCAGGTGTTGCAATTTAAGGGCAGCTGTATGGTTGAGATATTCGTATATTCTTGTTCGGCTGGATCCTTTCCGCGTCATCCGTTCCGCATGCGTCTTCTGTCTCACAGCTTCCATTATGCTGACTCTCATTGTATTCCAATCCTCCACGGAGCCAAGACCATCTTTCCAGTTGAGGGTGAGAGGAGCGCATACCTTATACAGCTCTTGAGCCCAAAAAATTTCAAAAGATGACAGCAATTGAAATGAACTAATAACTTCATTGTACAAATTTGTATTTGGTGAACGTGTCGTATGATAATTTTTTTCAAAACTATTTTAAATTAAAATAATATTTTTTGATTTTCACAATTATTAATTATACAACAAATATTTACTTTGGGAATGCCGCGACCTACTTTTCGCGGTTTATTTTGTCTAGAAGTTTGAAAGGCATAGAAAAATTCATTTCCGACCCCATAAACTATATATATTCTAGATCAGGGCAACGAGCTGAATCTATTAAGCTTTGTCCGTCCGTCTGTCTGTCTATTTCTACGCAAACTAATCTCTCAGTTTTAAAGCTATCGAGCTGAAACTTTGCACAGAGTCTTCTTTTTACTGCACGCTGCTAATGTGTCGGAACCAACCGGATATCTTAAAACTGCGATAGGAATCATCTGTCTAAAAATGGGTCTTAGTGAAAAAAATTTTTTTTTGTTTTCAGTGTTAGTGTCTCCCAACTTAGCCAATTCTAATAATACATGCTTTCACACAGATTTGCAAATGGCTCTGTGATATATGGCTCTGAAACACTTTTTAAACGCCTTCGAACCGATTCACAGACTTCAGATATAGCCTATAACTCGTTCCTGATCGGCATGAACATACTGTTTCTCGGTCCCTGAGAAAAAGTCAACACGAGGATTTTTTTTTTTTTAAAAGATGCAAATTTTTTGATTTTAATTGGGCAAATTTGTCTATTTTTTTAGTTTTAATAATAATATTTATGCAAATATCTGTATGTAAATCTGTAACTGCTTTGTTTTTATCTTCTACACACAGCAAATTTCTGTGTGTTTGACGTTTGCGCTTGCTCTCCCGCGTTCAGGTCATTTTCTGCTCTGAGCGCCATACCTTATATGCTTGTATCATGCCGGTGTCTACGTCATGATATTCATCGTCAAAGTTATCGATATAGTGTGCCACTTTCTCCTGCATTCTATCTTTCCTTTAGCTGTCACGTTAACCAACACTTGCCCACAAAATGACAGGCAAATTTTATCAGAGCGTTTTATGTGTGTTGTTCGGTGTGGCTCCTAGTGAATATTGTGTAAAAATTTATGTTAAAATTGGCAGAAAAATTTAAAATAAACATTTACAGACGGCAGGCAACGAAAACAGTTTAACAAAGTGTTCGCATAATGATTTGGTCGTATCCGGCATACTGAAACCTACTCCGACATTCTCCCCCCTCTCAAAGTAACGTTTCGTTTGCTGTCAACTCTTTGCTTTCTTGGAGGGCACAGAAAGGAAAACACACAATTTTTTGTAGTTGCGTGTAAGCAGAACTATATGTCGTCTGGTTCGTGATTCGCCGCATTGGTAGCAATGTCCACTGCGCTAACAGCGGCGGCAAGTGCAGCTAGCACGGCCACGACTCCTCCGGCAACCGACAACACCACCACCACCATCAACACCCCTAGCACTAGCACAAAGTCAACGGCAGCTTCAACGGGTGCAGCTGTGATGACCAGCTCAAGTCAAGGTCAACTTCTTCAAGCGGAACTGCAGTTGGAGGAAGAGCAGGCGGTTAAGCAACCGGGTAAGACCGTTGTCCACACATATCCGCGACCGCCCGGTGGCTACAAGTACTCAATGGAGTTCCTCTACAATATTGGCAGCACTATGGCTGGCACTACGCTGAATATACCGACACCATTATCCATAACGCCGCGCACGCTACGCACCGATCCGCCCCCGCCACTTACCCCTCTTCCCATGCTGCCGAACTCGCTGGGCATGGTCGGTGTACCGCCCAGGCCGACGCGCTCTGATGGAAATTCGCCCGACAATCGATTTGCAGGCGGAGCAATGACAGTTCCAAACGGTAATCTAACCGCCCCCCAATTCATCTATCCGGGCTACATACCCGGCGGATCGCAGCGCCGTCTGTGGCATGCCGAGAATGCTGTCTGGCAGTTTGACAGAAACTATCCGTACAACCAGAGTTATTCCTCACAATATGGCATACAAATGATGCCATTGGGCTTTGATCATGCCTATGGACAGCGCTTCATCTATCCAGGATATTATAATCAGCCTGCGGCTGCGCCCACGCCTGGGCTGGGAGTAACGCGAAACAATCGCAGTGGCAATGGCGAGAGCCATCCAGCGGAGCTTGCTGTCGAGCACGGCAATGAAAATGTCCAGCATACGGGCTCGGGCAACTGGCGCTACAACCGTCCGGCTTCACAGCGTGAGCGTTATGGAGCAGCTGGACGTCAGTCAAATACAGCTGCTGGACCCTATCAGCGCGAGTCCAAGACTTACTACAACAGCAGCAATACAGGAGGCACTACTGGACCACGGTTCAAACCACCCTTTGAACAGAGATCCGTAAGAAATTTTCAACCAAATGCCACTGGAAACGAACAGTCGCAGGTAGTCCACATGAACAATCGCAGCTACGCGACCCCTTCGATGGGCCCGAAGCAGCGCGGGCGCGAGCGCCTGCATATTAAGCATGGCCGGGATCGCAACTCCAATTCGTCGGGCTCGCTGTCCACCTCTTCCTCAAAGTCGCAGCTCGAAAAACGTTGTGAGGCTAGCTCCACAACTTCAATTTCGCCTCGCAAGCATCCGGCTCGCAGCTATCGCAATCGTATGCGATTTTATGAGGGAGGACCGGAAACGGTGAACACAGGAGCAACATTTTCGGTACGCGGAAACAGCCAGGTGCATCCTCCTCCGTCCAAGTATCAGCAACAGACATGCTACTATCAGTCCCGTCACATGGAAAGCTATTGTTATCCCCAACCGTTCAATCCCAACCAGAATCGTACTGATATGGATGCGCCTGCCGGCGGCGGTGCCAACTCAGAGAATGATCAACCCCTGGAATATGCAGAAAATGGTTTCTCTTCAGATATGGAGACGCCTGCTTACATACAGGGCACTTCCGAGCTAGACGATGGTCAATCAAATGCCAGTTTGGCGCCCAGCTCGGACAGTGACAGCTCTGAGAGTGAGCTAAGTGATGCCTCACTGGAGTCGCTGGTAAGTAAGATAACGACCGAGTGTCTAGCTCTGGCCACGGGTAGCCCCATGCCAGACTTGAATGGACCCAATCTGGTGCCCTATGGGGATATGGATAATCTCAAGGAGTTGGAGCGTAAGGGTGTAACCAATGGGTATAGTCCACGTGGCCTGAGCTGTTGTGGAGATATGCTTTCTTATAACACGGAGAATGTAAAGAGTCTAAAGGAGGAGCTAGAGCTTAAGGATAACGATGATTCTTCCGAGGCTTCGGCTTTGTCCTGCAGTCCCTCTGCCTGTTCCAGTAACAGCACAGTGGCTGCCAAGGCGTCCATTATGGTTAAGGTAGGTTATACTAATGGATATGTATAAACCAACTAACTTACTTTCCATTAGGATGAATCTTTTGAGGATGAGCTCCCTTTGATTGTGCACAATCGTTATTGGCGCGAATTTTTTGGCTATACGCCAGCCGATCGCTTTCTGCTAAGAGCCAAAATGGTGGGCATGAAGCGTCCACCGCGTACAGTGCCCAGTCGTTCCAAATGGGACAATCTCTCGTTGGCCATTTGGAAGAAGTTTCTCGAAGCACAGCAAACGAGTCACTTGTACAAGGCCAAAATGAGGCTATGGCGCTACATTTACAACGTCGCCATGGTAAGTTTTTTTAGGGCAAAGCATTATTATATACTTGCAAATGGTATTATAATTTGGCCCAAAAGATTGCAACGCATAGAAATGTTCATTTCCGACTCCATAAACTATATATATTCTTGATTAGGGCGACGAGCTGAGTCGATTTAGCTATGTGCGTCCGACTGTCCGTCTGTTTCTATGCAAACGAGTCTCTCAGTTTTAAAGATATCGATTTGAAATTTTGCACAGACTGCTAATATGTCTTAACTTAGCGGATAGGATGTCTATAGCATATAGTTGGATAGGAATCATCGGTCGGAAAATGGATCTGAGAAAGAAAAACTTTTTGGTTTTCAAAGTGAACATCCCCAAACTCCACCATTCTTAATATTAAAAGCTTTCAAACAGATTTGCAAAAATTTGGTTAAAATCGGATGACTATATCCTATAGCTGTCATAGGAGCCATCGGTCGGAAGATGGTTCTTATTTAGAACAACTTTTTTGTTTTCTATGTTAACGTTCCCAAACTCGACCATTAGTAATATTAAATGCTTGAAAACAGATTTGCAAAATTTTTTCAAAATCGGATGACTATATCATATAGCTGTCATAGGAACCATCAGTCGGAAAATGGTTCTTATTTAGAACAACTTTTTTGTTTTCTATGTTAACGTTCCCAAACTCGATGATTAGTAATATTAAATGCTTGCAAATAGATTTGCAAAGTTTGTTCAAAATCAGATGACTATATCATTTAGCTGTCATAGGAACCATCGGTCGTAAAATGGTTCATATTGAGAACAACTTTTTTGTTTTCTATGTTAACGTTCCCAAACTCGATGATTAGTAATATTAAATGCTTTAAAACAGATTTGCAAAATTGTTCAAAATCGGATGACTGTATCTTATAGCTGCCTTAGGAAACATCGGTCGGAACATGGGTCTTAGTGAGAAAAACTTTTTTGTTTTCATTTGTATCGTTCTTAAACTCGGTGAATATAAATAGTAAATGGTTTCAAACAGATTTTTAAAAATTGGTCGCGATCAGATGACTATATCTTGTGGCTCTCATAGAAAAATCGGTCGGGAAATGGTTCTAAGGGGGGAAACCTTTTTGTTTTTAATGTTAGCATACCCAAACTCTACCATTATTAATGTTACATACTTTCAAACAGATTTTGCAAAATTTGGTCAACATCGGATGACTATATCTTATATATCCTTTAGAACCAAAATGGGTTTTAGTAAGAAAAACTTTTTTGTTTTCGATGTTAGCGTCCCCAAACTTGGCCATTATTAATATTAAAGCCTTTCAAACTGATTTGTAATCTATCGGTAAATTTGTTTTAAATAGAAAACATTTTTGATTTTAACGCCAGCGTTCTTAAACTCTGATATTTCTAAACCAGCATTTGCAAGGGTATAAAAACTTCGGCACAGACGAAGTTAGCTTGGCCTTCTCGTATAAATATATATATATCATCTCACCTATATTCTTTGCTTAGACCAACCACTCTAGGTATGGCCTCTACCTGGTGGGCTCCAGCATTTCAAACTTTGGTTCGAAATGCTCCGATATGGACATTTGCATGTTGGCCCGTACCAATCCCAATATTGATCCTCGCATGGAGGCTGTTTATCATCTGCAATTGATGCGAGAGCTGCTGAGTGGCACAAATGTTTTCCAGGACTTCCATCTGATCGAAGCACGTGTGCCCATTCTACGCTTTACGGATCGTCGCCACAAAGTGGAGGTGGACATTAATTTCAATAATTCGGTGGGCATCCGCAACACCCATTTGCTGTACTGTTACTCTCAGCTGGAGTGGCGGCTGCGGCCTATGGCTCTAACCATCAAACAGTGGGCCCAGTATCACAATATTAATAATGCCAAAAATATGACCATCTCCAGTTACTCCCTTATGTTAATGGTCATACATTTCCTGCAGGCAGGCGTCAATCCTCCGGTCCTGCCTTGCCTGCACAAGTTGTATCCCGAGAAGTTTGGTTTGTTGCAGCCCAACGATTTTGGCTATGTGGATATGAACGAGGTGATGGGCTCATATCAGTCGGAGAATAACCAGACCCTGGGCGAACTGCTGATCAACTTTCTGCACTATTATAGCGTGTTTGAGTATGGAAAGTATGCCATATCGATACGTGTAGGCGGAGTGCTGCCCGTGGATGTGTGTCGCTCTGCCAAGGCAGCCAAAAATGATATCCATCAGTGGAACGAGCTGTGCATTGAGGAGCCATTCGATCAGACCAACACCGCTCGCTCGGTCTATGATCCGGAAACTTTTGAGCGCATTAGGGCCATCTTCTTGGCCAGTTACCGGCGCTTGGAGTCGACACGTAATCTGGATTCCATACTCGAGGACTACGTTGGACCCAGCATTGTAATGCAACCGCAGCAGCAGCCTTTGTTGGACTTGGACTTTGAACTAGCTTCATCCAAGTCCAACAGCGAGCTGCTCTCGCCACGGCTGTCCAAGCTCATGGTTGACAAGGCCACAACTGCTCTGTGGTGCGATATGAATGAAAAACCACCGCACCAGAGTGAGCAGCCCGCCCACACCTTGTCCTTCGCTAATACACCAAACCACAACAATAATACAATCGATACCGAGCCCACCACCAGCACCACTTCCACCATCAGCTTAGGTCTTTAGGCAGAACTCTTGCTCGTATATGCCTGCTGAAGAGCAGCACCAAAAAAATTTAAGGTTGAAATGTTTTTAAGTAGTTGCCGAGATTGTGACGCATTTACACCTTTAAATTTTACGTTGGATAATTAAATAGGAAATTTACATTTAGATTCTTTTCAATTGCGAGATTTCGCACAAAAAGCACGCAATGGAATGACCAAAGAAAAGCAAAATATAAAACACATTTCCCCACTCAACTCGGTCGCAAAAAAAAAAAAAAAAAAAAACGAATCTTTGCAAAACATGCACCAAGAAAAAGCTTTAAGTCACGAAATACTGCGAAAAAAAATTCAAAATTAGAAAATCAATATAAAAAAAAAATTCCAAATAAAATACAAACTGTTATAGCCAAGTAAGGAAGAGTATAGACAAAATTTGTACACTTTTTATATCTATACACTCTTTATACGAAACATACTTTTGTACAAAATAATACACCCCCAAAAACCACTTTGTTTATATAAGAAAAGTCGAAAAATGTAAAAAAAAGCGCGAATTGTCTTTACAAAATATTTTAAAGAGATTTTGGTAACGAAAACCATATGAACAACCAAGAAAACGAATCTCTTTTAAAGACAGCGCCAAAAAAAATAAAAAAGCATCATTCATAATAAACATGTGGAAATAAAGAACTATCCAATATAAAGAGCAAGTAAATCCTTTTGGAATTGGAAACTGACAGCTTAGTTTCCATAATAGAACAAGAGCATTAGCAAATATACTGTAACACCTTGTGGTATTTTTGTCAAAGAGTTTATTTAACAATGCATTTAGGTCTTCCACCGATTGTACAAAGCAGCATGTAGTAACTGTTTGGGACTAAAGTACATTGTTAAGACACAAGCTTATAGTTTACATTGCAATGGTACTCGAACTCACGACCTCCAGGTTCTAAGGTGACGCTGTACCGTCTGCGCCACGCGGCTTTTTATAAACTGAGAGCTTAACAAATGACTGGGTTCCTTATGGGAACGTGTCAGACCACGTTAAGACGTCATGTCGTTAGTGTTCAACCACCGCAATGTAAATTTACAAGTAAAAATTTGTATAAGTTTTTCAAAAAGTAAAATTAAGAGAACACTAACACTCTTTCAATATTTGTAAGTATACAGCGGGGGAAAAAGCCGAGAACATTGGACTCAAGATGAGCACAAACGTTACCAAAATTTATTGATCCCTGCTCGGGCGCCAAAATGAAAACTCCGTGAGGATTTTCACGAAGAATAGGAAGAAGGTTCCACAAAGATTGACTCGAGGTCGCTGCTCGGGCTCCAAAATTAGTGGGCATCGCGGACGATGTGGCACTTGTTGCTGCAGGCAAAGTGCTTTGACGGACCGCAGAGGCGTGCAATGCTGGCATTGAGCGTATCCACCAATGGCTTAGCGTGGCGGGTCTCGAGCTAGCGGCGCAAAAGACACGCGGTGCTAATAAGCAGCCGTAAGAAGGTGGAATCAGCTTGGGTCACAATTAATGGCACAGCAATCAAATCCAAAAGAGCCATGAAATGTCTTGGAGTAATGCTGGACACAAGGCTATGTTTCCGAGAACATCTGGCGTACGTCGGAGAGAAGGCAGCAAAATCAAGCAGCGCCTTAGCTATAATCATGCTGAACACGCGTGGACCAAAACGGGCGAAGACGACTATTGGCGAGTGTCACTAAGGCCACTATTCTATATGCGGCGCCAATCTGACAACGTTGCATGGTGTTCTCTAGCTACATAAAGGGCGTATAATTCCTTCTATGCGTTGCAAACTCCTGGTCAAAATTATAATACAGTTTTCAAGTTGTTAAGTTTTCAAGAATATTTTATAGTGAAATGGGAAAAAATTTTTATTGATTTTGAATAATAATAATATTCCATAGGAGCAGAGACATCGCTATTCATTTAGTTTCACTTAGGTCTTTCAGAAAAGTAATATATTTTTTTTTTGGGCTTGACTGGGTGAACTCTAGCCTTCTGCACTTAACGAACAATGTATGGAATGGCGCGCTAGCACATTGAGCACACTTTATTAGCTTCACATCTAGAGGTCTTCTTACACTTGTGCTCATTTCAAGCACTTTTAGTTAAATTGTGAATAAAATTATTGACAAAGCTTTGTTCTTATTTTGAGTTGAAGGCAACTTGTTTTCTAAACAGGTAATGTCCCTCTGTGCAGTGTTTGATTGGTATTGTCCCTCTGTGCAGTGTTTGATAGCTGATATCTCCATATATGTTTTAGTTTTGCACTTGCAGTGTTTTTATTACACTTTAGTTCTTCGGAGTTGTTCCAGTTGTTGCTGTAGGCAAAGTGCTTTGACGGACCGAAGAGGCGTGCAATGCTGGCATTGAGCGTATCCACCAATGGCTTAGCGTGGCGGGTCTCGAGCTAGCGGCGCAAAAGACAGAGGCGCACAGAGGTTCTGGAACACGTATAACGAGCGGACAACTGCGAGCGACGGCATTAACTGGTACAGAGTGTCTTATAGTCGGGCTTAACCGACTTTCTCACTTGTTACTATTAGAACTTTGCGTCTTGTGTAGTCTTCAAGGCCTAAAACTAGTATTATATTCGACCACTTTATCAGCTTACAGTATTTTCACCTCTTGGAGTTGCTGATTCTCCAGTGTAAAGGTCCTCTACTTTGGAAGCCAGGTTGGCTAACATTGTTATCCGATTATGTCGCTGCGTCTTTCAGCTTTTATCACTTAAATGTGTTGTCTTAACCGTTGACTTAAAACTTTTCTGAACGCCTGATTCCAACCTGGACTCCCTGAATTTTAAAGTTCCCTCTGGGGAACACACAAAAATGCTCCCACATGTCAAGTACAAAATTATCTAAAGAAATCACATTACGAACGCATATGCAACCCAGCTGTAGAGACAGACACTGGGAAGGGGCGTGGCCGACCATGCATCTGTTCGGCCAACGCACATCCTGTGATTGGTATCAATGGCAACCCAAAATGTCAGTGCCGCAAATTATTTCATCAATAGCAATGCTCAATTTCAGAACAGCGGTGGTTGATAATGTTTGATGGTTTGAGGGTGCGACTATTCCGTCCTTGGTGACTGAGTAATTGATATAATGTCAGCAGCCAGGCATCCAGACACCCAGAGCATTGTCAACACCCACCTAATGGTGAAATTGTCAATGGGATTTGGATTTGTGATGAGGTTCGTCATCATTATCATTATTATCGCAGGACAATTGTCGCACAAATTGCTGCATATGTGAAAATTTTTGGCAATAAAACGGCCAACGTTTCATTTATCATTCCCGCCTCGAAAGTAATTAATGGCAATGCATTTGCATTTGCATATTATGCACGCAATTGTTCTAAAAATATAAGAAAATTTGCACAACAAAGGCTCGCGCCACTGATTGTGCCATGATGGGGGAGATTGGGAGACGGTGGTCTTCAAATTAAAATAGCACAAAAATTAATCTGCCAACAATTTGCGTCCCTTTTTTTTTGGTCGTAACAGCTGCAGCTGCCATTAAAATTCCTGTCCAACTCGAATAATTATTCATTGTCATTATAATTGGCGTGCGGGCGCTAAATGGAATCATAAACAGAGCAGGAGCAGAGTAACAGGAGTTGATAGAGGTTTAGACAACTTGTGACATTTTTCCCTTTTGCTTTTCTGCAACTTGATTAGTTGTGGAGTCCCATCCCCTTAGACACTTTTTCATGATTACTTTCTCACATGGGCAGTAAACTGGCGAAAGGCAGAACCAGAGATATTGGGTTATATTGTTTGCGGCACGTACTGGAATTTCATTTTATGTCTTTTCAATTTTCCTGCCTTGGGTTTTTATAGACGCAACGAAAATGAATTGAACGGAAAAAAAGGGTTAAATGGAAAGATGCACAAACAACAACAACAACAACAACTATAGAAATTGCTTGTAGTCCGCCCTTAAGGGCTTTTGTTGACTTTGCTTCGGCTAGGAGAATTGATAGGAGATTTGAGTTGAACATGTTGAAACAGAAACTAATGAAATTTGTCATATTTATTCTTCTAATTGCAGGTAAGCTCATTATAAAACACTTTTCACCAACCACAAAGGCAACCAACAACAATTTTAGCGTAAGTGCTTGTCTACATTTTTAATTAGTTTTAAATGCAATTTAATTCATTTATTTTTTTTTTGTTTTCCTGATTTTTTTGCTCTTTGTATTAGGCGACGTCATATGTGGCATGTTTTGGTTTGTCAGCTGTGCACTTAGCATAATTTAGCTCTCACACAGACACTCATACCACACGCAGGCAGATGCATTCAATTTTAATTTTAAAACAATAAATCATGGTCAATACGACAATGCACCGTTCATCGAGCTGTGTGATAAATTACCATGCCAAATGTTTGGCTGCATAATTTTAGGCGTCTGCCTAGTTGGGCGTGCGTGTGTGTGTGTGCGTGCGTGTCAGTTCCTGTACAATTAGAAACACATTAAATATTTATAAAATACTGGCACATGGTTATGTTTTTGGTGATTAACAAATATATATATATATTTGTTTGCTTTGGGCATTTTATGTACCCGCACTCTTTGCGTACCAGGCTTTTATATTGATTCGTTTCTATCCTTTGTTTAAAAAAGACCCTGCAAACATTTTGACACGTTTCTTATCTCTCTCCTCAAAATGAGAATTTGGCGAAAGTTTGTGCGGAGAGTTTGGTGATAGTTTGTCGATTATACCAACAAGGGATACACGGGATTAATTAGCGATATATGGCATCAGTTTTTACCAATCGGTAAGTTGGCGATATATCCCTAAAAAATCGCCTTAAAGATATGAATGCGATTCTTTTTAAACTGGTCTCGCATTTTCATCATCCAACCTGGGCATTGGCGATTCGTCGCAAATTTCAATTGCACAATTTATATTGGCTGAGTAAGGAATTCGTTCTTGAGAATAACAAAGCAAGCAAAAATTGGTGTATGTTTTCAATACAAGTACATTTTATTCAATACAAGTAACACATTAGATTCTTATCTCCAGAAAATACATTTTCTTATCCCCAGTATCGTTTTCCTCCCAGAATAAACGCTTTCTTTCCTTCCAAAAGAGTCGCAGAGTGGCTCACTTCATCCCGAAGGGAGATGAGAATGCGATAGCTATGCGATATCGGTAGAGTAAAGCTGTCCATACTGAAAGAATCGCATTCTTATCTTCTGCGATAAAAATGTTTGCTGGGGAGAGAAGCTTGTCTAATGTAGAATATTAAAAACTATCCCAAACTGTGTGCTTCAAAAAAGTTATCTCCTCTGAATCAAGTCAATTTCGTTTGGGATTCTTCACACAAGTCCTTGGTCATTCAAGCCGGATATTCTGTAATTTTTCTCCTCGTCCACTCAAGGCATTCGACTGTGTGATTCAAGAGGTCTTGATTCCTTATTTGAATCTATTGGGATTGCCAGTTATCTGTCAAAAACAAAATCCAAATGTAATGCTGAAACATGGGGTGCCTAGCCCCTATGCGCACAACGCGCATTCGCTATTGTTTCATATTAGGGATGCCGAAATATCGATATCGAATATTTGTTGAATTTATTTTTGATGGATATTTTTTTGGTGAATATTTTTGTTGGTTTCGGCCATAAAAATGGAGTTTTCCTCCGGGCATAATATTGATATTACTAAAATCCAAAAGAATGCTCTCAGGAAATTTCGCTTTTTGTGGCGGAAACCAACAAAACTATGCAAAAAAAGTATCATCAAAAGTTATTCGATATCGATATATCAGCATCCCTACTTTATATGTGTTCTCTCTTCTCTTTCTCTCCTATGCCTCTTGCAAATTTAAACGAAACAACAAATATGCATTTCCATGCAGCTAATCTATTTCCTCTTTCAAAATCTTGAAAAACATTTTCTTCATTTGTATTTGATTCTACGCAGCCGTAAGCTGGCTCTGGTTACTGCTTTAAACTGCCGACGTTACCTCTGTCATGGCCCAAGGTAGTCCACTTTTGCTTTTCATTTTATTAATTTCATTTCTCATGTGATGATAGACTTGGTGGTTGTTATGTAAATGAATCTTAGTCTTCCATATCTATCTTATATTTTTGGTCCAGAACATCTACAAGCCGACTAAAACGATCACCAATCACCAATTGTAATCTTATGAGTCATAAGTTATGACAATTACAAAATGGCTTTGCCACGGCTTCTATCTACATGTTCACTTTCGTTCCTTAAATGTGTATCCCTAAATTACACGAAAACCTTTTGAACTTATCTGAAAATTAAAAGTATGGCATTGCGGCAAAAACACACCTGAATAAAATCCGAGTCTTCCAGGCCAAAATTCTCAGACGTATCACAGGTGCGGAGTGGTATATACGCACACGAGATATCGAGCGAGATTGTGGGGTCCCTATGGTTGGCGACACCATCAACAAACAGGCAGCGCGTTACCTGGACAAGGTTGCATGCCACCCTAACAGACTTGCAAGAGGTCTTCTCAGACGGAGAAGGATCAATGGGATCAGGGCAAGAAGAAGACTCCTCAGAATCCACCCAACCGATCTGGCAAATCGAAGGATATAGTTGCACCTCGTCCACAATAAAAACCTATTATCCTGGTATACATACACACATGTAAATACTTACGCTATTTTTTTCATACTTACGCTATTATTTCACTCACCTGTTTATACATACATACATAGTTATACATTTACCGGTACCTGAACAAACCACAAATTACCTCTAATGAATTATAGATACATATCCTTACACTTATATTTACTTATAGATCAAAGTTACAATTTAACTAACACATAATTATTAAATATTTTCTAGGAAACACATTAAAATCTTAAAGTTAAAATCCTAACTCTTAAGTACACACATACAGCAAATCCAACATACAAATAACATAAAACATATGAAATTATTAATCACTACAATATAAGTTATTAAAGAAGTAACAGTAAGTTGTAAAAAATTTAGATCTAAGGTAACTAAATTTCAAATAAATATGTTTTAAAAAAAAAAAAAAAAGAAAATTAAAACAATTGGCAAAATACTTGTTAAATAAGGAATGTACCGAAAAGAAACTGCACGTTTTGTTTCATTTGCACGAATTTTTGGTTTGACCTTCTTCATTAACCCTGCTTTGGTGACTTTTTAACTTGCCCTTATGCAGTTTTGGTTTTTTCAAGCACTCTTTCATGTAAATATTGGCATTTACTGTGACCTTTTGGTAAAAAAAAGCACTTGATTTAAGGCCACAGGTGCAAACTAGCCTGCCAAACTAGCACCTTATGGCCAAAGTTTTCCATGTTAAGTGTCCTTCACTCTTATCTCCTCGTAAGACGTGATTTGCTTTATGTTTTGTCAAATATTCAAATATTCGCAACTACAAAACGGATTTCGAGCAACCAAAAAGTGCGCTTACAACAATTTTTCGCGAAGATCGAACATCCGGCTCGAAGGACCAAAGAGCCAATCGCTTGCTACAGTGATTCAGTAAAAATTCAAAACTACAACCGTACTCATTTAAAGGTGTATTATTCAGGGATGAAAACCGTTCGGAAAGAATGACTGGTTCGGTTTAGTGGTTCATAGAAGTTTTAAACCACCGGTTCGGCTTATAGCACAAACCAAATCGTGGCTTGGGTTCGGTTTAGTGGTGCACAATAATGTTCGAGCATTATATTTCTAATACTTTTCAAAATTAGAGTCATCAAAATCATTTGAATAAGTTTCAGGACTAGTTTGCTTAAAATCAGAGGATATCTTTAGGATTCTGAGGTACCAGCACATCTCATGCTAAAGTTAGATTTTTCAGATTAGTCAGTAAACTTTAACAATTCGATCTGCAACGTCCATGGAAAGAGTGCAGATTGATAACAGACATATTTAGAAAATGGGATAAATTAGACAAAAGTTGATATTGAGGAAATACAAAAACCAGACTGCAAACCTACAGCAGGCAGTTGTTAAGTAGTTATGTTGCTCGAAACAATCTACAACACTCTGGACAATTTAAGGATTTTCGTGTAGTAAATTTTCCCAATTGTAGTCTTGGGAGTTTCTGAAAATAGCCGCTAATTGTAAATATATCGATAAGTATTTTAGCGTCAAGGTATTCTAAGACGTAGACGATGGTCACACTGGATGTATGACGCGAGCAGAGGAGAACGCAATATCAGAGAGAGTTAGTGACAGACAGACTAGACAGACAGAGTCTTTGTAAATCTAAAGGACAGACACAACACGTGTTGACAATGTAAGTAGTAACCCGTATATGTATATAGAAACCCGTGTAAATAGTGTGTGAATAAAAGCCCCGAAACCCGAAAAAACCAATGTTTACATATTATAGCATTCTAAATTTATCTTTCTTAAGGTAGGAGCTACGTTAAACCCGTCGATGAACCATTTTCAGTACGGTTCAGTGTTTTCCAACAGACGCTGCGGTTCGGTACGGTTTTTCACAGAACCGGTTTGCATCCCTGGAATTATTCTCAATATATAACAATACATACAATTTTTGAAGTGAAATTGAATGACGCATGACACACAACTTTTTAGTCCTCCCCTGCCATTGAACAGTTTATGGCTTACTCAAGTTTTCAACTATCCCCTAGACTCTCTTATCTTTTCGTGGTAACGCCCAAGTAATGGCACCCAAAATCAATCAGCGAAATAAAAAAAATAAATGAAATCTTGTATAAATCAAGCTTTAAGGCGTGTAAGCATGCCACAAAAACCAAAAAAAAAAAGCAAACATGCAATCCGCCACACACACACACCCAATACAGTCGCCAATCAAGGGAATTTTTCATGACAATTTTTTTATGCTTCAGTGTATTGGGAAAAGTAGACAATTTAAATTCAACCGCAGAAAACGCGATGCACTACTGGCAATAACCTTCTATCATATTGGGAGTGTGCAGCCTTTGTGTCTACACATGAGTGCGACAAAAATAACCAATCGAAAACGCAAATTACCCGCATTTTTTACGAGCATTTCAATGAAAATTGAAATTTATGCGTTGCGCTGGCGCAACATCACATCATCCGTAACCAAAGTGGAAGAGAGAGCGAGAGTGTCGCGCCATTCAAAGCTGATCCCTGTCATATCGCTGTCATCGCTAAAGGTTTTGTCTTTTCTTTTTATTGATTTTCATAAATTGAAATTTGTTATTTCCAGCCGTAAATCATTTGGAACTGGAAGGTATCGTTTGTTTACCTTTTCAAAGGGTTGCCAAGTATCCCGCCACATCATTTGCATATCATCCGAGTGGAGTTGGGGTGTTGCCTACTTGCAGGGGCCAAGCATTTCCGTTGCCTGGGCACGCTTGTTAGTTGGCGGCGAGTCGCTTAACGATTTCGTGTCACTTTTTGCATTTCCTTGTGCATGGCTCTCAGCTTTTCGCTTTACGGTTTTCTTTCCCTCACTTTGCGGTTGTCGGCTTCAAGTGTGCTGCGGCCTTATCGCGTGCTACATAGTCGCACCTCCAGGCAGGACGTGAAAGAGAGTGATAAAAATTAAAGCAAAGGCTCTCCAAAGAAATGCTCCTTCCTCTAAGTGTAGTGCAAATAAATCACAGCGAATGGTGGTAAAAAAAAAGCAACAGCAGCTCGTAAATTTTTTTTGTGTACGTGTTAAAAAGTTTTCACGTGTCAGTCGTTATGGTCCAGGCAGCCAGGCTGGCAGGCTCTCCATATCTGCAATGCAGCACCAGAAAGATAACTTGCAAGTGTCTTGCATTTCATTTGCATTTTCTTGGCGATTATGAATTTGTTTTATTTTGGAATGATGAATGTGCCGGGGAAATGTCTGCGCAATTACAGGCAGGCGGAGTTGAGCAGTTTCAGAATGTTCAATTAAACGCAACTTACTTGCCCACTGTCACCATCATCAACCCGCAATAATGCAGCGTGATTAATTTCAACGCCCATTTGCATGTGCTTGGAGAGTCGTGATGCCATAATCCTGGCTCGTTGTCCTTGTCTTACCCCCTCTCTCTCTCTCTCTCTTTATGTTTTTAAGTAATTTTTTGTGCTTTTTTTTTTTTTGCACTGCAAGAAGACGAAAGAAATTAAAAAAGCACGCAGCTCTCAGTTGGGTTGGCAAGGATAAGGCTTAAGTGTGTCTGCATTACCTGGCTACAATGGACAAGGGGCAGAGGACCACGACCAGGACTCGTTCGGGCTGCAGAAAATATTACAAAAAACGTGCCAAACGTTTATTTAAAAGGATTTATGTGCGTTACGTGCTAAATGTGAAATAATAATTTTTCTTACTCATTCCTTATTTTACTTTAGATTTTTTTTTTTATACCCTGACAAAGAGGGTATTATAATATTATCACCATTTTGCACTTTATTCACGTGGCACCAATACATTTGAAGAGAATCAACAGAAAAGAGCTGTAGAAACACTGTTAATTACATGGTGGCAGAACTGTAAATCGAAACAATACAACTTTTTCGGTAACCTAAAAATGTATTTGCCAATATTCCGTAATTAATAATTACAATTATTGAAGTAATTTCGATACTATTTTTTATTACGTTGTTGCAATGCTAATTATATTGTTAATTGGGAATTAATTGTAATTGTAATGGTAATGACATTTTCAATAACCCTTAAAATTTGTAATAATAATTTCGATTTATAGCCCTGCGAGTGTTCTACTAATGGATCTCTATGTCCATGTCGAATCAGACTCAAGAAGTCCTATTTAATTCAACTCCATCAAAAGTAGCGAATGTCTTTTTTGGTGTTCCTCAGGGGAGTCATGTTGGTCCATTGCTTTTTGGTCTGTTTATAAAGCACCTGCCCCTGGTAGTTATATCATCACACGTTTTAATGTATGCGGATGATGTAAAAATTTCTTTATCCGTCAATAGTAAAATTGGCTCAAACAGCACCTCCAGGAGGGCCAGGGCCAAGCTTCTCTCAATCTCTTGGCGTGTGTGCTTATAATTTTTACAACAAGAGAAAGGGACCTACAGTTTAACGCCGAATCCGAACGGCAATAGTTAGAGAAATTTGTTCCATGATCGCCCTATAAAATAGGAAAGAACATACATACATACATATAAGTCATTTATGTTCCCTTGCAACTGTTTTAAAGACAAATGTTCATATTTATGTGTGTACACACAATCATAGTTTTCGCTTCTTTTCATCAAAAGCTTGTAAACATTAACATGTACATACATACATAAAGGCAGGCTATTTGACTTTCTAAGCACTTATATACGAATTAAGTATGTATGTTTGTATATGCATGAGAGACAAGTCTCGAAGCTTACATATGTTTGTGCATTAAACTGAGTATCATTGTACATTGTACATACATATGTATATGTATATATTTCGGAAAGTAGATTCGTAAATATCAAACTCACCTTAATTTTTTTGTCCACACTCGTTTATTAAGCAATTGCTTACATTTTCTTCAATGTCAAGGTGAAATACTTCCGATACACATTTGTTTTTGGCCTTGGCGTTTTAAGCGATCGTTTAGATTGACTTGCAACTAAATAAATTAATTACTCTTTGCAGTTTCGTAGCACAAACAGGAATAAAAATTTTACGAAAACAACGATTAACCGTAGGCGACTGTATACTGAGCTCTTTCGTTTTGCATTAAAAAGGAACAGCATCCGAAGAATTAGCAAAAAGGAAACATGCAAAAACGGAACTTAAGTGAAAGAGCGCCAAATATATACATATTTTTGTTGCTGTTTTTGTTGTAGTTTTTCTCACCGAAACCTATATGCATAGACAAAAACAATATCTTTTTTCTCTCTCTCACTCGTAGTCAGCAGCTCTGAATATAGAGATGACAAAATTCCGTGCGGCAACTACGGAAGTTAAAAAAAAAATGATCAGAACCGAAACTGTACCGGTACACTGTTAAGGTTCTTTTCGGTCTTTTCGGTTCTAAATATAATATATAGGTTCTCGAATACCGGTATACTAAAAATAAAAAATATCGGTTCCGTTACTGGTTCCGGTTCTGAGTTTTAATCGGTTCTTTTCGGCATACGGTTCCGGTTCCAGTTTGATTCCCTGATTTTAAGAGTTCATAGGTTTTGACTTAAGACTACAACCTAAAAGAATGAACGTGCTAGAGTATATAAGTGTCGGTTCTTCTTCTTTTCTTCTTCTTTTTTTTGCAATACACACTGCAGTCGAAAGGGTAGAGACGCGCAGACAAATATCTCTGTGTGTGGCCTTAACTTAAGTCCTTGGCTATTTTTATAGAACTGGCCAATGCGTGAAATTGTTGTGGGCCACCGCTACTGGCAGCAAACTCATTGCCCAACTGAGATTTCTTTTCTGGCCCGAACTTAATTGCATTTGAAGTTGCTGCCAATTGTTGTTGTTGTTGTGGCTTTTAAGTGCTGAAAGCAAAAGTTTTTTCCTTTGCATTTTGCGGCGGCTGCCATTGCCAATCTCTTGCTTTCTTCAGGCAGAGTTGCTTTATTTGTATTGAAATCGAAAATGCGTAGCCAGGGAATACTACACGTTGGACTTCTCAACAATACACGTTCGTGTCCCCAAAAACCTAGAGGAGTGGTTCTGGCCTTGCCTTCGTCTTATTATTATATTTTCTTTTGCTCTCTCTTACTCTCGTCGGGTTGCTATTCCAACTGTGCGTTTGTTTTGCGCCCCGTACGCATATAGCATAATAATTAGGGGGTGTCCTGCAGACGTCCGTTAATGCGAGACACAGTCAGACAACAGGGCATGATGGGTTGGGGGTGTGCTCAGCACATTGTTCAGTTCATTTTGCGGCGTACAAAGTTTCTTAATTTGTTGTTTTTTTTTTCCTTCTCTTTTTTGTCTTTGGAGAAAAGAAAGTTTTAATATGATTTGAGTCAGACATTGCAGTTGCTTTTGCCGCCAGCTGAAGGAATAATTATAGCAAAGAGTCAGCGGCAGCAGCAGTAGCAATGTCAGCATATTAAAGCACATTCAGTTGAACTAAGTTGCTTGAACTTTGCATCTAGAAATTAAATGAAAAGACATGCCATTACATAGAGTGTGACTCTTCTGCACTTATGCTCTTGCAAAATAAATAATTAGAATATGTGTAGTCAGACGAAAGACAGAATCACGGAGAATGTACCTAAGGAAAAACAAATGAAAAATAAATGAATAACTGGAAAAAGCGAGAGCGTTAGTTAAAGTGGGCCCTGCCCGACTTTGATATACCCGTTACTCAGGGCAAGAAATGTTTAATAGAATTCCCATATGTTAATTAGCAGACAGCGCTTGCTGGCCCCAAATTTATGATTAAAGTTGCGTTTTTTAAGGAAACTCCGAAAGTATACGGCTATTTATTATCCGATCTTTATATAATTTTTTAGAGATTATAGATAGTTATACCCTTGCAAAGGGTATTATAATTTTGCCCAGCAGTTTGCAACGCATAGAAATATTCATTTCCGACCCCGTAATCTATGTATGTATATTCTTGATCAGGGCGACGAGCTGAGTCGATTTAGCTATGTCCGTCTGTTTCTACACAAACTAGTTTCTCAGTTTTAAAGCAATCGATCTGAAATTTTGCACAGACTTTGCTTTTTAGTGCACGCTGCTTATATATCTTAACCCAGCGGATCGGATGTTTATATCATTCAGTTGCCAAAGGAATCATCGCTCGGAAAATGGGTCTTAGTAAGAAAAACTTTTTTGTTTTCAGTGTAAACTTCTCCAAACTCGACCATTATTAATATTATATGCTTTCAAACGGATTTGCAAACTTTGTTCAAAATCGGATGACTATATCTTATAGCTGCCATAGGATCGATCGGTCGGTAAATGGGTCTTAGTGAAAAAACTTTTTTGTTTTCAAGTAAGTCGTTCTTAAGGCCGGTGATTCTTAATATTAAACGCTTTCAAACTACATAATTTGAAAAAGTTGATCGACATCGGGTGACTATGTCTTATGATTGTCTTAGGACCGATCGGTCGAAAATGGTTCTTAGTAAGACATTTTCTTTGCTTTTAATGTTAGCTTCCTTAAACTCACCGATTACCAATTCTTTATGCTTTTTAATAGATTCGCAAAATTTGTTCGAAATCGGATAACTATATCTTAAGGCTGCCATAGGTCGTAAAATGAGTCTTAGTGAGAAAAACTTCTTTGTTTTCAATTTTATCTTTCTTAAACTTGGCGATTGTTAATTTGAAATGATTTCAAAAAGATTCGCGAAATTTGTCGCAAAATGGGGTTTAGTTACAAAAATTGTTGATTATTTTCAGCCATACTCGCATTTTCGCATTCGCAAAACTTTTACGATTTCAAACTGGTTTTTGTACCAAATTTGTACTCTAAATCGCAGAATTTTTACTATCATCATTCTTTCTTTCAAACTTTTGGCCATGTTTCATAGAAAATAAGTATATGCGCAAACAGCAAACGGATGAAACATTTTTTGTAAGAAGCGTTGATGTATTGAGTACAGCATTAAGTGGTAAGCAGACCAAGTCTTGCGTGTATATCGGCCACATAATTCAAAATGTCAACAGATATGCAAAATTTAGATTTTGAACAATAGATTTGGAATAGATTTGGAAGGATAGATTGAACAACCCAAATACTATGAAAATGTCGATAGCGTTTGTGAAGATTTTTCCGTGTTGCCTTGTATAATCTATTTTAAAATCCAAACTCTTATGGTCAGATCAACCACACCGATGACAGATGCAAGCATGAAATTAAGCGCCTCGCTGTAAACAAGCAAATGTCTGGTAACGCCAGTAGACGTCTTTTGAAGCTCAATGTCAGTAGGAGAAGGGTTCATAAACTTTTAATAGAATGGATAAGAACGTTAAATATAGTTTCCGGGTGCCTGTACCGAAGTTACTACCACGCCACCTTAATGCTCCTTGGCATTTGCAGGCATGAATTTTGGACAGAAGAATGTTATTTTTTCGGATGAAAAAAAGTTCAATCTAGATGGTTCTGGCACACTTGACGAGCCACAAAGGCTTTTTTTATTCAAGAAAAATACAATTTCTGGGCACTCTAGGCTAAAAGTCCTGGCTTAAACTCAATTGAGGACCTCAGGCAGCGGCTTAGCAAGGGACACAAATTTTAGGGGCGGCAAATTCGTAAATAATATGTATTAATGATACTCTAAAATTAATATTTTTGAGTAATCTATTTTCTACATTCAAATTCGTAAACTTAGGAATCGAGTTCTGTTAACGGCTGACAGTTTATCGCGCGAACCATTCAGGAAATTGTATTTAAGCCAGACGCTGGAACTTATTTAGCTTGCTTCGATTCTTAGGCCTTAAGCAATGGTCTAAATGTATCATTGATTGCTTAGAAAATAGGAGCTTTGTAGACGACATGATTGGAAAAGCAAAATTAATGAACAGCTATGCAAAAGACATGTCTGAAGCCCTTGGCACCCATGGAACCTCCATGGGGAAAAATAAAAAACATATTTTTATCGGTGGCAATGAAAAAGTTTACGTTTGTGCTACGAAAATGAACTAAT
The DNA here is from genome assembly GCA_037044535.1 of Lordiphosa magnipectinata. Classification (NCBI taxonomy): domain Eukaryota; kingdom Metazoa; phylum Arthropoda; class Insecta; order Diptera; family Drosophilidae; genus Lordiphosa; species Lordiphosa magnipectinata. The sequence continues at coordinate 344,520 of JBAMBO010004034.1, forward strand.
GCGGAATCTTTTCGAGTCGATGAACAAAATCATTGGAGAATTTCAGGATAGGTTTTGGCAGTTGATGGACATGGCGAGCTAGTCTGCTTACTTTTCCCCTGCTATTTTTCTAGACTCAGACAACTTGGTGATGAGGTATTGGTAAAGGAAAATCTATAGATAAATACTTAATATTTTCTTCGTAGAACCAATTATAAATCAAAATGGCTGGATCGATTTTAATGATCTCCGAATTGTTGGATTCGTCTCCGCCCCGAATACCAGAATGACCTTTAAAATATATTGAAATGCTCTAAAAGACCGCAAAATTTGCAAATTTTTCCTTTGAGTATATATTATTAAGAAGATTTGATGGCAATTAGACGAATAAATAGGATGTGAAGGTCAATCCCAAACTCAAATTTCATGCCCACCGCTGGTCTAGATTATGGTGAAGATTGAATAGTTGGAAATTTAAGAAAGGTAAATAGCAGGTGTTGGTAATGAGTTTAGATTATCATACCGATTTCACTTCTTCGTTTTGTGTTTAAAATACTAAAGGGAGCGACTCACTCCGGGTACCGACTAGTAGACACATAAGTCGAATTTTCCGCCCCCATAGATACACAAGTTAGGGGCGGCAACTTACGTTACGCCACTGACCTCAGGGGAATCCTTTCAGCCAGGTTTTACAAAACAGGAAGGCAGTTCGACACCGTTAAGCAATTAAAGGATGCTTTGGTTGTAGAATGGGAGTTAACAAGCCGTGTAACTCTTTAAAATTTTGTACATTCTAAATTATTAAAATTGTTCAAAAGTTTAAACTACAATCAAAATTCATAAAACCAGCAACAAAAACAAAAAATGTACATACATTTATTGCCTAAGAACATTTTGTAATGAATTTTTTTATTATAAGCCCACATTACGATGCGCGTGTTCGGCTTTTTGTTCTTTCACGAGGCATTTGTTCGTTTGCTTGTTGATTATGTTGAAATTTAAACATGTTTACTTCGTGTTTCGCTGCTACACACACAAGCGAAATGCTTGATTGTGTGAGTTTGGATACCAATACTCTACTAGTAATGGGCATAAAAGGATAATACTGTTTTTTAGTCGGTAGCTACATGTCTAAGGGCCGATTTCACATCTTCTACATAGAGCTAACTGTCGCATAAACTAGCAAATAGAGTAAATTGTTACTTTATCTGACACTTAGCAGCTATCTGATAGAAGAGAAATCGGCCCAAGTCTAAACAAGGCTGCAGCAGTTCAGCAGCATCTAAACGCGGGCTTGAGAATATTGCTGAAAGCAAGTTGCTGCACGCTTTTAACTACGATTCATTTTAAACATGATTATTACAGCTAGCGGAATCACGGTTTTGGTTTGGATCACACTTAATAAATATCAAGCCATTTCCCGAATTTCCAAACATTTTAGAAAGAAGCTTCAGATTTTTTTTGTCTTATAATTCTCAAATTTCACTTCCACAATACGTAAAATATCTTCGAATCGCAATATTCAGTCATATCTCAATTCCACTTCCTCGGTAACTTATCGAAAGTGGAATTGTTTCGTGTTCTGTTAACACCAAAACAAAAAAGTTTTTTCGTTTTGAAAAGTATTGTTTGTGGGTCGGAGGAATGAAAAGTAATTGCCAAATTACGCTCTCGTACAGTTGCTAAATGTACATGAATTTCCTTAATTCTGTGATAAGTATTTAATTGATTTACAAAGAATTTTTGTTTTTAATGTAAAAAGTAAAACGAATAAGTCCGCCTCTTTCATTTTTTAGTGTTCCGTTTTCTAATGTTCCGCTTGGTCTTGTGGTTTCTCTCTTATGTATTCAGTGCCAATCTCGTTTGGATTGGTGTTTTGCAAAAAGTAAAAAAAGAGCAATTTCATTCCGAATTGAGAAGACGAAAACGAATCTGAAGCGGAATTGCGTACGATTTACTTTTCAAAAAGTAGTGTAATTGAGAGCATGCATGATTAGTTCGGAAAATTCGGAAGGAGGGCGTACTATTTCTAAAGGTCCTTCGAGCCGGATATTCGGAATACGATGTTTTGTTTTAGTTATGAACAATTGTAGAAGGACTTGAAGCTAGCACAGGTCAAAAGCTCTTGAGGTTGCAGTATTAAGGTTGATACCGGCACTTTTGTTCAATTTTAAATTTAATTCTAAGATTTAGATTTTCGGTTTGGTTTGAGAGCACAAAATTGTTTCGGTTTCCTCCCACAGCCACAACATCTGCTATTTGTCAACTTATTTAGTGTTAAGTTGCAATAAAGAGGATTTTTTTTCTACCTGATTTTCTTCCGTTTTCTTTTCAAGTGTGGAAAATGTTTTTTTTTCCCCTTCTTACAGCTGATTATGTACCTTAAACTTGGCAAAGGTTGTTGACTGGCGGCACAGACATACAGAAGCGACCCCTAAAGTGTGCGTGCGTGTGTGTGTTGGCAAGGCTGTTGTCCTTGGGGTGCGACTCTTAAGCATGTGCATGGCATAAATTGAAATTCATATTCAAATGTATGCCCAGAGTTACTTTCTTTCTCCTTGTCTGTCTCTCTGTCCTGTCTGCCAGCGTTCTCTCTTCATTACCATTTAACTTGCAAGTTTCTTTCTAATTTTCATTTGCAAATGCTGAACACTTGATGTCCCTTGTTGACCGAACAACTGCAGGTCCTTGCAAGTGTCGTAAGCTTTAAATGCGCTCAAGTGAAAGTAATTGCCTTTAGTGCAAAAATCCATTTTCTTAGTTTCTCTTCTTAGGTTTTCTAATTCAATTACGAAAAAGGAAGAAGACCTCAGCTGGGGAATGATTTCTAGATATTGTCATAATTGGAAAGTAGCTCAGCTATTGAATTTGTACTCTACAAATGTAATCTGGCTCTAAGCCCAATAAAACTTGAATTAAATTATATAAATCTCAGCAGAAATGCGCAACTCTCTATTCTCGTCTACTGCCCGTTGCAGAGCAATCAACAAACAGCCTGCGGTCATCATTAAATGTCTAATTTATTTCAAAACAACAACAACTACACCCGGAGCATCCTGAGCAGCCTGGGCAGCCTGGACAGCATCAGTATTTTTCATTTTCCATTGCTCCGCTTTTCTCGTCGTAAAATTGATTTAATAAAACAGGCACGTTTTCATTTTAAGTGCTGTAAATTTTAATTTAGTTGTTGCTTGCGCCCAGATGCGACGCCTACGACGCCCCACCCTAGCGGCTGGCTGGTTGGGTTGGGTGCTGCCCATCATCAAAGCCAAAAACTTTGATAAGAGATCAGCTTGCGATGGGCTTCATTAACAACAAAGAATAAGTAACGGAACTGACTTGTAAAGCAATTGGCTGCTGACATTCCTGCGTCCTCTCACTCTTATCGCTCGGCAAGTTCCACTTTAATGAGTTTTATCAGAGCGCGACAGTTGGACCCGAATTGACTGTCATTTCTAAGGCCGCGAGCTGTAAACAAAACTTGGCCAGGCAATCAAATGGAAAATATGCTACCAAGTATATATCCCCATGAATTTATGAATATTTATGAAAGTGAGAAAAGTTTTGCTACCCCCGACGCGCTGTCACGTGTTTAGTTTGTTGATTTAAATGCGCCTTCAGCTCTGCAATTGTGCATATTTATTAATTCCAAACTCGACGCTAGACAGCGACAAATGCTAACTGACAAGACAATTTCGCGTGGGGTTTACTTTGGCCAAGAAGCAGAAGAAGACCCTTTGCAGGCCCTGACATCAGCAGCAGGAGCAGCCACAACAGTGACAACAAACTTGGCTGTAAGGTGACACACGTTGACTGGCAAAATACGAATTAAAAATGCAAATTTTGCAAGGCATACCTAACCCAGCTGGGTGGGAAGGGAAAAGTTTATCAACAATTGTTGCCATGCCACAGGCAAAATGGCCAAACATAAAGTTGAACAACTAATCAAGTCAAACTGACAAGTCAGGGAGAATTGGTGCAGCTTTTTAATATATACTCGGAGGGCTAAGCGGCAGTTTGTATGTAGCATAAAGTCTAGAGAAATTAAATATTTCCCTTAAGCCACATTTGGATAAGAATTAAAATATACTCTATATTAACCTATGCTAGACAATTATACTCAACCCTTAAATGGCACTTCTCGCCCTGGCTAGAGGCGGAATTTTCCGACCATTCACTCAACCTGCCAACCTCCTGAGCTAGTTATATTATATTATATATATATATTATATGAACCCTTGATATATTATGAACCCTATGTCAATCAAGTTATATTGTGAACCCTTTATTTTATGATACAATCAAGTATTCTGAGCTTGGATGCGAATGAAACTTTGGATATGAAATGAAGTCATTCTAGTTGAAGTTGAGATTCAAGTCGGACGTGTTTCTGAGAAAATATAAAAACAAATTGTGAATAAAACTATTTCGAAAAATTTACAATTTAACGAAAACATATTAAATAAAAACCACCAAGTAAGTACAACAGGGAATTGAAACAGTGGCAGGGGTCACAACAAAACTTGCTGATGCGATCCTTGGTTACTTGTTTACTTCTGTCATTGGCTCTCTTTCCCCACTTACTACGACACTCGGTTTTGGAACCATTCCATCTAATATTAATTGAAAGCTTAGCTAAGTGTTTATTTCCTTTTGCAAACCAAATAGAAAATTTAGGTTTTCTTAAATATTATGTCCATGCATGCGGCCAATGCGCCTATCTGGCTATCTCATTACGTCGGAGAAGGAGCTCAAATATCTTGAAGTCGTCTTAGGCTAAGATTTGATAAGCTCATAGAGTAAACACTTAGTAAGTGAACTGGGGCACTATAAACATGCGGACACAAAAATATGCAAAAGCTACACGAAAATGTGGGATTTCGACACATTTTGACCGGGATTTTCAACCCATAACGTTTGTATAGCTTTTCTGCACGCCGCGTTTAGATATTGAAATCCTACACGCCACGTGTAGCTTTCTCGTTTCAACACGTGGCGTGTAGCTTTTCTACACGTCGCGTTTAGCTTTCTCATTTCAACACGTGGCGTGTAGCTTTTCTGCACGCCGCGTTTAACTTTCTCATTACTAAACGCGGCGTGCAAGAAAGCTACACAAACGTTATAGTTTGAAAATCCCGGTCAAACCGTGTAGAAATACTACATTTTTACTTACACAAAAAAAAAAAAAAAATTACTGCGCACTTTTTATTTATTAATTTTTGTTTATATGCGCGCGCGCGCTGTTGTTTCTGCTATCTTGAAAGCTCAATTATTTCGCTATATGCATCATCTCAGGGCAGAAGAGGACCAACCAAATAATTCTTAAGTTTGAATTCAGTAATCTCATCATTTATATAGGGGAATGAAATTTGCACACGTTTCGTGTAGACTTCCAACATGTAGCATTCAGCATTTGTAATTCTTAACGTTTGTGCAGAAAAGCTACACGCCCCGTGTTGAAATGAGAAAGCTACACGTTTCGTGAAGAAAACCTACACGTCGCGTGTGGAGATTAGTATTCTAAACGAAAAATGTAAGAATTCAGTACTGTATTTAGAGCTACATTTTTCGTTCGTGGGTATTTCAATACCCACACGCCGCGTGTAGAAAACCTACACCTTCGTGTGGTATTAAGATTGCTAAATGAAAAATGTAGACGTTATTTGGAAATAAGCTGATTTTCTTATGTCGTGTTGATTTTGCATTTGCCCACGCAGCATTTAGCATTTCTACACGAGGCGTTTAGATATTGAAATCCTGCACGTTTCGTGAAGCTTTTCTGCACATGGCGTGTAGCTTACGACAAATTGGCACGCAAGGGGGTAGCCCAGAACCCTACTCTGCCATAGGACAAGAAAAGGAAGAGAAAACGCTTAGCACAACCTCCTGGGTAAATACCAGGGGAATGAGTCAAGCAAAAGTATGAAAAGGGAAACACATCCTTTAAAATTGAACCAACCAGGAAAGAATGCCCTCAGGATTCTGGTAGGGCTGTACTGCATACTGCGGAGGCCCCTGTTCAACTTAGCATTAACAAACAACCAAATATACTGTAAAAAGAAGGAGGAGTCCACTGAAAATATATTAGCATACTGCGAGACAACAGATTTGCGAAACATATCTTACTCCCAAACAAGATCAGAAACGTAGAACCCACGAAAAACCTGACATCCGTACAAGATATACACTCATAAAAATGTAGAACGAATTATTTCAGTATGAACGCCTTTGAAAAACAAGTGAAAAATTCGGTCAAGCCTGACTATAATATATTCTGACCGAGTTCAGACCGCCGCTTGCATTTTCTATCGAGTATAATATTATAATACATCCAAGGAGTCTCGCAGTTGTTATCTCTAAGTTTCTCTCTCTCTCTCTCATTAAGACTGCCTTGGTTGAATAGAATGCTGTGGTGGTTGGTGGGGGGGTGTTAACTGGCTGTTTTTTTCTCATAACTTGAGTATCGTTCATCCGATCTTTATCATTCCTTCAGCAAATCAATAAATAATTTTGATTACTCTATCATGAAAACTTTGGGAGATATGACGTTTTTTCCAAATTGCGGGGGAGGGAGGGGGCATGGCAAAAATTAAAAATAAACTTGATCTGCCGATCTTTATCACTTCTTTGGCAAATCAATAAAATTACTAAATTACTGTCTTGTGGCAGATATGAGGTTTTTTTCAAAATTGCGGTGGCGGTAGGGGGCGTGGCAAAAATTGAAAATTAACTTGATACTTGATGACTGCAAGTATAAGAAGTATATGTCCCATACATGTCAAACCTCTAACTCTTACCATCTCTGAAATCTCTTCGTTCATTCGGACGGACAGACGGACATGGCTATATCGACTCGGCTGTTGATGCTGATCCAGAAGATATATGTAAAAAGGGATAAAGGTTCATGCAGCAGATTTACAGAAGAGTTTGGGCAGCAGAAACAGCAGGCTTACAGCAGATTAACAACAGAGAATTAACAGTAGACCAAAAGCAGAGGATTAACAGCAGACCCAGCTGAGAAACAGCAGAGAAGCAGCCGAGACAAAAAGATGAGAACAGCAGTCGAGCAGAAGAGTCAAGAAGCCGCAGCCGAACATAAAACAATTAAAATGCCGTGTGTTAAATCTGAAGCTGAACTATTTATTCGTAACATTCATGCCGATGTGTTGGAGAGAGTGTACCAAAATTGGACCTATCGTGTGAACCTTTACATGAAATCATCTTTAAACATTAAATTATATAGATCGTTCTATCGACTCTAAATAAAGATTTCATACATTTTCATCAAGAATATTCATTCTCACTACTTCTGACATCAAACATTCTTGATCCAAGTATGAAATTCTCTAATTCTTATCTGAGTGAAGGGCTGCTACGAATCGTAGCGGTGCGCTATTTCCTTAACAACAAATAATAATAATATAGGTAATTATAGCCATGAGTTTACGCACACGAAGTGACTATTGGTAGAATCATCTTCTTTTTGGGTGAAACTAAATTCTTAAGTCACCATGTTGCTTTTATAACATTATTACGCTTATTTGCCATATACATTCCGTTTGTGTTTGTTGTCATTCTTGGGCATACAAATCTTTATTTCGTGAAAGTAAATTGAAAAGTGCCTTTGGTTTTTTTTTTTTTTTTTTGTGGCCACCACGCCCAATCCCACCTTCACTCCCAATCTTATTTTGCCAATCTGTCAGTTTTCATATTTTCAACATTTCCTACTTGATTCTTTTTTTTTTTACAAGAATAGCTTAACTGCCTGTGTCAGTCGCACGACAATTGCATGACTCCCAGCCCCCGTAATAAGCATGCAACGACAACAACAACGTTTTCTGTGGCCATTGTCAACTTCCTGAGCAGCTCCGGAGCTTACCTTGCTCGCATTACGTATACGCCATGCTGTGCCGTTGGGGGTTTTTATTGCTTTCGATTTTCATTTTGACTGCTCGCACGTGCGACGAACGAAGACGTCGCCCTATACTTTCCAGTTCGATGGCGTAAATTTTCTTTAAGCATTATTTTATTACATATTTCCAGGCTCTGTGTCCTTCGTTCTGTGTGAAATTCAATTTCCCATTTTCCATGTAAAACTACCTGCCTGTCGCCTCTCTATAAAGAGACTACTTTATTTTATTTTATTTTTTTTTTCATTTTGCATATGCGAGTAAAAGAAGCTAACAAAAGTGTAGCTTAATCGCTTTTTTTTTTTGCTGGTTTGTGTTATCCTTTCGTGCGCCTTTCAATGGCTGCCTCCTTATCTCTAGACGCCATCGCTGCCGCCGATTTACTTTTCCGCTTTTCGTGTTTGAATGTGTGCAAATATTCTTGATTTTTATTGCGTTCGCTCACAAGTGAAATTGCTTAAAATCTATTTGTATTTTTTATTATTTCTGCAACGCTAGACATTTCTGGCCTTATCCCAAAAGTTGTTGTGTTTTTTGGCAAAACAATTTCCTTTTGCTTTTCAGGCATTTTGCAGTTGTCTTTTTTTTTATGGCGGGCGGCGCATTCCTTTTGGGTTTATTACTTTTGTTGTTGGGCTTCTGCTTTTCGGTTTATTTGGTCCCAACATGCAAACATTTTTGACATATTTTATGTGCATTATCTCAAGTGGCCACCGTGGCCGCAATTGTGACATAATTTATGTAGTCGGTTTTGTTTGTTCAAGTTGTTTGGTCAAGTGAACAAAATGTGGATTTAATTGTGACTCATTTACATTTCGCCCCTTTTCTGGAAGTTTTTCAAATCAGCCCCACAAACCATCAAATTGCCATTGAAAATAAAAATAAAATGTATATCATATGCGCCATTTAACAATAACAAAAGAACCAAAAAACGCTTTCAATATCACTTATAATGTTATGCCACGCCCCGCCCCGCCCCGCTTCCTTTCATTCCGCTCAGGCCATTTGGAACGGAAATCAAGTCGCACATGCGAAAGTAAAAATTCAAACAATTGTAAGAGCTCGATGAAGGGAAAAGAAAACCGAAACAGCAGCATTTAAAGTGAAATTCTGCAACATTTAACCCAGGAGCAAGGCATTTGAGTATGATATTTGCCACAATAAAGCAGCCAAAAGCCAAGAGGGTCTCTGCTGAGGTGGAAGAGTGAAGAAGAAAAAGACTAATGAATGTTGAAAATCAATTACATGGCGAAACAAAAGCTAAAACGCACAATTGAATTGAAATGGAGCGAGAGAGAATAAAAACAAAAAAAATGAAAGTGAATATGCTAAATGCTAAATGCTGATGTAGCTGAATGCCAATTGTTTTCGCGGAGTTTGGGCGTTTGGGCGGCGCGGACAATTGCAGCCATTAGTTAAAGCGACGCACAGTGGCACTTCTATTGCAAATATCTGTGTTCTTTAACAGGAGAAACAACTTCTTAGCATGATATCAACCGATTTTTGTTGTCATCTTTATCTCCAGCAGCAAGAGACTACTTATCTCAAGGAAAGAAAATGTATCTCTTCTTTATAGACTTTAAGACTGCTTTCGATACGATAGTTCGGAGAAGCCTGTTTCTAAAACTCAGCTACATGGGAATATGCACAAAAATTCTCAAAAAAATACAAAGCCTGTATACAGATAACCAAACAGTATAGAATGGGGAGTGTCTGTCAGAGGATTATGAGACCAATCGAGGAGTGAAACAGCGCTGCCTCCCCTATTCTCTCTTTTTGTCGACGACCTAGCATATGACCAGGAAGTTGGAGTCATGTCAAGACGACATGATAATCATGGCACAGACCCCAGCAATGCTGGATAAATGCAACATATAGGTACTGCTAGAAAAGTCAATGGCAAGGGCCATAACCTGCTATGCAGCACAAGCAATACGAGAAGGTAGAACGAAGCCTAATATTCTTTATATAAAAAAATCCTTTTCCTGCCCTTTAACACACCAAACTACGCCACTCTTTTTGAATACCCTGCGCCTTCACTTTGAATACATCAAAAAAGCTTTTAGAATGCCAGATAGTCGGTACTCAAAAGTGGTCGCAACCTACTTACTGGAACACAAGGCACAATTCTTTCAGAACTGGCGTCACGATACAACACGGAGATATCCTTTGACAACCAAAGTAGATGGATGGTTGAGCATGAAAATATGCTGGCCAGCATCGAAGCTCTTACCGGGCAATCCTATTTAAACGCAGCTCGACAAAGCCGCACAAGGATCACATACAGCAGACTATCTTGGCTCAAAAACTACCGTCCTCACCTAGAAAACGAAACCGTGCAGTGCCCGCTTTGCAACACTACAGAAAGAGAGGACACCGGACATATTGTAGCCAGGTGCCCGATTCAACGTGAGTACAGACTGCCACATTTCGGGAAACAAGATCTGCAAGTGGAAGAGTACCTGAACATTTTAAACGGAACAAATTGGGAGATACTGTGCAATTTCCTCACGGATGCTCTAAAATATAAGGTTGTCAAAAAAGTCTTGCGGCAAGCTTGTCTTTGCAAGCGCGTAGTTCTAGTTGTATTCGTCGCATCGGTTCACGCTAGAGCTTTTTGGAAAGCTCTTTTCACGCGCTAACACGTGTTTGATTTATTGTTGTTTGTTTTTAGTCGTTCGTGAGTTATAGCGTCGCAAACATGGAGCAAAATAAAGAGAAAATACGGCATATTTTACAGTACTACTACGATAAAGGCAAAAATGCATCTCATGCTGCCAATAAAATTTGTGCAGTTTATGGACCCGATACAGTTTCCATTTCCACCGCACAACGATGGTTTCAACGTTTTCGTTCTGGTGCAGAGGTGATCGAAGATGCGCCACGATCCGGAAGGCCTGTCGTCGAAAATTGCGATAAAATCGCTGAATTGATCGAAAGAGACCGGCATAGTAGCAGCCGTAGCATCGGCCAAGAGCTGGGCATGAGTCATCAAACCGTTATAAACCATTTGAAGAAGCTTGGATTCAAAAAGAAGCTCGATGTATGGGTGCCACACGACTTGACGCAAAAAAACATTTCTGCCCGTATGGATGCATGCGAATCGCTTCTGAATCGCAACAAAATCGACCCGTTTTTGAAGCGGATGGTGACTGGCGATGAAAAGTGGGTCACTTACGACAACGTGAAGCGCAAACGGTCGTGGTCGAAAAGCGGTGAAGCTGCCCAGACGGTGGCCAAGCTTGTATTGACGGCCAGGAAGGTTCTTCTGTGTGTTTGGTGGGATTGGCAGGGAATCATCCACTATGAGCTGCTCCCCTATGGCCAAACGCTCAATTCAGATCTGTACTGCCAACAACTGGACCGCTTGAATGCAGCACTCATGCAGAAGAGGCCATCTTTGATCAACAGAGGCCGAATTGTCTTCCATCAGGACAACGCCAGGCCACACACATCTTTGGTGACGCGCCAGAAGCTCCGGGAGCTCGGATGGGAGGTTCTTTTGCATCCACCGTATAGTCCGGGTCTCGCACCAAGTGATTACCACCTATTTCTGTCCATGGCGAACGAGCTTGGTAGTCGGAAGTTGGCCACAAGAGAGTCCTGTGAAAATTGGCTCTCCGAGCTTTTTGCCAATAGGGAAGCGAGCTTCTATAAGAGGGGCATTATGATGTTGTCATCTCGTTGGGAACTCGTCATCGAACAAAACGGCGCATATTTGACTTAAATCGCATTATTATAACCAATTTTATGAACAATTGAAAATTCAATAAAAATACCGCAAGACTTTTTTGACAACCTTATATTATATATTCAATTCGCTCAAAAATTTTTAAAAGGTTACAGGCAACATTACTAGGACGACAGATGAGGAATGCAATGCATGTTATTTAAGAGCCATTTAGGCTGAGCCTTCCGTGAATTAAAAGGCGAATCTACGGAATCATCTTTGACGCCAGTTCACTGGTATGGGACAGCAAGCGTTTTCTATATGTGCTGGTGTGGCGTTTGATCTGAGACCAAACTGGTACAGTTCCAAGGCCTTTATATATCGTGGAGTTATGCAGATACCAAGGTGCACCAAGCATTTCTGCGCAAGATGTTGTTCTGCATCGTTTTAATGAAGGTGTCACTGCCTCCCATTTCCAGCTGTGGTTTAATTATTAGTATCTTTGCACGTAGTGAAAGCCTGGATTTTGCTCTATAAAGCCAGTACAATTTGTTAGCCTTGGCCATAGCTCGCTTTATGTGGTCTCAGACCTAGTAAGTCTGCTGTCCAGAGTTATGCCCAGTTACCTGACAGAGGGCACATGTGGTATGACTGAGTCATTCATCTTAAGTCTTGGTGCAGTGCTGCCTTCTTCCGGATTGACAGCATTGTTCCAGACGGACGTTCAATAAATGAAGTCGTTCAAAAAGGATTGTATTGTGGCTAACTGATGGGGCTGGAAGGCTGTTTCATCAACATAAGTGGCTATCAGAGTGTACAGTACTGAACCAAGTACACTTTCTTGGGGCGGCGGATACTCGATACTCCATCAGCTGGACCATAAAGCAGTGTTTTTTGAGAAAGGAGCTATTTGCTCAGTTGGCAGGCGGGACTTTAACGTAAAAAGCAAGCCGTTCGAATGCTTGTCGAACGTCCAGCAAGACAGCAGAGCAGTAAGTGTCCTCCTCCTTAGTCTCCTGGATGTGGTTGCAAACCCTGAGTACCTGTTCGTTCACAGCACGGACTGCCAAAAAAAAGTCACAAGAATCTCTGCTTCTAGTTCCAATCCCGAGTGGGACATGGGGCATATTCGTCTCAAGAATTTTCTCTCGAAAATTTTGGAGAATGTAGGCTGCAGGCTTATTGGGCGGTTGGCATCAGCTGTGAAATCAGTCTTCTTTCTAACATTTCACCATCTTACTTGAATAATTACTTGAAAAATTTCAAAGATTAATCTCCAAATTCAACAAGCTTTTGACAAGGACTTTTGTTTTAGCTGAAAGAACTGAGCTTCACCTCTACTCGGTGTTAAAAACGTTTAGAGTCCTTCAGCACGGTCTGCGCTTAGCGCGAATAAACAGAAGTACCTCAAGGCAGCGTCCTAGACGAGACTCTATGGTTAGGTGGTAAGGAGAAAAGTGGGGAAGACGCGAAAGACCACACCACCACACTTGTCTGGGACTTGAACTTAGGATATATCAGAGACTGAACACGCGGACCATGGCATCTTAGCTTACACGACTATCAAGCACAAGCGAGAGATAGCGGACAAATCATACATAGCCAATCTTTTGATCGCTCTCTCACCCCGTCACTCTCTTACTCGGTCGTTAAGTACGATCCAAACCTAAGACAATTCGTTTCGGAATAATTCTGGCTAACTCGTACTTAAAATTTTTATTCTACTATCGGGACTAAATCATATTTGTTTTGCTTAAAAATTGTCGGTAATAATTTTTTCTATGTAAGAGTGCTGCAGTCGAGTGCCCCGATTAGAAAATAAGCCTTATCATAGTATTTTTAATCTTAAATTCCTCTAAGGACGGAAATATTTCTTCGTCATGGAACATTAGTCTAGTGAAATCAGACTTAACAACACATTACGCTGAAATTATAAGTTCTTGGTATTTTGAAATTTACTGAGGGAGGGTCAAACTTCTCAACGAGCTATGTTTTGTTCTGAAAAAAGTTCCCCGATTCTACCAATAGATATGGAAACTGTTTTGATAGATAGTCAGAAGTAAGCTGACTATTGAATTCGACTACACACTGTAGCAAATAACATGTATTTTTTGTATTTTTGATATTTTTATTAAACAAATCAAAACGAGCCAGCGCTACTGTCATTAAATTTCGGACCAAACGATACTAGTTTAAGCATTTCGCTTTTGGTTTGAAAGTACAAGAAGGGCGACGTGGCATTAAGTGGCGTTAATGTTAGTTCAACTCTACACAAATACGTTGTCAAGCGCAACAATAATTCTTAGCTGCTATCATGCAAAATGTTAAGTGTGACGAAATCGTTACTTCTGCTTCTTATTTCATCACTTTTTGTATGAAACTTGTTATTACTTCGCATCTCCTTTCAATTCATAAGCAAAATATATAATATATGGAATTAGAACCAATTTATATTCTCAATTTCTATTTGAAAGTTTGCGAAAACTTCTCCTTGTTTGCACCACTGTGCCGCGACTGTAGGTCGAAATGGCCCTCAGTCGAACGCATAGCCGTAAAATTTTACAACTTTCGATTTTCAATTTAGATTTTTCAATGTCTTGAATGTTAACTGAACTTTAAATGAACTTGTCTATTCAACTGCTGCATTAAACTTTAACTTTCGTTTGTGCAATGGCAGGAAAAGGAAATCGTTGCATACTTTGCAGGCTTTTCAATAAGCATTAAATAAGCGGAAGGCAGGGCAAATCGAACGGAAGCCGAACGTTAAGAATGAGTTTAATATAATGACACATTTTATGATTGCATTTGCCTGCCCACGTTACGTGCCATCAACGTTCGTTTCCTTGTTTCTGCGCGCACCGTTGCAGCTGGTCAATCTCACGTAGCTGGCGCTGGGGCATAAAAAGTTGGCAGCTCTGGGCGGAAGCAAAGTCAGCACATTGTGTGCACACAGCAAAAAAAAAAAAAAAAAAAAGGGAAGGCGTTGGCTAACGAGCTCTAAGAACTCTGGTCCTGTCGATGGCTGCTCTCGAGGTCGTCTTGTCTTGTCGTTCGCTGCGTTGCTGTTGTTTGTTCATATACACAATTACCAGGCTAAGGCGATTTGCAAAGCACAACACAACAACATCAGGTGGTGGCCTGCACTCAAGTGCTGTTATGGCATTGTCCTGGCATTAGACCACTCCACTCCACTCCACTCTGCACCGCCAGTTGTTTGACAATGTTTACAGGTGCAAATTTCAAAGTGAATTGCTTTTCTATCGTTTGGAAAAGTGCTGCAACAAAACACGCAAGCACCAGCATAAGTAGTGGCTTCTTCTTCGAGGAAATTAGTTTCAGGGCAAATACACACACGCACACACACAGGGAAAGCTGAGCTAAGCGGATTTGTTTATGGCTGCCCGTTTGCTTTGTTTTGCCCCTGGGCGTGACAGTTTGTCATACTATCCCCATAATATTTAAGTGAAGCCTTTACGGCAATTGACAGTCCATTGTCTGGCATTTTAATTGAATTCTCTGTGCACAAAGCATTTATTAACAATAATTGCATTTCATATGCCAACAATACCAGAATAAAAAAGTTGATATAAACTGTCCACAAATGTCTAAAAACTAATTTATCACTAAATACAAATTTTAGCAATGCCCAATAAAATGACCAATTGTTGGGCCCAAGGCATACAAACCAGTAAATAAAGGAGAAGGTTAGGCTAACTTTGTCTCTGGCGAAGTTTTTATACCCTTGCAAAAGCTGATGATACTCGACCAAATTTCAGGAATATGTTTGAAAGTATATTAAATTACCAACCACCTAGTTCAAAAAGGATTAAATTGAAAAAACGAGAAGGCCAAGCTAACTTCGTCTGTGCCGAAGTTTTTATACCCTTGCAAATGCTGTTTTTGAAATGTCAGAGTTTCAGAACGCTTACATAAAAATCAACAAGTTTTGTAACAACCATTTTTCTACAGATAAACATCTAGTTTCGACCACATTTCGCGAATCTTTTTGAAAACATATCAAATTAACAATCGCCGAGTTTAAGAAAGATAAAATTTATTAAATCAAAAAAGTTTTTCTCACCAAGACTAATTTTCCGAACGATCGGTCCTATGGCAGCCTTAAGATATATTCATCCGATTTCGACCAAATTTTGCGAATATATTTGAAAGCGTATAGAACTAGTAATCAGTGAGTATAAGGACGCTAACGTTAAAAACAAAACAAAATTCTTACTAAGAACCATTTTCGACCGATCGGTCCTATGGCAGCTATAAGATATAGTCACCCGTTGCCGATCAGCTTTTTTAAATTAGTTTGAAAGCGTTTCATATTAAGAATCACCCAATTTAAGAACGATTTACTTGAAAACAAAAAAGATTTTTTTTACTAAGACCCAATTTCCGAACGATCGGTCCTATGGCAGCTATAAGATATAGTCATTTTGAGCAAAGTTTGCAAATCTGTTTGAAGGCATATAATATTAATAACGGACGAGTTTAAGGGCGCTATCATTGAAAACAAAAAAGTTTTTCTCACTAAGACTCATTTTTCCACCGAGTGTTCCTAAGGCAGCTATAAGATAGAGTCATCCGATTTTGACCAAATTATGCAAATCCGTTTGAAAGCATTTAATATTAATAAATGCAGAGTTTTGGCACGCTAACATTAAAAACAGAAAAGGTTTTCCCCCCTTTGACCCATTTGCCGACCGATGGTTTCTATGACAGCTATAAGGTACAATCATCCGATTTCGACCAAAATCTGAAAATCTATTTGAAAGCATTTAATATTAATAACGGCCGAGTTTGGGGACGCTAACATTGAAAACAAAAAAGTTTTTCTTATCAAGACCCAATTTTCGAACGATGGTTCCCATTGAAGCTATAAGATATAGTCCTACGATCCGGTCGATTTCGACATATTAGCAGCTTGCAGTAAAAGGAAGACTCTGTTCAAAATTTTAGCTCGATACACACACAAAAAAAGTTGGTAAATTCAACATGAACGAATTAAACAAACCCTTATTTTTTAAATTAAACAGTTTTACTTGGGTTAGGTTAGGTTAAATAGGCCGCTCGGCTAAGGCCAAGACCACCCAGAGTCCTTATGGCCCATTGTGATGCCTAATTGTGGTGGTAGATGGGGTTGGTTGGGTTTTGACGGTCAAATACTACGCATGTAATATCGTGTCGTTAATATATGTCTATCTTAACCATCCTGTGGAGTCGAGAAAAAGAGCAAAAGAGCCAGATCCTTCAAAGGCAGATCTGCCAGACTGCCCAGGACTTCAAAGAATGATTTTCCCAGATACTGGATACGCTTCGAAGAAGGTGTAGGATGCTTTCTATCTCTTCCTCAGTCCCACAACTACGACAGAAGTCATGGTGGGGCGACCT
Organism: Lordiphosa magnipectinata; assembly: GCA_037044535.1. Lineage (NCBI taxonomy): Eukaryota > Metazoa > Arthropoda > Insecta > Diptera > Drosophilidae > Lordiphosa > Lordiphosa magnipectinata. The sequence goes on from JBAMBO010004034.1 coordinate 361,476, forward strand.
TTGGTGCATTGCCCCGCTATAACTCCAATCATAGTTTTAATTCTGTCCTTGCTAAGGTGTAGGAGTTGTGAAGTTCTTTTAGGTGTGTATCTGGGCCAGAGTGATCGGGAGATGTGACAGCCAGGTGCGAGGTCCCATTGTCGTTCCGCCCTAGTTCTGGATTTTCGATGTACTTCTGTCAGATGTCCTGCAGGAGAGTCGTGTGTAGCGCTGAACCGTTCCTTGCGCCTTCGTCTGCTCCCCCTATGCCGGTGTGGCCAGGTACCCAGGCTAGAGTAATGTAGTGTTGTTGAATTTGGTTCAAGGCTGTCACCGTGCTGCGGACTAGGTTACTTTTTGTATCGCTTGATGACTGAGCTTTAATGGCAGCCTGACTGTCGACCAGAATTGAAATGTTCCTTGGAGTTTCGTCCAGGGTGTAGATTAATTTGGGCGCTTGCTGAAAAACACTGCACCAGTCCGCTGTGTCGCTAGTTCTTCGAAGAAGATGCGTCTGTATAGATGGTAAGCTCGTTCTTCCTGATGAAAGTTTCTTGCTCTCTCCGGAAACCGGGTTCAAAAATTGTCGTTCCATTTCTGAGCTGGTAAACAGTAGTCACTTCTCTTTGCATTTTTACTTAATCTGCGGGAATTCGAAGTTGGAGCACTTGGACTAAATACGATTTAAATGACATCTTAGACGGTTGCGCTAAGAGCGCACTTAAGGCAAGACATCTAAGATGTTACTTGTATTGAATCTGCCTATAAACATACTCCAATAATTGCTTGCTTGTAATTCTCAACTTCGAATTCCATTCTCAATATAAAAAGTTCAATTGAAATTTGCGGAGCAGAAATCAAAAGTGCTAGCAGTTGGATATCATAGGGACGCACTGTTGATTTTAAATGACTTTTATCTTGTTTATAAGTTTAAATTGGTAAAATCAATACAAAAAATTGCTAAATCTACAATTTTTGGCAAAAGACGGAAAATGTTTTTTACAATTTAAATTTAAAACTAAGCTAAATCGACACAGCTCGCCGCCCTGATCAAGAATATATACCGGTTTATGGGGTTGGAAATGAATATTTCTATGCGTTGCAAAGTTCTGTTTGAAATTATAATACTTTTTGCAAGGGTATAAAAACAAGCACCACCTGACAACAGAAATAACCCAAGTATCAGGGCCGTCTGTTACTGTTGTCTTGCAGTCCAGTCAAGTCAGGCAAGTGCGTAGTTTCGGATTGATGAATCTGCGTTGGCCTGGAAGTTTTCGCAGTGTGTGTGTGTGTGTATTGTGTCTGCTGGCCATGTGTAGTCCCCAGTAGATTACCCAAGCTTTTGCTTGTTCCACATGCATCTCTAATATTTCTTGCATACGCATAGTAACCTCTCACAATTTGTGCAGCTGCCAAACTCTTTTACATTTCAATTTGGAATGTGTAACCTGCCCGCCCTTTGCACACTCATCCTCGTTCTGCCTTTATCTAGTTCTGACTCTGGGCAAAAGTTGATACAAGTTTACCCTGGCTCTTGTGTGCTCTTATTGATTTCCCTTGTACTGGCTTTTCACTTATTTATGTAGGGAGAGTTGCATCTTGACTTGCTTTTAGTACAATTTTTATATAAAACCAAAAACTTTTTGTCTCCCTAGAGAAATTAGCAAAATTTTTGTTTAGTTTTGCACAATGCTTAATTGAATTTTCAGTTATTGTTGTTGATTGCCATTAGATTTGAATTGCAAATTCGTAAATTTCCAATTGTTGTCAATCTTAATATAATTTTTGTATACTTTGTTCTCTTTGCAGGTAAGCAACGTTGCCCAGTATTTTGGCTAATACACACAGAATTCTTTTGGCAGCGTCATAATTTAAGGTTTGTTGTTGTTGCTAGAAATATAAATGTCCAATTTGCGCCGCCAGCGGCGTCTGCACAACTTTTGCGCCAAATGATTAACTTGATTTATGCGTGTGGCGACAAACTTTCCGGCGAGAGTCCAGGTGCTGGGACAAAAAGTTGAAAAAAAAAAAGGAAAACAACACAACAAAACAGCAAACACATTTGCAGCAAGGCGTTAATTTCTTGGCACTAACTTGAACCGATGTTTTCGGAACGCCCACTCATACATAAAAGTATGCTACAGTTTTCTCTGCGCAAGAGAAATGGAGGAAGCAGAACTACCATAACAAGCTCCATTAGTTAAAGCCGCCGCCGTGTTCGACAGCTGGCAACGGTCGCAGTGGCCTCATTTGTTTTAATGTGTCAATTTGTTGACTTTGCCTTTGCCCCTTCGAGACTCTCTCAGTGTGTGTGTGTGTGTGTGTGTATATACTTGGGGGCTGTCCCGGCATTGCACACCTGTAATCTGTCATCTGGCGCTTTAATAAACGTTTAATGTACGTTCATGGGTGTTGACAGCCTTAGCCAACTTTGATTTGGAGCCACATTTTTTATGATTCTACATAGTTTTGTCACTTTGTCGTTTTGTGTTATGGTTGAAAAGGTTATTGGCCTTTGCAGAAGAGCACACCAAAAAAGGTTTTAAAATTAATTATGACAGGGCAAAGCTGATATTAGGCATAATAGTGGGGGTGGCACATACCATTTTAATGTTGTAAAATGTAGCAGGGCGTTTGTCATTTGGTAAGTTTTTTGGTGGCCACCACTTGACCACCCATTAATCAAAAAGACCCTGTGCAAAACCATTAAGAAGTTGTATTTAGAAGTCCTTCCTAATATTATATTTGCAGCAGCAAAGACTCTTAGAGCATATTCTTGAATTGAATTGAATTTTACTTGTCTACGAATATACTGGCATCTGAAGCTCTGCATCAGAGACCTGCATCGAGCACCTAATTTTCCATCACACTCGCGCATTTACTCGGCTCGTTTGAGCTTGCCGTTTTGGTTCGACACACACGACATGATCGCTAGCACATTAAGTCAGTGTCATGCCAGAGACGGGCGAGTCTCAATCGAGCAACACTCTTACACTCTCGCGCTTACTTGACTTGTATGCGGCGAGCCTCAACGAGCCTTTTTTATTTTATTTTCCTATCAAATTCTATTACATCATTCTGTTTGCATGAGGCAGCATGTAATAAAATGGAAGGCCGCATTCTTAAACTGTAGTTACACTTGTCTGATATTTCATATGAGTTATCATAAGAGTTGCTCAGATATGAGTAACAGTCAAGCTGAAAAGCTCATAGAATGTGTAACGATAACATGGTCGGAATGTAGCTCTCCGGTTGCAAGGCTCTTAGAAATTTGATTTCTTTTTGTAGAGGTGGTGTGTCCTTGAGTCCTTCCGCAAAGAACAAGTGTGGTGGATCAATCGACTCTTTACTGTATTTCTGTATTCAGGAGGGTAGTCTGCTCTTGGCTTAGTTCTAGCTTATATTACATAGTTATTCCTCGGAACGGGTGGGACCATAAGTGTTCGTGATATTCTGATTGAGATGCTGGCTGCTAGGATGAAAATAGGGACAGATAACTTTAACTTGTGCCGGGATTCCGGCAGCCATTTGCAATGCGTATTCAGATGTTTGCTGCCTTCTAAGATCCCTGGTAGGGTTTGTTGCGCACTTCCGTAGAGAAGGATGATTATGCAAAGCAGCTTAGTTGTGTGGACAGATGCAATGGCGCACTCTGATCTACGAGATTGGATGCGAGGCGCACTCCAAGAGGGTATTAGGGTATTCTGGAGCAGGTAAGGTACGTGGATAGATGCAATCCACACACCGAAATCTATGACACTACCTGAACCAAAGAAGATTTAACATAGAAGCACAATTTGAAACGCCTCTCTTTTTTGTGTGACAAAGAGATATTTAATTTTTACAACAAGTTACTTCACTCAAAATTATTGTCGACATAGGAAAACACGGTGGTTAGAGGGAGACGAACATAAAAACGGTCACAAAAATAACTCAGAGAGCCAAAATGATAGTGAACAGCTCAAGGTAAGTTTACTATAGAGCAGTGCCGGCCAAGCGGAGAGGATAAAAAAGTGTGCTTGTGTTGGTGAGCAAGAGAGCTCTTTCACCGATTCACACAATCATGAGAATCACGACTGACTTCGGCTCCTAGTAGTTATGGCTGACCGGCTCTACTACCCAGCCAGCATTTAATGAAATTTTTGATCACATTCGAGTCTTTTTCGAATCCTCTGTCTGATTATAATTGCGCTCGTTTCTGATCAGGGAGAAAATGGTACCCTAGCCGTGACTCTTCTTGAAGAGTCGTTTCTAACCTATTTTTCTAAACAGTTTTGACTCATTTTCCAGTCGTATTTCCAATCATTTACGAGTCTTTTTCGTCGTATTTTATCAAATCACATTTTGAGCATATGCATGACTCATTTACGAGTCTTTCTTAGATCGCACATGAAATAAATCTCTTTAGTCATCAAAAGGGCTCGAAAAAGACTCAACAGGGTGATTCTTGTTTAAATTATCTCCCAAATGCTAAGGGGGTATAAGGTGACGTACTCAGCACAGCTGCAACATGGTGGAATTATACAAGGTGAAGACATTGAAGTATAGTAGCAAGCAAGTCAGTAGCAAAACGTGCCCTCACATGCTCATATCAATCATGGTAATCGCATCGTATTGCATGGTAAATTTCTGACTATTCTACCTTGGTCTACAATCTTTCAAGGGGCCCTATTAATTTGCCATCTCTTTCTAGCATATGTGTTTCAGAGCAGATGGCATCTGTCTCACAGATCTAAAAGAGCGAGTTGAAAAAAAATAATGGCCCCTTACCACAACGGAACAGCTGATTAATAGCTGAGTGAAAAGTTGTGGACGCAGCAAATTTTGCTTCTATGTTAAATCTTCTTTGCTTTTATAGCGGATGCTCTGTCTTTAGCTAACGCAATGCCGAGCCCATGTTATAACGCGTTCACTTTGTTTGCTCGATAATTATCGATATTTAGAGCTAAACACAAAAACAAAGCAAAATCATGCCATTTAATAACGATTGTGTTACTCGTGTACGAGCATTATTGCTCGTGACAGCTCGCTGCAGATCTCTGATCACAGAACACAGAACATAAAAGCTCCCGGGGGCTCGCTGCCGAAGCTACGAGTCAACGCGAGTATTCGGACTAAGCAACACACAAGCTCGCAGAAACAATGATCAGCCCTTTGCCAGTGCTGTAAGTCGAAACTACAAAAATAATTTGTTGGTTAATTAAAATTTGTATTACCCTTACAATTACATTTATTTAGCAATTTAAAATGTAATTACCATTACAATTAATTGCCAATTAGTAAATTTTCAGGTACAATTATTGAAATAATTGTAATGTTTAATGTTGTTTTGAATTACGACATAATTCAAATTGTAATGAAGTTTTGAACAACCCAAAAATTGTAATGGTAATTGCGATTTACAGCCCTGCCCTTTGCAAGGGTATAACAAGAGCTTGATAAATATACAACTGTATGAGTTATTCTCAATCAATAAAGATTATAAGTAATTTGCATAAAGTGGATAGTTTTAAGCAGCATCGGAACAGAGTGTTTAAACTTTATCGAAATTTGCTTTTCTCTAAATTTTGTTTTGATTTCACAGATTTCATGGTTGGCCCTTATGCTTCCGGTCCTTAATTTTGTTATTGTTGTATTTTGTGTGAGCAAGCATAAAAATTTGTTGCGCTTGTTTATTTATTGCCTTTGATTTACTGCCAAGCTTTGCCACGCCACAAAAACAATAAAAATGCTTCTGTTTTTTTTTACCAGAATTGTGTAACATATATTTTTTGTATATACACAAAATTCTTCTTGAACTGTTTGAAAAATTTTTGTGTCTTTCGATTTGCTTAGGTAACAAACAGTTCAATTTTTTAATACAAGAGCAAGAGTACACCCATTTGTTGAACCATTCTTTTTGCGTTTCAAAATTCCTTTTCATTTAGTTAAAGCATTTAGTAAGGCAACAATTTTGCAACAATTTCCCGGCCAATTTTCTATGTGTTTGTGGGTCCATTAAATTTTTATTAAGTGCAAAAGCGAAATGGCCTCACTTTAAGCTCGTTGGAACTTTTGGTGTCCATTTAAAATTTGTGCCGACATAAAGCATAAATTATGGCGTTTTTGCAGTTTGGCCAGAAGCCTTCCCGTTGTGCTTAAGCGTAAAGCGTACACACGCACACACACACACACAGATGCAAACATGTTCAGTTTTATAACCTGTGCTTGGCATATGGCAGGCATTTTCTTGTACATTTTGGCTTTTGTTTATGTGAAACTAGCGCATTGAAATTGCATTTTTAATACGCTTATTAAAATGATAAAATGCCCGAAATGCTAGACAACTTGTTGTTGGTCTGTCTGTGTGAGTGTGTGTGAGTTTGGCAGCCATTTTGTAGTACGTTAGGGCCATTAATGTTGTTATTTTGCGCCAGGTGCAAAACAATAAGCTGAGCTTTTTTGTTTTTTGGTCAAAGTTAATTAAGCTGCAAATGTTAAGTGAAACTACATTAAAATCTAATTGCTACAACGTTATCGTTAATGTAAGCATTATCGTAACGTAACTTAAGGCTTATTAGGTTGCGCTTGGTATAACATGATTTAGAGGCACACTTAAAATAAAGCAATTAAAGCCGATTTTAATACGGAATGAAGCAAACACGCCATTTATTCAAGTCCTTGTCTTAGACTTACGAATTAGCAACTAAGATGGCACGTTTCACGTTATTACGTTTTTAGTTTAACACGTGGCGCAGTAGGCAGTCATTTCTTTATATGTTCTCTCTGATTTGTTTAGTTTTTCCAGTTGTTTTTTAAACTTTAATTGTATCTTTTCAGTTCAAAGGTAAATTATTGATTATATTAGGTCATTCACAGTTCAATATTTGTTACGTTGCTAAGAAGAGGTCATGGTAATATTGGACGGCAGAGAAAGGTGCTATTGAAATGGTTTCCGCTCTAATTAGAGCGATTGAAAATCGTACGCGACGGTCAGTAGAAATCAACGAAACTTACAATGAGCAAGAACGATTAAAAAAGAGAAGTTGGTGCTCGGCAAAGTGAGTGAAGATTGAGGTGAAAATCTGGAATTATACTAATTAAATAACCAACTTTACATTGAAAACTGCATATTCAATATATGCTAATTTTGCATTTGCAAATTGCATAAAATCTAAAAAGTCTATAAAAATGGCAAAATTTGCACACATTTCTCATTCTTGATAGATGGCAAATATAGACGATAAAGAGGAAGTTTTAGTCCGAGCAAATCAAAGGTGTACTTTAAAAGTTCTAAAATATTGGGAAATTTCGAAATTTTCATTAATTTTAGATTTGTTAAAGATTTTATAGACGCCTAGAGTAAACGGGTAAATGAAGAAGATGTGAAACAAACGGTCAAAAAAATCGCAAAATTTAAAAAATTCTCATTTTAGTTTAGATTATTATAAAGAAGGGTAAACCGGCGGATAAATAGGAGGAATAGACCAAATGTTCAAAAAAATTGCGAAATTTGCTCGTTTTTTATATGACTAAAGATTATTATGAAGGCTTAATAGACGGCAATAGAAGATGGGTAAATGTAGGAAGTGTAGACCGCGAAATTTCCAAAATTATTAATTGAGCTTTGATTTTTCGCGAACTTTGTAATTTGAGCCAGCACAAAATTGCCAAATTTTATGAGATTTGGGAATCATTAAGATTTGATAGATGGCCATGGTAGACGCGTAAAATAAATGGTTAGATCCAACGGTCCAAAAAGTGGTAAATTGACGGGTCAAGATCAAAAGGTCCAAAAATCCAGATATATACAAAATTTTATGATTAGTTCAGCTTCCCTGCAGGGAAAGTGTCTAGTTTACAACCAGAAATGTAGCAGTTTCTAAAAACTTGCAACTGGTTGTACTTCCTATCCAAATCAATGTATTGAAGTCTTCCATTTTACACAGACATTTCATAGGCAGATGACAATTGTCCCAGGCAGCAGCCATTTGCAACCAGTTTAATGCCAGACTGAATAAGTGGGAGAGAATTGTTTCCTGCAGCAGCCATTTTCAACCAGTTAAATACCAGTTGACCTTTGAGTGTTCCTTATGATAGTCTGTTTATGTCGCTGCTCAGTATAACAGTACATCGAAATTTGTCGGTCAACTCACTCATCACCAATTCGTTTGCAACCAGTTAAAGTTGAATTAGATTACAACTAGCCCAAATTAGTATTTCAAACGAACATTTCTTCGAAAGCTAATATTTGTTGTTGCCCAACTCACCCGAATCTAGCTATTTTGCTACCAGCTATATTCTACGAGCATTCCAACTAGGTGTAGGACAGTTTTGTTTTGTTGTTAGTTGACAATTTCTCTGCAGGGTTATTATGAAGATTTAATAGTTGGCAATTAAAGACGGGTAAATAAGAGGTTTCGGTTAATCGGCTTAAAGAAATTTTAACATTTGCGAATTTCTTATATGAGTTTAGATTGACACGAAGAAAAATAAAAAGGTTTTTTGCATACTCTGCATATTTTTATATGCAAATATGAAATTTAATTCAAATATGAATTATGCATTTTATTTACGCATATTTTAATATTAAAACAAATGAAATATTTAACCTATTCAGAAAAATAATGTGTACATTTCCAAAATTAATTTTGCTTATAAAATTTGTTTTGGTGGTGAATACTTCATGATCTCCTAACAAAACACGAGAGATTTCAAGTTGGAATTGATTGAATTGATTGGAATGGATTTCCGTGACACCTCTGTATATGAGTCTTCGAATCTTCTTAATGATTTTTGACTTAAGTCCAAGTTTAATAATCATTTACAACATACAATTGGGTATTTTTACCGAAAGCTCCAGCAAGACCAAAAATTAAAAGTGGATTTTATTTTCAAAGGGTAACAATTAAACTAACTAATGTAAGCCAATCTTACATTTGTTCATGACCCGCTTGAAAATATTTGGTTTCAAGGTCGCGCCAGCTCAATTTTTGTAATTTGGACATAATATTGCACGTTTTCTTTGATAAAAGTGCCTATAGATAGCATTTACGTTTGCTATCTTAAATCATTATGAGGGTACAAAGGGTCAAAAAGGAGTGCATAAGAGTTTTGTCCCTCTGTTCAAATTGAGCCTATCAGAATGCTAGGGGTCTGTTATCCAAACGTTCTACCTTGTTCTTGAATATTGCTTCATTTAAGTTTGACATTATTGCATTCTCAGAGACTTGGTTAAATCCATCAATCTCTGATTGTGAAATGATTGATCTGCTCACAGAGGTGGAGGTGTACTGATCGCAGTCAAAACTTACCACCGTTTGGTGAATTTGTTGCCCTAAAGGCTTCTGTTCTTTCCTTTTGTTTAGATACCTATTTCTTACTCTGCTCCTCCTTCTTCCGATATGCAATTTTGTATGCACCATATAACTTGTATATAAGATGTATTGCGCCCAATTACGAGACATTGACGTAATGGTTGTTGTAGGTGATTTCAACTTATCTAACATCGCCTGGTCATATCTTAATGGGTCAACTTATCTTGTTCCATCAACACAGCATGACTTTTTTAAATCATCTGTTTGATATGTCCTTGTTTCAAATAAATTCAATTCCGAACGATCTTAATAGTTTGCTGGATTTTGTCTTTGTCGCTGACAGCTCTAATGCCGTAGTCTCTAGGTATACCCCCCTATCACTGCCCGCAGATTCTTACCATCCTACAATTGAAATCTCCCATTCAGTTTCTGGACCTATATCTACAACATGTATAATTCCAAATAAACCTCGCCGCTGCTTTTGTAAAAGAATTTTTACTTTTCTAAATCAACTTATTTGTGCAACGGACTGGACTCCTTTGTACAATGGCGGTTGATTTAAATTTTGCTTTTACATTTTTCTATCTGTATTCCTAATAGCGCTCCCTCTCCCGCGTCCATTTATCCTCCTTGGATGCAATATTCTTTTCAAGATACTCAATTGCAAAATCTAACTTTAAACTTTTCAATTCTGAATGCTATAAGAAATATCTTGCCAGATGCAAAATACAATTTACAGAAGTAGTTCCCAAACAATTCTATAGCGTTGGCCACTCTAAACGTAGTACTTCTTCTTTACCTTCTTCTTTTTTTCTGGTGACCAAAGGGCTAACAATGACTCCACTGCCGTTGACCTATTCGCGGACTTCTTCTAACCAATACTTTTTATCCTTATAACATTTCTTCTTCTAACTCGATTTGTGCTCCCATAATTTTTGAAAGCTCCTTACTTTCATATTTGAAATCACTAAAATCTTCATACTGTTATATTTCTTTATGCAATCCTTTGCTTAAGCTTTTTAATCTATCGCTAGAATCTTCCGAATCTTTGGAAAGAATCTTATATTATTCCTCTTCATAAAAAGGGTGGAAAATCTGATATACTTATTCAATAATAGGGGTATTGCTAAGCTATCCTAAGCTCATCCTTACAGCACTATTGCAAATCGATTTTATCAGAAAGCGTCGTCCAACCACGACCAATTTGATTGAACTTACCTCAATGTTTAACTATGGATTCCTTTTAAAAAATCAAACTGATGTCATCGACACAGACTTCAGTAAAGCATTTAATTCTGTGAACCACGATCTGCTCTTCTTTAAGCTTGATCGTTTAGGATTTCCTTACTCTTTTCTTCCTTGCATTTCGTTCTATTTGAAAAATAGAACTCAAATTCATTGGGTTTCCATTTAAAATAAGAAAAAAGCGAGCCGAACCTAGGTTACAACCTAGATTGTCACCTAACGACTTCGAACCTTAAAAAAAAACATTGCTTAATTTTGTTTCGAATCCGCGAACTAGAGCTGGAAACTTGATACATATTAAGTCGAATTCTGATCCAGGGGTTTGCGTAGCATAAGTCGCTCATTATATTGATGCATGTTCCGATTTATTTGCTCCATGTTATATTCCCATAACCATATGCAACTATGTTTTCTTTGGGTGTTTAACACCTTTTTGTCTGGCAAACACAATGCGTAACATTGTGCTCAAACGGTTTATGTTTTTTGCAGACCAGCGTAATTTCATTGACGCGCCCACAAATGCTAACATGGCCGCAAACCCTTAACTCCCACTCAGAAACACATACACATACACACACACGGGTTGGAACTATGTAAAAAATTTGTTTGTCCTCACACTTGAGTGCCAGCCGCAGCCGCTTCCCATACGACTCCGCCTCAGTTTCAGTTTGTTTTTTAGTTGTTTTTTTTTTCCTGCTTGCGTTTACATTGTCTAAACGCTCGGGAAGGCCAACTGAACAAGTGTATGGGTCTTATTTGGTAGCCAGGTGTATCGTTGTAGTCCTCGCATCATTCAACCCCCTCCCCTCAGTTCTCACTCTGCACGGGCAACTTTTTTGTTGAGCACTTTTTTATGATTTCAGGCAGCAGGGCGTCCCAGCCTCTCATAGGTGTTTATACACACACACACACACACACACACACATGGGGAGAGACCCACGCGTTGTACATTTAATGGCGTTGATATGGTTTTATGACCTTTGTGGCCTGTTACACACACATACGCCCCGAAAATTGCATTGTTTGCTGTTTTTGTTTTTGTTCTTAGTTTTTATTACATTTATTTTATGTTTTTTATGATTCTGTGCTTTTGTTTCATTTATGTTTTGCCTCTGTGTTTTTGTTTAATTTACGAAGGAGTCGTAATTTTCTAAGTTGATTTTCTTGTTTGCGCTCGCGCCTTTCCCAGTTTCACATTTCCTTTCTGCCGCCTAAGGGCAAAGTATTGTGCATTCTGTTGAAGTGCAAAGCATTTGTAAATAAAAATGCAATTGGATTTCGTTTTGCTTTTGTTTGTCATCGTATTTCAAATGTGACAAATTGAGTGCCCCCAGCCTTGAATGCTATGGAGGATGCAGCCCGGGATCAGGGATGACACCTGGGTTGGAAATTTGTTGTTTGCATTTTTATAAGCATCGTTGGGTTTATTGATGCCAGACGGGGAATAACCGCAAACCTGCACACAGACACCAGACCAACAACACTCACACACAACTTGAATCGAGCTGTGAAATGGAAATGGGTTTGGTCCTTTGGTGAGGATGAATTGTGTTTTTATGCCGCCGCCGGTGATCGAGAGGGTCCCGGCCACCCTTTCTAATTGTTTTAATATAAAATAAAGCTTAAATACACAAAAGTCATTTGCAATGCAAATATGTTTGCACAAAACGTCGATTTGTTAATTAAGGTTTCGCTTTTGGTCGCTTTTTTTTTGTCTCTTACTATTTAAATGAAATAGTGAGAATCGTTGATTTATGATGGCATGGCAGACAACTTTATAAGGGAGTTGCGTGACTGATTAATTGAAATGAGACCAGCAAAGCAATAATATGCAAAGGAAACAACTCCAAGCAATACGAGTGGAGCATGCTCCAAAATTCATGAGCCACAGAAACGCATAAATATCCACTTTCTTTTTCGTCGCATCGTTTCTCGACACGAATGTGGCAAAAAGCATAGCATAAGCACCAGGGCCAAGCCAAACGGCTGGCAATTTTATGAAAATTATGACAATAATTGTCATTAAATCAAAAATGCTTCGTAATTGTCTCATAAATTCACTATGCAAATTGTGTGGCATGGCTGGCTTCGCCTGGGGAGGGCGACAGTTTCGTGTCGTCGTCGTCGTCGAAATTTTACGATATCAATAAAAACGTCGACAATATAAACTTTACTTTGGCTCTTTCTGGTGGCATTAAAATTGTATGTGCATATTTCTAGGCGCATGTTTGCTTAGAGAAAGTTTTTACGATGTCGCATAAAAGCCAGTACTGGCCTGACCAGGTAAAACTGAGTTGCTACTGCCAAGGATTAGATACCCGAATGCCCGAAAGCGCACGCTTCACCTGCCTGCGCTTTAAAACTTGCAATGAGCGATTTAAAGTGCGACGCCCACAAATTTACACAAGCTGGCACGCCAAGAGGCGTTGTCCACAGGAAGCCGCAAAGTGGCTTTTTAATGCACAGCAGCAGGAGCTGCAGCGTAGGCGGCGGCAGGTTGCAGCAAACAACACGGCACGCTGCCCTGAACGACATGCAATTATATAAAAATCAGCAGGCAACAGAATAAAAGCGAAAACCGAAAAAAAAAGAAATTGCTTACTTTGCTGCCCGCAAACACGCCCAAAGGCTGTGTACTGTGTGTGTGTGGGTGTGTGGGTATATGTATGTGGTCTGTTGTGTTAATTTAATTAAGACCTTGTGTGGTGTTGTTAAGCATTTAACTGCTTGCCAATTGAAACTTTAACTCAAACTCTCTTAAGGTCATTTGCTGCTCCCTAACTTACTATCAAAATGTTCTGTATAGTTTTGTTGTTCTGCGGAATCTGATTTAACAAAGCCATATGTTGGCCCATAGAACACATTCCCTCGAACCATGGTCAGGCGGCTCTTCATTAATAATTCAACAAGAGTCAGCATGTGGCAACCTTTTTCCATCAATGGCCACCAAAATGTAGCATGCACTTAAAGAAACTGAATTTATTTATTTAATAGCAACTTTATCTTACTGACAAAATAATATATACAGCAAGATAATAAAAAAATACGAAAGACCGTTGAGAAAGAACCAAATAAAGAGCAAAGTTGCCCAGATTCAACTTACGCTAGGTTGGGTTAGGTTGAGATGGCTAGGGATAGTAAGACTGTCCCTTCACTTAGGCCAAGATAAGCCCATTGCGATACCATATAATTCCGTATTTAAGCCAGGGGCGGTTCCTACCGACTGAACCATTGTAACAACATTAAAAATTTCAGTAGAGACGGATTCTCTATATGACCAAGAGTTTTGAGACTCCTTCTACTAAGAGCTGGGCAATGGCAAAGAAGATGTAGTAATGTCTCACACTGGCAGCTTCTACAGAAGTCGTTGTGAGTGACGCCCAAGCGTGCTGCATGCCTGCCGATGAGGCAGTGACCCATTAGGGCCCCCAACCAGAAGTGAGATTTTTTCCCTACTTTGGCGTAAAAGACTATTGGTTCGTTTCAGGTGAAACGAGGGCCACGTGACCCTAGCTACAGTGCTAATCGGAAGGTTATTCGATCGTTACGTAGCCAGGCTCCAGGTTTTATTTCTTCACTAAGAAAAAACTAGAACGAACGCTCTGGAAAAAAAATGGTCGTTCTTGAAATTTCAAGAATTTCGCTCTTGGATTCGAGTTAAATTCGTTCCAAACGTTCTCTATATGGTTTGTTTTTTATAGGTAAGGTGTGTTTTCGTCGCCTCGTTTAGCTTATGGATGATAGTCGAGTGGGCTAAGCTGCCCGTCGCCTGTGTGTGTTTCAGTCTTTCGAGGTACCGAGTTCAATGACGCACTACGTCGGGTCGGATCAAGTCGGTCGTGTCTCTCACCATAGGAACTTTCGGTCGATAAAGTAGTTTTTGTTAGAAAAACTTTTTTGTGCTCAACGCGAACGTCCCCGAACATCGTATTTATATGCTTTTAAATTATTTCACCAAGTTTGATGAAAATCGGTCAACTATATGGTATACCTGCCATACAAAATTTAGTTCTTAAAAAAAATCTTAGTAAGAAAAACTTTTTTGTTTTCAATGCTATCGCTCCCAAACTAGTTACTGATAAGTATTATATGCTACCACACAATTCTGCCAAATTTGATCCAAATCGGATGACTATTGCATATAGCTGCCATAGGAATGATCGGTCGAAAAAGTAGTTCTAGTGAGAAAAACTTTTTTGTTCACAGCGGTAGCTTAAAGACGGCTTTTCAGTTATGAATATTATCGGTTTCCACACAATTGTGGGAAGTTTAGTCGAAATCTGATGAATATATCTTATAGTTGCCATATAACAAACATTCAAGCAAATGCTCAAAGTAATGGCTGAGTTTGGGAAATAACTCAGCTAAGAATGTTTGACGAAAATCTTTTAAAACCTTAATTTAAATAAATTTTACAAGCTACAAGGGTATATTAACCTTGGGTCGAGCCAAAGTTAGCTTTCCTCTATTTTTTTTAAATGGAGTTTTTCCTTTCGCGACCCGTGGAAACCGCCCTATATCTTTTAAATTTTCTGCGCAGTATTTAGAACTGAGCTGCTCTACTATTTTTATGAACACAACTGTATATGGCGTCTACAATATCCTTGCCTTAGTCCTAATTGGAATTTGCTAAGTTTCGAAGCTTTATTTACACATTTCTGCAATCTGGTAAAAGCATATGAAGGATATCCCTGGGATTTTTGTGGTGGCCTTTTTTGCGAATGCGAAATATAATACTTCTTTTAAAACTTGTCGGTAAGAAGTCCGTGATTTATGTTACATACTTCTTTTTTCTTTTTTTTTTTTGAATACACTGAGCCAAATTTTACACTTTTCTTGACAGTTGATAAATTATTATGTTTTGCTTTTAGCGTGATTGAAATGAAATTAAACTGCCAAGGACATGTGTTGACAGAATGTATACACAACAACAACAACAAAAAAATGAAGGAAAAATGAAGATAAACTAGACAACAGCTGAGAAAATTTCATTTAGAGAATGAAAATTTAGGGGGCTGATAAAAATATTTCTTCATAAAAATTGTTTTTTTTTTTTTTTTTGCATTTTAATCATGTGTGTTGACTAGGGTTGTTGTTGGTGCTTAAATCTCGTTGACAATTTACGCGACTTTCTTTTATTATTATTTTTTTACTGTCAGCTGCATTGCAGCACGTCCTTGTGTGGGTGTGTTTGACAGCAAAAACCTTTTAAATCCTTGTTAACTTTTCTAAATGC
The DNA here is from genome assembly GCA_037044535.1 of Lordiphosa magnipectinata. Classification (NCBI taxonomy): domain Eukaryota; kingdom Metazoa; phylum Arthropoda; class Insecta; order Diptera; family Drosophilidae; genus Lordiphosa; species Lordiphosa magnipectinata. Next base: position 377,232 of record JBAMBO010004034.1, read on the forward strand.
GCAGGTTTTTGGCGCTCATTCATTTTTATATATATCTGTGTATATATGTGGCTCGTGGGCGCTTTATGTCAGCAGCAGCAGCTAAAGAGAAAATAAATTGAAAAGCATGCTTGTTGATGTGTTGTGGAAATTATGCTGATTGTAAGGCGTCTTTTGGAATCGAAACAAATGGTAATGGAAATCGGTTTTTGCATATGAAAATTCTCTAAGGAAAAGGGCGAGGGGATTCTTTACTCCCTCACTCTTTACAAATAAACAGCAGCAGCAGCTTAAGAACTGAGAATAAAATAAATGAAAAAAACGAAAACCTTCTTATAAAGCATTACAAAAATAGTTGGCAATCCCAGCTCAGAAGGGGATTAAGGGCAATTCTCACTCTCTCTCTCTCTCTGTCTTTGTGTCTCTTAGCTCCAAATGCGGCATATAAATGAACTCATTATGAATGAAAAACCAACCCTATAACAATATTTGAAACATTTTTGCTATTTTCATTAATTTCCACAGCAATAATATTTATGGTTAAAAAGGTGCCGCATTTCACACTCTCTCCTTTCTTACACTGAAGGTGAAATTTATGCACCGAAATTAATTTCATGCAAAAACAATTAAGTTAATTTAGCAGCAAATGGCCAAAAAAGCGCAACGCAGTCAGAAAAATCAGGCAACTGAAATATAATAAACTTGGCCATGTCCTGTGTAGTCTCCTTACCAAGAGCAAGAGGTCTGATTGCGCGGGGTTGTAAATGCTTTAATTTTCCATTGCCGCCGCCTGCCTGCCTGCCATGCTGTGTGTAATACAAACGCAATTAAAACACGCTGAAGAGGCGCAAACAACAGACAACAGCAAGGGGCAGGCGGACAGGCGGACAGGCAGCGACAACGTAAAACATTTAAATGCCGAAAAATAGGCAACAAAAACCAATGGGAGGGCCGAATTTCCCTTTCAATTTGTGTGTGTGTGTGTGTGTGAGTGAAAGGATTGCAAATTTCACAGTCAATGCATTTATATATATATATATGTATTTGTGTGCTTGTGTAGGTGGTGAAATTGTAATTTAGCGATCTCATCTGCCGAGTGTTTCATTTATCACGCAAATGTCAAGATGAGCAAGTGCTCAAAATGCTTTTTAATTGCATTTCAAATGACAGCCAGAGAAGCCAGGTCTGTGTGTGCACCCTTGAGGTGTTAAATGAAACTAAAATGTTATATTCTCCCCGAGTTTATCTATGGCCAAACAGACAGGAAAAAGGTGGGGGAGTGGGGTGGTGTTTCACATTGACATTGACACAACCCCTAGGATCAGAAATTTCTCTCTCAACTCACAAGCGTGCAATAAATTTTTCAATGTCATGCGTCTCGTGCGCGCAATCTATATAAAAGAACAACAGCAATAGCAATCGTACATCGCCATCCTCTCCCTTCCGCCTGTGTGTCGACCGCTAAGCACCCAACAGCAAAACAAACTTCCAATCAGACCCCAACTCAGCCACCACCTCCACCCGACGACGACGACGACTTTGTGATAAATGTGCTACAGCTTTTTGTCTTTACTTCATTTGAAGTTCGCTTGGCCAGCAGAGTTCCCCCTGAACCCCCTGGTCACCGCCTGCCTAGTTTTGAAAGTGTTGAAGCAGCACTTTGGCAGCGCATCAACGCCCGACCCGCTCCTTTCCATCCCTTGCTGCTGGCCCACGGCGTGTTTGCTTTTTATCTGCGTTTTGCATGTGGCACAGAGTAGAAAAGTCTTTTGCGTAGTTTTTCTTTTTTTTGCACAAGTTACATTTTTAATCGCGCCTTTGAGACTTCATTAGTGCCACAGCCGAGAGATAGAGGGAGACATGTGCTGCGACGATTCAAGTGCAGCTGCTTCTCTTTCTTGTCTGCCAAATGGCGCATGAAGCGAAACCATCATTTCCTCCACCTCTCTCACTGTCTCGCCACACTTGACTTTACTTTAAGTGTGTTTTTAAACTCTTTTTTTCTGCTTGTTTTGTTATAAATGAAGTGTTTGTCTTGAGCTTCAAGTGAGGCATGTTTTGATTTTGATTTAAAACTTAGTTCAGTATTTATTGTTGATATTTGCTCACGCACTTGACGACGTCACACACACCTTTCACTTGTCGTTGTTGTCGTGTTACCTGTCCTTTACTTTTTGTTGCCAAAACATAAAAAATGTATAAATTCCAACATGTTTTGTGTCTGTTTCATCAGACCGTGTCATAAAAACGCAACAGCAACAAACAAAAAAAAAGGAACAAAGCTAAAAATTCCAGTTACGGAAGTACAAAAATGTAGTACAACAAAAAAAAAACCATAATATTTTCATTTCATTTGCAGCTTATTGACAATTGACATGAAATGGCTGCTGTTTTTATGCTTTTGTTATGTGAGTGCAAATAAAGTAATAAAAGCACACACACAAAAGCAAATCAAAGCAAAAACTCCGCTAAGAAAACTGAATGACATGCAATTGCTTAACATTAGCAGCAAGCAACAACAAGAACAACAGAAGGCAGCCACAGCAAAAACAGTCAACTGTGTAAAATTGTTTAAGCCTGTTAAAAAACATAACAAGGACATTTTTTCCACCATTTGTGAGTCACATTTCCGTACAAAGTTTTAGGAATTTTTTAAATGAATTTTCACCTGAATGCTTTTTTAGGGTTTGGAGTTTTGCTGTGTGTTTGCCTGTGCAGATTGAGTAGAATTGTAGCTTGAAGCAAGGATTATTAAATTATAGTATTTGATAAGAGTTGGTTAATGGACACTGGCAAAATCTAGTAAATCACAGATCTCAATATTTCGAACTAATTTTTTTTTGAAATGAGAAAGCTAAACGCGGCGTGCAGAATAGCCACACGCCACGTGTTGAAATGAGAAAGCTCAACGCGACGTGCAGAAAAGCTACACAAACGTTATGGGTTGAAAATCTCGCTCGAAACGTGTAGAAATCCTACATTTTCGTGTAGGTTTTGCATATTTTTTTTCTCGGTGTGGAATAAATCGACATAGACACTAGAGTACTTGCATTAATATGCCTATAGGTAGAGCGAACCTCGAATTTTGTTATTGAGGGACTCATTTTAACGAATGAATCATCAATCGTCCTGTCCCCATTCAGGATAGCGACAGTTGTGAAGATCCAAAATATAATACCTTTAGCTAGTCTTCCGTGAGTCTTGGAAATTCTAAAGGCGATTATGTATTTAATGGACTTAAGATACTTTTTCTTCGGTTGTAACGCTCTTTCTCAACTTCTTCAAGACAAAGTATTCGGAGCCTTCATACGATTTTTAAAATGAGAAAGTATTCAGAAAAGTAATTCTTTTTCTGAGTTCAACCTCATTCCAAACCTGTTGAGATACCCAGCGATTCTGCCTTAGTTTACCAACTTTGTTTAAATATTGTCAGATTGTTGTCCAGATTGTGAAGCAAAAGTTTATATATTTGAGCAATTACTCAATGAACGGCTTCGACAGCTCACCTTATTTTAGTGATTTTTCTAGACTCATTTAGACTCTCTCTAGACTCTCTTTAAAACTGCTCGTAACTTGAAAACGAAATGGTAGAATAACGGTATTTTTTGCATATTATCTTTGTGCAAGCATTCTTCGCTTTTTCTGGTATATTCCAAGTTTTGGAATAGAACCGTTATAAAGTTGTTTGCACTTTATGTGAGCATTCGCAAAAATTCAATGGAATTTTTTGCGCCACTTGAATAGAACATGCATTTTATTTGGTCGGTATCGTTGACACGTGCACACAAATTTTGGTTTACTTAAACTTTTTGCTTTAATTGAAGTGTATATAAAATTAAAAAAAAATAAGATGGGGCGTGGCACTTCATTATCTGAGTCGGAGAAAGGAAAAATCCAAGCTTACAAGGATTCTGGCCTTTCTATTGCCAAAAAAGCAAAAAAAAGTCGACAGGAGCCGTCACGCCATAACAAATTTTTTAAATTAAAAATAATTATGGTAAAAACATGAAGGGCCGCACCCACAGTGTGCTTACCATCGCGGACAAGCGACTTATATTAAGAGAAGCTTCCAATTCGCACGACTCTTTGGCCAAGATAAGGGAAAAATGCAACGTTAAAGCAAGTTTGACAACCATGCGTCGTGTTATTAATAATGCTACACACCTGAAGATACTAAAAATCAAGAAGAAGCCACCTCTTAACCCGGCTCGGAAGTTACAACGCCTTGATTTCGCGCGCGCACATGTCACCTGGACTTCGGAGTGGGAACGTGTTGTCTTTTCGGACGAAAAAAAGTTTAATTTGGAGGGCCCCGATGGCTACAGCTACTATTTTCATGATCTTCGAAAAGAACCACACCATCTTGATAAGTTGCACAGCAGTGCTGGAGGTATTTTGGTATGGGGGGCCATTTCCTATTATGGCACCTGTGAGCTTAAATTTATTCCAACCACCATGAATGCGTTGTGTTATAATGGTATATTGAAAGAGGCCTTTCCACACTTCCAAACTCTTTTTGCAAATCTAAAATGGATTTATCAACATGATAATGCCCCTATACATACGGCCCGGATTGTTAAATCGTATATAGCGAGCCAAAACGTGGAGTTATTAAACTGGCCACCCTAATCACCGGACTTAAATATCATTGAGAATGTGTGGGGATGGCTAACACGTGAAGTATATGGATCAGGTCAGCAATATTCGAGCGTTCCCGAACTAATTGCAGCTATCAAATTAGCATGGGGCTCGATATCGTTGAATTATTTGGGAAAATTGTATGCATCCCTTCCAGACCGAATGTGTGAGGTTTTGGAGAAAAAAGGAGGCTCAACACACTATTAAAAACTTTTTTTGGCTTAAAAACATGTTAGTAATTTCTTATTTAAGTAATATTGTTATTTGAAAAGGATTGAAATATTCTTAAATGGTTTTTAGATAAAGTGTCCTATTCAAGTGGTGCAAAATGAAGACTCCAAAATTTGTTACTTATTGGTTAACAATGTTTTTTGTATACTTACAACTTTTGAATAATTTTGTAATTTTCGTCTAATTACGACTTTTAAATAAACTTTATAAGAAAACAAAAATTATTTTCCTAGATGGCTTGGTTTAGCAGCCAATTAACTATAGAAAATCGACTTTAGAGGTGTCCTATTCAAGTGGCGAGCAGTGTATGTCTATTCGAAGTCATTTGTGGTAAAAATGGTAAAGGGCTTGCATAAATTGGTTTTCTTCTTTCGAAGAATATTATTTCGGTTGATATTCATTGATGCAGCTCTTTTGCATTCGGAAATTAAAACCAGTTGATCGCTTTCTAGGTGCAACAAATCTTTCGCTGTATCTGACGTATGTAAAAATAAAACATCTCGCGTTGTACCATCAATCCCAACCGATGGCAATACGTTTCGTCTCAAAACCATCAATTGTTTATGTGTGCGATCATAGTTTTAATCAGAGTATATATATATTTTTGAATTTTTCTCCATGAAGCGTATCTTATATTTTTTTTAAACTTTCAGGTAATTTGCTTTAAGGTTGTGGGAAATTCCATGAAAACGAACTACCAAAACCATCACATTATATTTCTGTTTTCAAAAAAGCTGATCAATTCTCTATGACTAGCAATTTATTTCATGTTTCTAGCTACTCTGGTTCGCTTGCCAGTTTGTTATATGGCAGCTATAAGATATATTCATCCGATTTGGACCAAGCTTGCCAAAATTGTGTGGAAACCGATAATATTCATAACTGGAAAGTATTTTTCGACCGATCGTTCCTTTGGCAGCTATATGCTATAGTCATCCGATTTGAATCAAACATGACAGAATTGTGTGGTTGCATATAATAATGATCAGTACCGAGTTTGGGAGCGATAGCATTGAAAACAGAAAAGTTTTTCCTACTAAGACTTTTTTTTAGAACTATTTTTTGTATGACAGCTATACTATATAGTTGACAGATTTTTATGATTTTGGTGGAATTGTGTAAAAACATAGAAAACTTATAAATACGACGATTTAAGGACGTTCGCGTTGAAAACCAACAAGATTTTCTAACTAAAACTACTTTTTCCTAATGCAGCTATATGATATAGTCATCCGATCCGGCCGGTTCCGACAAATGTACAGCGTATTTGTACCAAAAGACTTCGTGGAAAGTTTGATTAAGATAGCCCTAAAACTGACGGAGGAGATTGCATAGAAACAGACGGTCAGACGGACTTGTCTATATCAACTCAGCTCGTCATGCTGATCAAGAATATATATACTTTATGTGGTCGGAGATGCTTCCTTGTAAACGTTACAAACATCTGAACAATTTTACAATCGAGGGACAATCGATGTTCGCAACCATCGATGTTTCCGAAGTTTTGACAAACATCGATGTTTCTGATAGCAATACTACATATAAGTTAAAAATAATATTTGTATATTTTTTTATGCACTGTTCCACCTACTTTCAACGACCTGCGATTGTTTAAGTTTTGCAGTAGCTATTGCGCTTGCTTGAAGTAAGCGACAATGCGCTTGCACTTGGTCAACATATCTTTAAGACATGACCATTTTAAAGCATCCTGTAAGAGTAAGTTAAAAGAGTGGGAAAAGCATGGTAAGTGATCAAGCTTTAGTATCTTACATGCTTTCTTCATAGTTGTGTCATTAGCAGTTACAATTGTTACAACGTTCTCGTGTCAATATACTTAGCAGAGTTTCTGATGTGTATATTTGCCGTATGTGAATATTATGAATGTTAAAAGTTTCTGCGTAGACAGAACAATCGAATGTAATTCAAAATTGTTATTTAAAAAATGGCAAGTAACTGTCATATACCCTTCTGTGTCCAGGACGTTCAGGACGTCCAACAATCTGTGGTTAACCGACATAATCTATATTATTCACAATTTTCATTATGTGGGCTAATTTGTCCATATTTTCGATCCTGCAACTGGACTATTTAATTGAAAACATTTATATTATGAATTACAAATTTTAATAAGTTCTCTGTCAATTTCCTTCGCTTCCTCTGCCGACGCTTTTAGAGTTCTTAGAAAAGTAAAAACATCGATGTAGAAAAATAAGCATCGATGTTTGCCACTTCTTCCAAACATCGATACATCGCTAAAAACATCGATGTTTTGCCCTGCTCTAATGTGCTTGCACTACCTTGTATGCATTGTATCATGAGAAAGAACACATGCTGAGCTGTCAAATGGATTGACCGCCTACTGCGCCACTTGTTGAACTGTAATTAAATTGAACTAGAAAACGAAATGTGCGCCTACAGCGCCAACAGTTGAGAATTTTACCACTTTTTCCTTTTTCATAGCAATTGCGAACAAACCTGCAGAAGGAAGTGTCCAATTTGGTCCAGTCCATTTCTAAATATATATAAACTTAGCTCGTTAAAAGATTTTTGAATTATTAAATATGTTTGTGTTCCGTCCCCTAACTTCCTAGATCCTTACAAACTAGATAAGGTAGGTAGGTAGTTCCGGCTGGCCCCTTGTAGGGGACACACAAACCTTACGGTCCTCACGGCCGGGTGATTTTTTGGGTACACTGAGAAAAAATCAATCTAAAACCAAGATTATAATCTTGAAACGAGACGAAACGGTGTCAGAATTCGACGGAGACAAAATAATATTAACCCAAGATTATATTCTCCATTTAAATCTTAATCCAACAATATTGAATTAAGATCTTTTATACTCGACTTTAAGATGAAACAATCTCATTTTGTACTATGAAAAAAAAGACAAAAATAATGTGTGATTGCTTGGTTTAGTTAGTTGTTTTAGTTATTAACACTTTCTTCTTTCTAAAAAACATATAAATTGTAAATTATTAATCCGCCGATACTGGGACTTGAGCCACCGTTTTACCATCGAGCGTCAACTTTTGGGCCCACGCAGTTGCAGTATAAGAGCAGAGATTTTTGCAGGCTGAGTTCTTATACTGCAACTGTCTGCGCTTGACAATTGACCCCCTACGGCAAAATCGACTAATCGGTCGTGCCAATGTGTTATTGAACGAAGAGATCGTGGTTCAAGTCCCAGAAGGGTTGGGTTGCATTGCAACCGAAAATTGTTTATTTGATTGTTTATTTGTTTGGTGCGATGAGTGCCAATTCCGCTGCTTTCCTTATTGCAAAGACTTCCGCCTGGAATATGGTGCTGTGGTCTGGCAGTTTATAGGAGTGCCTCAATTCCGGCTCCTCGCAGTATACGGCGGCTCCGACTCCTGAGGCCATCTTTTGAGCTGTCTGTGAATAGGTGAATTGCTTCCTGGGCCTGTCCTGTACGCCAGTCTTCTGGTCCCAGTAGAGCTGATGCGCCTGTGAAGTTGGTTTTTGGGATCATGTAGTCCGTGCTACTGTTGATCAATCTACCCAACACACACGCACAAAGACGTTGGGCAGTCCTTTGCGAAAGGCGGCGTGCTTGGATGTCCAGGGGCTTGACTCCTAGGAAGTGTTCGAGTGCTTTTGTTGGAGTGGACCTCAAAGAAGATAACGTTAAATTGATAAGTTTAGCTTAGTCGATAGTAATAGTTATAGTTTGCTAACGATAAGATCATAATGGATTCTTCTCTTGACAAAAGCTAGTTTCTTTTGCACACCAGCAAACCCCCACATATCCCTCCAAAGCACACTCCGCATTGTTGGAACTTCACCTTCCAGCATTTTCAAAATATATAAAAAATGTGAATTTGTTAAATTCATTAGCTTCACATTTCTTGGTGACAAAAATGCATCTCTCCTGATGCAATTTCATGTTTGCTTGAAATTATAAAACATGACAAAATATTTTTGTGTTAAATGAAAAGCAAGCAAAATCACAGCAACAGCTGCAGAATTCAGCGCATGTGAATGATTTCGACTAGACAAAAATATTTGCCTAGCATTGCAGCGTTTAATTTTACCTCTTTTTTTCCGCAGAAAATTGCCAAATGTTTTGTAGATTTTTATGCTGTCTGTCCATGTGTGTGTGTGTGTGTGTGGGTGTTTGCTATTTGGTTGGGTTTTTGTGGTCTGTGCGGGCGACATTTATATCGTTTTCAGCTAGGGAGGAAACACGCTTGCGGCGATACACAGTTTCAATTCGTGAATGTTAATATTTATGTTTTGATTTCAAACAACGCCACCTCTGAAATATTAATGAAATACAAACACAATGTTAGCGTGCCATACAGGAACACACAAACACACACACACACACACAGGCAGAGTTGGTATGCAAATAACAAGACGACTGCGAGACGACGACACCTGGCCCAAAAAGTACCAAAGTGGAACAACTTTCCCCCCCCCCCCAAACAAAAAAGGGAAAAATGCTACCAAACTGAAGTTCTTTGTCAATTTGCAAGAGCTTAGAAGTGTGTAGCGAAGTAAAAGATATCCCAAACATACAAGCAGCCAAAATTTATGCAAAGTCTATGGAAAGTCGCTTTGCTCCAAAGATAATCAAAAAATTGCGGCACAAGTGAGAGAGAGAGAGCACGGCCTGGTGCGCGCTCATAAGTATGCTATGTGCTTTGGTGGTTGGAATTCGAGCCTGCCAGGGTACAACAAATATTTTATTTCGAGATTAACGCTTGTCAGCCCAGTCAGCTCTGAGCTCTCTGACGTCTGAGTGGGCTGCACAGCTTGGGTGGGCGGTGGTCGGGCGGCTTGTCCTTTATAAAAATGCAAAATCGTGAGTGGCGTACATTTTCAATTCGGTTTGTTGCACTTTGTAGCCAACAGTTGAAACAGCTGCCATGTGCCACACCTAAGTCCCGGCATGTGTATGCATAAAAGAGAAGAGAGATGGAGACGGAGAGAGAGACAGACAAGCAAATTTAGCTGCAGGCCAAACAAATGACAAAGCGACGGCGACGGCGACGACATCGGAAGCTGCTTGTCCTGCCAGCCGTCGCATCTTGGTACTTGGCTGGGAAAAAGTAAAAGTGGCAAGCCCGGCCGCATCCTCGCACGTTTTATTGATTTTCTGCTTGGCACATGCACATGCGTTGCCACAACTTGGGTGCTGGGGATCTGCTCCCGGTGTCTCTTCTATTTTTTGTTTTTTTTTTTTTTTGCGTATTTCCGGCGATTAAGCCAGCGCCGTCAACTGGCGCGCCATTTGTTTGTAAATTATTTAATGCTACGCTTAAATTTTCCGGCTCAGAGCCACATGGCAGCTAACTGACTCAGCCCTCTAAACCAGCTTCAGTTTCTCCCTGCCGGCAGTTCCAGTCAGGAGTGGCCGAGCGACCATCGCTTGGCGTGTCTTTGAACTTTTGTTTCGCTTTATGTGTGTCTGACTGGACCGGGTGTTGGAGCTGCTGCTGCTGCGGCAGCCGCTGCTTTCGGTTTCGTTTTTCGCATTCAGTTTGCCTGTGTCCTTTTAACTGCTGGTGTCCTGCCTGCCAGCCATTGGAGCGCTTATGTCTTTTGTTGTTTCGTGGATTTGCTGCTTCCTTTGCTGCCGCTGCTGCTGCTGCTACGTTCTCGAGTGGTATTTAACATTATCTGCTTGAGTACATGTTGCGGTATTTGCAGCAGACAACAGGCAACCCCGCAGGACGACAAGGACACGCCGCCATTTGCACTGCTGTGGTGCTTTCTCTGTCTATTCTTTTATCCTGGTCTGCGTTTCCGTTTACAACAACGTTGTCGCTTGTCCTTGCTCTAGCTGCTGTCGCCATCTTTTTCTGGGCGCTGCAAGCCGCTTATCTTTGGTTATGTTTTCTTACATTTTTGTTCATTGTTTGCTTTTGATTTGATTGCTGGCAGTGCTCTGGCAGCTAACTTTTAACGAAATGTCTACAAAGGATCAAGCATTATGTCCTGACTCCAATCGAGGGTGTGTGTGTGTGTTTGTGTGTGTGTCTGGGCTTGTCACAATCACAACGCTGCATTCGGCTTGGCATTTCTTGGCATCATTTTCCGTTTGACTAAATGCACTCAAACTGCCAACGGCATTCTCGTCCGCATCTCTCTACATCTTTTCCTTCCTCCTTCCCAACTGGCTCGCCGACGGCAGCATTAAAAGCTAATTAATTATGTTTTCAGCTAGTCAGTGCGCAAGTTAGTCAAGTCGACATCATGTGATTTATATACGACATCTCCTCCCATAGGACAGCAACAGTTTGTTGATTGAAAACTCTCGGTGCTGCGCTCAGATTTGCCGACAAAGTATTAAGTTTCAAGAGCAAACATAATTTACAGAACACTTGACAACTAGGCAACATAATAAGCAACGGAATTTGTTTCGTTTTTATCCATCATAAATCTTCTTCGGTTTCACTTGAATTGCAGACAGATTGCTGGGATTTGTGATATATAGTTAAATATCCGTCAAGAATCGTATTGCAAATGAAGGAGAAAAAATCCTAAAAAAAAAATAGGTGAGAGATTGCTTATGCGAACACAGAGCTTAGGAGATGTGTGCATCTCATGACTGAGAGTAAACTGCCCAAGGTAAATGACTAATTTGTACTCTCAATCAGGGTGTCCAACTGAAACAACAACCGTTATTTTTAACCGAAATAAAATAACCGGTTCCATTTTAGTTTTAATACCCTACAATAGATACAAAAGATATGTCTGAAAAAAAATCTTTGTAAGAAAAGCAATTTTCTTTTCAATTTGAACCAAATCGGACGACTATTGCATATTGCTACCATTGAAACGATCGGTCGGAAAACTAGCTTTAGTGCGAAACACTTTTTGGTTTCAATGGAAACGTCCGCAAAGCTTGTATTGATAAGTTTTCTAAATTGTTTCAAAATTTCATTAAGTTTTGTTAAAATCGGACCATCATATAGCATAGCTGCTATTCAAAAGATATGTCTGAAAAAAAGTCTTAGTAAGAAAACCTTTTTTGTTTTTAATGCTATCGCTCCCAAACTTGTTATTGGTCAGTATTATATGCTCCCAAGCAATTCTGCCAAGTTTGATTCAAATCGAAGTACTATAGCATATAGTTGCCATAGAAACGATCGGTCGAAAAATAAGTTCTAGTGAGAAAAACTTTTTGGTTTTCAATGCACAGGGGTTTTTTTTTGCTTTTTTATCCATCCCAAATTTGGTTTATAATCATATTTTGGGCCCCAAAGAAGACTTGGAAAGATTTACTCAATTTAGACCAATATTTCATATAGGTGCCATATAACCGATCTGGCCGATTTGCTCCAACTTTGTTGTATCTGTCGCTATTGAACTGAAATTCAGTTTGTACTCTTGTTTGGAAGTCCTAATACGACTTACAAAATTTTGTTTGGCTTGGTCCACCATTTGATATATGTAGCTGCTATATAACCGATCTGGCCGATTTGCTCAAACTATGTAGTTTCTGACTCTATTGAACTGAAATTCGTTTTGTACTCTTATTTGAAGATCCTAATACAACTTATACAAGTTTTTTGTGTTTCAATCTTCCAAGCCAACAATTTTTTCGTATGTAATATCTTAAGCATTAAAAAATAAATACATAAATTACCAATACATTTTATTCCATTTTGAGCATTGACAGATTATGTTTTCTATTACAGCTCCATTATTCCGAAAATTAAAATTAGCTTTATAAATTGTTGAATTGGTTTGGCTCCGCCAAACGCACATGTGAAATTAATTATGTTCAAATATAAAATATTCTTCTTCTAAATCAATATCATCTAGTCCAAGTTCATCCTGTGAGTGATCTTCGTCATCTGACGAGTCCTGTTGGGGATCGTTACTTTCATTTTTATTAATAATTTGTATATTTGGTTGTTGCAACAGAGCCAAAACTTCTTCTGGCATGCTTTTTCTTTTCTTATTTTGCCGTTCTTTGAGACAGAGACTAGACAAGAGGGGATCAGAACTATCCATGGCTCTGTTAAAAACGTCTGTAATGTTGTCCAATCGACTGTATTTTCTGGCATGGACCCTTCTATCGTTTTTGTACTGCTTATTTTGGGATTCGGATGCACTTTCCCCCAGGCAGCCAACAGGAACGATAGCAGCATCTATTATTTCGTGTCCATGTACCAAAACTTCTCATGTGCTTTTTAAAATAATCGACGAAGACTTTTACGTGTTGAGATATCATCATAGTATGAGCTTTATCTAAATTCTTTTTTCTTATTTTTTTTTCCATATGTGCTGTTTCATTGCTTCTTCAGAGCCATTGTTGCTTCTCCAAATGTCAGCCAGGGTTGCATGGCCAAACACGAACTCAGCTGCAATAAAGCCGAATTGATCGAAAAGTCGCACGTTGTAGCAAGAAATGTTAGTTACTCATTAATTTGCACACTTTCGTTAATAACATTGCATTCAAAACTCTGTGCAGCGTTGTGCCATGCACAACTAATATTCCACGAAACACAGCTACTCTTGTTAGGGTCAACCTTAAATTACACATTAACAACACACGGCACAATTGGACAAAAGCACACAACAATGACAAACGAGTTATCAAATCATAATTAATGATACCTGAACTAACGTTTTCCATTTTTACAGTCTTTATTTTGCTTCTAACTTCAATCAAAATTGTAAAATATTTGCAGCCAGTTTCACAGAAAGCACTTGGCACACAAACAGCTGACTTCAACAGCCCGTCAACAAAACAGTGTTGCCACTAAGTTTTAATATGTTTGTTTTTTAAGCTAATATGAGTATGGAAATATTAAAAAACAAGTTAATATTTGAAATCTGAAAAAAAAAATTTTTTACACTAATTGTGACTATCCACCAAGTCACACTCTTATCACTAAGGAAAGTGTCAATCATTAGCAAAACACATGTTCACTCTAGGCTTTGGCAGGTGCAGCAGAGACGTTCATTCATTCAACGCGCTTTAAAACTATCATTTTTCTGCCTGGGCTTGTTGACTTTTCGGTTTCACCTCAAGTCGATCGGAATCGGTCAAATATCTGATATCCGAGAAATTATTGGAAAATTCGGCTTTAACCAGAGATGTTTATAGCCAGCTTACCGAAACAATTTGCTTTTAATGACCGTAACCGTAACCGCAACCGATATTTCTTTTATTTGCAATCCCTGTTCCAAATTCTCATAGCCGGCCTTTCGTCGCAAATGCTTCTTAGAAATCATTAAACACCAATACCAATACCACCAATCAATAGACTTGGAATTACATTTGAGTACCAATGATATTGATTACTTCAATATTAAATACAGAAATATGGGAAATGTTCGTTGTACTGTTAAAAATTTCAGAGGGTTCCCTAGTTGAATTATGTCAAATAAAACGAAGAAATCTGAAAAAAGGAAACTTAAATTTAAAAATGTTCATTAAGAAAGCCAAGATATAGGAATATAAACATTGGATATCAAAAACTCGAAGATCCAAAATAAGGAAAAAAAAACATTTAGGAAAAGAAAAACGAGAGATCCAAAAATTTGAAAGCAAAAACTGTAATAGGGACGCTAAAATTGGGAAAATAAAAATTAGCGAATATCAAATTAACAAATAATTAATAAAAATCCTGCTATTTGGACTTTCCGCGATTGCTACTATATTTCAATATTTTGGTGTTGTTCTACTGTAAAAAAAGAACCAGTTAACAGTGAAATTTACCCTTTTCAGAATTCACAAAGCATTCCAGTTTCCTAGTTTTTGCACTTATACAGTTGTTGTATTTGAAATTCCTGAAATTAATTTTACTATTCTTAAAATATCCTAAATTAATTTTTCAACTATTTGTACTACTAAATTTTGTTCCGTTGTTTTTTAGAGTATTTTTCGATTTGCTTGTTATTCTTGAAAAGCAATGTATCATTACGGAGACCCGAAATAAGGTGTAACCTTAGAGCCAGATTTCATGCTGCCCAAAGCAGTGAAGCAGCGTTAGTTACACATGCGAACACAGAAAAAAGGTCGACTAAGATCCATTTGGGATGAATAGTTTATTTATATCCTTTGGACGATTTTCAGATACATTGGATAAAAATGTAAGATCAATCTTACTTTAAGTGGATATTATTAATATTCTTTTTACGATATTTCTACTATCTGGTCCAGTGTTTAAATTGCTTCAGTCAAAGAAGCCAAAGTCAACAAATTTTTACTTTTCACTGCTTTGAGTGTTTTCAACTGATCAATATAAACTGCTGCTTATGCTTCTGCGTTTGAGAAAAACAGAAGTCGCAGTGGAAGCAGCAGCAACAAACGGTTATTGAGAAAATGCGAAGCAGGAGCAGCCGTCGTCGTTTCATGTTTTTATGATATTCTGCTGGTGCTTTCGGTCAGCGGTGTAAGTCGCTTTTGCAAGACGACGGCAGCGCAGGCGCTGCGAAAGTTTCTTGAGAATAGGAGCAACATAAAACATTCGATGATCCAAACTCGAATATGATATTATCAAGCCTCTAAATTTTTGTTTCCATTTCACACTGAATTAGCGAAGAACAAAATTATTCCCAAACCCCGTTTCGAACCCAAACCTAGGTTCAGCGATCTTCTGAACCCGTTCCGTGATCCCGAGCCCAAAACATTTCGCGGGTTCGAACCCCTGCCGATTTTTAGATGGTTTGCAGCCCTGATTTATATGTATTCTTTTCATTCATTACCCCTCTTTGACATATGTGCATGCAGGGGTGGAAATGACACTGTTTCTTCTCTATCTAGTTTGACCTTTTCAATTGGTCTCAAGTGTGATCATATTTTGTAACACCTTCTTATGTTGAGTGCGAGGGTCACATTATTTCTCACTTATATTTACAATGGTACAAAAATGACACATAACCAATAAATTATGAAACTCAATTTTATTTCGATTAGTTCATTCCACATTACTAATTCAATGTTTTCTTCCAATTTCTTCTCTTTTCAGGTAAGTGACTACAGCCCGATATTTTGAACGCCCAACTTCAACAATAAATGTTTCATCAATGTATTCTCTTCTCTGCACATCACCAGACTCACCCATACTCACCAAATCTTCATCATTTCCCGTAGTTTTGCTTTCCATTCTAACCTAAAAACTGATTTTGTATGCGTGTGCAATATCCTTTCGCTCTGTGTGTGCGCGCGTGTGTTTGTGTTATGTTTGTCGTTACAAATTGTGGTAAATATTGAAACATTTTCATTATCATTTACATACATGCATAGGACAGAGAAATTTATGCCAAAGCTGCTGACAAGGCAAATCTGTCAGAGATTTGCCAAACCGCCGAAAACAATTTGTGTGCTTAATTAAAAATTTAAATTACATCAAACAGAGTGGGAAGCAAGGCAGGAGGTTGGTTCAGCCGTGTGACAAATTTATGACGTGCATTATATGGCCAAAAGACCAAAGCGAGCCGTGACCACCTGCTGCCACAAAAGGAAAACAAAACGTTGCCCAATTGCAGCACCAAACTTTTCCTAGTCGCATCGTTTGTTCGTCGAGTGCAGAAATTAATTGCATTAGAAAAGTTGCTAGCGCACATGTGCCGGGCCTGGCAAAACTTGCGTTTATTCAAGTTTAGTAATGCCTTGGAAAAGTTGCCTCTACAACCAGCCAGCCTTGAGCCGAAGAAACGTTTGTCAGCCAACTTAATTTCTGAACTTTTGCCATAAGGGTGAATTTCGTTCCACGCCCCAATTTGGTCACCAAGTTTTCTTTTGACTGCATATTTTAAAGCCAAACTTGCCAGACGCACATTTTACATAAATGTTGCACTTAAATGTACATTTTGTCATACTGTTGCCGCCGGCGACGCCAAAGGAATTTCTTGAAGAAAGTATACGAACTTTGAGCCAAATTAAGATTCTTTTGCTGGAAGCCTTTTAGACCAAGTCCATAACAATTTTCAATAAATAACAAAGACGTAAAAAAAAATATATCGTTAAGGGGAAAGCTACCAAATGTGTAACAACCTGAGAGCACTTTGTGCATTGAAATGGAAATGGAAATGGAAATGAAAACTGCTGCCAAATGAAGGCAATGCATGCGTGAGAGTGTGTGTGTGTGTGTGTGTGTGTGTGCTTGTTAGTGCCCTGGCACAAAGACAAACGAGGAATTTGCCTGCCACCTCTCTTTCCCTTGACAAAGTCACTTTGTATTGAAATTAGACACATTTCCGTTCATGCAAAATGCCAACGGCTGCAGATATTTCCACATTGATATGGCAATGCACTGCGGCAGCTGCACAAAGTATGCTATGGATTTTTGCTCGAGCGCCTCGCACATCCTGAGTGTGTGCAAGCGTGCATGTGTGTGTGTGTGAGGTGACACTCGTTGACATTGGGGCGACAATGCGACAAGCAGGCAGCACCCCCGACCCCATCAGCGTTCTCTAATTTGCATATTTATGCAATTATACGCTACCTTTTGTTCCTGACAACCCTTTTTCGGGTGCCTGGCCACCACCACCACCCCCATAAGACCTCAACCTCAACAGTTGGTCGCGCTAGCGTCAGGTCGCGCACAGCATGTCACTTGTCACGCCAAACACGAACACGTTAAATGTCAACAATGAAGTGACGCAGCACGGCAACAGGAGGACGCGACACAGGGTTGAGCGGTCATTGTACCCGCCTGTGCGCCTACCAAGTGAGACAACAGCAGACGGTTTGACTTTGGCCCGCTCTCTCTCTCTCTCTCTCGCGTTCTCGTTTCCTGACATTTGACACTGTCACAGCGTTTAGTGATTTATTTCATGCTGACATGCGTCGTTGTCATGACACAGAGCAGCAACAGCAGCAGCAGCAGCAGCAGCAAACAAAAAAAAGTTTGCTTAATTTTTGTTATTTCTATTTGCATTTGGCACCCCACAACCCTCTGTCTCTCTATCGTGCCTTCCATTAAATGCAAATGAAGTTATGAAAATGGTTCAGCAGCCACCGCAAAATGTTGAAGCTACCGCCGCGTGCCAAGTCACAAGGGGAGTCGCTTTCTTGTATCTTCCAACAAATGATCTCAATCAGGGCGGGCGAACATTATGGAAATTGCATAATTTTCGTAAGGGTTGTGCCACCCCCTTCCAAAATGTCACTTCAATTAGAGTAGCAAATAAAAACAAATATAAACAAGAAATCCAAATTTTTAAGTACACCGAAAAAAAAACGAATATGTATTTTTATAATCTGTACCGAAGGTACGACCCTATAATGCATATATATTCTTGATCAGCATCAACAAGCCAAGTCGATATAGCCAAGTCCGTCTGTATGAACGCTCAAATCTCAGAGTTGGTAAGAGAAAAAGGTTTGACATGTATGTGACATACACTTCTTATACTTGCAGACAGATGAAATTTAAAAAAACGTTATATCTCCCACATTTTTGTTGATAGTTTGTAGATAGTTTGTACCTTCTAGAGATATTTAATTATCAAGATTATTTATCGAAAGAATGATAAAGATCAGATGAACTATATTCAAGTTATGCCCAAAAGAATGTTCGCTGCAGCAGAGCCAAAGTAGTGGCGCCAGCTATTGGTCGAGTTGTGACCAAAAGTAAGTTCGGCGCCGTAGCGCAGCAGCAGCGCTGCTTCTGTAGGTACAGAGTATATTACTGTCAGGCTTGACTGAGATTTTAACTTGTTTGTTTTATACCAGATCCGGCCGGCCGCCGAAATCAGTCGGCAATTCACACCAAATGCTTGCCGATGCCATGCATCACTGATTGTCAGAGAGAGATAGTTATATGTTCCATGTTTATGTTATGTTATATGTTTTTTATACACACACATGCGGCGTTCGCGTTTAGTCTAGCGCTCCCTCTCACGCGCTTTCAGCAAAAGCTCTCGGTACTCATTTTGTCCTGATTGCCATACCAGGTTTGGTATTGGTTGTATCATGACCGGATGCATAACTTGTCAAAAGTTTTGGTTCGAACTTTATAGCTTCTGGAGCTTCTTATTTCATTCCCACTCTGATTCAGTTTCGGGTTCGGAGGGTCATTAATATAGAAGGTTCGGTTTATTTTACGGTTGAAGGGACCACAATAGCCCGTACCATAGTGAAAAACACAATTGGCGGGAAACGCTGGTTTTATTTCAAGAAAACTATCGCTGTGAGTCATTTAATGTTGTTAGAAGCATTAGCGAGTGAACTCGCAGTCAAAATCATTCTGTCAGATTCAAAGAATAAAAATAAGAGATTTTGAAGACGAATACAAGGTCGGGCTTATGTAGGCTATATAGGCTGGTTCCATCTAACGAAACCATAATAGACGTGATGTACTAAAAAATGTTTGTGCTTTTCGCCTTAAGTATAGGGCAAAGCCAGTGTTAGTAATTAATTGCTTGACGACTCTTGTTGCCAATTTGCAATGTGAAAACTTTGAACTTTGAAAGAAAAAGAGGGTGCATGTAATTTGCTGCATACATATAGAGAAAGAGACACTTGGAGAGCCTAGATCATTAAAAAATTGGTCGACTCAAAAAAAAAAAAAAATATAGAGGAGAGCGGACTTCGGCTCGACCGAAGTTTATATACCCTTGCAGCTTGAATAAATAATAATTTAAGGTTTTACATGATTTTCGTCGAACAATCTTAGCTGAGTGATTTTCCAAACTCAGCAGTAGATGGCGCCACTTCTTGGACCATTTGCTTCCAGTTTGTTATACGGCAGCTATACGATATATTCAATTCAGATATTGACCAAACTCTCCAAAATTTGTGTGGAAACCGATAATTTTCATAACTGGTAAGTATAAAGACGCTAACATTGTAAAAAAAAAGTTTTTCTCACTAGAAATACTCTTTCGACCGCTCGTTCCTATGGCAGATATATGCTATAGTCATCCAATCCGGCCGATTCCGACTGTACTAAAAGACTTCGTGCGAAGTTTGGCTAAGATATTTTCAAAACTGACAGAGGAGATTGCATAGAAACAAACGGACGGACCGACGGACATGGCTATATCTACTCAGCTCGTCATGCTGATCAAGAATATATATACTGTATGTGGTCGTAGATGATTCCTTCTATGCGTTGCAAACTCCTGGGCAAAACTATAAAACACTTTTCAAGAGAATAACAAGGGTATACATAGGTGTGAGTGTCGTTAACACTCACGGGGCTCTGATGTGAAACATGATGCTAAATTTTAGGGCTTCATTTCAAAATCACTGTTAACCTACTGTTAAGTCACTGTCAAGTCGCTGTTTAGTCACTGTTTAGTCACTGTTTAGTCACTGTTTGGTCAATGTTTAGTCACTGTTTAGTCACTGTAAAGTCACTGTTAAGTCACTGTTAAGTCACTGTTTTGTCACGTTTTATTCACTGTTGACCCACTGTTAAACTACTGTTCCCCCTTTTTGACGATGTTAACTACCATTCCTGTATTCCTGAGGGGGGACAGCCAAAAAGTATGCAACATTTTTTAACTCTGCTATTTATTATCCGATCTTTATAAAAAATTGTGGTATTATAGATATTGTGAATATAAATTAATTTAAATTTGAGATCGATATCTTAAAAATTGTGGGAGGTATTCAACATTTTTTATTGAAAAATATAATAATAGAATAATATATAAAAAAAATTTGAATCAAACTTGATCTGCGTGCAAAAAATAAGAGTCTTCATATCAAAATTGGTTGCTCTAGCTCTTCTAGTCTCTGAGATCTAGGTGTTTATACAGACAGGCGGTCGTACGGACACGAGGACATGGCTATATCGACTATTCTGTTGATGCTGATTAAGAATATATACTTTATATGTTTCCCTCTGCCTATTACATACATTTACACGTCTTTAGTATACCCTTTTTATCCACTAGCAATGGGTATAAAAACTGTTAATGCCCAAAGCGTTTTGATCTGGGTCTAGTCTGGGTAACTATCTTTTGCAGACAACATCAAATTGTTGAGTGGTGCTATTAAACTTTCTTCCTTTGGGCACGGCCAACCTGAACCAATGAACTCGATTTATAATAAATGTTAAAGTTGCGCGTTATTCCGCTCAAATCCCATTCTTTACATTTTATTATTGCCAATACCCGATTGCTGTCTTGTAGCTACGTTCATATTCCTCATCTCCTGAATTTTGTATGTCCTGACCAAAATCTTCGCCAACAGCTTTCAGCCCTTCAAGTGTCAACAGATTTGGCTTGGCTCTTTAATGTCGCCTTTCAATTACCCGCTCAATGGATAACAAAATCCTTACCACAAGAGCAGCAGCCAAATAGTTGCACTTTTCCTTGTACAAGATGTCTGGTGGCAGCTTTTTAGCTTCTCAGCTTTCAACTTCATTGAGCATTGGACATTTATTGTTGCTGTGGCGCAGCATTAAGGCATTAGCTACATCAGCAGAGTGGCAGGAATTATGAACGTATTTTTGAGTTTGTTCGACACTTTTATTGCCAAAGTATGTTCGCACATTAACATTAAAGTCAATTGCGTTTGCCACATTTTTTTTTTTGGTGTTGTGTTTTGTTGCTGCATTGCTTTGGGGCACGTAGTACGCCCCCGCTGTCGTCGTCTGGCTGCACACACAAACTTTTTGACAGCGAGAGAGTATACAAGAAATTCTTGTGTTGCCTTTGACTGACATGATTATAAGTTTGTCTTGTGTGTGTCTCTCTCTCTCTGGCTGGCTGGTTGTCCAACTGGGTTGGGTATCGGCTGCCACGGCACGTTAACTCAAACGAAACTAATTTAATGCGCTGCAAAAGTATTCAAACAATTGCACAAGGCGACGCCCAAGTGAAAGCAAAAAAAAAAAGTGAAAGAAACGAGGAGCGTGCTCACATCAAACGAGCGAATTTCATTTGCCAGCCAGCGAAAAGGAAAAAGTTTCGTCTTCTCTTGTTGTTATATATTTTGTATTTTTAGATACAATTTTTTCCTTCAAGAAAACTCAATTGTAAAAAATGTTAACAATTTTATTTATGTTTGCTTTGAACTTGTGTTCATTATTATTTGCGAGAACAAAAACAGTGTTGCTTATTTTTTAAAGTCAGAACTGTTTAAATTAGCCTACAAGTTGTGGGGAAACAGCCATTAGGCTGCCATTAATTTGCCCCCAAAACATTCTGAGCCGAAACTAAATACATTTGTGTTAATTTTCACTCACACACACACTCACCCGGCTTATAACAAGGTATGCGAAGGCCAAACTCGCAACCCTTATGGAATTTGCATATGTGTGGCTGCTATGTATATATGAGACTCATACATCAAACTATTAAAAGCCTCATAGAAAAGCCTCTAGGGTATTGCTGCCATAGCCACAACTTCCCCCTATTCTCCATTCCCCACGCTCTAACAACACAATTTGGTTCTGTCCTGTCTTGCCAACATTTGTCAAATGTTGCAAGGCTTCAGCGCCTGAAAGTTGGCTAGCAAAATAGCAGCAACAGGGCGTCGTCCCAAAAAGTTCCACAGCCAAAAACTTACCACAAACTCCAGCCCCTCCGCCACACTCTGTAGCAAAAGTTTAAGTATATGGGATCAGAAGCAGGTGCATATTTACATATTTTTATGTTTTTTTTTTGTTTTTTTTTGTGGGGGATTTTTGCGGGTAAATGATTTTAAGCCTTCCTTTGCTTAGTTTCACGGCTGCTCACTAAATTAGTTTCATTTATTTTGCTGGGCTTTGGAAACGGATGCGATTTGCTAACACTGAAACTCACGTAAATCTCCTGGCCAGACATCATAAACAATATATGTGGCCATCATAAATTGCTTTCGCCTGTCTGGGTCATTTTTTATGGCAGACTTCTTCGGGATCTTCGGGGCAATTAAAATAAATTATGATGTGCAGATTTTCGAAAATTAAGAGATTGTTTTTGCACGCCCACGCAGAGGACTAGGTAGGTATTACATATAGATAAAGGATAAGTGAAATCAACTTGCGGGTTAAACTGCCTGGGTAGAAGAGCACGTGCTGCCAGTTGGCACACCTGACGCAACCTCTGCACATATCCTACAGTTTCGGTTAGAATCCTGCCTTGCCCTGCTCGGCAGGACGTGTAGGCCCGCCCACAATCAAGAATTCAGGTCATGTGCATGCGAACTCAATTAAGCAGCACATAACTTACAAACCGGATTACAATCATCATCATCAACAACAACATTGAAAGAGCCGCCTTGAACCTTTTTCGCCCAGAATCTTGCTTTTGGCATGCAAAGCAGCGGCGGCAGCAGCAGCTGGATAGCAAAGGAAGCCATTTCTGAAATGCCTCAAAATATGTTACTCATATGTGCAGCATGTTAACCTTTTTGACTTTTTGCCGGGTGCAAAACAATTTGCAACCATAAATTTGCCACAGACCCAACCACCTCCCTTCCAGGAAGCACTTTGAGGTAAGGTCAACAGCTGTCGAATGTCGAAGTCAACTGTATTTTCAGGATATGAAAATTTTCACTTGAATAATTAATTGAACTGGCAGGTTGAGTTGCTCTCGAAACTCTACCCTTTTAAAAGGTCCCTTCTCCTTGTCCTTGCGGTGTTGTTGGCTGTCTTGTCTTTGTGGTGGTGCCTTCATTAAACCCTCGGTTGCAGCATAAAAATTGTGTACTTGGCCACCATATCTACAATCGGACACGTTGCAGTGCTCTTTGCCTTACCCTTACCCTTTTCCATTTCCATTTATGTTTTTGGTTTTTTTCCGTAAGCCGCTTTAAACCGCCGCCGCAACAAGCAAAACAACATTTAAGCCTTTCGTGATAAGCATTTAAATAAATTAAATCCTCTTTCCCCCCGACAGTCTAACCGCATGCAAACTCTCTCTAATGAAAAATAGCGAGAATGCCGCGCATAAACAAGCAACAACACACACGCACACACACATACACAATAAATGCAGGCACCATAAAGATTTGTCAGCGTTGATAAACAACAAAAGCCAGCGACGCGACGCGACATGGTTTCAGTATGAAATTTTTAACTGGTCATGGTAAAATGATTGGGTTTGGGATGGGGTGAATTTTCCTGTCAAATGTGCAACTGTTGGCTGTTGTTGTTGTTGGTGCTTTGTTGAGAAGTGTCAATCGGCCAAAGCAGCAGTGAACAGGAAAATAAAAGTGTCATTTGCCACAAAATGGGCGCTGCGCTGTTAAGTATGCTATATTAATTTTCATTTGGCGGATTTGCATTGACGCCAAAATCAGGGAATGGCAGTTACGCGAAATTGAGCTGCACAAATAGCGTAAAATCGGTTGATTGCAATCACCACAAATTGGCAAATATAAGCTTAGGTATTGTTTGATTTTTTTTTTGATTACATTTTCTTGCATGGCTATGTTATTATTATTTCGTAACTCCAAGTGAAATATATTAATCGTGAACAACTAAACCGAACCAAAGTAGTTTCTAAACCAAACTAAACAGCGACTATCACACCCGTCCCGCAGGGGCCTGGCACATTTCGCAATTCGCACCGACTTGTGTTGGGTTGTTCAGGTGAGTAAACAAGATTGAGCTGTTCTTTAAACTGAACAAGTGAACATGTTCTTCTTCAATTGTGCATTTTTGTTCAGTGAGTCTTGTTCAGTCTATCTTGTTCAATCTATCTTTTTCAGTTTGTCCTACTCTGATTTCTGAAACCCAAAAATTTTTTCGAAACCTCCGGCTTGCAGGTTCGAACTAAAATTTAACAACGGCTTAGGTTCGGAAATTTGAGGTTCGAGGTTTTTGGGCTTTGGTTTTGGTTCGAACCTTGGTTCGTTGCACGTTTTACCCAATATATACAAAATTGCAATATAATAGGTATACACCTGACGCATAAATACATTGTAAGACTGTAAGATGTCGATTATAATTGACGTGAGAATGGAGCTCGTGTGCTGGATATGGACTTCCTTCATTGTTAGTGTACAAATCTTCAGTCCGCCACTAAAAAAAATTCAGACATTTATACCAATTATCGAGCAGTCTAGATGACTGACACAATGTTTGTGTGCATAAATGTAGATATGTACGGACATATTTTTTGCAAACTAACTAATTCTGCAAATTATTGATTATGCTTACTCGTATGCACTTTTATCAGTCTTTTACTCACAAAATTGAGCATCGATTTGTGTTTATTCGCCACACTTGGAACTTTTTTTCATAATGAGTTGATCAAAAACGCCTATATGTCTTCCAATTTTTGTCGCGTGGATAGTGTTGTCAATTTAGCTATTTTTCCCACAACATATCGACTGTTAAAAATGCTAAAAGTTAACAGAGATTAATTTAAAATAGCTAAACTATGTTAAATAATTAGCTACAATTGCAGGCACCGGCAGAACTGAATAGTTTCCGGCTTTCGAGCTTACAAAATAGCTATATTTGGTGGGAAAAATAGCTAAATTGATAACGCTGCCTGTGGCTCACACTTCTGTTTCTATGAATGTATGTACTTTTGTTGCTGGACAATTCGGCTGACATGTTTCTGCAGTAGCATGCACCGAGTTGGTTAGATTGGTGCATATGGGTTCGGAATGGGTTCGGTTTCATCTATTTTCTATTATTTCACAGTAAAAAAAAAAAGCCGGAATTACGAGTTCGAACCGGTTTGCAGCCCTGGTTCAGTCTCTTTTGCTCAGAGGGTGGTTCTGTCTGTCTTGTTCTGAAAGTTGTTCTGTCTGTTTTGATCTGTGAGCCGTTCGGTACCTCTTGCTCGGCGAATAGTTCTGTCTGCCTTGCTCTGTAATCTGTTCCGTCTGTCTTGCTCTGTGTGTTGTTCTGTAGGCTGTACCATGATACAACTACAACAGGTATGGCGCTCAGCAAACATTTTGAACTAAGCGCTTTTGCTAAGAGCGCGAGAGTGAGCGGGAGAATGAGCGCAAGAGTAAGCGATGCACATGCAAAAAAAAAGCCATGCAGAAACAACAAAAACAATAAAGCGATCAGTGCTACAGAAACCCACCCCTTTGACATTCTGACGGCAAAACAAAAATAAAACAAAATTCGTGCGCTCACGCAACCTTCCGCCAGAGACCTAGAACAAGTTAACAAGAACAACTGAACAAGTGAGCAATTTGAGTGAGTTGACTCACTTAAAAAATAAGGACAAGTGAACATGTTCATTGAAATGAACAACCTTTACCTAACACTAGCACCGATACGGGCTAGTAGCTACATTCAGCGGTCTATGAATTAGTTTTCGTCGCCTTATTTTCAGACCCACTACACTCTCACTTTTTCGCCTCGCTGTTCTTGACAAATGCCGAACCGAACTGGTTCTAATGCCTAAACGGTTTTTACATAAATTTTTATTAGTGAATTTCGGAAACTGATTTGCATTCGTCATTACTGAGATCAAATAAAATGTCAACAAACGTCATGTGACCGCATATTTGTCTACAAGGTCACTGAAATGTGGGAATTGTTGGACGTTGTTTGCTGGAGAAACGCATGGACTGTGTTGCCTTAAAGGCAAAGTGAAATTAGCAGAGTTGACTCCGTCACCTGAGCCATTGCATTCATTGCTTCCAGGCGATACACCAGAATCAAGACATTTTCTATCGAATACTCAAAAGGTGAGGAAGTTCTCATTCCGAGGATTCCGATGATCCCAACGGATGTGCCCTTTGAGTTTAATCGAATTAATGTCCGATACGTCTTGCATTCACCATGACCATTAACAAATCAAATGCCAATCCTTTAGTGTTTGTGGTCTGAATTTAGATAAAAATGCATGTTTTTCTCATCGTCAATTATACGTGGTATGTTCATGTGTCGGCAAACCATTCGCAAACCATAACAAAATGAAATATGTTGTATATCACAAGGTGCTTCACTGAATTGAAACATGCAGCCAAATACATAGTTTCATCAAATCAAATGTCTTGCATTGACTTTAAGGCGGCACAAAGTTCATCGGGCCAGCTAGTACATATCTACTTAAGGAACAAGTAAAACGTATGAGACTACGGCTTTGACATACAAGGCTCACCCGGTCTTACAATACAAGTGTAATTATTGGCATCTCTGCAAATTAACTGAATCTCTCACAATAGAGCAAGCACGTCTCAAACGAGTTCATATCACTGCAAAACCAACGGAACAGCTTCTCTAATCAAAACCTAACCTCCCTTCTTACAGATTCTTCTCCAAAAAACATTTTAGACATTATTACTGTCACTGAGTAAGAGTGACAGATCAAGTCATTGAACAACACTCACTAAGCAAGTTTCACTGAACATAACAGAACAATTGAAAAAGAACTTGTTCAGCCACTCAATTTTTTCAATTACTCATGAACAATCCAACTAATGGGTTGATTAATGATTTCCCTTACCGTCGTCATTAAATAATATCTGAAATTTCTTGGTTTTAGTTGCTTTTCAAAATCTAACCAAGCAGACCTTCCGACCGAACGTTCTTTACAATTTTGGCGGTTCGCAACGTTAAGGGGCCAGCAATAGTCGCAAATATTCTTGATGCTTTAATGATAAACCCAGCATGGGTAAACAAACTCTGCTATCTCATTAATAATATGCTCTTTAACAAGAGTTTTTCCCTAAACATCTCAAAAAAAAAAAAAAGTAGCTAATTATGCTTTGTAATTGGTACAAGCAAATACTTAGCCCGGTTTTTTCTCCTCTCACAAACATTAGTCAAAGAGCTGCCACCTCTTAGTAGCAAATTGACATTAAATGCACAATCGAACATAGGCAGAAGACACGAACAACAAACAAGGCGGCTCACACACACACACACACACAATTACAACAACAACAAAATGTACATACACTAATCTGCCACACAGAAGACACAAAAACCCAAAAGCAAGCAAAAATGCGCCAAAATAAAAAAAAAAATCCAAAAGAAGTGGAAAAGTAGGCGTTGCTGTGTGAATGAGTAAAAGGGCAAACGACTGACAACATGAGAAAGTGCCAAAATGACTAACGCACGACTTGAAGGATGAGAGCGTATGTGTGTATGTATATGAATGGGTGATGGAGGAGCATGACTGGCAGACAGACAGATTGAGTTTCATTTGCTGAAAGAGCTTGGAGGGAGGGGGAGGGGTCACACACAGTGCAGAAATATTTTGCCAAATTACATTTCAACAGCCTTTTGCTGTTACACTTTTTTTCCTATCTTCGTCGCTGGTCAGTGAACAGAAATTTCCACATTTGGCACATCAATGTCACATTGAGGCATCGGCCAGACAGGCGCACACACACATAGAAATGAATGAGAAAAGCCAGGAAATTGCCAAAAATATGTGTGTGCTTGCAGCAAAGTAGACATAAAATGAAATGAACAAAAAAGATTTCTATCTCAACCGTTGGCCACTCGAATGACCAAAGTTGCTTAATATGACAGCTGGCCCGATGAAGGGCCGAAACAAATGAGTGTGTAATAAACGTGGTCCGGGTGGGTGGGTCAAAGTTGAAGCATAAAGTGCAATTGCCAACAAACTAACGGACGAGTTCCAGATGAAGGCAACGAGGTTCGTTATCATTTACTTGGTAAGCTGATGCTAATCCGAGGCAGCAGCTTTGAATGCTTAAAACAATTTACTTTGAGGTGGCAAACAACCCCTACCCCTGAGACGTACGTCACAATCCAATTGACTTCATTTGTCTAACTAAAAGGAAAAAGACAAAATCATAAAGCCCGCTTTCCCTCCTCCCCCTCCACGGCTTAATTCATTGTTCAGTCTGGACAACAGCATTCAGAGTAAGTATAATCATTCTGTCGCACCCTCCAGTCATGTTGTGCAGTTAACCTAACCGCACACACAACAATGGACAGCGTTTTGATGGATTTACCACTCTGTTTGGGTGGTTGGGTGTAGGCGGCGGCGGCGGCATATGAATTGATTTGCTGTCAGATGATGCTACGGCAGCTGCATGCACGACTTGGCTTGACAACGTCCTCATTATGCCGCACATATGGATACTGCCACCACGTGCCACTTAGTATGCGCAGGCATGTGGTAAGATTTGACTGGCTGGCTGACTGCAACCACCAAAGATCAAAGCTGGCAAGCCCTCTTTTTAGATATTTGTTCAATTTAACGCATTTGCGACAAAATAACAATTGAAGTTCTATGAATTCTAATCTATATTATTTCATTAAATAATTCTAGACATTGAGGGTGTGTCAATTAGCATGTAAAAGTTTTGGCCAAACAAGCTGTCAGCATTTTTATTAAACAAAACAAAAAACCAACTTTGAACAAAAATATTTATATAAAATTAAAAAGGCAAATGGAGACTGCTGTTGGTGGCCACTAAAACTTTCTTCATCAAGTCAACAGCACTTGGCTGAGCGGCGCCTAAAACTATGCTTAATTTTTTATCAACTGCAAGTCACGGCGAGCTCGTCGACGACCCAAAGACCAACTTTAGTCTGGCAATGGGCCAAGATGGTGGATGTGGATAGAGTTTGAGCTGCTAAAAGCCGCGGAAAATGAGAAAGAAAAAAAAAAAGGACAAGCTAAAGAAAATGGCCACATTTGGCCTACACCTAGGCTGGCTGGCCCACGTAGGCAAAACAAAAGCGCGTGCATTGAACTTTTGTTGAGCGAAACACTTGAAAAACACAGCCCAGAGCTGCAGAAAAGAGCAGAAATTGGCCAAGTGGGCGTGGGCCTGTGTGCCCTAACGTAAATAGTGTGTGCAGTCAGCAAAGGGCAAACAGAAAGACAGCAGGCTGGCAGCGACGACAAGTGCACCCTACTAATGAAGCCAGCCAAAAAAGCCAGCCCCATCCCCCCCCCCCCCCCCAGACACAATGTCTGCCGAAAAGTGCACACATGCAATCTGCCAGCCATCTGCGAGGCGTACACACTTGTCAGCCAGCCGTTAGACACTGTTGACAGCAGCACGAGTAGTCGTCGCCGCCCACTTGGATACCTGGCACCACGTCGACGTGCCGCTTGACAACTGTTTGTCCAATCCTTTGTCTGTTACTGTTGTTTGGCTTTTAGTGCACTTGCCAATTGCCTGACCTAGAAACTGTCCCCGCCCTTTCTCGCCCTGACTCATTGTCTGCTTTTAGTGCAGTTTTTGTGTGTTTTCTATATTTATGGCTGCAAATCAGTTAATCTCTTGAGTGCCTCCTCCTCCTCTTCGGATTGTGGGCAAATTATTAAAATTTTATAAAGCTCTCACACTTGCTATTATTATGCTAATTTCCAGTTCCAGTTAGCCCCATGTCGATGATTACAGCTTATCAAAGCAATTCAAATCTTTACTGGCTATTGCAATTTTATTTTATGTGAATATCATTAAAAATGCAAAAGTGATTATCTCTCTAATGGCCACATATGCAGCAACAGCACAATGAGGGGCATATTCTATTGTACTTCAAGTGCGGGAAGAAGACAGAAGGGATGGGCACTTAAAACGAGTTTATAATGAATTGTATGCGTGTGAGTGCAATTTGCTGGTGTTTATAATGACATTCTGATTAAACTGATTATGGCCAGTGAGAAAACGAGAAACTGATTAAAATATGAAATATGTATTTCAACCGAATTATTTTGCAATTATTAAGGTCTTTGATTTTATGGGCAAATGTATTTAACAGCCAGATAAAAAGCATTTTGGGAACCAAGCAGAACACACAGCCTTGTCGATGTGTACGTATAGCAAACAGATCTCAATAATGGTAGGAGAAAGAGGCTCGAAGCATGATACAATGAATAGAAGGTAGTGCAAGCAATTTTTTTTGATAGGCGACGCATTGCACTACCTTCTATTTGTTGGGTTCTATCATGGGTTCGAAGTGTACGACAGAAGATTCAGAATACATTCAAACTTTCTTATTTGTTATACTTTGTACCGAAGGTACTGTTGAGTGGCCGTTTGACTCGTGAGCAAATGCGAGTGTACGAGTACAGAGTATGCTATAGTCGGGCGTGACCGACTTTCTTTCTTGTTTTTACTAATAGGGCAAGGAAATTGAGGAGAAGTAACTAAACGGAGTGAGCAAAAACTTCTGGATCACAAATTCTTTTCTCATTTTTGTGTGACTGTTAGGGTCAGAAATCGATCCTCTCTTTAACTGCTCAGAGG
Organism: Lordiphosa magnipectinata; assembly: GCA_037044535.1. NCBI lineage: Eukaryota > Metazoa > Arthropoda > Insecta > Diptera > Drosophilidae > Lordiphosa > Lordiphosa magnipectinata. The sequence continues at coordinate 408,109 of JBAMBO010004034.1, forward strand.
AAAAAGAAACCAAGAACATTGTCTGTGGAAGGAAACCAGGGCCTTTTGCCCTTAACTGGAGTGGCGTCTTAGCGCACTGCACCATCGCACACTGTTGTAGCAACACGTTCAAATCCTTGCTGTTGAGTCGATCCCATTACTTTAAAACATGGAGAGAGGAACATAATGTTAATTTGGAAATGAATAACCCGATTACGTGGAAGAGATCTCATCAACTAATTTTGAAAGGAATTGTTCAGAAATCTAACTCTGATTTTAAATCCCGAACATATGTCAACGACACGGAAGCCAATTGTACGCTAAAGAAGACACGTTTCACTTTATTGCAGCTTAGACAATATTTCAGGAAATTAGAATATAATGAAACATGACTGCAAGAAGAATCAAGCCAACAACGAGACATTAAAATATTACATTAAAAAAATTTTAGTAGTCTGTTCAAATTTCTAATAGAAACACCAACTTAAAGGAATGAAATAATGTCAGACAATTTTTAATATAATCTTTACAAGTATACTAAAGTTATTGCCGGCTTTAAGCCAGCCAAAGTAGAGCTAAACATATTTTATTCCAATCTGTATCCCTTCCTTAGTCACAGCCTCAGAACGATCAGTTATCTAGTGACGAGCGAGGAACCTGGGTGTAGAATGAGTGTGCGGCTTTTCTGTGTGTTAGTTGAGTGGAGTTGAACTGTGCTTATATGTACTACAAATTTTTGAGAAAGTTTGGATTTTATTTTGAGCTTAAGGCAGGTTTCTAAACAGGTTTTTCCCTTCTGTGCACTTAATCCAAGAAGTTTTTTACTTGAATTTATTGTCGTTTTTAATTTATCTATGAGCTACCTAACTGCTTCAATTTTACTCCAACAGTACTAAAACTCTCGAAAAAATAACTCTTTCAGTGTTTTTGCCATCAATTTGTCATTTGCCTTTATTTATTTCAATACTAATCATCTTGATGGTAGATAATTTAATTTTCATATACTCGGCAAAGTGTTTCATTAACTTTATACGAGATTCGCAATCATTAAATTGGATGTCTTTTGGAATTATTAAACATTTTAATACACGCATAATTCAAGCATATGCAATATATAGGTAGTACGTACATATGTAACGAGTTAGCTAAGATATGTATATGTGCAATTTCTCATTATGCGTTGTGCACAAATTTATTATGCAATTCCAAGTTTATGTCATCGCGTGCAGAATCAATTTCCACATAAGATGCTTGGGTCATTATGCCGGAGCTCCATAAGGATGCTGCTTCCCATCCACTTACCCACTCACTCACTCACATGAAAGAGTCGTAACAACAAATTCATAAAGTCATTTGCAATTTGCTGCAAAGGGAAAACGAGAAAAACGAAAGCAAATGCGATATGACAGCAAATATCGAGAAAGTTTCAATTTGGCTGGGAAGATAGATAGACTTTTATATATTGTGAATGCTCGAGCAAATTCATAAAAAGGCAACAGCAGAAATAACAAGTGCAAAGCAAGCAAAATAACTGTCGCAATAAAATAATTTATTGAAGTTTTGCAATGCCAGCGACAAATGCAATAAACTGGCTACCCGTTCTGGGATCCACATGACGTATGCGTTATAAATTTATTTTCAATGGCTCGGCATGAGGCTGGGCTATTGGCAACTACTCGTGACACATATCCGCGCCATGGCAGACCAAGACAAACAGCATGCGCGTCAGTTAGTTGGGAGCACTGGGAGCAGCAGCAGCAGCAGGATAAAGTGATGTATGAGTTTAACGCCCTCACGTAGGAGCTGAGCTACAAAACTTGTCTAAGCAAAAAATATTAAGCTAGCGAATATGTTGCTAGGATATTGACAGCATAATTCCGGGGCAAAGGGTGTGAAAGCCGTGCCAGGATTTGGCAATGACAGCAGCAGCAAAACTTTTTGGCACGAAATTTTGTTATTTCTGCTCAACAGAAGCTGGCCAAATGACTTTGTTTATTTGTGTTATGTATTTTCGGTAATCAGCTTTTTGGCAAAACAAATTATTTGCAAGAGCAAGTGCATAATAACTTTTGACATGTGCTGGGTAAGTGGCATTAAGCAATTGCTACGCCTGGCGTTCCCTCATTAGTCCCCTGACCAATGCACAGTGGGCTGAATGGATGTGAAGGATACAAATGGTTTTATGTTTGACTCAATCTTTGTTTCGAAATAATACATGCTGCATTGTTTCATATGGTTAAATTGTTGTGGAAAATCTAGATAGCCCAATAACATTAGCAGAAAAAGTGGCAAAACAAAACCATATCCAAAAAAATAGAATCATCAAAATTACACTATTTAGTCATCAATTTGAAACTATTGAGTATCAAAATCTCTTTAATACTGTGTTAAAATGATAATTTGTGGATATCAAATTGATACTGATTTGTATCAGGCTGACAGTTTTTTGTTCAAGTGTCAAACTTTTAGTTTCATTTTGATGCTAGCTTTTATCAAGTTAATATTTTTTCTTATCATATTTGTAGTATACATTAAATTTCTTATTATGGGAATCGTTGTCCTCTCAGTCAGCATGCTTCGTGTTCACGCGGATGTTGTTAAATCAAAAGTCACTGTAATGGTGTGCCTCATGATGGAACCCACACATATAGAGCTTCTGGCCTTCGCAGAGACCCTGACTAAAAAAGTCAAAAAACGCCTCATCTGCAGCTGTCTTCGTTTCGAATCTCTCGCATTGTGCGTCATATCGCAAAGCGCTGAAACAGCCATAGCAGCATTGTGGCGTGGAATATGTCCTATCTAAAGTGTTACATTTGTTATTGACATCTGTTTGCCAAAAAACGACCACATATAACATGTATATGTATGCTTAGGCTGGAATGACACATTCAATTTTTGGGTATAATTATTGTCGCAATTTTGTGACTAAAATTGTCCCTAAAAATTGAAAGTGTCATTCCAGCCTTAGCTGCTTAAATGTACCTTGAAAATGTAGAAGTTGGTTCATTTATCTTCAGTGGGTCGTCTGGGAAAGAACAAAATCAAAGCACTAAATGTGACAAGTCAAGCATCGCCTGTTCGGCATGCTTCTTTTTTCAATTCATACTTTCTTCGAACTTTCACACTAACATTCGTTGATTGGTATCAAAATGATACCAATTTAATACTCTCTACGCTTATATTGATACAAAAAAAATTTATAAATAATACTAGTTTCAGTTTCAAATTGAGACAACGCGTATCAAATTGATATTGATGCAAATTTTTTTAAGTTGTATACGAATCTATCGGGCTAGCAAACCGATTCTCAAAATTACTGCTAAGGAAAAGGGTAGGATGGGCAAAAAGTCTAAACGATTTAATTACCAGTTTTAACTTGAACTGGAGTTTACCATTGACTAGGATAGAGTGGCAGAATAAAACATAAGTGCTTAACCAGGGGATAGAAACTCAGGAATAGGAACTTATGTGGAGCAGATCCATGAGATCCTCTTACGTTCTATAGATATGTAGACTATGGCTTAGGACCGAGCTACTTTAATCAAACGTACAAAAGAGGCAATGTGTGGATAATGTGGATTCATATATCAAAATGTGATCTGACATTATTGAACAAACATTTGCGAAGCGTGCAACAAAAAGAACGCGAGGACTTGGAGCATTTTATGGGCAGATGTCCAATACTCAAAAACATACAAGCTAGATTCTTCGCTATCGCTATCGCTATCGCTATCGCTATCGCTATCGCTATCGCTATCGCTATCGCTATCGCTATCGCTATCGCTATCGCTATCGCTATCGCCATCGCTATCGCTATCGCTATCGCTATCGCTATCGCTATCGCTATCGCTATCGTTATCCTTACAAACCGAGTTTCAAGTCAATCGGATGAAAAATGCATGCAGAATTTTCCGACCATTTTCCTCGTGGGCGGATTTTCCAAAATCGGGGAAACACGTATCGAACTATTTCGCGTACTATACTTACAAACCAAATTTCAAGTCAATCGGATGAAAAAAAAATTGTTTCATACAGATTTTTCCGACGCTTTTTCGACTTTTCCGGTTGTAATTTTCCAAATCCTCGTCTTAGTACGCACTTTCACTACTAATGAAAACTTCTTTCCAAATTTCAGCCTTCTATCTCATACCGTTTGCGCTCTGCGTTGATTGCCAATCAGTAAATCAGTCAGTCAGTCAGGACAAACTGTTGTATAAATAGAGGAGAAGGAGATACTCCTTGAAATGAGCACGGTTTTAAAATAGTATCTTAAAATATTATCTTATCTAACGCTGTAATTGTAACATACACGCATTTCAAGTGGCTCCCACGGCTGGTCTTCTTCAAGAATGGTGTCAAGTGTAGGCAGACCCTTTGTCAGCAACCCTAACTAAATGTAATGTTACAAAGAGTGGCATGTTTATGGGATAGGATGTCGTATCTAAATATGCTATTTAATGCTAAGTGTGGGCCAAGTCAAATAACATGTTCAAGTTTGAACAATCGTATAGAAAAATTCAGGATTACAGAGTTTGTCTAAATGAGTTATTTATTTAATTTTTCTTTGCCGACAATCAATGTTGTATTGTTCCATAAGCAATAACTATTGTATATTCTGAAATCCTCTTTGTAAATCAGTGTAAAAAGGGAACATATGAAGAGACACTAAAACAACAAACAGCTTTTCTTGAATAAACTGTATACTTTCTTACAGCAATTGTGTTTTTTTTTACGCCTTCCTTAACCAACTAATTGCAACACATTTCTAATGAAGTGGATGGTTTCTTGTTCTTTAATTCAGACATGACCTTTGGATCAAATAAAATTACATGTCTAATTCTAAAATTATTTTTGAGAATCACAATTATATATTTGAAAAACGCTTGTGCTTCCAATATGCCTTACATCCCACTGTGCCATCAGAAATGTAGTTTAAGCCTGTTTATTTTTTTCGCAAACTTGCCATTTGCGTTGAGGCTGAATCTGCTAATTGATGACGTTTGCCAAGCTTGGAAGGGTATCAAAGTAGAAAACAACATTTTTGCTGCTGCTGCTGCTGCTGTTATTATTGCCGGGGCATAGCCGTTTAATGAGCAAACAGAACGCAGGCGAAATAACAAAAGAAACAGGCCTGAGCCACCGCCAGCACCAGCACCAGCACCCAGCTCTGCGCTGGTCACTCCCCGGGTATATTTACATAAGACTTCGAGCCACATGCAAACACCAATTAGAGTGACCGCAAAGCAAATAAAGGTATCAATTAAGGGGCTCAGACTCTCAGTCTCCTTCGTCATTTAGCAAATTGGTAAATCACAAGTCACAATACAACAATCACTGCCAGATTCTGTGCAGCATCCGCTTCCGTCAGCTGGCGTAATCAGCTAAAAGAAATCAACTCGAAATCAACTTGAGGCCAACAGCCAATGCGTTCACTGAAGCGTTGATGTCTATGTCAGAGAGCGAGAGCACTTAAGGGTTAATTTCATAAATTGTAGATCAAAGCAAAATTGCTGATGGCTCAGGCATTTGCCCTGCAGTTGACAATTTTTGAAAGTCAGTGATTTGTAAATAATCCTTTTATAAGCACAATGGCTGCTCGTTAAGGGCAAATGAGTTTTGACATGGTCAGCGGACAGAAGATTGCCCCCAACTGCCACAGACACAAGAGACAAGCACAAGCACACGCCTCCCGTTCCCCTATCGCTGTGACAATCTGAGAATGAGGCACTGAATAATGCGTGGCCATTAACACGGCCATCATCGTCAGCCAGCTCTGGCTCTGCCCTGGCAATTTCAGCCAACACAGTTTGTGTTTTGTTGTTAGTTTTTCGGTGTTAATATGCGCCATGCATGCAAAGTTGTGCGCCCACAAAAGTATGCAAAGAGGCTTTCCATTACGGAAAATACCATTTTGTACTCTACATCCTAGACATGGAACCCGACAATGTTAAGTTGTTGTTAAAAAGCGCCCAACTTGCGCAAACTGACGGAATTCATTAGCGCGGCGCATGTATTGACAGAGGCAGCAGCAGCAGCAGCGGGCGGGTAGAAGAAGAGCCTGAAAGTATTTTCTAATTAAATACTCTTGTTTTACAATATGACGCTGACATTTTGCGGAAATGCCTTTTAATTTCACATTTGAGATGCGCTTACACATGTGCCAGCTGCTGTGCCCCCACCTTTTCTGCTTACAACCCCCTTGGTCGGGACTGCTGGCTGGCATCTTTTACATTTAAGTTTAATTTGGCAGAAATGAGTTTTAGTTTTGCCCAAAATGTGTGAGTGTGTGAGTGCTTCGTTGACTGCTCTTTAGTTTTGCTGTATCATTTTCGCTCCTTCAGCGCCACACAACCCAAACCCCCGTCCCCTGGCCCCCATTAGCAGCAAATAATTTAATTTCTCATTTAAAAGTGATGGGAAAATCATATGAAAAAGAAGTCAACGACAGCTGGCAAAGGGGTTGCTCATAAAAATGAAGCATACGCCACGTTTGACATAAAAGTCACGAGTCAGAGTCAGCCTCGGGACATGCACACTCACATTCACACTCACACTCTCGCACTGCTGCATTAAATTTCAATTTCCATTTTTCCTGTCATTTTATTTTAATTCATTTGCATTGTCTCTCTGTGTTCTGCGTTCTTTGTGCTTCAAGCTGAAATGAAATCAGCCATAATTAGCATAATATTTCATACATAATGCAATTGAAGTTGGCGAGCGAAAAGAACCGTTCCTCTTCGAGTGACATCCATGCCCATGGAGGGAGGGGAGGTGCCTGTTCCATTTGACATATGTATGCACACGCAAACTGCACCGTTTGATTGTTACCCCCGCCCCCATCGTTACGCACGTGCCCGCCGGCTGCTTGTCTTTGCCAATTTATGCGCTCGCCTGACGCAATTATGCGAAATTTTTGCAAAGCGATGGGCGTTTCTCAACATTTGCGGGGGGGCGTTTTAAGTTTTGTTCGGGTTTTTTGGTTTGCAGCGTAATTTAATTACTTTTTTGTGGCCAGAGTTAACGCCGTGAGGATACCGGGGCTGGACAATCATTTCTATGGCAATTTAAATTTTGTGGGCAAAATGCTTGAGGTCATATTAGAGGAAAATTAATGTTGTTTTAATTGTAAATGAGTTTGTAAATGGACAATACAAACGGGGCGGAAAGGAGGTTGGCAATAGAATGGTTGGCTTATTGTGTCTAGACATTGAGTAAGGAGAAGGGGGGAGGATGAGAAAGTTCTCGAGATGAAATTATGCTGGATAAATAAATGTATACGTTGTTTATTAATCGACTTGGGCTCTTAAAGGGTTGTGTTGTTAATAAAATGAGCTTTTTCAGTCCTGAAAGAGTTGTTCTTTAAGGTTACCAACAATTCAAATTCGATTCTTTGCGTCTGACAAAATTCAGAAAACGATAACTCACTTATAAATTACACATGCTAGGAGCATTTCACCTGGAGGATTCTCATAAGTTTCTTAGTAACAATGTGACAGTTTTAGGGACCTCTTTGAATATCAATCATAGAACTTTTAGCAGGCTCGAGGTTAATAAGTTATGTTTTATGTTCATCGGTGTCGGTTATCTCATAACTTGAGTATCGTTCATCCAATCTTTATCATTCCTTCAGTACATATAATTTTGATTACTAAATATTTCTAGAAGGTACGAACAATCTATCATCAAAACTGTGGGAGATATGTCGTTTTTTCCAAATTGTGGAGGCGGGAGGAGGCGTGGCAAAAATTAAAAATAAACTTGTTCTGCCTGCAAGTATAAGAAGTATATGTCTTACCATCTCTGAGATCTGTGCGTTCATACAGACGGACAGACAGACAGACAGACATGGCTATATCGACTCGGCTGTTGATGCTGATCAAGAATATCTATATACTTTATAGGGTTGGAATTGATTCCTTCTCCCTGTTACATACTTTTGCACAAACTTAATATACTCTGTGTTCCTTAGCTACTGAGTAAAAATCATATATGGTGCGAGTGACTAGCTCCGTTTCTAGAAGCTGAATGTTATACCATATGGTTGTAGGCTGCTTTGATTTCTATCTTATTGAAAACAGATGTGGCCATTTTTCAAAGGGTTTTTAGTTACAAATCTATTTTTGGTCAAGATCGGATGACTATATCTTATAGCTGTCATAGGAAGCATCGGTCGGAAAATGAGTCTTAGTGAGAAAAACTTTTTTGTTTTCACTGTTAGCGTCCTCAAGCTCGGCTATTATTAATATTATATGCTTTCAAACAGATTTGCGAATTTTGATCAAAATCGGATGACTATATCTTATAGCTGCCATAGGACCGATCGGTCGGAAAATGGGTCTTAGTGAAAAAAAAACTTTTTTGTTTTCAAGTAAATCGTTCTTAAGGTCGGTGATTATTAATATTAAACGATTTCAAACTAATTTGAAAAAGCTAATCGACATCGGTTGACTATATCTTATGGTTGCCATAGGACCGATCGGTCGAAAAAAAGTCAGTAAAAAAAATTTTTTTTTTTATTTTATTAGCGTCCTTTAACTCGCTGATGACTTATTTTATATGCTTTCAAATAGATTCGCAAAATTTGGTCGAAATCGGATGACTATATCTTAAGGTCGCCCTAGGGCCGATCGGTCGGACATTGAGTCTTAGTGAGAAAAACTTTTTTGTTTGCAATTTTATCGTTCTTAAACTCGGCGTTTGTTAATTTGATATGTTTTCAAAAAGATTCGCGAAATTTGTTCGAAATCAGACCTTTATCTGTCGGAAAATGGGTTTTAGTTACAAAAATTTTGGATTTTTATGTAAGCGTTCTTAAACTGTGACATTTGCATTTGCAAGGGTATAAAAACTTCGGACACAGACGAAGTTAGCCTGGCGTTCTAGTTTTTTATAAATTTAGCGTTTTTACTATTTCAATTTTATGCATCAGCGGTAATCCGCCTTTTGTTGCAGCGGTGCCATACGGGCACTCTACTTTTTATTTAAATAATTTGTTCTTTGATATAATATATTATCTTATGAAAATCTGCTTCTACTGCGACGACTTCTTCTTAAGGGTCGCTTGGTATGATGGTGGTAGTGTAGATCAGCTCCAAGAGTACTGCTCTTTTTTGTCTCAGTCACGCCCGGACTTGGCCTCTCCCTTTTTCGGGATTTGTACCCGTTGCTCCTCCTTCTCTTCCTTCCTTTTTAATGTTTGAAAGGCACATTTGCCTTACTTCGTAGTCCTCCTCACGCTGGGCAGTCCCCAACGCTTGGAAGGCCACTTTTTTGGCGAATTTATCGCCGTTTTCCCCCTCACGCAGGGCCTATCCCTAATTGAATGGAAGAAATTCCATAATTTTCTTAATTTTATTGTCATTTCAAGAAATGATGTTTCCTTTTTTGGTGGAAATAGGCAATTACAGACTGACAGAATATTAGGGAGGTCATTGACATAAACAAAAAACAATAAGGGGCTCGCGTAACACTGTGCAACACTGAAAAGTTGATCGAGTCGGGACCAAAAAATTCTGAAAAGGTATGATGGTAGTACAAAAACCTTCCCTGAGTTTGGTCTGGTTAGATGCCGTTTTTTTATTATTGCACTTTGAAGTTTTCAGCTTCTGATTGGGATTCGCAACTCCATATCTCGTAAACTATTTGGAATTTTGCTTTGACGTCTTAAAAGAAGTCGTTGCTCTTGGCTTGGATTACTAAACATTCTTAAGTCTTCTTCTTCTTTATTGGCGCGATGTAGCATCACAACCGCTTGACGGTCTTGGCCTCTGCAATAAATGCCCTCCACATTCTTAAGTAGCAAGTCAAAAAAGTCACATCTTTATACTCAAAATTACAAAAATGTCTTAAAACCATCATGTTTTACCCTCATTTTATAGTATTTTTCAACTTTTTCTTGAAAACTGGAACTTAACTGGACTTAAATAAACAAACGATTGGAACATACCAACTTCATTTGATTGGTCCTTCGTATAGTTACGGGCTCTTAAGCATATTGAATTGGAACCAAAACTCGAAAAATGGCATTTTTTGAATTTTCGATTGTTTTGTATTAAATCAAGAAAATAGTCAGGAAACATAACTTAAAAACTGTAAAAAAAAAAATTTAGTATTTTTACTTTTTTACCGAAAATGTGCGTTTTTTCGAGTTTATATGACAGTTGTACGTGCTTCTGGGCCTATAGCTATATGAAGGAGTAACTAAATGAAGTTGGTTCGTTCTAACGGTATGTTTTGGTCTAAGCTACAACTTTGTGCTGTATTACTTGTCCAAATTGGAAACGGGTTTCAATATGATGTAGAAAAGTGGTAAAAACTTGGTTTTTTTGGGCAACTTTTGTAATTTTGAGTATGAAGATAACATTTTTTTTTGATTTGCAACAACTTTGTTGAAGATTTAACAGCAAAAATCACAATAATTTACTAGATATGGTATCGTAAGTCCTACTCTGAAGCCAAAAAGTTTAAAGTGCAAGAAAAAGAAAACGGCAGCTAATCGGACCAAGCCAAGTCAGGGTTTGTATACTACCAACACACCCTTTCAGAATTTGTTGGTCTCGACGCTATCAACTTTTTTGAGTTCAAAAATGTGTCGCAGTGTAATCGGTAGAAGTCCAGAGATGTACAAACCAGCAACTACAGCTAGTCTTCTATTACTTTAGTAGGATTTGGAGTTAAATAACTTAAATGCTTTGAACGAGAAGTTATACATCGCTTTGAGCTTTGTGCATAGTATTTTATGATTCGCGGTGTCGAATGCTTTCCTATAATCAACAAGATATAGGAATGTTACCTGACCAATTTCGAAAGATGACTTTGAATATGCTCCTAAATTAATAAGAACTTGTTCGCGTTAATTGCGGTTCTTTGTTTCATATTTTTAAAACAATTTCAATCTCAATCTCAAATCTTTGTTCAAGTTAAATAGTCATGCGACCGTCAGAAACCGAGTGCAACTAATAAAAAGGCCAAACAAAGCCCAACAAAGCCCAACAACAAGCAACACCTTGAGCGCCTAAAGGGCTCATTGTGAAATTACATGGACCCAAAACGAAAAAAAAAAAATATTTATATTAAGAAGAAAGAAAAGAGGGCAGAATATAATGGAACTCTAAACAGCCAAAGGCTACAAATGAAAAAGACGTTGCGCGGTGCTGCTAGGCGTCGCAAAGTGGCAATAAGTAGCTAAAATTACGCTAAACGCAGCAATTTCCTAGTAAATTGCGCCGCACACACACACACAGACACACACTTGTACAAATATATACATATAGCTGAATATTGCCAGCTTCTGCTGAAATTCAACTATAAATAAGGCATAAAGCACACCAAAGCAGTCATTTTATAATGCGCAGCGCGTCGTTCGACGCCAAGGTACGAATATTTCCGTAAAAACCTAGGTGAGATGGCTGTCAATTTGCGCGACCCAGAAAAAAAATACACACACACACATACACGCATGAGATGGAGGGCGACAGCTTCAGTATGCGATGTTTAATGCGTGTCATATTTGATTGATGCCATCGCACAGCGGTGGTATAACCATGGAACAATGTCAAGAGTTTAACTTTGCCCCGAGCGACACTCAAAATGTCACGGCAGCGCTACGGCTGCTATTTAAAAATTGCCCCTCCAGGTATGCAATGAAAAAGTGCGCAAGCTGCGTGGCCAATATGACTTTATGGGGTGGAGGAGGGGGAAACAAGTCATTGGGGGGGTCTGTCTTATGTGTTGTGTAATTTAACGAATTTTTATTATGCAGCAGCTTGAGACTTAATTTATGCACAGACAGGTCAAGACGAGGCCCTTAAGGCTTGTTAATAATTTGTAGCAATTGCCTACACACTCACACACACACACTCAAGCCTAGCGCCCACCTTATACTAACTTACCAACTGCGTGTCCTTGTTAAACCAACTAACTAATTTGATTATTAACCAGCCCTAACTCACGCCCACCATCCAACGCCAGCATCAATAACATTAACCGCTCTCATCCCCACCCGCCCCCCGCCAAAGATGTCACATCAGCTACTCCTACACATTAGCATTGCTCGCTCATTCATAACTACCCCCTCGCATCACTCTAAACCTCCTCCGTCTAATGCTTTCTCTCTCCCTCTCTCTCTCTCTGACTGCGTCGTAAACGTAACTTTTATTTTCTGCTGCTATTTTCGTTTGCAGGATGGACAACGCGGTCATTTAGAGGGTCTTGCATCCGTCTATTGTGAATTGTTAATGGCTCCCTTTGGAGATATTTTAAGTGCTTTAGAGAATGCTAGACAAGCAGCTTGGGCGGAACGTAGTCCGCTTCATCCCGCCGGTGGCAGCAGCGGCGGTGCGAGTGGAAGCGGCGGTAGCGGCCGCAGCGGTATACACCACCGCCAGCAGCATGGCCATCGTGGCCATTCAATGCATGGCGCCGGCCTGCCCAATAGTCATAGTCAGCCAATTTATGTGCCAGGAAAGTATTCGGTATGTATGGCAACTCCCCCACCCACAACCACAAAGCATAACAACAATAGCGCACACAGACCAAGACCCATTAGCAGCAGGCCCGCCTAAAATTTATATAGAAAATATTTACACTCCAAATACATAGAAAGATCGAAATTCATTGAAAACAATCTGATTGATGTTGGCGTTGATATGGCAAAGCAAAAACAATTTTAAAAAATTGTCCAACAAATTTGTAAATATTTTTTATTTTCGCATGCCAATTTGAACTTTATTTCTGCTCTGCATGCCGCACGTGGCCCCACTTGTGCAAAACTGTCGTCTAATATCGCAACTTACTCATTTTTACAGCCCTCCAGCTGTTTGTCCGACAAAGAAGAGGATGAAATCTATGGCTTTGGCTACGGTGTATTTGCTCCGCGAGTGGCACGCGGCGGTCTGACGCAACAGCAACATCTGCTGCAACAGCAAACGCTGCAAACGCAACAGAGCATACAGCAGCAACAAGCACAGTTGCAGCAACAGCAACTGCAGCAACTACCAATTGTGCCAGGACAACAGGCGGGCGGACAGCCCGGAGTTGGACCACAGCAACATCAAACACTCCCGCCAAATGTAGCGCATTTAAATTTTGTGCAACAAAAGTGAGTATGGATTAGATACAGAGTGATATTCTACACTGTGAAAAATTTGGTGATTGAATTTATACTTTTTAAGTACCATTAGTCTTGAGCACTTTACAGAAAGTACAGAGAAGTGCTGAAATATGCTGAAATATAATATGTATAGGTATGAGATATTTCATGTTCTTTCTTTTAACTCTAAACCAGCGGTGGGCATGAAATTTGAGTTTGGGGGCAGCCCAGCAACAACAACAGAAAAATCAACCTTTATCAGAGAGTCTCGATCGCCCAAAATGCAGCTGCTGCGCAATCTGTGTGAGCGTCTTGCTGGCGCCTTGCTCCGACTCGCATTGACTTTGTTGTTGTTTACCATTTAAAGCGAGTTAATTTATGAGACTGACTGGAGCCAATTGCCGAAAAAAAATCTCGGAGCAATGGGAGCCATGGGAGCAAGGGCTTGCCCACCACAGCTCTAAATTGTTAGCGAGCTTTACGGCCCTGAGATTAAGAGAGTCTGAAACGCGGGTAATTTAGGACACTCAACCACCATCCGCGGTTCCCCACATTAACTACTAGTTAGAGGTTGATAATGAGACCGGGATTGAAACTAGAAGAGGAAGAAGACACATTTTTTCCGCTAATTCGGTAAATTTTGAATAGACTTTAGAGATAGCGAAGTATGACAATAGTTGTCAGTTCTTAGCTTCACCTGGAGGATATCACTCAATCAAATTCAATACTAAAAGCTCGAGTCTCGAAAAGCTAGTGGGTGACGGTGTTTACTCCGAAGAACTCAGCATCAGTCATTGGCAATGACTCATTGCATTAGGCTAACACACCATTATAGGGACTTTCCGGCATCTGAAAGCTTAAGCGTTTAGCGAGTAGCTTGTTTTACCTCTCGCTTAATTCTGCTTTTGACTTGTTCCACATTATCGTTAGCACCTCGTAAGCCACCCTGGCTTACTCGCCGATTGTCTAAACTCAAAAATGTGAAAAACAGAGTACAAACAAAATATAAGAGGACTGGACAACTGGCGGATCATTCCCGATACGTAGCCGCACAGTCGGACACAATTCTAAATGCTATCAAAATTATCTGTTTAGGTGTAAAAATTCATTTAAGGAAAACCCTAAGCAATTCTTTTCATTTGTCCACTCTAAACGTAAAACTTATAATTCACCTCCCTCTTCTTGTTTTTCTTTATTACCCTGATAGTTGCAACACAACCGCTTGACGGTCTCGGCGTCCGCTATGAATGCCCTCCACTCGCTTCTGCTTTGTGCGAGCTGACACCAGTTTTTCACACCTAGTTTGGCAATGTCTTTCCGCACTTGATCATCCCATCGAAGTGGCTGGCGACCCAATCTCAATCTCTGAAAACGCCCTGCTTACTGCCCGTTCGTTTTTGCCGATAATGTCAATATCATCGGCATATGCGAGTAGCAATAGCTCTTTATAAAGAAATGAGCCCGATCGGTTGGCGTAGTACATACTCCATCAGCAGATTAAAGAAGTCACACGATAGACTATCACCCTGCCTAAAACCTCTTTTGGTATCAAATGGCTCAGAGAGGTTCTTTCCTACTTTGACGGAGCATTGAGTGCTTCTCAAATTCATCATGCAAAGTCAAACGTACTTTGCTGGTATACCAAAGGTAGACAGGGCTTCAAAGAACCTTGACCTTATCGGTGTGTCAAAGTCTGATTTATAATCAACAAAAAGATGGTAGGTTTTGATACAGCTCTCTTAGGTCTTCTCCAGGGTTTGTCGTAGTGCGAATATCTGGTCTGTGGTGGATTTACCAGGTCCAATCAGTGTGCTAATGAGCGGCTTTAGACGTTCACAATTAATGCACGACAGAATCTTATATGCGTTGGGAACAAACTGCAGGGTTTCCTTTTTTAAAAAGTGGGCAAATTACACTTAGACTCCAATCTTCGGGCATGCTCTCGTCGGACCATATTCTGCTGATGAGTTGGTGCATGCACCTTACCAACGCCTCGCCTCCAGCCTTAAACAGTTCAGCTGGCAGGTCATTTGCACCTGCTGATTTGTTGTTCTTAAGCCTTTTTATGGCTACACAGACTTCGTGATGGTCCGGTGGATCTATCTCTATGTTGTCGATTGGTGACGTCGCTTTTTCTCCAGAGGCGGTATTGTGTTCGATGTCTCCTCCCAGCAGGTTGGCGAAATATCTTCTCCATTTGTCCAGCGCCACTTGCGGATCTGTGACCAGATTTCCATTTTCGTCCTTGCATTGTGTGACTCCGGGTTTGAAACCTTCGGTAAGTCGTCTAATCTTTCGATAGAATTTTCGAGTCTCACCCATGCCGAATAGCATTTCGACTGCCTCACGCATGCGCCTTTCTCGCTCATTCTTTTTCCTTCTGAAAAGGCGCTTCTCCTCTCTCCTTTTCTTCCGGTATTGCTCTTTAACAGCCCGCGTTGCTCCCGACTGCAGAGTTCTCCTGTAGGCAGCGTCTTTCTCTGCAGTAGCGTCGCGGCACTCCTCATCATACCAAGTCTTCTTTCGAGGGTGCTCGGCGTATCCGAGAATCTCCTTGGCAGCCGTACTCATGGAGTGTGATATATGATTCCACTGTTCGCTTACACCAGAAGGGAATGGTGAGTTTTCCCTGAGCAGTTGGGTGAGTTTAGCTGTGTAGGCTTCAGAGGTCCGTTGTGATTGCAGCTTATCGACATTTAGCTTTCGCCGTGTGCTAGAGCGTGAGGCATGTGCCACACTGAGACGTGTGCGCACTTTGGCTGCAACAAGGTGGTGATCAGAGTCTATGTTGACACCTCGAATTGCACGCACGTCTAGAACACTCGAAGAGTACCTTCCGTCGATCACAACATGATTTAATCTGATTTCGCGTTAACTGATCAGGGGATCTTTTCCTCCCTCTCTTCGGTATAATACCACCACTTCATGCAACTATGCAGAAGTTTTATGCGTATAAAAATTCAACTCATTACTCTATTCCGCACTCGGAAGGCATTGTCATGCCAGTCGTTGATAATAACACTGTGTTGGAAAATCTTAAACTTGTAAAAACTTCCTCCCCTCCTGCCTGGACAAAGTTCCTAGCTGTGTTCTCAAGAATTGTATAAATGCTTTGTACAAGCCTCTTTCTAAAATTTTTCAATTATCTCTACACCACAGCTTTTTTCCTGATATCTGAAAGAAATTCTTTATTTTACCACATAATAAAGAAGGAAGTAGAACTGATATGTAAAATTAACTTTGTGCCATTAACTCAAACTTTTTGAATTGGTTATAAGTGCTCAGTTGCAGCACCAGTTTTGCTCTCTTATGTCTCCATCACAGCACCGGCTTATGAAGCGCCGGTCTACATCAACAAATCTTCTAGAGTTTACTTCCATAATAAGGGCCCGCTCACACATGTAGCTGAGAGATGAACTGACTGCAGAACTGAAAGCATTGCTGACAACAGAATTTAATTCAGCACACCTATAATTTTGAAGGTTGTGCACACACGTTACTAATCTGAGCTTTTAGCTTATTCATTTTAATCTTGCTAGCTTATTCATTGTAATCTTGCTAGCAACATAATTGCGGAAAATTTAAAAGTACAGACAAAATTTTAGCAAAGGAAAAAAAGAATATGGGTTCACAAGATTGTTACTGTTACAGAGAGATTGGGTGAATTTCAAAATTTATACGGTCAATCATGAACGTATCAAATAAACTTTGATGAACACGCCAGAATGGATATGGACACTTGCGACAAATAATATTAAATAAAATTGGAAATGTGGATAGTCGTATTCATTCGCATCTATGTTAGCTTTTTAATTTTGAATGTAGTTTTGTGATAAAAGAGCACAAGCACGCTTGTTCATTCAAACAAAGCTGAACTTACGGCTGAATTCAAATGTTCAATTAGGCGCATAGTGTGCTACTTGCACGCATGTAGTGTGCTTGTTTTTCGAAAGCTTAAAGCTCGGCCTCAAGTTCGGCCGTCAGTTCATCTTTCAGCTGCATGTGTGCGTGGACCCTAAGGGACGGATTCAAGCTGATAAATCAGTCAGATGTTATCTTCACAGATTTAAGCAAGGCATTTGATTCACTCTTAGGTTTTCCCAACTCCTCAATCAAACGGTTTTCCATATACTTGGCAAACCGCACACAGAAAGTCCTATTGAACAACTCTCTCTCCAAGCGTGTTTGCATCACTTCCGGAGTTCCACAAGTGAGTCACCTAGGACCGTTGCTTTTTGGTTTATTCATAAACGAACTTCCTTCTGTCATTGTAAATGAAGTTAAAATTTGACTGCAGCTCACTGATCCCGATTCACAATATCTGTTACAAAATGACATTAACCACCTTCAATCCTGGTTCATCAACAACTTGCTGTACCTTAACTACTCTAAGGGCCGATGGCTCATCTTCTACATAGAGCTATATGTCACATAAACTTTCAAATAGCAGAGTAAATTGTGAGCTTATCTGACACATAGCAGTTATCTGGAAGAAGAGAAATCGGCCCTAAATGTAGTGTTATGTCTTTCTACCGCTCTGACCCATTTATGGGTAACTATTTCCTTGGCCCGCACAATCTCGAGCGCCTACATCAGACAACAGATCTTGGCGTATTATTCAGCCATAATATGAAATTTTCTGATCACATTGGGGTTATCGTTAGCAAAGCCAAAGGGGTATTCGCTTTTGTTAAACGTTGGTCTAAGTTAAGCTTCTACGTTCCTTTGCGTCTCACTTGTCCGACCTATACATGAGTACTCCTTGTGTGTATGGTCACCACAGTATGCAACATACCAGGGCCTTATTGAGTCGGTGCCGAAGCAATTTCTGCAGTTCTGTTTACATGGACTAAACTGGGAACAACACCGTCGCCTGCCAACGTATGTTGGACAGACTCCGTCTATTAAGCCTTCCGTCTCTGCAAGATCGTAGAATCTGTCACGGAGTTATATTCCTTCATAAGCTAATAAATGGCCATATTGACTCTTGTTTTCTTTTGAGCCAAATAAATTTTTCGATCATTCGTAGATCAGTCGCTGGCCAGCGATTGATGAAGTAGGTCAGTGCTGGTTTGCGTCGCTTTATTTTCTCTCGCACTTTTTGGCCTCGCTCGTACCATCTGGCTGATATCTCCCACACAAATTTGAGGTGCATGGACCTAGCCTTCACACGGTTTCTGTCTCTATAAACACCGCGTTTTTTACATTGCTCCAGGAATGAACAGGAGAATGTTTTAGGTCCATTTGTGAGCTTGTTCCCAAAATTGGTACATTCTTGAATGGTATGCTCTTTGGGGATGTTATTTGTACTCTTTGCATTGGAAATTTATAAGAACTTGCAACTTTCTTGTCTTTTCACCCACAGCTGCCTGAGTCCACGCTCTGCATATTTCTATGAATTTCCACCGACAGCAGGTAAGACAGACGAAATGGAAATCAGAGTGCGATTCCCCAACTAATTCAATTTTCTCTCTCTCTCTCTCGGTTGCCAGAGGGACGCGAGACAAAGAAACGCACAACACTGGCCCGCCTGCTGAAAGGCTTAAAAACTGTCAATCGACGGGATCGCAACAATCAACAAAATGGCGCACAGGCCAGGGTAAGTTTTTGCATTTCCGCTTTCCAATCCCCACAGCAGCTAAGCCAACTGAAGCTGCTTGACAACAACTGGAACTCATTTTCGCGCTTCGTTTTATGACCGCAAGCAAATTGTTTGTCCTTGCCTTTCATTTAAATCAACTGCGGTAATTCTTTCAATTTATTTGCTCGTCGTTTTCGCTTCTTTTCGTTTGCATTTCCATTTCTTGGCTGGCTTTTTATGACTTTCTGCGTCTTCGCTGGCTGCTGCCGTACTTAATCTTGGCCCTGGGGACATGTAAATTTTTATGCGCGAACTGAAAAGGTTAAAAATGCTTTGCCGGGAGCCATGTCTACATTGCCACTTCTTGCCGTTCTTGGCGAAATGTTGTGTACTCCACTCACTTTATCTGAGCACTCTCACAAAGGATTCATTCAGCGCTGAGCGCCTTTGATTAGAGCCCGGGCAACCTTTGGGGAGCAGGCGGAGCACTATTCTTGGGGCAAGCAACAAAAGCAGGCTGGCAATGAAACTGTGGCCAAAGATAACGCGGCCGGGACGACGGCGCCGCTCATAAATAAGCAAGGACATGCATAAATTTTTCAAAAGCAGCCAACGAAACACGAAAGAATAAATAAAAGAAGAAAATAAATAATAACCCGCTGGGGCGGGCCGAGGCTCGGGCATAAGGACCTGCTGCAGATAAGCGCAGGAAATGACTAAGGATATGTGCCTAAGTAGCAGCATCCTTGCTCGTTGCATGGCCTTTCAAAATATAATTAAACGGCACTCACCTGGCCAGGGCCAGGGCCATGTGTTGTTGCCGTTGTTTGGCGGCCCCGCCCAACTGATTTGCTATTTATGATAAGAAAACAAACGCATTAGAAAGCCGTGAATTGGGGTCTAGGGTCCAAGGGTCGCGACCCGATCCGACCTGACCCTCGTTGCCCCTTGACTTGTTATTAATTAAAAATTAAAACCCAGCTGAAAGGTGTGAAATATAAAATGGCGCCGTAATGACGATAAAGCACGTGCTGCCCGCCTCCAGCTGCTGCAGAAAGACGAGGGAATCTTTGATTTATGAGGGGCGGCCAGGCCGCGGTCCCGGCCTTTGTGCATTTTTGAAGTCAAGTAGCTGGAGTTAATAAGCTGCTCCAGCAAACTTTTGCCCAAATTGAATTGAAAATTCACTTTAAATTGATTTAACCCGCTTCCTCCTCTGCCCTCTCTTTCAGGCGGCCAACGATCGTCTGAGGCATTTCCAAATGATAAACGGCGGCGCTGGCGGACAGCAGCACAGTTTTGAGGAGACAATCCATAGGGTGAGTACTACCCGGCGTATGCGCAATAAATATGTATGATTCGGCTACAGATACCCGCATAAATATTTATGCAGCACATTTTAGCAGCAACAGCTGCTTCACTGCAAAGAAACTTCATCTATTCATCCTCCCACCATACAACGGGGCGACTGCTGCATGCATTTGCAATGCAATTTCAACACGAAAGCTGTGGCTGTTGGTTTTGAGCACGTTTACCTGTAATATAAAACAACAAAGCAACAACAACAAAGAGTGCAAATGCATGCAACATTTAAAAGTTCATTGCCGTCAACATTCATTATTAATGACAGCGCACACAAACGCCAACTAAAAACAAGCAACAAAATGCAATCAACGGCAACGACAACAAACAGACAGCAGCAGCGGCAACAGCAGCTGCAACAACAGCTCCAGCTGCATAATGCATGGCTGCAGCAGCAGCTACGCACATTTAAGCCAACACCCAAAAAGTAGACTTTATAGTTTGCCAAAGTTTGGCTTTATGAATAAACTAAATCACTTTGCAAATAACCACATAAACGATAACCAACCAAATCTTTTACAAATTTTCAATTTCAGTTAAAAGTACAGGAAGCCATGCGAAAAAAGGAAAAATTTCAACGTGAACACGAGGAGGTAAGTTACTTTCATATCTTAACCGCAATATTCGGAAATCGATTTGTCTGTTTAGAATTTTCATTACTTAGACACAAAATAAATGCACCGAGAAAAAAAGTGAAAAACTTAAATGTTACTTAAATTGATATTGAATAGTTTCAGAATGATATTTAAAATGTAAAAATGATTTGTTAAAAAATATCGATTTGAAATTTTTAACATATCAATTTGATATATTTTCATTTCGGTGTAAAAATGATATGAAAAAATATCAAATTAATGTGAAAAAATATCAAATAGATCTGTTGACAATTTCAAATTGATATTTCTTAACATATAGTTATTACATTTTAAATATCAATTTAAGTAAATGATATTATTTTGGATCAGAATTATACTATTTTCTTGCGAAATGATATGAAAAAATTTATATTTTTAAAAAGTTCATTTTTTCAAGAAACTTAAATTTTACTTAAATTGATATTGAATAGTTTCAAAATGATATTTAAAATGTAAAAATGATTTGTTAAAAAATTTCGATTTGAAATTTTTAACATTTCAATTTAATATATTTTCATATCGGAGTGATTTTCTTGCGAAATGATATGAAAAAATTTATATTTTTAAAAAGTTCATTTTAATAAGGGTCATATATACATAAAATTGATCTTTTTTCTGCCGATATCCGAATTGTCCTATTGTATGTGTAACCACTTTCTTCGTCTTGTTTACGATCAATCAGGGTCAGAGAAATGTTTTGTAATGCTATTTTATTGTTATTCATTATGAATTTATATCAATTGGGTCCTCTGCGTAGAAGGTGGAAAGATCTACATCATCTCCACCAACTCTTTAATCATCTATCATGATTTTGTCGCATGTTATCCATTTGGTCCTCATGCCAGCATCTATGCAAGGCGTATTCAAGTGTTTTTCTTGCCGACTTAGGGCCGATTTCTCTTTTTCCAGATAGCTACTATGTGTCAGATAAACTCACAATTTACTCTGCTATTTTTAAGTTTACGTGACATATTGATCTAGGTAGAAGATGAGAAATCGGCCCTTAATATATACAACAAAAATATATAATAATGCAGGACAAGTTTCTCTGCCATTACTTAATTTCATGAGGACCGTGTAAGATTTTAGATGTTGCTCAGTGGAAACAGCCTATAAGGACCGATTTCACGTCTTCTACATAGCACTATCTATCAACTAACAAATAACAGAGTAAATTGTAAGTTTATCTGACATAAAGGAGCTATCTGGAAGAAGAGAAATCGGACCTAAAACTATGTGTTAGACAACAGGAGCAAGCTGTTTCTACGCTGGATAACAGTACACAAAAATATCCTCACCCTCAAGTGGCAGTTTCCACTATATAATTGGTTCAGAACCCTACTGCGGCATAGGCCAGCACCGCACAAGATAACAAACACCGAAAGTCCGACTTGTTTTTAAACTGTGAACCGAACCATTAACCAAACTAAAGATCAACAAATTACTGAACCTGTTTAGAACTTAAATTTTCGTTTCTGAAATCTAGCAAATTTGTTGTGTTTTTTGCAATATTGACTCAAAATCGTCACAAAATTTTTTTATACGGGTGTGTTCCAGAAATCTCTAGAGATTTTGGTACTTTGCCTTCGATGGCATAAATAGAGAACCGACTCAGTCAAACACTTTTACCAAGTAGACGTAATTGTTTTGGTACACGTATTGAACACACTTGGTTTCGAGAACCATTGAAAGCGTCCACTCCTACTTGACGGCTATTTGACAAGTGACAGTTGTTTACAATCATGGAATGGGGCTCGTTCCAAAATCGGCTACGAAAAGGTGAAATCTTTCGGATGTTGCACCCACTGGAAATCACCCAAAACTTTGTGTATCGTAACTGAGGATCCGCGCACTGTGCGAACGCCACAAGCCATCAAAGCCGTAAAAGATCGAATTCGTCGAAATGTCTGCGCAAGCAGAAAATTATGTCTCGTGAGATGAATACCAGCAAGGTCAGCATGTCGCGCATCATCAAACGTGACTTGGGACTCAGTGCATACAAGAGACACACCAGCCAAAATCAAAAGCATTGCGTCGCCTGTGCGCAAACAATGTCCACAGACGAACTCTTTTTACCGACGAGAAAGTTTTCAACATACAAGAATCGTTCAACAAACAGAACGGTAAAGTGTATGCTGTGTCATCAAAACAAGCGTCCGAACTCATTCCGAGAGTTCAGAGAGGTGACCATCCGGCTTATGTGTTGGTTTGGTGGGGAGTCGCCAATGATGAGGTAATTTTTATGAAAAAGTAGTCAAAACTTCGGCGAAAGTGTATTAGTCCGACGTTTTGGAAAAGTTTGTGAAGCTTCTCAACACGACATTATTTGCAAACAAGCCGTGGTCCTTTCAACAAGACTCCGGCTCCAGCTCACAAGGCAAAAACGACTCAAACATGGCTGAAAAACCATGTACCGAACTTCATTTCTACGGATGGTTGGCCTGCTGGTAGCCCAGACTTGAATCCGTTCTCGAGGCTATGGCTTACTCTACTCAACACCCAAATATTGAGTCTTTGAAGCGCACCCTTGTCCGAGCAGTGGACAATTTCTCAATGCACATACACATGTGCATACAAAAGCCTGTTTAAGACTTTCTTTTTCAATCACAACCAGAGGAAGAGAAAAAGGCGATCGCGCAAACAACAACATTATATGTGAATATTTACGTTTTCATACGAACAAATTGGCAGTGTTTGAAATTTCACTCTAGCTAAGCTTCCACATAACCATTATCTAAAATCTCCTTCCTCCAAGTCATTATATAAAATTTGAAATACGGATTGTTGTGTAATTGAATCACCCTTAGGAATTTTAATGATAAATCGGTAATGGCGACTGAAATGCAATCAATCTAAGCTCCTTGAATCTATTCATGTTCCTTGCAGTGTATGTTTTGCTGTAGGCTTTTCTTCAACTAAATTGCAATTGCAAATATAAATCAAACCTATTTGTATTTGGTTGGCTTTTTTTTGCAAATTAAATAAACATAAAACATTTCCAGTTGCTCGCACAACGAGCCTACAAGGCGACTTACACAATTAATTCTACAGAAACTGTGGCATTTTATTTGCATAAATAAAACAGCAAGCTGTCTTCTAGTTGCAATTGGCAAAGAAGGCCTTTCTCTTCACTTTCTCAGGGCAATTGAAATGAAATGCTATGAAATTTTACATGCACAGGCCAATTAAAAAACCTATTAAAAATGTTTCTCTATACATATATGAATGTGTATGTAGAGGAAAATAGCAATTATTTTTAGGCATAACAAACGGTAGGTAAACATGGCTAACAGAGGGAACAACAACAAGCAATGAAGTGCCATGTGGCAAATGATAAACTTTTGTCTGTCATAAAAAATTATTTGCCACACTTGAAAGTGTTGTTGTTCGTGTCCTGGGCAAGCGGCCGAGGAGCGAATGAGATTGTCTGGGTGTGTTCTGAAAGTGATTTTGCCGTGTTGCACTGCAACTTCTGCCGGGTCTGTTGCCAAAAAGCAGTGCATGACATCCACAGTTAATTATCCTAGTTATCAGCTCTCGAAGGCTAAGCACACACAGAGACACACACACAATTTGTGTTGCTGCACGACAATTTGTCTGTTTGCATGCCGGCAACGTGTGCGCCTAAGCAATGGCAATAATTTTTGTGCATAAATGAAAAGCACACAGAGAGAAAAGGAGGAGCAGCAGCAACAGCAGCAGCAGCAGCGGCTGATTGTTGTTAGTGCTGCTGCTTAACTTGGGCAAACAACTTTCTGTTTGTCTAATTGTAATTGCTGTTTTTGTTGCCCGGACATGGCTCCTGCCCTATGTCCCGAGTCCTGCTTATTTTCCATTTGGCAACTTGGAAAACCAAAAAAAAAAAAGAAAATGTACTATGCACATGAAATATTTATGATGCGAGTGGCAGAAGAAGTGGGATAAATGTTGGCCTGGCTGTAGTTTTCGGCTTATATTTGGCCAGGCAATTAAGCAGGCCACCAGAGCAATGTGATTACAATTTCAAGAAACTTGTGTCTTGGACACGTAGATTCTAATTTGCCGCTGTTGTGTGTGAGTCAATTGTTGGCCATAATAAACCCAAACTGAAGTACCATTTTGAATGCATTTTTTATGCTGCTGTCCAAAAAAGCTTTTAGCTAATTTTTCAACGTTCGCCGGCCCTGGCACGCTTTCTGCACTCACACATAGTCGAGAAATTTCACATTTTCATACATACTAGTACACATGTACATGCTTTTAAAATTAGTATGCAGCGCACATTGCGCTATTATGTTGCAGGACCAGCCAACATGCCAAACCATTCCCGGGGCAAGGCTAGTTCTAGTTTTGCTTGCGCTTGGAAAATTGTTTTAGTTTTCAAATGGAATTTTGTAATTTTAACGCCTTTGCCTTCGCCTCGCCACACCCGCCTCGGTAGCTAATAAGACGAGAGTTCGTCTAGCTGACGCCTGCCAAAGTTGACAACGTCTTAGCCGTCTTGTCGCGTCTTTTCTTCATTTTGCACAGCAGTCACGTTTGGCATGCAGACAAAGTGCACCCCAAATATACATACAAATGTATGAGATGACTTTAATAACCCAGCCAAGTTTTTCTTTTATTTTTATGCCACTTTACTCTGGGAGAGTGTGCGCTAGGCAAATGGGGAGCATGAAAATGTAATCATAAAATAAATACTTAACAAGCCCCATAGCAGAATCTGTAGTTTACTTGGTAATATAATCGAACTAAACCGACGAAAGAAGCTACAAAAAGACCCAAAAGAATTTTATTTGAAAATACTTAAACTATTTAATCAAGATCCTTTGAGCAAAAGTGCTTATTTTGTATACCCAAAGGGTACACTCAAAAAAAATCTATCCATACTGGATCAAATCGATAACAATCTGTAATGAAAACAACATAATCCCGGATGTTCTTGACCCGATCCGAAAAAGGATTGAGTTGATCCCACTTTTTTGATCTTAAAAAGGATTACATTTATCCTGGGGTAATCTGAAAAACTCAAAAAATTCGAGAACAATGTAATCCTAATACTGGATAATTATTTTAAGCATGTTCGAGATTGTTTTTGAGCTCGATATGTAATATTGATTTGATCCCAGGAAAGATACCTCTCTTCTTCTTTTCCTCCGCCATATTCCATGGAAAATCCTTATACACATACACTTCAAAGACCTACACCAGTTTTGGTTTATTGAAAACTTCTGAAAAACAAAGAAAAAATTTAAAAATTCTTTGGGCTCAACTGGGGATTCGAACCCCCCACGACTATACGCACTACTGAACACGAATGGAATGGCATCTCATCGCTCACGACTATCATCATCGTTTGATGCAGAATGCCAAAAATGCTACTTCAATTTTGTCGGTCTCGCTCTCTAATCAAAAATGCTACTAAAATTTTGTCGCTCTCGCTCTCTTATTTATGAACATCCCCACCTAGCGGCGCAGAGCTCAACGTGTTCTGCCGAAAGTATGCATTACGCCTGACGAAAAAGTAATGCAATACAACCGCTGCTTTTCGTTAGAGGGATAGTAATCGGAAACAAACTGAAACAACTAATCGTGCCACATACGAGCCGATGTCTATTTCGTTCGCTTATGTGCTTTCCCCCCTCATCCATAAGCGTTTTTGGACATTTCTTCTAATTTCCGAATTTCTATTTTCATGCTGAAAAATGTGTAAATCTAGCAGTGACTTGACACATACGTGCCCAGCCAACCAGCGGAGTCCGCAAGGTGCTCCATTAGGACTCCCTGTACGGTGCGCTGAACCTCCTAGGGAGGCTCCGAATAGTGTCCCAAAGGAGCATATCCGCCGGAGAAAAGGGCCTTTTCAAAATATATGAAAAAAGTGTACCTTAAGGACTCCTTAAATGAGTGATTTCGGCGTCCCAGAATGTCTCCGTGCGGTCTCCTCTATTAGCCTGTGGTTTTTGAAAAGGACTCCTTAAATCATCCAAAGATAACCTAGACGGAGTGTTTCGGAATTGATTTCGGTGATCCGATAATGCTGAACACTCGGACGGACGTCTTAGCCCACTCGGCTATTCGCCTTAAGCAAGACGTAGCGTCAAAACCATAGTTAAGAAAGTACGCAGTTGGTCGAGGCCTGGGATCAAGTCACCGCAGCAGCTTCTTCTTTTTTTTATTTTTATTCTTTTAGAGCGCTCCAAAAAACGCTCCTTTGAGGTGCTTCTTTGGGAGTCCCATTTCACTCCTACTTCGGAGTGCTCCGAAAACGCTCCTTCGAGGTGCTGCTTTGGGAGTCCCTTTTCACTCCTGCTTCGGAGCGCTCCTCATATGGCTGGCTGGGTGGCGAGGAGTCACTTGAATTTGGCTTAGTTGTTAAACAAACTCTTAAAGTTGAAAACTCAATTGGCAAAAGTGATGGAGGCTCAAAACACGATTATGCAGAGTCAACCAAAAATTGAAAAATGCCAAATTGATGTATTGGATGTCCTCAAAAAGCTGACGAAAAAGAACATGCCCCCCTGATAACGACGTATGTCCCATTTATAATCTGGACAATTTAAAGCTTTGTAAAAACATACATTCTATTTATCAAGGAATAACAAATAAAAACATTTAAAATAAACTAATATAAAAACCACTGCCTTACTATATTATACCCACTCATATAGGCTGTAATGCACGTGCATTACCAATCCATATACTTCTCTATCAATAGTACATTGAATCGTATTACAAGTGCTTTACGACTGAGTATACGATTCCTAAATTGTGTGTTGAATTTTAAACGGACTGCAAACATTCTGCATTACAATTTTAAAAAAATATACGCATTCGTAATGGGAATCCGATGGCAGTTCGGCTCTGGCATACTTGTTTTTATTACTAGTAATGCGGGACGGCAAAGTAATGCATATTGTATGCGATTATTTCCTTCATACTGAAGGCAAAGTAATCTGGGAGTAATCGATTTTGTAATGGCAGCGGCGCAGAGCTCAACGTGTTCTGCCGAAAGTATGCATTAAGCCTGACGAAAAAGTAATGCAAAAGTATGCCTTACAGAAACAGTACAACCGGCTAGTAATTTGTATAGATTTTCAATAAAAATGTTCAACAAAACCCATTGCATACATTGGGGCAGCAACAATATATTGGCCGTTTTGTGAATTTTGATATGAGTACTCAATGTGGTATATCTTCATTGGAAAAAATCGTTGAATTGTTTGGGATAGTTTTTTTCAAAGTTATGGAGTAGTACCTTCCGATAATATCAAAGGAATTCAAAACAATAGTATAGGTTCCCCACAACACGCGTCTGAAAAGAGTCAAAGTAGGCATTTTTTGCAACTTTAAGCGGTTATAACATAAAATCTCGACGTGATGGACCATTTCTGAAAACAGATTCGTGTTCAGCACACGAAAATCATCTAGAACCACCACCAACGCTTCAATATACTGGACCTTGTTGCCTAGTGTAATGTTGATGCACGGGGATAAAAAACCAATTAATCTAAAAACAAAACTAAAAATTGAGTCAGATATGTTTGACTATTCTAATTTTCGTACTAGCATTCGTTGAGAAAGAAAATTTTTTTAATATCAAATTAATACTTTTGCGTATCAAATTAATATTCTAAGTATCAAATTAAAACGCAAAATATCTATATAATATTTCTAGATTTATATTGATACAAAATGAAAGGATACTAGTTTCAGTTTCAGTTTTAGACAACGCATATCAAATTGATAGTGATAAAAAATGTTTTTGATTATAATACTCACCCAGCACCTGCTCAAAACAGCTTTTAATTTCGGTGTTATCAATCTTTTCTTCTGATTCCTGGTTTTATTTCTTTGCCACTAAACCTGGAAACTTCTTCAAGCTCATATATTCAGAATCGGAACACTGCATCTCATCATTTGTCTGCTACGCTGTCTCCATTTTAATTTCTTATTCCTCTTGCGCTTCTTGCTGCTTAGCCGTAGCATGGCCGGGGCAATATTAAAGGTATCGCCTAAAGTTTTTTCAAAATTTCGCTTCTGCCTTCTGTACGCCGCACCCACTTTGCATATGTCATTGGCTATCGGTATTGGTTTGTCTGGCTTAACAAGTGCTCGTCTCTGAATACACTTAATTCACAGCTGAAGATAGAAACTTTTCAAATGTTCATGTCAGGATTTTAACAGAGAATTTTAGAAAATATTCTTTATGATTATTATTCATAATTATTCATAATTCATTATAATTAATTCAATTATTTCTCCTTTGTTTTAGATCTTACGCGACATACGACAGGGCCTGTTGCAGATGAGTCGCGGCGAGGGACGCATGGGTAAATAATAATGTGAACAGTTTTTTGTTTTTTTTTGTTGTATTTAACCGGGTGGAGCTTTAAAAAGTAGCCAAGCGATCCAGAGCCCAACACATGGGGACTCTACACTCGAAATGCTGCTGCAATTGCTTTAGCAGGAGGCGTGGTCCGTCTGGCGAGCGTCACATGCATAAGCGAGCATAAAATCTTATGTCCGTTTCCGGCTGCACCAACAACAACAACGATGCCAAACTTTGTGCCGTCGCATGTGGCAAATGGCATTTCAAGTTTTGTGTGCAACGTTGCGTATAATAATATTGTGTAGACATTTTTGTTGGCGTTGCACATTTTTGGGCGCTTGCTAAGTTTTTAAAGCTTCCCTCCCAATAGCACCCAATCCCCATTCTCCTTGGATTAACTCACAACCACTTGGCACTTGCGACTGCTACACAGTCTATCCCTTTGCAGACGATACGTACATGTACGACGAGGCTCTGAGAGGGGGCGGCGCTGGCAACGGGGCCCACTATGCGGTCAGTGCGCTGCATCATCAAGGTCATTGGTACGATGAGCCACCCTACGAAAGTGATCCCGATGATTTCCTTATGGCCGGACTCAACTGTGGTCCTGCTGCCACCATTCAGGTAAGTGGCTGAGAAGCCGTAAAGTATTTTATAGCATTTGCCACTCGGCTACTTGTGATTTATGCCACGCGGTTTACCCAACACTTGCGCCCAGTTATTGGCATGCACTCCTCCCGGAGAGGCAGACAGTCGGCGGTTATCTGCAGCAGTAGCAGAGTGCTAAGCCGTTGGGCCAACAATGTCGCTAGACCGGCGCACCATTGCAATCACATTTTGAATTTATGCGCCACATTCGTCTTTTCCGTTAATCCTGGTTGCCCTCCGACAAGCTACATGGCTCTGCCACTCCCAGTTGCAGCCGTCTTGATTTCTCTGTGGACTCGCCAGCCACAAAGTTGGGCACTCCCGTCTGCCGATTCTCGCTTTGTGCCTTTTTATTTGCTTTATTAAATTATACGCTGAATATATTTCAAAGCCCGGGCATTGATTTCCAACTTCGATTTGTATGTCCTTTGGCATTTTTCCTTTCAACTCTCGCAAGTCCCGGCAACTCGAAGTCACTTTATTTTTTATTGACAGCCAAAAAGTGCATAATTCTTGTTGACTTGTTCGACTTTGGGTCTGATTGTGAGTGGGAGAGGACACCGACTGGGAAGCTGCGACGACGGCTTCAGAGTTTTTCCTTTCCTTTTGCATAATTTTTTTTTTTTTTGTCATACTCGTGAGTTGCGCTTTTGTCGGAACGCATTAGGCAAGTTATCGCCCGGGGTGGTCCGGGGAGTGAGCTCCAGAAATTTGTTTTCTTAGTCAATTGAAATCACTCAGTGGAGAGTCGATATCCCTGAGCCGCCTTTTGTGGCTTTTCGCTTTGATGTGGCAGCTCGAAAAAAAAAGTAAAGTCGAAATTTGTTAAAAAAAAAAGTTTTGCGGTTTGCGCAGCACTTTGCCCCGGCCAGGCCCGTTAAAAAGGTTAAGCGCGGTCTCTTGTATTTGTTTAACGGACCGCAGTTGGCAATGATAATGTAGTGTGGTGGGGGGGGGTGGGAGTTCTCCAAAATGGGTGGGATTAGCATGGGAGCCAAAATAGTAGGCCGTCTTTGATCATTTGCTATGATATGCTAAAGCAATTTTAACGGCCTCTGCATTGTATGCAATAAATGGAAAATTTTGCCGATTGGCTACTAAATCCAGAAAGCTAGCAACATTGTTCGTTTTCCTCAAATCAGAATCGCCCAAGCGCCGAAAGCTAAGTTTGTGATTTCTTATTGTTTTTGGTTAACTTTATTTCCCCTATAAAGGGAGCCTTGGCTAAGCTAAAAGCTGATTAAAATTGATTTGCGTCATACCGGCTCACGCACAAATCGAACGGTTGAATGTGAATCGGCTGCTCAATTATGTTTGGTGTAAATTTAATCAGCGATCAAAAATCAGCGTTGAACCAAATTAACATCATACCGGCTAACGCATCGTGCGCTTTAGCGAGAATCGGCGGATTGAACATGTTTGTCAGTAAATCGGTTTTCGTCTTCACCAAGCATAGCTCTTAAATAACTCTCAACCCTTTTTTCAGTTCGCTCTGCTCACGTCACTGACCGAAAAACCAAAGAAAAATCGGGCTCGGACTTCCCTTAACCGAATGTGTTCTGTTATCGCGCACACTGTTAAGTGGCTGTGGTTGACCACACAGCACTGATCGGTCTTGCGCCAGAGTTTAACATAAGCAGAGAGAAATTCAATTTGAGAGAGAACGAGAGATCGCATATAGTTCGTAGTTAGCCGAGCCTTACACACCGATGCATACCCACGAAGAAGACCTTTCGAACGCGGGAATTTTGCCAAACGGTCCCAAAAAGCCCTAAGATAAAAAAAAAAAAACCAAAATGTGATATTCTCCTCTCACTACCAAGTAGAAGCACAGAGCGTAGTAAAAGGTTGTTTCGGTACCTCTTTTCAATGTGGTCGCACGAAAGCTGTCGTTTTCTGACAAAGGCAAACGTGGGACCGATTTTTGCGACCTGTGTCACCAACACAAGCAAATTTTTCTGTTCTCACCATTTGGTTGGCCCTGCTTATGCCAATTTAGCTATTTCCCACGAGATCTAGCTCTTTATAAGCCGGAAACCATTCAATTTTGGCGGAACCTGCAATTCTAGCTTTCGGAAGAGCCAAAATTCTGATAAAACATACTGGAATTAAAGCTCTTCCATTTTTATACCCTTGCAAAGGGTATTATAATTTTGCCCAGAAGTTTGCAACGCATAGAAATATTCTTTTCCGACCCCATAAACTATATATATTCTTGATCAGGGCGACGAGCTGAGTCGATTGAGCTTTGTCCGTCCGTCTGTCTGTCTGTCTGTCCGTCTGTCTGTCCGTCTGTCTGTCCGTCTGTCTGTCCGTCTGTCTGTCCGTCTGTTTCTACGCAAACTAGTCTCTCAGTTTTAAAGCTATCGAGCTGAAATTTTGCACAGAGTCTTCTTTTTACTGCACGCTGCTAATATGTCGGAACCGACCGGATCGGATGACTATATCTTATAGCTGCCATAGGAACCATCGGTCAAAAAATGGGTCTTAGTGAGAAAAACTTTTTTGTTTTCAATGTTAGCGGCCTTAAACTCGGCCATTGTTAATAAAAAATGCTTTCAAACAGATTTGCAAATTTTGGTCAAGATCGGATGACTATATCTTATAGCTGTCATAGGAATCATAGGTGGGAAAATGGGTCTTAGTAAGAAAAACTTTTTTGTTTTCAATGCTAGCTTCATAAAACTCGGCGATAATGAATATTATATGCTTTCAAACAGATTTGCAAATTTTTGTCAAAATCGGATGACTATATCTTATAGCTGCCATAGGACCGATCGGTCGGAAAATGGGTCTTAGTGAAAAAAACTTTTTTGTTTTCGAATAAATAGTTCTTAAAGTCGGTGATTCTTAAAGTAAAATAATTGTTAGATTTTTATGTAAGCGTTCTTGAACTCTGACATTTCAAAAACAGCATTTGCAAGGGTATAAAAACTTCGGCACAGACGAAGCTAGCTTGGCCTTCTCGTTTTATCTTTTTTGAACAATATTCATATATTTAGAACAGCGATGGTCACCAGTACCCCTGGGGGTACTGGAGAAAACTGAGGAGAAGAGATCCTTTCAGTCGCTGTCTAGCCTTTAATGCTGTCAGGTCGAGGCAAATTCACTCCTTATTTCTTTCTTTATTTTCGCACACCAATTCACTCTCACTTTTCAGGCGCGCTCTCGTTGGCCAACGCTGACTTAAAACAGCGATAGTCACTCATTGCCCGCTAGGTCCGAATACATTTCGTCGCGTTCTAGGTCAGGTCGAAGCTGGTTCACGGCGTTTTAATTTCGCACACCAATAGACTCTTACTTTTTGTACTCGCTCTTCTTGACCCACGCTGATTTAGACTGAAAAAAAAACCTTTTCAAAATTTTACCATCAGCATTTATCAAAAATCGATATGAAATTTTGACATATGTTAAACAACTTTTGTTGTAGATCTCAAAGTAAAAAAAACTTGTTTTCGAATTCTATCAATCGGAATCGGTAAAAGATCCGAATTCCAAGCCATTTGGTTAAAACATTTTGCCAACAAAAAAGTCGAAGTTAAACACAATCGGTCTTCGGTAAACTTGCTTTTGGAGCATTTATCAATTCCGATTCCAGAACCGGTTGCATTTCATTAAAGAAGTCTTAATTTTCTTAACACTAGAGATATTCGATTTGCTATTACACTATCGTCAGAGTGTCTCATTAGAGATATATGACAAGTGTAAAGGCAGCTGTAAATTTTGCTTTTTTAGTTTTGGGCTTCAACAATTGGCAACACTGCTTAGGATGCCGTAGCAAGCTCTCTGTCTCTATCTCGCTGAATCGTTATCGAGCCAAAGAACAAAGAAATTGTCAACTAATAACAACTGCCCTACACCTAGTTTTAATGCTAGTAGGATTAAACTGGAACTTGTTAATCCGTGCGGATGACATGTCCAATCCAGCGCAGCCGTTGTTGTTTAATGCGCTTGACTAGACTAGTGTCCACCATGGAGCTCATACAGTTTATCATTCATTCGGAACCGAAAATCCTCGCCTACTTTCAAAGGTCCATAAATCCTACGAAGAATCTTTCGCTCAACAACGCCAATCGCCGCCTCATCCGCTGATGATATTGTCCATGCTTCTGCGACGTATTGCAGGACTGGGATGATAAGCGCAATTTTTGTTTTTCGAGAGATTTTTTTTTATTTATTTATTTTGTTTTTAAATTTTCTTTCACCTTATGAAAACTTGGCAACTTAATTTAGAGAGAGGGCTCTGCTTTTGAACTCCCTTCTGAGCCCGTAGTAGCATCGGTTTGTCAGAGATATTCTTCTTCGGATTTCCAAGCTGATGTTGTTGTCGCTGCTTATCATCGTTCCGAGGTAGACAAAATCCTTTACAACCTCAAAGCTGTATTCTCCCATTGTAATAGCTTGTCCACGACGCGTACTAGGTACTTCCTCTTGTCCTCGATTACCGCTAAGCCCATCTGTCTAGACCAGCGGTGGGCAAGCCATTGCTCCGAGGTTGTTGTTTCGGCAATTGGCGCCAGTCAGTCTCATAATAAACTGCGTCGCAAATTAACTCGCTTCAAATTGTAAACAAGAACAAAATCAATGCGAATCGGAGCACGGCGCCAACAAGATGCTCACACAGACGGCGTACCAGCTGCATTTTGGGCGATCGAGACTCTCTGATAACGGTTGTTTATTCTGTTGTTGTGGTTGGGCTGCCCACCGCTGGTCTAGACTGATTCTCAATCTCTGAAAACGACCTGCTTACCGCTTGTTCGTTTTTGCCAATAATGTCAATATCATCGGCATACGCGAGTAGCATTATATCGTTATAAAAAATGGTGCCCGATCTGTTGGCATTTGGACACTATCGTATACTCCATCCACTCCATCATACTCCATGTATCTCCATATACTCCATCAGCAGATTAAAGAAGGTATCACCTTGCCTAAGACCTCGTTTGGTATCCAATGGCTAGGAGAGGTTCTTTCCTATTTTGAAGGAGCTTTGCGTACTACTCAACGTCATCATGCAAAGACGAACGTACTTTGCTGGTATACCAAAGGTAGATAGGGCATTAAAGAACCTTGACCTTATCGGTGTTTCGAAGTCGGCTTTATAATCGACAAAAAAAATGGTAGGTTTCTCATCTTTCTCATAGAACTTCTCCAGGATTTGTCGTAATGTGAATATCTGATCTGTGGTAGATTTACCAGGTCTAAAGTCACACTGATAAGGTCCAATCAGTGTGCTTATAAGCGGCTACAGATGTTCTCATATAATGCGCTACAGAACCTTATATGCAATGGAAAGGAGATTGATCCCACTGTAGTTAGCGCAAACTGTAGGGTCTACTTTTTTAAAAATTGGGCATTGGAGTTGATGCATGCACATTACCAATTTTTCGTGAAGTGCGGTAATGTGCAATGAATATCTCTTAAGGACATCCTTCAACTGGAGATCAGCACCATCTGTGTTGAGGCTGCGGACAAGCAAGATAATTCGGCTGTTGATTAATGGATGAACGTTTTTGAATCACAAGAAGCCGTTCTCTGGCGTGTATCAGGCGTATCTGTATCTAGCGTGGACTAGTTGTAGGTATACTTACTTTCTATGGAACTTGTTATTCACTTTGTTTGGAAGCAACATCTAGAAATTTACCGAAACTGTACAATTACCCCTGCCTTCTTCTCCCTAGAGATGCTCATCGATTTTTTGATTGAAATAAAATATTTCCGAAAAATTCAATCGGAGCACCCGAAAACCTAACAAACAATATCCAATTCAATTTTTGTTTTAATTTTACCCCCCTTCCCCCTTATATATCTCCAAAAAGTATTCAACAAAAAGTACGAAAGTCGGTCAAGCCCAAATATTATATTCTCTGTAGCTGCAAAGTGTATGCTCAGTATGTATTTTCCTGCTGCAAAATCTTGCATCTTGTATCGTATCAGATTTTGGGTAACTTTTTCCCGCCTGTTGACTTTATTAAAAAACAAAAACTTTGCAATTTCCGCTCTGCCGTGCAAAAAAATCAAAAATTTATATTTTCATGTAACAACCAAACCACCAGAAGAACAAAAACATCAACAAACAAATCATTGCACCAACCAACGAGATGAAACAAAGCCGCAGCCACTGCCACAGCAGGCAAATAAACTCGCCGCTCTGCGCATAAACTTTTATAACTTTGTTAATTTTTCATAATTTTGTTGCTCCACAGCGGCCAACAAATTCTACTTGAACGCTAATCCGCATGTTTTGCTCACATTTAACGCTCTCTCTCTCTCTGTCTTTCCATTCCGTTTGCAGGGTGGTCGTGTGCGATTCTCGAACAACCGCGAGAGCACGGGCGTAATTTCATTAAGATCCGCCGGAGATATTTCATTGCCACAGCGTGGACCGCCGCGACGAGGTCTTATCGTGCCGCAGCAGCCACCAAATCCACCGACAATAATACCATTAACGCATGCCAGGTGAGTGCCCAAGGGAAAGGACAAGCCGTTGGGTGGGAGGAGGGGAGGTCGGATAGCGTTGATTGCCCTTGTTATTATTTGCAGTTGAGTTTATGGCCAAAGGGCGAAGGTGGCGCCTTAATAATAAACGTTAATAAAACTATAGACGGGAATGGGATGACCGGGCACTGGCACTGGTAGGCAGCTATGATATGGCAAATAACAATTGCTAACCCTTTTCTGGTCCACACTTCAAAGGGCCAGTAGGAATGCTCATTGA
This sequence comes from Lordiphosa magnipectinata, assembly GCA_037044535.1. NCBI lineage: Eukaryota > Metazoa > Arthropoda > Insecta > Diptera > Drosophilidae > Lordiphosa > Lordiphosa magnipectinata. The sequence goes on from JBAMBO010004034.1 coordinate 444,430, forward strand.
ACCATAAAACTGTGCCACAAATTTGTGCACTCTGGCATAAAAAGGCCAAACATTTAGAACAGCAAACAGAGTCCAACACTAATGGCCAAAGCAAAGCCACCAACCAGCTCAGCTCTGCTCCAAGCATCGAATTTATTTGTCAATTGGAAAAGGTAGGCAAAGGATTGACCCGAATCAGACAAGAGTGGAAAAAAGGTAGCCCCACTTCATTAGTGCGGTTATCAACGTTTTGCAGCCACACGAATGAATCAGCCAAACAAACGAATGAATATGTGAATGAATGGATGAATGAGTGAATGACTAGCTGACTGACTGCTGGCAAACATATCGAAGCGCATTGAAGCGAAAGTCATCAATTTCATATTGTTACGCATACCACAGAGAGGTCGAGAAGGAAGATGCCAGGTGGAAGCCAAAACTAATAAGAAAAAGACGATATTGGCCAGGGCCAATGCGCAGGGAGCACGGCACTTGAATGAAATGGCATTATTGCTACCTCAACGCCAGTCCACCACCACCACCCAGAGTCGTCTTGTCAATCAGACAGAGCGTGAGCCCTGTCGAGAACCGTTTTCCACACGTACGCACCGGCGTCGACGATACAAAGGACTTGCCGAAATAACTTATACGCCCGGTGCGCCTTTGGGGCAATGCGAAAAAAACTTTTTCCTTCCAAAAGTTAAAATCTCAACAGTGTTAAAGTCAAATGGCCAAGCACAAGAGAAAAAACAGCACAACAAAAAGGTATCAAATATTTATTTATATGAGCTTTGTTTGCCTCTGGACTCAGGATCTCCTCGGTGTCGAGTGTTATTGTTGCTGTGTTGTTGTACTTGTGTCTATATTTGTTTTGTTGCCAACAAAATATTATTTGCAATCCAAACCAGTTATCCGAGTGGGACTTTAAAAGTCATGCGGAGTAGGCAGTTGAAAGAAGGTTAAATATGTGGTTTATAAAAATACCCTACAGCGAATAAGAAAGTCGGTCCAGCTCAAAGTTACAATTAAACTGTCACCATGCATGGAGATCTGTTTGTTCATACAAAATTTATTGAACAGCTGACACTGGCCTACACAACAATTTCAGCACTGGTGTCTTTCCCACTTCATTTAAACAGAGCTCGATTTAACCAATTTACAAATACGAAACACAAACGGAAGCCAGCAAAAGCAATTATGAAAACTTTCGCAGGAGCACTACTGGAAAGAATTAGTCTTGGGTTAACCGCCACCATATCTTTTAAGAATGGTTGCTTTACGGTCGATAGTAAGTATTTGGATGGATCAAAATTGTCAGACTGATTTCAAACGAATACTGGAGTTAAGCAAGATTGTAGTATAAATCCACTACTTTTCGCACTCTATATCGATGATATAGCAGAAATCCTGCCAAATGGCGACCAAACTGTCAAAACGCTGATGTACGCTGATGAAATGTGCATCCTAACAGAAAGTTGACAAATGCTGCAAAGTATGCTAAACGTCCTAGGAAGCTAGCGGAACCAAAACCGGAACCGTATACCGAACCGCCCTTTGCTACGCCCTTGAGTATAACGCAGTAGAAAATAGAAGATGGACGAAGACAGTCGGTGTAAATAAAATGTCAGACAGAGACACAGAAAGAAAATTCCCTATCGACAAACCGTAAACAGACAAAACCGTATAGGGACACTCTAAATAGAAAACCGTGTTTAATTAGTTTGTAAATTAAAGTGCGTTTATAAAAGAAAGAAAATGTACTTAAATGGTGAACAAAAAACTCGACAAAGTTTCCACAATTGTGTCGCCTTTGAAAAAGACAAGTAAGCGTAGAACTTTTATTTTCCATGGTGTAAATATTATGTCTTGGCTATGAAATCGGATGGACGCATAAACAAAACTAGATGTCATATATTGACAGTTAAAAGGAAGTTGCAGACCGAGCAAATGAAAGGTGTACCTTGAAAGTTCTAAAATATTGGGAAAGTTTCTAAATTGTTCATTAATTTCAGATTTTTATTTGTCAAAATTTCATTTGAGTATTTACGAAAGCGCAGGTGTTGGTAAATAAGAGGCGTGGATTGAACAGTTCCAAAATTTGCCAATTTTTCATATGACCAAAGATTATATGAAGACTTAATAGACAGCAATAGTAGACGGTTAAATATAGGAAGTGCAGATCGAACTGTTAAACCAATCGGGAAATTTTCAAAATTATTATTTGAGTTTTGATTTTTCGCGAAATTTGCAGAATCTTATGAGTTTTAAGAATCATTAATATGTGATAGATGGCAATTGTGGACGCGTAAATTGTTAAATCCAACGGTCCAAAAAGTTGCGAAATTTGTAATGTAGACAGGTAAATGACGGGTCAAGATCAAGCGAAATGGGGATGACTCTACAGGAAATTGCTACTAAAATGGAGAGAAGCTATTTTACAATTCAAAAGTATTTAAAAGATCCCGAAAATCACGGAAAAAGACCTCGTTCTGGTCGCCCGCCATTGCTGCAAGAACGTGATAAAAGAAGAATTAAAAGTTTAGCAATAAAAGAAAACCAAAGTTCAGCCCAAATTTGCCACGAACTGGCTCTCCCAGTATCCAAGCGTCGTGTGCAACAAATTTTACGTGCCGATCAACTTGTTTCATATGAAAAAAGGGCCGTCAAATGTCAACTCCTTCCTCGGCACAAAGTTGCCCGTATGCACTTTGCTGAGATGCATAAATTTTGGGACTTAGAGTGGCAAAATATCATCTTTAGTGATGAAAAAAAATTTAATTTAGATGGCCCAGATGGGTATCAATATTATTATCGGGATATAAGGACCCCAAAGCAAGTAAGAGTGTCACGCAATTTTCAAGGAGGTTCGCTCATGGTGTGGGCTGCATTTGGCTTTGCTGGAAAGAGTCCAATATGCTTTGTAACTCATAAAATGAACTCTGAAAAATATGTCGAACTATTAGACGAAGTTCTTGATAATTTTGGGTGTCAATATTTCGAAGACTCTTGGACATTCCAGCAGGACAATGCTGCTATTCACGTTTCAAAACGCACAAAACAATTTTTTGAAGAAAAGCAAATACCGGTTTTGATGTGGCCCGCAAAAAGTCCAGATCTCAATCCAATAGAAAACCTTTGGGGCATAATTTCCAGCAAAGTCTACATGCATGGAAGGCAATTTAACACCTTAAAAGAACTTAAAGAATCAATTATCGCAGAGTGGGCCAAATTGGATGCATCAATTCTTCGAAACTTAATTAATTCAATGCCAGGACGTATTTTGAAGGTTATTAACAGTAATGGAGGACATATTTAGGTATATTTAAAAAAAACCGGAGACTTAACCCTATAAAAATCTTTATATTCTGAAATTATCAGTTCACTTATTTCGTTCTGAAAAATATAAATATAATTTTGAAAATTTGTATAATGATTACATCAAATTTTGAAAAACTGGATTTGAATTGTTATTTCGTTAAGTTAAAAAAATAAATAAAAAAATTTGAAAATATTTCTCGCTTTAGTTTATATCAAGGAATATAAGATTGTAAGGTGACTTATTTCGCATACCTTATAATGGTTTTTTCGGTCATAATATTAAGAAAACTAGAAAAGATCTTAAGTAATTGATTTAAATGATTGTTTGAACCGAACCCTTTTTTTTGTATTCAGGGGGTTCGGTTCGGGTTCTGGATCGGGGGCTCAAATATTTGAAAGGTTCGGTTCATGGTCCGGATTGAGGAACCCGAAAACCCCGAACCGAACCGGTTCTTTGGGGTTCGGCTTATGACCGGTTTGCAGCCTTTATATAATAAAGGCTCATTATATAATGAGTCAACCGCTTCATGGAAAATCGCAGTTTTTCTGTTTAATTTGGATTGGGACAATGTACAAGGATGGCGTCAGTCACAATCTGAAATCATATAAAGGCTTTGCGAAAAAATGAGCGTCAACTTCTTATGAACGAAGCCAGACGGATCACTGAAAGGTTCACTTACAAAACGCCGACTTACAACCTGGGTCAATCAAATTATTTCCAAGGTAGCCTAGGGACAGACTGCATATGCAATATTTTCAAGGCAAGGTGTGAAATGATTGCATTAGACTTTAGGCCACACAGAAGGGACTGAGATGAAAACCATAACATGTGTAATATGGCAGGAGTATGAAAATGTGGAACACTTTATCGGTACTTGTTCCAATCTTAAGAGAGGTGCGATATTTCCACTTCTATAGTCTGTAGAGCCGCCCTCATTGACAGAAGATCCACTATCTCGTATCCAAAGGGGAGGTTGGGTCCTGTAGTCCAAAGAAAGGGGACTCTCAAATGAATTCCTTAATGCTTGTTTTTAATTTCATATTATTTAAATTCCTTTCAGATCCCATGATCGTGAAAGCGGTGACTATGCGGGCTCCATTTCAGATTTACAAAGCGTCACCTCCAGGCTCAGCGCAGTTTCGGTAAGTTCCAAAGCCAATTCTAATTCCAATTCCCAGTTTGCATTAGCTCATTTATGTTGGAACTTCTCATCCATCCCCCACAGTCATTTGTGTGTGTGTGTGTGCGCGTCTAAATTGATTAAGTGCACTTTGTGACAAACAAACTTCGCATTTAGCCAACGTCTGGCCAAAGAAGAAAAACAAAACGCACGTAGACGGTGCGCATAAAAACTTGAAAAGCTTTTTAGCCAAGTTTTTATTTTTCGTTCGGTTTGGTGGTGGGTGGAGTTGGCACTTAAGTTAGCTAAACGTTGTCGTCAGCTGCTGGACATGGTCATTTCATTTGCAACGCACTCTCAACTCGAATTTGCTCCTCTCCATTCCAGATTGGCACCAACAATTGCACGGCACGTTATCGGACGCTGAGCGGCGGCATTGGTGAATCGCCATCGTTGTCGCCCAGCCCCTCATCAGATTACGAGGACATCGGAGCCACAAGGCATGGACTGGCGCCGAGTCTGCTCGCGGTGAAGGCCAAAAAGAATGGCTTGCCGCACAAGGCGAATACGATTTGTCAGAAGGCCACGGTGCATCATGTAAGTTAATTAATCAGTGATTGGATTTAGTTGAGGGAGCAGGCAAATGCATTTGGCTGCAACAAGCACAAGAACACAGAAACTCTATTGACACATGCTTTGGCCTGCAAAATGTAATTAGCCTGGCGATTTACATATGCAATTGGATCTCTAGGCCGCCCAATGGCCATGATGTGGCTTAAACGGGAGTGAGAGGACATGCACTCTAAATGCAAATGCCAGTTTAATGAGCTTTTTTTTTTGGGCAAACAAAAAAAAAGTGAAAGTTCATTTTGACTTTGTAGAATTTGAGTAATTTCGTTTTTTTATTTTCTTAAATGATTTCTGTATGGCTGGCAATCGCCTAGGCCTTCAAAACATGAGCAAAGTTTTGTGGCCCCATTCCACATATTGTACATAAGCCAAAGCGGATGCAATGCAGCCAAGTACAGCCTTCTCCTACTCAATCCCCAGATTGGGGCTCTAGTATTAAACTTTTTAATGATTTAACTAACAAAAGTTTTGCTGTGTTCTGTTTTGTTCTTTCTCCCTGCAACATGCAATTTATTGCGACCTCACCAACAACAAAAAAATGGACAAAAATAACTTTCACTCTGGCTCCAACTCCAGTCGAGCGAAATGCGTAGCTCACCAAAGGAAATTGGCGCATTTAATGAGAATGGACGAAACTTTGTTGCCACAAAGGATACATCAAGGGATTTTAGCAATTCCCAAGATAATACCGACCGTGGCAGCATGAGCGATCAGGCGTTTGCATGTTCCGCCAGCTCCGTGGAAAGTTTGCCCAGCGCTTCCGGTTCGAGTAAGTACAAAATTGCAGCTTGCGTTTGTGTGTGTGTGTGTGTGTGTGTGCGGCTGGGTCTGAGCTAGCAATTTGGAGTTTTCGGGTGGGATTTTGGTTTTGCTTTTGTTACTACGCACACAGTGTGGTGTATAACGTTGAAATTGTTTCACGAAATCATGCTATATATAAAAAAAGACTTGTACTCTTCCGATTATGGAAAGTCGGAAAATTTGTGCGTGCTATTTATAAGCCGACCTTTACTAAAAATGCGTTTAAGTGCTCTAAGGTTCAAATAAATGGTGAATGACCAAATGTTATTGTGTTCGTAAGCTAACATACTCGGTTATCAGTACCGAAACAGAAACAAATATATGGGTTCATTTCGGTTTTGCTTTACTACAAGTAAAAATTTCGACTATTTGTGAAAAACTCGATCCACAGAACGACTCTACTAAATCCCATATACATATACAATCGGGTATGTTCCACATTTCGACGGCGATTTCCGTATAAACGTTATAATTTCGCTTTAAAATCCTACAACTTTACATATGTAGTGACAGAAATATCTTCGGTCACTTGATATTGTTCAGAAACCTTGACTGTTTGAAATCGACTGCTGAAAGCCAAGCGAATTAAAATCGTCAAATTATTACAATTTTCTTTCGACCAGATCTAGTCATCTCTGACATATTTGGCACTTCACATATAAACTTAAACAATTCTAATTCGAAATTCACAAGTTCATACGGAAATGGACGTCGATATGTGGAACACACCCGATTATACATATATCTTGCACGACGTCATCTTGAAAGCTTGGCGCCGTTAACTTGACAAGTTGTGCTGTGATATTGACAATGGAGTGAGGAATGAACCGTTTTGACTCTTGATAAGTTTGCTAATGTTACCCTAACATTTTTGAAGGGCGCTATGCCTTGATCAAAAACAAGCATGTTCCGGGAATTGTTTTCTTAAACCAGAAATCAAAGAAGCCTGTGTTTTGATGTGCTCAGTGGATAGCAGACCATTTTTAGTTGTAAATAATATGATGTTGGCTTTCGAAAAATCTTAAACCCAATTATCAAAGGCATGGGATACGAAAATTGTATAAACTAGCAAAATGTTTAGGATGATGCGATTCGCCAATCTTCTAGCCAAGGACATTCAAAACGAGAACGAAGGGAATATGATTTCCCTTAAAATTAATGGATTGCTCATTTATTAGTAAGAATGTGATATACTCGTCTTAAAAATGTCCCTTTTATAAAGGTCTATTTATTTTTGAAGAAACTTTGGCAACTGAAGATATGTTTTCGCATCACACTGCCACCCATCTTAAAGACGTTATCATAAATCATTTAAATCGATCTGGGATGGAGACCATTGATAACGTGAATCATTTTATTCATACTGCGTGTTTTCATGGGTCAGATGTGTTGCCCATACCCTTTAGTTAGCCGTTAACGCAGTTTCGAATTCTTCAGCGCTATACTCCCGTATAAAAAATTTGAATTTAGTTCATTTGCTGAATAAATTAGATTCCAAATGGGGCCTTTTCGTCTGCATGCTTTGTCAAAGTGATATTTTAAACCAATAACCGTAATCGTAACCGAAACGCGAAACAGAATACGGGTTATAACCGTAACCGTAATATAACTGTAACCGGAATAAAACGATCGGCCAAAACAGTAATCGTAACCCTAACCGTTATTCGTTGCGGTTTTAATCTCAGATTGCTAGTGTTGGGAAATACCTAAATTAAAATTGTGTGGACCTACTATTTTACATCAGAATTTTCCAATTTGAGTACCTTTTACCTTTCAAGTATGTTTTATTCTTGGATGTAGTTAAATTAAGTACGAAAAATTTTATAATCGAAAAACGACTTTTAATGATATAAAAATAGAGGAAAGCTAACTTCGGTCGAGCTTGACTACTTTGAACATTTGCTTGACAGTTTGTTATAAGGCAGCTATACGATATATTCAACCGATTCTGACCAAACTCCTCAAAGTTGTGTGGAAGCTGATCAATTTCACAACTGTAAGTTATAAAGATTAAACATTAAAAACAAAAACAAAAATTAAAAACAAAAAAGTTTTTCTCACTAGAACTTCTTTTTCGATCTAAAGTTCCTATGGCAGCTATACGCTATAGTCATCCGATTTGGATCAAATTTGGCAGAATTGTGTGGTAGCATATAATATTGATTAGTAATGAGTTTGGGAGCGATAGCATTGAAAACAAAAAAGATTTTCCTACGAAGACTTTTTTTCAGACCTAACTTTTGTATGGCAGCTATACTATATAGTTGGCCAATTTTCATAAGACTTAGTCGAATTATGTAAAAGCATAGAAAACTCAGAAATACGGATTTTGGCACGTTTGCGTTGAAGACAAACAAGTTTTTCTCACTAAAACTACTTTTTCGACCAATAGTTCCTATGGCAGCTATATGCTATAGTCAGCCGATCTGGCCGGTTCCGACAAATGTGCAGCGTATTTGTACCAAAAGGCTTCGTGCAAAGTTTGGTTAAGATAGCATAGAAACAGACAGAAATAAACTTACAATGCTAGCTCCAAAAGTTTCCAAAATTATCTTTTTTTAATATTCCCTCCTGGTTCTAACACTTTAATTTTGGTGATTAAGTGGAGGGTAGACTTCTGAATCCAGTAGACTTCAGTAAATCCGTGTTGGTCTTTAGTTCCTTTCGATTTTTTCAGCCTTATTTGATTTAATACATAAACACATTTCCAACCACAAATTGGGAATAGCTATAGAATTTTATGGGCTTAAACCAAGAACATTTTGTACCTATTTTACTTTTCTTTGATTCAAGAATGTATTGGGGTTGACTTAAGAATTTATTAGACTCCATGAAGAACATGTTTCATTTATTTTAAGACTAAATCAAGTTGTACTTGGGACCATCACAACCTAAAAGTATGATAAAAAAGATTTGAAAACAGTTCGAAATGTACTTAGTTGCTATATATCCCACACAGACAAATATAAGGATATGATCTGGGGCTCAATATTATATTTTTTCATATCAATAAAAAGCCGATATGACACACTTGCCTGTCCGAAAATATCAAAAGTGAAATTTTCAAACATTTCCAAATAATATTTTTAAGGTCAAATTGATATTTTATATTTTAATTATTAAACAAAGAAAAAATAATGAAATGGAAATGGCACTATTAATTTTTTACACCCAAGTACACTTTTATTTATTGTTTTATAGAAACAGAAAAATAACGAATTTTTAATTTTTTGACTCCGCGCCTTGACCAGGGATCGAACTTGGGACCATTAAAACGTTACAAATTGGCATGGCATCTTACCGCACTGTGCTTTCGGGCATGCGTGTGGTCACATGGCTGAGAGCCATGCTTGAAGTTTCTCTGTGAAACACTATTTGTCTCTTTCCTTTTTCTCATTTTCTATACATCCCTTTCCCCTTGTGAGAGTTTCGTAAATTAAATAGATATCCTTTTGACCTTTTCTAATATCATTTGACAAATTGATATTATTTATCGTTCAAAATAAAACGTTATAGTTTAGAAATGATATTTGACAAAATGTCAAATTAACCAGCCTATATCAAATTGATATGAATCTTATTTTTTTTTCTGTGCTAAACAGTCTTAAAACAAGTATTTCGGGATTGAAGCAATCGTAATTGAAAAACGAATTTTGTACTTGAATCTAGTATTTTCGTATTCACCGTACTAATAACACTGTTTGTACTTGATTCAAGTGTAAAGTTCGGCCTGTAGTTTGTAGCTGTAGATGGTAAAAAAGTTTTCCAATGTGGAAGTATCCTTCTCTAGTTAGATTTCAAAGGGAGTTTGATTTATTCTTTGGTAGCAACTTTCAACAACCACCCTGAACTCCACATTTGATATGAACAATGCGGCATATTCGATTGCAAACTAACCCACTGTGCAGCATCTGCACTGTTGCTTTTGTTTATAAAAATTCCCAGACTGACTGGCCCTGGCCCTGGCTTGGGCTCAGTGCTGTACCCTTCCCTATACTGTCTTATCGTAGCCCCTGCCGCCAGCTGCTGCGCCGCATATTGGTCTATTAACAGTTGTTGCTGCGGTTGTTGTTTTGTTGCTTCTTCAAATTTTGGCAAACTTAATGAATTTTTAATGCACTTGCGCAGAGAGCCAAGTGGCAAAGTGCATGGGAGGCTAAGCAATGTTTGGGGCGTGGCCAAATGAAGGGCAACCGCTTCGTTTTTAATGAACAAAACTTTGGCCAAATAAAAAGCAACAACGCAAACGGCAGCAGAGGAGGGAACTTTGAAAAGTGCAAGGAGAAATACTTTATTTTTTTTTCATGTGGCCAGGACACAAAGCAAGGATTAGCCAAAGGTTTTTGGCTAAATAAAAAACTTGAAGTGCATATTTGAATATTTTGGGCCAAGCCTCTGTCTGTGTGTGTGTGTAAGAATATTTGAAAAGTTTTTAATTAACCAAACGAACAGTGTGTGTCTGTGTGTGTGTAAGGGGGTGTCGAGTAAATCCTTTGCCCCTGCGGCTAATTGCCTGTGGGCGCATTAATTGGAAATTGTGCTGGACAAACTTTGATCCCTGAAATTATGCTAGATAAATATTTCCCAACTTTAAATCCTTTTCGCCAGGCACACAGGCTCTGGTACGTCCCGGCAGTCCGCACAGCTCTATTTCGGCCGAGGATCGCACTTCATTGGCCAGCATCTGCAAGGCCAAGGCGCTGGTGGATAGCTTGCCCAATCCCTATGACAAGGATGCGCTCAAATTTAAGGTAAGCAAAGTTCTCAAAGGTTACACCACCAACTGGGTCTAATTTCCATTATTTCATCAGAAGGGTGAACTCATCGATGTGCTATCAATGAACGCTTCGGGCATATGGAAGGGGCGTTGCCATGGCCGTGTGGGCCACTTCAAGTTCATCAATGTTGAAGTGCTGCCGGAGCAACGCATGAAGAACTCAAGCAGCAAAACCCTGGCATCCAGCTCCCGGCTGGGCAACGCCAACAGCAGCTGCAGCGGCAGCGCCAACAGTGGACCCAGCTCTGTCGAGGATCTGTTAGTGCGCATTGGCCTCAAGGAATACACCTCCGTGTTTGTGCTCAACGGGTAAGTGGTGTAGATGAAACAAATTTACCAACAATATTTTTTGTTGGATTGTTTCACCTATCGTTCCATTTGCAGCTACGAGGACTTGGAGCTGTTCAAGGAACTGGAACCCGCTGACCTGGACTACCTGGGGATACTCAATCAGGAGCATCGCGCCAAGCTGCTGACGGCTGTGCAGCTGTTGCACGACATTGAATGTAAGCCAGTTAATCCCTGTTCAACACGCACTCACCCCTCCCCACCACCACACACACACACATGCATACTCACAGCTACGAATTTCACCCGTACAGGCTCCGATGTGGACATAGCCGGCTCCAGCTCGGAGAACGATGAGGCGCGCCTGAATAACATTAATAAGAAGCACGGCGCCTCACCCTTTGGACGACGGCATTTTCCACGCGATTCCGGTTGTTATGAGGGCTCCCCGCTGCCCAGCTCACAAACACCCACGCAGGCCATCAACTCCACAGATGAGTCGAACAGCCTGGATGATGTGGTCACCAAATGCTCCAGCGAGATTATGAAGCGCGTGGAGAGCGCACGTCGCTGCAAGGATAACCCGTTCAAGGCCACATTGCCAGCACGTGTGGGCAAGAAGTCCTTTCTTGGCGGCAGCGGACTTATGGCTGACGATACGCTCACACGTGGCGGACTCAGTGAGAAGTCGAGCGATTCGGGCGTCAGCAGCAGTTCGCTATCGTCGGGTCCGCTAAAGAGCAGCACTTAACATTTGCCAACCATACTCGCCCACGAGCTGCTGCTGGGCGTGGGCATGGGCGCCACCTCGCCCACCACATCGGTGGCCTCGGCCAGTTTGGTTGGCTGTAGCAGCAGCAGCAGCAACGGCAGCAATGTAAATGCAACCGCCCCGTTGGGCAACATTTGTAACACGCTGCCCCATGCACCCTGCTCTTCAGCCAACAGCAGCAGCTCCCTGGGCCTGTCTAGCAATCTGCCCCTCAATCGGAATCTTGTCATGCTGCGCAACCACTTGCGCAAGAATACCAATTGCAGCAGCAGCAGCAATGCCACCCAATTGCTGCAGGATCAGGATGACAAGGATCCATAGCCCATTTACTACATCCAATTCATAGTTTAGGTTCTTGGTAACTGTAATTTGAGTTAAGTGTATTTCAATTGCTGTGATTCGATAGTGAAAAAAGGCCAAGATGCGTCTTTCAGTTCAAATGTATAGTGTATAGAGAGAGAGAGATAGAGAGACGGGGAGAGTGAGCGAGAGAGAGAGCACACACAAAAGCAGTCAGTTAGTCAGTCAATCCTTCCTCCGATAATGTTGGCATTTACACAAATTTATACTAGAGATATACCTACATATAGACACAGAGAGAGATATATATCTATCTACTTAGTGATGTAACAAAATCGTTTGACTATTTTTAGTTAGCCTGAGATATGAATGAGACTTTTAACATTTATCTTTAATCAGTTGCCATTTGTTTTCTTTGTATTTCTCATACGTGATATTGCCAAACGTCCAACTTGAATTGCATTTCAAAATAATTTCCACAATTTTTAAGACGAAACTGCAGTTGATTCCTATTTTAAAAGCGCACACACACTCGGTGCCAAGCAATAGACCAATCTGTACACACACATACACACACACACAACACACCACACCAAACTGCCATTTTTAACATACATAGTTTTAATTGTATAAAGTACTTTATTTCCACAAATAGACACTAATCAAATTCGCAACTCCGTCAACATAAAATGGGCACATTCACCCCACCCACACTCTGAATCACTGATCACTGATCACCTTTTTCCTGGCATACTTTCAAATTCAATCAATAATCAAATGATCAAGCTGTTCTGTTGAATGTGCCCAATGTAAATTTGCCAAATCGAGCAAGCAGAATGTACGCTAAGCAATATTTTGAAATTGGTAGAGGGAATCGTGTAAAATGCAACTGTAAATATATATAGAATTGCGATATGTATGTCTAAGTTTATGCCATTCATTAGGCATAACTATTAGCGATTTAGCGATAATCAAAAGGCAGACAATGAAATTAGTCAGGCAGCGCAGATGTTTTGCATTTCTCCCAATTCGTTAGTTAAATAAATCAACACTTATCACAACAATATAGAATATAAATTTAAACAAATGCATATTCAAAGCATAGCGCATACGAATATCAATTAACAATATATACACATATATATACATATATATATACAATATTATTTTAAAACACGCTTTTTATCCCCGCCCCCCCTTCCAATCTAAACCTGAACAGATTTTTTGTGAAGCTTAAGATATCAATATTCAAATATATTAAATACAATTTACTCGAATTCCAAAAATTTAAATACAATTTAAACAACTAGCGAAAACAACCGAATTGCACATGTTAAAGCCAGCCAGCTCACCAGCTCACGTTGGCATTTTTAAAATTGCATATACATATGTAAGTGTTTCAACTGTAAATTGTAATAAAAACAAAAACATGGAGCATGTGCTAGCATTTTCGAATTATCACTGTAACATAATGTAATTTAAAAGGAAACGATTGTATAAGCAATATTAAAGTTTAACCTTAAAAGAAACATCAAATCAAATTGGAGACAAAACCCCTCAAAACATATGTCATTGCCGGCAAGCAAAGTAAAACAAAACAAAAACAAAAAACCGTAAAATTTCACTAAAACACCGTAACAAGTAACCTAAATTATTCCAGAGTTCAGTAAATGTTAGGAGAAAAAAAACAAAAAGAAATATTGATTCATGTTTGTGCATAAATCACAGTAAAACTCTTCAAATAAAAATGAACATATCTAAAAATTAAACAAATTTGTATTTTTGTGGAAGTATGGGGCATACATATAGGGCATGGCAGGTAAGTTGATTGTTTATTATATGGCCAGGCTGCCATATTTTTAGATGCCAGTTGCTTCCGAACACGTGTGAATAACTGCTAGTTGGCTTTTGAGAGAAATCTGTCATACGATCCATATATTCTACTCAGTCTGAACAGATTGCCAGATGACTGACATAGACAGCCTGCCGGTGTATGTGAACGCACCCGAACAATTTGCTCTAAAATCATTACCCGTACAAAAAAGTTTGAAAGGAGAGATGGCATCACTAGTATTAAATCGAATCGGACAATGTTGCTACCAATTTCATTTTGACGCCTAATCACTATGCTATCTTTTTCAGTATATGCCGGTTTGCTGAAGTGTTAAAAGTCTTTGAGTACTCCAAACATGTCAACCTTTGAGCCAACAAAACACAATTTGTGGAAGAGTTTACTTTTCTGCTATTATTTCGTGTTTTTCAGAAAAATGCAGCTGAAGGCCATCGAATGCTGATTGAAGCTTACGAGGAACATGCTCCTAGTGCAAAAAATCATACAGTCCGCCCGGTCTTTCGCCAAAATCGACGCCAAAGTCGAATATTCACGCTGGTCATTACAGGGCAATTCTACGGTACTCAATTAATGGTTTTGAGCCGAGCATTAAAGCAAAAACGGTCAGAGTACGAGCAAAGGCACGACAAGGTAATTTTGCAACATGACAAGGCTAGGTCACATGTTGCGCAGCTGGTTAAAACATACGTACCTCAGTAAAATTGATATACGTGCAAAGTGGTTTTTGGCTATTTCTTATTATCCAATAAGGGTACATTGGTTTTATGAGGATCAATGCAAGGACGCAATTTACAGCAAAGGGCTCTCCATGGTAACAAAACAGCTTAATGCTTAAGAAACTGCTTTTCAATACTACAAATGATCACACATAACTGCGTTGCCATGCTTTTGACAATACTGAACCGCGATAACGCACCAAGGGGCACATAAGGAGCAAATAAAATGGTGAGATGCGCTCAAATTAAGTCGAAGCTAAGACTACCAATATGTCGACAAGGCATACAACAAATTTGCCGAAAGGAGTTGCATCTTTAGTATCAGTCCGAGGTGCCTAAGCCACGGCTCAAGCAACATCAGAAAAATACGCCCCTGACTACAATGTGACTGTTTTAGCGACGTTAAGATTTCAATCATAGAACGTATTAGCGGGCTCTAGGTCTATGGTTATGAATTTCATCATAACATGTCCAAAACAAGACACGCACAACACCTTAAAGGAGGCTGGTTGATCGTATTGCTATTTCATAAACTTCCACAGTTCAATCATCAGCAATCTTTTGCCCAACTTCAATGAGTTGGCAGACACTACCTCATGCCAGGACTGCTAAGACCGCTTGGGAATCCCAAGTCAGACTTGTATGACCTTTTATGAAAAATACAAGTTTTGGGACAAAGAATTAAAATCCGTCATATTTATTGATGAAAAAAGTTTAATCTAGACGGCCCAGATGGACATCACAACTGGTGGAGATATATTCGACATCCCCGACAGACCTGCTATAAGCGCAACCAAAAGACTCATCGATTTATCGGGATGGTAGCCGAAGGAAAAATTAGTGGCTAGCGATTGACAATACTTTGAATAATAAAATTGTAACATATTTTTCACAATAAAGTCAAACTTGATAAAAACATCCTTTAAGCTTTTTATACCAGTTACTTGTAAAGTAAAAATAAAGGAAAGATAACTTCGGCTCGACCGAATGATTTTCGTCGAACATTCTTACCTAAGTTATATCCCAAATTCAGCAATAGATGGCGCCACTACTTTGACCATTTTTGCTACTACGTTTAATGTGTAACTAACTTTATGCAATATAACTTAAGGTAACAATTATCGTTGAGTTGAACGGACGTGATACCGCGCTTGGCCGAAGCCAGCCAGAAACTACGCGCCAGGAGGCGGCCAGGGCCACAGTACTCCCCCTCCAGAGACCATGTGGGAACGAATGATTTTCGAGTTTTGAGTATAGCTGGGATGTATGGGGTGAGCATCTACAGGATTTGCACAAGTCCCAATGTGAAGGAAAGCTTGCGTATAGTTCTCGCTGTGATGATTGTCGTAGTTGAGTCGATAGATTGTTTCCGTTGAGTATAGAAACTGGTGAATCCGTAGTACTAAGCATGTGCACCGAGTACAGATTGGAGAAGTTGCGTCGAGTGGGGGTGGACTTTCGTGGTGCCTCTCGTTAAGTACTTTCGATGTGATTCGCGTTCAGGTCGTTGCTTCGATTGTAGGTCGATAAACAAGCTCGGTCGATCAGGGTTGAAGTTGCAGAGTCAATAGTACTGGGTATTGTACCCCGAGTAGAGACTTTCGATTGCCACGCGTTGTGGACTTTCGTTTGCCACGCGTTGTGGACTTTCTTGGTGCCTCTCGTTAAGGACTTTCGTGGTGAGATCGAGAACTTGTAGATAGACTCAGGCTGGCATCAATTGCCAAACAAAGAGCGTCTCAAGTCGTAGCATGTTGCTAGTTGTCGGTCAGGTATGCGGATCGCTGTGCATGAACATCGGCGACTTCGAAAGATGCGATGAAGATCCAATCCATAATCAGACACATTACACCTGCAATCAAACTTACATAAACAGATAAGTTACGAGAATATCAACACAATCTAAATTAAGTAGCCAAATTTACACAAGGTGACAGAAAATTTAGAAACAAAATAAATAATAAAAAACAAAAAAAAATTTTAAAAAATCATCCGATACGGCAGGTTCCGATAACTTGGCAGCATCTTTGTACCAAAAGACTACGTGCAAAGTTTGGTAAAGATAGCCACCGACTATAATATTATAATACATACATCCAAGGAGTCACGCGTTTATCGTGCAATATTTGTATCTCTATATTTTTATCGCTCATCTCTAAGGTTCTCTCTCACTATGATTGCCTTTGTTCAATGGAAAGCTGTGGTGGGTGGTGCGTGGGTGCGGGGTGTTAACTGGCCTTTTTGCTGATAACTTGTGTATCGTGTATCCGATCTTTATCATTTCTTCAGCAAATCGATAAATAATTTTGATTACTAGATCTCTGGAAGGAACGTCCCATCTATCATCAAAACTGTAGGAGATATGAAGTTTTTTCCAAAGTTTCTGAGGCGGGAGGGGGCGTGGCAAAAATTGAAAATAAACTTGATCTGCCTGCAAGTATAAGAAGTATATGCCCCATACATGTCAAACCTCTATCTCTTAAAATCTCTGAGATCTGTGCGTTCATAGAGATGGACAGACGTCCGTCTGTCTAAGATTTATTTTTTTAGATTTTATTTTATTAGATTTTTTTTAGATTTTATTATTTTTTAAGATTTCGAATTTTGTTTTTTCATTACGGTAACTAGAAATTATTACGATTTTTTTGCGCATTGAGGAAAATAAAATATAAATAAATATAAAATAAAATATTCAGTCTAATGTCCATCTGTCCGTATGAAAACCCAGATGTCAAAAACCAGAAGAGGTAGGTTAACCAAATTTGAAATGTTGACTCCTTTTGTCTGCACGCAGATCAAGTCTGTTTTAAATTTTTGAAACGCCATTTCCAAAAAAAGCTCCCACAATTTTTAAGATATCGATCTCAAAATTAAAACGTCAATTTATATTTGCAATATCTACGATCCTAAAAATTCATAAAGATCGCATAATAAATAGCTGAGTTAAAAATTTTGCATACTTTTTGGCTCTTCCCCTGTGGAACACGGGAAAGGCTATCGAACATTTCAACAACAACAACCACGTTCGGTGGTCGGGTCCGGTGATCGTCTCTCCCCCTCCTTTTTTAGAAAAATTGCCCTGAAATTTAGAACGCAATTTATATTTTTTAGAACATTTTCCTAAAAATATGGCGAGTCGCCTTTGGACCTTTTTTAGGGCGATGTTCTAAAAATTATGCCGAAAATGGCACTTTTCAGTGCGAGTTGTTTTTAGAGTGTACGTTTACAAAAAAGAAGATGTACTTAAAAGGTGGACAGAAAACTAGACAGTTTCCACAATTGTTGGCCCAAAGCGAGCTTATTATGAGAAAAGCCAAAATTTGTGATTTTTTGAGCTTTTTTTGGAAAAGACATACGCTTAAAAGGGTAACATTTTTATTTTTCAAAATTTTAAATAACTTGAGAACGGTTTAAGACAGAGTTTTGAATTTTTTTCAAATGTTTAGGTTTAAAAAACCCTTTTGAAAACAATTTTGAAATATTTTTTTTTCAAACATTTATTTGGAAAAAAAAAAGGATTTCTTCAAAAAACTTAGTTTAGCAAAAAAGACCCATCCTTCAAAAATGTTCCAAAAACCAAGGCTGCAAACCTCTAAAATTTTGCAGAAGGTTCGGTCCGGGGGTTCGAACCCGTTGTAAAGTCTGAGGTTCGCTTCGCGGACCGGTTCCTGGAACTCGTGAACCCAAGGTTTTGGTTTGAACCTTGGTTCGCTGGAACTAAAAGAATAGTTTCGATTTGCTGACACTTACAACTTTTGAGAACAGCTTAGATTATGTTAATAAAAGTGATACCTTCTTCATCTATACAAGCTCTTAGATTACAAAGAACAGACTTAAATGTTGAAAACACTCGTTCAACTTATACCTGAGTTGCTGGAACAGCATATATAGTTAAGGCAATATTTTCTAAGTCCTTGATTTTTGACCTTTCCCAAAATTTTAAAACATTTATAGATGGATGTTCTCTTGGAAAATTTACGAAGGAATCTATAACATAATTGACAGATTTTATATTTGACATTTGTTTATTGTTGTCTTTTGCTTTCATAAACTTCTCTTCTTCGCAAGCAGACGTTGAGTCATTTAAAGTTGAATTTTGAAAACTCGCATTAAGAATTTCTCGATTGGCTTCTCAAGCCTCGTAGCGGACTTTCGTTGCGATCCAAAATCCTTGATTACAAGTCTATTATCATGCCTTCCTGGACCTGGGGGATCCGCTATGGGGTACGGCATGCTCCACTACACTCAAGAAACTAGAATCTTCTATAAGCCGAGTACTCCAGTGCATCGCGGATGCTCCTTGGTATGTGAGGCATACAACTTTATATAGCGATTTGGATATTTTGCCACTATGCGCCCAAATCAATATGCATACCAGCAGGTATCATGACCGACAGGTGGCCCACTTGCCTCGCCACAGCCTTGCCTCTGAATTGGCTCCAACAGGCTCAGAAGACGCCTTAACAGACGACATCCCTCTGACCTCTGGGTCCATGGAAGGCGTCCCTCGGGCCGCCTCATCAACTTGGCTTAAGAGTCTCCTTGGGACTATCCCATACCAATATTCGCACGCTACTCGTTCCCCAGGAAAACGACAGATCACCCTCAGGACCTGTGCTGAGCGTTAAGATGTTATCCCAGGCGTTTCCCGTGCTGTCGAAGTCCTCTATAGTATGAGTAATTTTTGTTAACTTTTTGTAAATAGATTAAGTTCTATGGACCAAGTATTCTCCTATATATTTTGAACTACGTTCGATTCAGATGTTTTTAGGTGGAGCTTTTTTAAAGAACTCTGAATGCAACAATCTCAGAGTTAATAAACGTTAGCACATTTTGTAGGTTGAGTTCCATCGCGTTTTTTATAAATTTTTCTATAAGCAAAAGACTTTATATAGTGTGAGTGCGGAGTTTCTTACAAAGTGTGCGAACTCTACTAATGTCAAACTAAACTTCCTTAAAAAAATCGTTGACTACTAAATTTAGCACTACGAACTGTAATTATAGAGTCCTCCATAGAATCTACAGAGGTAACTTGGTCATCATCTAAGTCAAGAAATGCGTTTGATTCACATATTCGCTCCATTATCGACGGTGGTAGTATAAATCTGACCTAGAGAAATGTCGTAGGATTGGAGAACTTCTTGAATGATAGCAGTCAGATTACAAGGAATTGCTGTATTTGTGTAATTTTGTGAACCGAACCTATTTTTTCGAAAAAGTGGCCGGTTCGGGTTCAGGTTCGCGGAGTCAAAAATATAGAGCGCGTGGTTCATGGTCCGGTTCGCGAACCCCAAAAAACACGAACCAAACCGGATCTCAGGGGTTCTGTTCCGGACCGGTTTGCAGTCTTGCCAAAAACATATGCTAAAGCCGCACTTTTCAAAAAAATTTTGTGGCTGAACATGCAAAAAAAATGTATTTTTATCTTGAACCGTTCTCGAGTTCTTTAAAATTTTTTTCTTATAAGCGTATGTATAACTTCCGAAAAAAAATCGGCAAAAAATCTGAAATTTTGGGGTTAAGCTTTTCTTATAATAAGCTCCCTTTGGGCCAATTATCATCCAATTATATTATTTTTTTGCTTGGAATGCCCCTTATATTAGATGTAATAATTTTCATCCGCTAGATAAGCCATTTCGCTCACTGTGCAGCGTGTCGCGCCCACCAATGTACATATTGCAAGTTATTAAAACGTAAACAATCCATCAAAACAAAGAACTAACAGAATTTTAAATCGCACCACGCTTGGTTGGACGAAGCGCCGCGGCGATGCCGTCAAGTAATGGTGTCGCTCTATAGGGCGGCGACCGCTCCTCCATAATCAGAGCGGATTAAATTTACAGCTCTCGTGAAGCAGATTAACTTATAAAACCAGATTAAATAATAGATGCACACGTAGGTATATGTATATGCGCATCATAATGTTTATTCATAGCACAAAAGTCGCACTTGTCATGGATCTTGAGCCAAGTTTTTACATTATCAACATAGCACGCGTAAGTATCTTGTGATGGAATTCTATTTCGTCATGCCGGGAACTAAATTTGCACTTAAGTGCTTTAGTAAATTGTTAAATTGCTTTTGTCTTTCGCTCAACAAGTAACTAGAAATATGAAAATTGATATTATAGCATTTTGCACAAACTAAGCAAAGTATGACGACTTGATCTCATTTTAGTTTCAGTGTCAGTTGTCGTGTCTTCACAGTCAGTGCCAGTGGCAGCATCTGCTACATTAAAGTGGCTACAAGTTGAAGAATTTTAATATTTGTAATATTTTTTTTTTAAAATTCCACTGGCTTGAACAATAACCGTAACGTTAGACAATTGAAGATAAGCTAAATATTTAACGTTTACTTTGGTTTTTGTGGCCACAATTGCAATCTGAACGACCTATGTCTATCTTATCTCATTTGACGTACGAGATCTCGTAAAGACAAAATACATGATCAAGCAGATGCAACAGATAGTATGCCAATCAAATTATAATCTCCTGATGCAAGAAAATAATATATGTTATAAAACAAATAAATGCAAATATATCACAAATTATGTATTCTCAAATGACGAATGGGCAAGCTTGCACTTCCCACGCTTCTGATTAGCATGTTAACCCAGACGTCTTTTATCTACACTTGACACTGGAGAAAGTTGATAAGTAAAATAATATAGCTTTTGCTATGCCGAAGTTTTTATTCCCTGGCAAATGTCGGGCTATCTTGGCATAAATTTAAGTTCAGAAAATTATAAATTTTTATGTCTGCAGTAAAAGCTTTGATTGCCGAAATAAACTACAAAAAAGTCTCATCTGTGTTTGTGATGGTGAAATAACTGAAGAAGATGTTCAGATTTATCATCAATTAATCATGCCAAAATTCAGACTACAATTGCTTGCTTGCTACTTTCTGCCTGTTACATACTTCCTGCCACATAAATATTCCCTTTTCGATTGGTTACTAAAGGGTATTAATATATATTAATAAATACTTAACCTGGTCAATGCAGTTCTGTTTTGGCCAAGGATGTTTTTAAAGGCTGAAGCGCGTTTTGTATGCACTTGATAGCCTGATTGGGAATTCCTTGGATTTTGTAATTGTTGTTGATAATTGTGTAAATTAAAAAGACATTCTGTTATCAGCAATTCGTTTTATAATGCCTTATGCGCTCCGTCTTGGCCTGATAAGCCGGCAAGTGTGGCACGGTTCGCTTTTAACGACCATCTCTACCCGTACCGGCGTTCAGAACCGCACAGTCGTGTGTTAGTAACGGTTGTGGAGCTTTAGTTGACAAGTAAAGAACGAGTATTTCATCATTTCTATTTCAATTTACGCGCAGAATGTGAAAAGTGTAAACAATACATATCCTGAAACGGCTTCATTTTCAAATGCAAAATACGCCATATACGTCTCATAAACAAACAACAAGTGCAAAATAAATGAATGAATAGCTCGTAATACCTCACCATTGGCAAATAAATTGCACTGCGGAATATAAATTTACGGTAAGTTCCCAATTCGGCTGAAACTAACACGATTTCCAAGCATATCTTCTACAAGTTAAGAGATTTTCGCAAATTTTAATGCATTGTGAGGGGAATAAGTTCCTTAGAGTCATACAGCAGACTAACAATACGGCTTTTTTGTATTCACTGCTCATAAACTTGCAGAGCGTTATCAGTTTTAAATTTGTCAGTACAAGTACAAATTAATTTAATTTAATTTTATGAAAATCTTTGACGAATGAAATTTCAAGTTCTTTGTTTTGATCACACCAATTAATAAAAAATTAGGCGATTTCGAACATTTACAGTCACAGTAACTCAATTGCATGCTTAATTCTAATATATTGTGTGAACACTAGATTGGATCTCCAGAGTATGAAATTTGTAAGGTCATGGTCTCACCCCCCTATCTGATGCTTTTTGGTGTATAATAAGCGTAAAATAAACCAAAAGATAAAAAGTCGAATTTTAACAGTCGCGAACAGACTTAAGTTTTTGTGAATAACTCATACGCAGTGTTGCCTACTATGATGTATTTGTTTCAGTTTTAAATAGTCGGCGTTGATTTTACTTAAGAACTATTTGAATTTGAAAGATAGTCCAAGTCTAATAGTAAACGAAATTTCAAAAGATGACAGCAAATGAAATAAACTAATAATTTCGTTGTAAAAAATTTGTATTTAAGGCCTTGTCGCGCCCATTTTATTTCACAATTTTCACAATTATTAATTATACAACAAATTTAAGCTTTGGGAATGCTGAGACTTACTTTTTTTCCGTTTTGCTGCTTTGAGGTTCGATCTAGTGAACATGCGTACAAGCTTTTGAAATGTGTGATGGACAGAATTATTTTTTCTTAAAAATCGTTTTCTGCCTGCTATCTGTCCCTCTGTCAGATCTTAGAGATGTATATATATAACATAAATTTCTTGTACTTGCAGGCAAACCAAGTTTATTTTCATATTTTTTGTTCTTTCCTACTCTTTATTCGACGGACTCAAATTAAAACGCTTTAATCTATACTACATTACCTTTACAACATTTAATTTTGATCGAAAGCAAAGTTTCAATATTTCACTCGAATTTAAGGTATTGTAACAAAAAACTGTTATTTTCGGACACATTGAAATGTCTCACACAACAGTGACAGTGAGTTATTTTTCGAGTGAAAGTGTCTCGCTCAGTGGGAAACATTTATTTTTTATTCTTATTTTTCTTCTGTGATGTGTTTTTTAAATACACTTATTATTGTGTGAAAAAATATAAGTGCCTTTTTAACCAAAGTCTGTGGATAGGGCATTTTCAACACTAAATTTCATTTACAGTGATAGGGGCCGAAAATTAAACACCGAAAACTTAAATTCTGTAAAGTACTATAGTTTCCTAAATTTCGGATTGTGTCAAAACTATGCCGTGAGTGACTTGAATGAAACCCAGAGTCGTAGCTGGGGTCGTCGGTGGACCAAAGGATCATTGACTGTTCCAGAAATCAGGAATACTAAGTGAATAATTAATAAAGAATAAACGAGACCTAAAGACGAGGGATACCAAGTTGGGTCCTCGGTGGAGACCTGAGAATATTACAGACCTAAAGACCAGGGATACTGATGGGCATAACAAAAACTTGTACTTTTTTGGTCTCGGTCAACCTTGCGGTGGAAATGCTCATATGAATTTCATATTCAGTCAGCTCATTATTATATACCTACGCCTCAGCTCCCTGTGTACCAAAGGTACACAGATTATATTAAGGGGGTCTTCTAGTTTAGAAATTATTTATTTTTTATTTAATTTTTATTAACTTAAATTTTCTATTAGGGTCTTAAAAACATCCTGCAAAACTTTCAAGCAAATCCGAATATCCAATCCAAATATGTTTTCCAACAATAAACAAAATCAATTTTTTTCCGACCCTCGTATATGAAAAAAATTTTCCTCGACCCTCGTATTTTTTAAAATTTCATTTATTTTTGTTATCAAAAGACTTTAATTAAAGTTCTAAAATATTTATATTTTTAAAAGAGTTGCTTTTGAAAAAAAAAAATTTTCTTGAAATCTCGCATTCACACATTTTTAATATTGTATGATTTTTTATGAATTGCGCTACAAAATACGAAAAACAGAATTAAAAAATCTTTACGCGTTTTCTTCCCACAATTTTTTCAAAAATAGATCAAATTCGGCCGTCTAAACTACAGGGTGGTCCATTTAAAAATTGGAATTTAATTTTGCCATAAAAAAAAGGATCGATATTTTTCAAAGGTTGAACATTGATTGGAAAGGTTGGTTCATGTCATATTTATATGAACAACAATTTCGGTCAAATGACCACCACAGCTGACTTGGCAGTAGCCCATTCGATCCACCCAATTTTTAAGAACATTTTCAACTGATTCGGCACGTATGTCAGCAATAGCAACTCAAATATTGTTCTTCAACTCATCAATGGTTTCAGGATTGTTCAAAAATGAGTCTTGCATATGCGCAAAATGTTATATGTTAAAATACGACGAAAAAGACTCGCCATTGATTGGAAATACGAATCGAAAATGAGTCGAAACTGATCAGAAAAACAGGTTATAAACGACTCTTCAAGAAGAGTCGCGGCTAGGGTACCATTTTCTGCCGACCAAAGTACCATTTATGATCAGAAAACGAGCGCATTTATGACTATTTTAATCAGACAGAGGATTCGAAAAAGACTCGAATGTGAGCAAAAATTTCATCAAATGCTCTCTGGGTTGCTGATTATTCGATTTTCGAAGATAGGGCGCAGAAGATCGATTGTGGCCGTCTTGTTGAAACCATGTCTTACTCTTCAATTTTCTCGAAGAACCAATCACTTAACATTGCGCGGTAGCGCTCACCATTCACGGTCCTTCTTCATTTTTAAAGAAAAATTTACCAATAATGCCTCGAGACCAAAATGCGCACCAAACAGTGACACGTGGTGAGTGGATTGGCATTTCGACGACCATATGCGGATTTTCCGTGCCCCAGATGCGACATTTTTGTTTATTAATATAACCCCACCGAGGTGGAAATGTGCTTCATTTGAAAAGATGATTTTTCAGTCAAATTCACCATCTTCGGCCAAACGATCTTCCGCCCCATTTGCGAACTGTAGACGATTCGCATGGTCAATTGGCTTTAGCTGCTGCACCAATTGAACTTTGTATGGCTTCAAGGCAAGGTCTTTATGCAAAATTCGCAACAAAGAAGTTCGCGAAATGTCCAATTGTTGAGATCGATAGCGATTTGACGTCGATGGTTTTTCACTCACATTCTCAGCAACCACAGCAATGTTTTCGGTCGAGCGCACCTGAAGGGTACGTATACGGTTCGGTTTATCCACCAACACATTCCAGTTTCACGAATTGATCCACAAATTGAGTTTTCGGAACCTTTTTTTGGTTAAATGCTTTTTTTCAAATTTCGCACAGTTTGAGTCGAGGACTCACCACTTTGGAAATATGTTTTTAATATTTCTAAACTTTCTTCAAGCGAATAGCGACCCATTTCGTAAATGTCAAAGTTTTTACTAAATATTAGTCGCTTTGCGAATGAAATTTAACGTTTTTAAAGTCAAATTATGGATAGTTGAAATTCCAAACACTAGATGGACCACCCTGTAGAAGACCCCCTTAAGTTTGTGGAAAAGTACATATGTAAATGGAAGAAGGAATCATTTCCGATCCTATAATGTATACATATTCTTCATCAGCATCAACAGCCGAGTCGATATAGCCATGTGCGTATGACAGTCTGTCTGCCTGTCCGTCTGTATGAACGCGCAGATCTCAGAGTTGCTAAGAGGTAGGGGTTTGACATGTACTTTCCGAAGAAATGATTAACATCGGATGAACTATACTCGAGCTATGACCAAAAGAAAGTTCACAGCCGCAGCACCACAGTATTGGTCAGTTTTGAAATGGTGTGGCAGCTCTGGCCACACCATTCATCGTGATAACGCAGCAGCAGAACGACAGCCCATGCACCATACTTGACGCAGCAGCAGAGCAACAACTTCTAGCTTGGCTTCAATAAAGTTAGTTACACCAACTAAACCAAGTAGCTAAAAATGGTCACAGTTCCAGCTAGTTCGCTCATCACTGGCAAATCCCTACTCGATAGAAGCTCGCCTGTTATTACTCACACTCAACTCTTAGCATTCTGTTAAACTCAGACCACATTTCAATGGTTACACTAATTTTTTCACAATGCGAACTTAAAGCTAAAGCAAACATATTTAAACGTTTTTCTTTATGCCATTTTCAACGGTTTGGCGACTTTTATTAGCATTATTTGAGATTTTTATTAGGGTATGGCGCCCGATTAGGAACTAAGTACATATTTAAACTGGCTATTTCCAGCCAATTGTACCGAGTTGGGTCATAAAGATTAATCACATTATCTGACGACTGGATATTATTTGTTGTTTAAATAGAAGCAGCCACATCAACGCAAGCAGCATGAAAGATCAGCCAGAGCTGGTGGGCAGCCGGAAGGCATCCAAGGTGTACGAGATGGATGTTGATGAATCGGAGCTGAACGATCCGTTCCAGGCACTGATGGAGCAGGCCGGCAACCATGGTCGCTATCAGACACTCTACAATTTTGTTTTTGTGGGTGGCCTGGCATTTAGTGGCGCCATGATCTATATGAACATAATTCTGGCACTTAATATACCAGATCATTGGTGCACGGTGCCAGGCAGGGAGACTACAAACTACACGATAGAGAAATGGCGCGACATTACGCTGCCCAAGTGAGTGTGCACCAACGAATCACCAAGTAAAGATGCTATCGAGCCCCTTTTCCCATTTAGACAAGCCGACAATCGCGGCAAGGAGACCTTTAGCAATTGCGAAATGTACGACATGAATTTCACGGAGATTACCGATTGGTCTGCCTGGAACATTAGTCAGCGGACGAATAAAACAGCAGGTATGCAATTGGAAGACTTGTTTTGGTTTGATTTTCTCTCTCTCAGAAAGTGCCACAATTTTCAGCCAACTCAGAAGCAGAATACTTTTGTACTTCCAGCTTGGTGGACAATCGCTTGTCCGACATTTCTTTTGCAACTTTGCACTCGAATGCATTTTACGACCGTTTCCATTTCTGTTTCCATTTCCATTCCCATTGCCAGTTTGCCAGAACGGCTGGAGCTATGACCGGACCTGGTACGATAGCACCGTACCCACGGACTACAACTGGGTGTGTGCCAAGGATTTGTTCGTGACAAATGTGTTCGTTGTGACTCGTGTGACAGAGGTGGTTGGTTCATTTATATTTGGACAAATGGGCGACTCGTAAGTAGAAGTCGAATGAAACTAAGTTATGAGAGCCAAAGGCAAAGTCAGTTGGTAATTGAATTTGTCCACTGTCCGTCCACATAGCTTTGGTCGCAGATTCGTGTACTTTATTAGCGTTGTCTGCTGCTCGGTGGGTCGCCTGGCCTCCGTGCTGTGCACCAGCTCGTACACGTGGTTCCTCATCATGTCCGGCCTTGTGGGCCTCACCGTAAACAGTCTCTTCCAATCGCCCCAAATTATTGGCATGGAAATCTCACGGGAGTAAGTCTGACAGCAGAAAAGTTTCCGGATTGCTTAACGAACTTTTGTACCATCTCACTCCACCGCACAGGGAGGATCGCAGTCGCATTGCCTTCTTTCAGAGCGTGGGCTGGTCGGTGGGCACCACATTGATGCCGTTGCTGTTCTGGTGGCTGCGCCATTGGGACTCCTTTATGTGGCTAACATCGGCGCCCACGGCGCTGGTCTTAATTTTCTCCAAGTAAGTCACGCAGACAATTCCATTGACTCTCGCATCCCCCGTTTCAATCAACGCTTTGACCAGATACGTCATCGAATCACCTCGCTGGTTGATTAGCAAACGGCGCTTCCGCGATGCCATTGTGCAGCTGAAGAAGATTGCCAAAATTAATGGACGCAGCTTCGATGTGACCGAGAAAGAACTGGCGGAAATCTATAGGGACGAAAAACAGGACGTTACCTATGGCATTGCCTCGCTGTTTGCCGGTTGGCGTCTGGCCCGCAACACCATCATCATGGGCTTCAGCTGGTGAGCGGGCAGGGTAGAACAAAAAGCAATTTGCATTTGAAACTGCTGTCCATTTCGGTTTGTTGCCTTTCCTCCATTTCCTCGGTCTGCTTGCAGGTGCGTGGTAGCCGTTTCCTATTTCACATTGGTGCTGTTCAGCTCCCGCATGGCAGGCAATCCGTTTTTGAACTTTTTGTATCAAAGCGTTGTGGAAATACCAGCCTATATGCTGGGTCGTTATCTGGGTGAGTGCATGGTCGACGTGGCGGGGGGAGGGTGGTAAGCCAAGACTTTTCGCTGATTGACAATTGTGTTGTGTCCATTTTTTTCCACCTTCGATTTTATCTGCAGGCGATACGTACGGACGTCGCTTTACCAATTCGGTCTCTTTTCTAATCTCCTGCTTCACCTGCCTGCCCATCATTGTCTATGCCACGGATGAGCGTTACGAAAACTTAATGATCTATCTGGCCACTTTTATTAAGTTCCTGAACGCACTTACCTTCTTTACGGTCAATTTGCAATGCCTGGAGATCTACCCCACATGCATGCGACAGACGGGCATTGCACTGGGCACCATTCTGGCCAATGCAATCGGAGTGTTGTCTCCATACCTTGTTTATCTGGGCACCACCGTGGACATACGTGCACCCTACTACATACTGGGTACTCTGTTTCTGCTGGGCGGAATCGGAGCCATGTTTCTGCCCGAAACACTGCACAAGAAGTTACCAGACACCATGGAGGAGGCGGATCACTTTGGCAGGCATGATGTAAGTACAATAAATTGATTGAAAGTCTTCGTTTTTTGTTCTCGCAATGGATGCGCCACCCGAAATCGAATTAGGCTGCACAGCAGCGCCAGGCGCATCTAATTTATAATTTAAATTATGCAAAGCAGCCGTAGCCTAATTTCATTTTTCACAAATTTAATTTACAGAAATTCTTCAGTCTGCCAAAACCGCCGTTGGCGCCCGAACACGACGAGAGGCTGTCAATGCCAACCCAATCTCAGCCGGAGCTAGCCAAGCTGAATCAGGAGGAGTTTGCGCCTTGAAGCAAAGCGATGGCAATTGATTCCTGTTACCGTTCCCTTTTGTGATGTTACATTAAGAATGGCCCAAAGAATTACGAATAAAGTATTGTTACGTAATAAGCCCCACATAAATCACACACGCATCAGGCACGGTTCCACAGGGCACGTGAATCTCTGCAATGAGTTTATCAGCGCATCTGTCAGAAATTTACAAATTACCTGCCGCCCTTGGCTTCGATGTGCAGGACGCAGTGGTAGGGGCAGGGGCAATGGCAGGGGCTGGTGTGGTAAGTAGCTATTGCTGTGGCTAATTTAATAAATGGCATGGCATCACCATCATACACGGTATGAACGTAATGCGTGCCTGCCGTCTGATTTATGCAAGTTATGTATCAATTTTTATCACCAGTTGCAAAAATGAGCCCAAGCCGTTCCGCTGATTTTCGTCCTTCTTCCTTTTTTCGAGTTGGCAAAGTGTTAAACTGTAAGCAGACACTAACACCAACCGACAGCGTTCACAATACTTATGAGTAGATGCAAAGAAGTCGCAGTGTTAATACACTGAAATGTTTAACAAACTAAAATTAAAATTTGTTAAGGGATGCAAACCGCTTGAACTGAAGGCCTCTTTCGGTAAATGCTGGTTAAGCAGCACTCTATTCAGGCAAAGATTCAGGTTCAAATGAAAAACACCAAAAAAAAAGTTATTATTCTTTGCCACGGTATCGTTTAGAATAAAGAACCAATCGTTGTTCAAATTAAAAGCAGCGGAGCAGTTTCTGAAAAGTCTAACGATTTAAACAGTCAATTTGCTTTGAAGTAAATCTAATAGGCGGAAGATAATAATAAGCCATAAAAGAAACTCAGAACGAAATTGAAGTAAAAATTAACGGAATTTATCTGGGGCTCACTCAAAAAAAGATAAGCTCAAATCAAGTCCAAAAAATTTGATTTGATCTCTACCTTCGGATTGAAATTTCAGGTACGAGTAGTACTAGATTCTTGAATCCAGCACGAAAGGATTGGACTAATCCTAAAAGGTTTGGATCAATCCGAAAATGCTCATTTCAAAAACGGATCCTACTTGAACATCAAATGAACCTGACTCGAGATTGAAGTAAGTACAGAACTCCACTGTCAAAGCGAAAGAGCGAAAAGAAACCGAGAGCAAGTTAGAAACTGTGAGAGCTCTCTCAGGATGTGTACATACACATCCACAAATTTTCTGGCAGATTCCAGCGGACCAAATGCTCGCAAACGATAACGCAAATGTGTGAATTGCGATACTTAACCCGACAAAACTCTCGCAATAGGATCGGGAAAAGATAGAAATATGATTCATATGTCGTTCAATTTGTGCCAGTGAAAGTTTCGTTTACGATAGTCGCAGGAAAAAGGGTTAGCGAGAGTTTCGAGATACTTTTGTAATATTTCTAGCAAGTCGAATAAAATATTTACTGTGATATGTTTTTGATGTTACATATACTCAAAAAGTATATTACTTTTGAGACCGTAGCAATATCAAAAGATATCGCCAACGACTCGCCATAAAATAACTATAACTAACTAAATATAGCAAAAATTATAGTTTCTGTTTCATTTTTCAATTAAATTTCTGCAGTCTCGTCACTCTCTTCTGCGCATATTTAGCAATTGTCTGCCACTTTTGCTAGAATACATTTGCAGAATATATAAATATCAATTTTAATTTGTGAACAATCAATTTATAATGGTAACACTTACTCCGCCTAGCACAATTTTTTGTTCACTTTAGCGATTGGCATGCCTAAAGAAAAAAAAGAACTCAAAAATTATTTCACATCGGCTTCACTTCATAAGACTAAATCAACACATCACTCGGGATTGGGATTTGGCTTACTCTCTATTTTGCATTCGGTTTTATTATACCCTTGCAAAGGGTATTATAATTTTGCCCAGAAGTTTGCAACGCATAGAAATATTCATTTCCGACCCCATAAACTATATATATTCTTGATCAGGGGGACGAGCTGAGTTCATTGAGCTTTGTCCGTCCGTCTGTCTGTCCGTCTGTCTGTCTGTCTGTCTGTCTGTCTGTCTGTCTGTCTGTCTGTCTGTCTGTCCGTCTGTCTGTCCGTCTGTTTCTACGCAAACTAGTCTCTCAGTTTTAAAGCTATCGAGCTAAAATTTTGCACAGAGTCTTCTTTTTACTGCACGCTGCTAATATGTCGGAACCGACCGGATCGGATCACTATATCTTATAGCTGCCATAGGAACCATCGGTCGAAAAATGGGTTTTAGTGGGAAAAACTTTTTTGTTTCCAATGTTAACGTGATTAAACTCGGCCCTTATTAATATTATATACTTTCAAACAGATTTGCAAATTTTGGTCAAAATCGGATGACTATATCTTATAGCTGCCATAGGAACCATAGGTCGAAAAATGGGTTTTAGTGAAAAAAACTTTTTTGTTTTCAATGTTAACGTGATTAAACTCGGTCATTAATAATATTATATGCTTTCAAACAGATTTGCAAATTTTGGTCAAAATCGGATGACTATATCTTATAGCTGCCATAGGACCGATCGGTCGGAAAATGGGTCTTAGTGAAAAAAAACTTTTTTGTTTTTAAGTAAATCGTTCTTTAGATCGGTGATTATTAATATTAAACGCTTTGAAACTAATTTGAAAAAGTTGATCGACATCGGGTGACTATATCTTATGGTTGCCATAGGACCGATCGGTCGAACATGAGTCTTGGTAAAAATTTTTTTTTTTAGTTTTGTTAGCGTCCTTAAACTCGCTGATGACTTATTTTATATGCTTTCAAATAGATTCGCAAAATTGGGCCGAAATCGGATGACTATATCTTAAGGCTGCCATAGGGCCGATCGGTCGGAAATTGAGTCTTAGTGAGAAAAATTTTTTCAGACGTTTATCTGTCGGAAAATAGGTTTTAGCTACAAAATTTTTTGATTTTTATGTAAGCGTTCTTAAACTGTGACATTTGCATTTGCAAGGGTATAAAAACTTCGGCACAGACGAAGTTAGCTTGGCCTTCTCGTTTTTTTCTAAAGGAAGACACGAGCCAGCTGTTACTCTGCTGCCGTCGGAGTACGAGCACGGCACTCGGATTTTTATCGCAAACCTTTCGTTGAAAAAGCTCAAATGCGAGTGCTTTGCTTACATGCGAGCTCGTTTGTGAGCATTTTGCGATAGTCAAAGGTCTTGACCTGGACTGGTTTGCAGAACCGCAGGGTGGGTCCATTGTATTGTTGTCTGTGTCCTGTTTTTACAGTTGTACTGCCCTGACATATGTGGGGGCAGATGCGCCGCTAGTAAGATTCATCGAACAATTGCTAACCAGTAGGACGGTGTACTCCCAACTTGGCGGCGCTACTGCTTGCTGGTGTGTTAACAGAGGCACTCCGCAAAGAGGTGTTCTCTCTCCGCTGCTGGAAGCAGAGGGACACATAGTGGTGGCTTACGCGGATGACATTGCCATCTTCAAATGTGGAATTTTACGTCGAACGCTGTGTGACCCTATGTAGACTGCACTGACAACGCTTTCTCAGTGGACAAAATCTTGTGGCTTTGGCTTGAAACTAGCTAAAACGGAATTAGTGCTTTTCACCAGGAAGTACAAAATTCCAGATCATGTTCCTCCTTAAATCAACGGAGTAAGCCTCAAAAAGGCCACAGGCCGTAATTGGGGTCTTTCCTTTCTCCCCCTTTTTAGTACACTGGCTATACACAGCCGTTGTACGCCCCATACTACTCTACGGAGCACTAGTATGGTGGCCAGCACTTGGGAAACAATCAGCCCTGTACAACCTGCATAAAGAGCAGAGAATTGCGGAAATATCCGAACGACACCAACGGAAGCGCTAAATACTATTCTTCACCTTCTACCACTTGACTTTGTAGAAAAGCAAGTGGCGATCACAACAGCAGTAAGACTACAGGAATCCGATGCCTGGAACAGGGGCAATTCGGGACACTCTACCATACTCGAAGACCAAACGGGGTTAGCACTAAACACACACTACTGTATACCGCAAATGACGTTCGATATATAATAAGACGTCTCTATCCCAAGCCCACACGATTGGGACAAACTTTCCCACAGCAGAGATAACGCCATTAACATCTACTTTAATGGTTCTAAGCTTGACGAAAAAGTAGGACTTAAATTTAAACTTATCTTTCCGCCTTCCAAATCACTGTAGTGTGTACCAAGCCGCCCTTAAAGCACTTGATTCATATACAAACAATGCTAAAACTCTTACTGAATGAGATTGCACTCAACATAGAAGGAAATGAGACTGCGGACAAGCTGGCCAGAATAGGTACCACCATCGAGCTCCTTTCAGAGAAGAGTACAATAGGGATGCTTATGGCAACATATTAGCTTCACACAAGAGCTCGATACGGATCGGTGGAAAAACCTTTCCTCCTGCGAGACTTACGTGACCAACATTCAACCAGAAACCTACTAACATACTTTTAAGTCACAGAAGGGATCACATATAGCTTCAGATGGGAACCCTCACGGGTCACTATCTTATTGGCGCACACGCAGCACGCCTAGGGGTCAATCACCATGACTTCTGCAGAAGTTGCAGATATAAAAAAGAGGAGGAAAACGTACAACACCTTCACTGCCATTGCCCCGCTTTGAGTTGAAGGAGACTTAGAACACTTGGTCAACCTCTCCTACTCAACCATTTAGAGATATCCGATATAGAGATCCCAGCTCTACGCAACCTAACCTTACCTACAGTTGTATGCAAACTAATGACCTCGAACCGGCTAGATCTTGGTGGTTTGATAATCATTATGAGATGCTTTTTTTGAGGTCAAAATAAGTTTTGACATTGAGCTGAAGTCAATCTCAGTCATTTTTGGTGCAATCCTTTTTCGGATCGAATGTAGTTCGAGTATCATAGTACACCACTCCCAATTGGACTCTTCAAATACAGAGCATAAACGGGATTACCCTGTTATCATTACCGTTTGGATTGATTCAATCCAATATGGATTGATTTTTTTTTGAGTGTTCATTTGTAACCAGGTCTCAAGTTAAAAACGTTAGATGGAGTCAAGCAAAGGATATGACATTTCCAACAATGGCCTAAAAAATTATTTTTCAATCAGTTTAGTAGTTTGTTCAAAGATATTTGAACAGTGCAACTATCTGCGTGCATTTGAACACAAGTGCAGGGAGCACCCACAAATAGATTAAGATAGCGCACCCCCATTTAAAAAGCAATGCAAGACTGTTCAATGCTTTGCAAGGGTCCAAACAAAAAAAGTACGAAAAGGGACCAATATCCGAATAAATATTCATTGCTATTTTGGTGAATGTGAATATTTGGTAAAAAGATTTTTGGCCGAAATTTTGACTGATTTTTTATACCCTTTCAAAGCGTATTATAATTATGCCCAGAAGTTTGTAACGCATAGAAATATTCATTTCCGACCCCATAAACTATATATATTCTTGATCAGGGCGACGCACAGTGGGAGATTTGGTACATTTAGGTGGAATTAATTCAAATTTCAAATTTGAAATAGCGCCAATTTTTTTTTTTTAATTAATGGCCAATACATCCCTGTGTCTAACGGTACTTAAAGCTTTTATGTACTATCGATATTCGATCAGCTATGAGCTTTCAAACATGGCGTATGTGAAAGAACGTGCATTGAAATGCTGTTGAGCCTATTAGGAAGCAGCAGAAGAGCCATAAAAAAACATAAAACATTAAAGCAGATATAATTTTTGTTTTTAATTAAAGTTAAGAGGTTTGTATGCGTTTAAAAAAGTATTTGTGAGTTCGTTGAGTAAGTGTTTTAGTTGAATAAAGTGATGAATTTGCGAGTGCATCGATTTATGGAAAATATTTCACTTTTTAATGTTTCGTGGCTTAGAACTTGTGACTACAGCCTGCTTCAGCTGTAATTTTTGTTTTTATTGATGTGTACGTCAATGGTGATACTAAAAAAACAAACATTGGATGCCTTTTCCTGCCTAAACTTGTAAAAAAAAATTTCAGGTACAATGATCAAAAAATCCATTTTTCCATATACTTTAGATCTTTCTACTCAAACTAGTACACCGATTCGAAAACAATGGTTTACGCGATAATGGGAAATTTAATAAACTTTCGATTGGTGTCTTGCTTGACTTAATCTGAAGATCCTGAATTGAAATATGGCTTAAAACGTAAGAGCTCTTACCGAAAAAATTAAAAAAACGAATATTTTAAAAAAGTTCTTATTAAAAATATTTAAAATTTATTTGCTAGTTCAGCACTCCAAACTACATTAAAAAATGTTGTATTGTCCGTAAAAACTTCAAAACTAAAAAAATACAAAATACATATACAATACAATACAATACAAAACAATAAAATAATTAAAATATTTTTTTAGTTTTTTAATAAAAAATATTTATATTTTAATTCAAAATTTAAGTCAAAAAATATTTATTTTTGTTTTATTATTAGTCCAAAATGTCATATCAGTGATTTCATTCTTTTAAATCTAAAATTTGAATTCATTCCACCCAAATATACGAAATCTCCCACAGTGCGATTGAGCTTTGTCCGTTCGTCTGTCTGTCTGTCTGTCTGTTTCTACGCAGACTAGTCTCTCAGTTTTAGAGCTATCGAGCTGAAATTTTGCACAGAGTCTTCTTTTGACTGCACGCTGCTAATATGTCGGATCCAACCGGATCAGATGACTATATCTTATAGATGCCATAGGACCGATCAGTCGGAAAATGGGTGCTAGTGAAAAAAAACTTTTTTGTTTTCAATGTTCGTGTCCCCAAACTCGGTCAATACTAACCTTAAATTTATTCAAATAGATTTGCGAAATTTGGTCAAAATCGGTTGACTATATCTTATGGCTACCATAGGACCGATCGGTCTTAGTCAGAAAAACTTTTTTGTTTTCAATGTTAAGGTCCCCGAACTCGTCCATTAATAAAATTAGATGCTTTCCCGCAGGTTTACAAATTTTGGTCCAAATCGGATCTTACAACTGCCATAGGACCGATCGTCCTATACAGGGTGGGGCAACATAACTCCCGTATCTGAAATGAGCATCATTCCGCTCAATGATAACCTAGAGGGCTGAGCGTGGTCTCATTCGAAAGGTGGGGTCTTAAAGTTTTGTTACCTCCCAGTCAGGCGTGATCATGCGGTGGAGCAACGTGCAAAGAGCATTTGCCATAGAGGCCTATTTATCCAACGGTCGCTCAGAGATCGCAACGCAGCGTAACCAAACTGTGACCATTGGCGAGTGCAAAGGACTCTGATGGAGTTGTCGGGGGTTTCTCTCAGCCCAGTATCGCATGTTTTGTTTATTGACACATTCGCTCAGGTGAAAGTGAGCTTCATCACTGAAAAACACAATTGCATTCTCAGGGACGTTTTCAAGAATCGCTTCACATCCATTTCTTCTGAAAGTTCCAGTGCCATGGCCAACTTGAACGGATGAAGATGAAGACCTATTCGCCTTACAGTACGCGCAGACAATACAAGGGCCGCTGCATGCTTACGAGCAGATCTCTGCGATGATAGGAGAATTGATTGTCTCACAGCCTCGACGTTTTCTGGTGATCTTAAGGACCGGCGCTAACAGGTTTTTTTCTACCACACTACCGGTTACACGAAAACAGTTGACCCAACCAACAATTGATTTCTCGTCTGGGCGCGAGATGAAAATGATTTCGGAAGGCCCGCTGCGTTGCGATCACTGAGCGACCGTTGAGTCCGATTGCAACTACATTGCAATTCATTGTGTTATTATGGAAATTATTGATAAGTTAATAAAAAGTATAAATTAATTGCAAATTTCAAATTTATGTTGTAGTGAGGACTGCACCTTAGTAAGCAAGACTTATTTTGTTTAAATTTGATTGTTCTTAAACTAGGCGATTGATAGGTTGATATGTTTTCAAAATGCTTCGGGATATTTGGTCGCAATCAGAAGACCATAAGCCATGTTCTCAATTCCACTTCCACAAAAATTATGTGATTTAAAACCGGTTTTAGTTAGTATTAGATTTGGCCTCTAAATTACAAAACTTTTGTGGACGTGGAATTGAGAAGACGGCTGTATTTGTCGGAAAATGGGGTTTAGTTAGAAAAATTTTTTGATTTTAATGCTAGCTTTCTTAAACTCTGATATTTCAAAAACAGCACTTGCAAGGGTACAGACGAAGTTAGCTTGGCCTTTCCGTTTTCTTTTAAGTTCTGAAATATTTATTAAATAGTTTATATATATTTATTCTAGTTTACTGATGAGGAAAATACAGTATTTGTGAATAAAATCTATAGATTGATCCTGCTGAAGATTTTTATACTTACTGTATATTAAAGCTAAAATCTCAATTCTAATTCACCAACCAAAAAGCATTGGCCTGCCAAACTCCACAAGAAAATCTTTATGCCCCGTCTATGAAGTAATCTTTCTTTAACTCTGTTGGTGGCAAAACTTGTATGCCA
The DNA here is from genome assembly GCA_037044535.1 of Lordiphosa magnipectinata. Classification (NCBI taxonomy): domain Eukaryota; kingdom Metazoa; phylum Arthropoda; class Insecta; order Diptera; family Drosophilidae; genus Lordiphosa; species Lordiphosa magnipectinata. The sequence goes on from JBAMBO010004034.1 coordinate 482,079, forward strand.
AGGCAGGCAGCGACGACGTGCAACTTTTATGCGCAAAGGTGTTTCGTTTTTCAACTTATTTATTATGATTTATTTGCCAATGTGGTGCGCTGATGTGGCAGCGTCTTCAGTCTGAGACGGAGCCTTCCCGTCCTGCGTTTGGCGTGCACTGCAGCGACGATAAGTAAATTGTTTATCCTACTTGTGAATTATGTGCTGCGACGGCCAGCCTGGCAAGGCAGCCATTCAGTTTGATGATCATGTTGATGTTGGCTGCTCCTGCTCCTGCTTCTGCTTAGAGTTGGGAGGAGGGCCATCGTTGTAATGGCAGCAGCAGCAGCTAACATTGTTATGCTTTCATAAACAGCTGAGCGCAATTTTCTGATAAGCCCAGTCCTGCCCGCACTCTGTGTGTGTGTGTGAGTGTGTGTGTGTGTGGCTGAGCTGGTGGCTATTTGTTTCAATTTATCATAAAAGGCAACGCCGGAAGTCAGCCAAGCTGCAGTTGAATGGACGACAACCAACGACGACGAAGTCTTGAAGCGGCTTAACCTTAAGATGGACTTGCCAAGTCCTTGGCATTTGGCTCTGTATAGATTTACAAGGGATTTCATGAATTTGCCTTTGAAAGGCACTGGAAATACATTGGTGGCAATTATCATTGGGGCTCGGCTGACGCGATAATAATGCGATCAAATGTTTGTCCATTTGGGGGAGTCAGCACTTGAGCTTAAAAGTTCCCTTCGAGCATTTCATATTTCACACAATTGAGTATGAATAAAACTATTTGCAATATTTCATGTTGCTGCATCGAGCTGCCACATGAACAAAACCCAGACATGAAAAATGCCTTGGCGGGTTGAGTGGGTTCCAGATGGCGGTTGGTTGCAAGTAGCGGGTGCCACAACAGTGATTGCGCTTTATTTGTGATAATAAAACACACCATCGCGTCGAGAAGACGGCGATGCTGGCGAAATCGAACCGCGAAATTGTAACAAACTGCGCGTACATTGGCCTCGCAGTGGAACGGCTGGGAGCAAAAGTCAGCGCCAGGGTGCAGATGCAGCCAACTGCCAGGGTGCAAAATGTGGCAAGCTGGAAAGAATATTTAAGCTGCAACAATGTTGCAGCAAATATTTAAGGAAAACATGAGAGGAGCGCAGTGATGGGTGCTGGCAAAAGGATTTACTGCATATTTCATGTTCACAACGAACCAATTTTACGCTCTTCAAATCCTATTAGTCAATGGCCCTATGGGGATGCACCGGCAGGGCAAGGCAGCTGCTTGGCAAAGGGTTGGTTGGGTGGCTGATTGCTGATGCCTCGCACACCCACCCACATCTATATAAGTAAGACTCAGGCATCGGGCATGGCAACTGGCCTGGGTCAGCTTAGTGTGTCTGGCATTTCCGCACGATTATGCATGTGAGTGCTGGTGGGCGGGGGATAAGCCCAGCGGACACCCAAAATTCCACTCCTCTGGCCAAAATGGTCCTCATCAATCTAGTTACTTGGGAGCATGAATTATGAAAAACGTGTAAAATGCAAACGGAAATTAAAATTTATAAAAAAAAAATGGAATCCCCAGGCCACACACAGAGGACATGAGCGAGAGACAGAGCTAAGCTACAGCAAAGTTTACAGTTCGCTAGACAAATGCGCGCTCGGCGGGATGGCCGCATGAAATCAAATAAAACAAAAGCCGAGGCGAACCCCAAACATAACTCAACAAAAAACCAAAAGAAGAACAAGGAAAAATGTAAAAGAAAATTAAACATATTATCCCAACTGGCAGTTTTGACAGGCCTCAGACTGTGGCCCGTCTCCTGCACAGCTGTTGAAAAACAAACCTCAACTTTGGCCGCATACAAATTTTTGTCATGGTCCTGCTCCTGTTCCTGGCCTGCTGTCCTTTATTAATTTAACAGGCAATGGCTGCGCCTTTGACTACAACTTGAACTACAACAGCAACGAAATTCAACAAGCCATAAAACATATGAGGGAGCACATCCATTTTTCATGAGGCGTTGGCTTTTGTGCCCATCACAATCATCAGTCCAGGCGCAAAAGTCCCAAACCCATTCCGATTCCCATTCTCATTCTCATTGCGAGGCCAACAGCCATCAGCACTTGTTCTCGTCCAATGCATAAAGTCAGCTGCTCCTGCTGCTGATGCTCTTGGCTACACTTGAACTCACAATGACACGTTCAAAGTTCGAACAGGAAACTCTGCATATTTGTTTGTAACATACCCGTACATAGGAGCTTGCCGTTGCATTTCTTTTCCAACACTTTGTTTTTAGTTTTCTCACAAATTGCTTTCATTAGTTTTAATGGGGACTTCCTCAATTTTATCTTAGGAGTGCAGAGGAGGAACTTCAGTTATTATTCGGTGCCGAGATTCGCCACAGATATAAGTGAAATATTTGATTATCTAAGCTTTCGACCACTCTACGACTTGTGATTTATTTTAAATATTTATTAACTTACTTTTGACCAAGTGAATCATATCCTGATGCTGTGATATTAAATTGGTAACATTTTTATAAATCTAATTTAAATATTTGTTATAATCTAGGCTGCAAACCTCAAAAGTTTTGCAGAATGTTAAGGTTCAATTCGCGGATACGCTGTAATTTGCTGTAATTGTCAAAACTGAGGCTCTGTTTCAAATCGCAGTTCATATTTTCAGATAGATCAGTTTCAGGAGCCAGGCGACGTAAAAATCAGGTTAGGCTTCAGAACTGATTTACAGCTTTGATTTTATTCCTTGATAGAAATATGGTGTATTTATCGGGTGTGACCCCGAAATCTCCATAACTTTTCGTATAACCACATGCATTTCGTATTTCATAAAAAAGTGACACAAATATGCTCGGTAACTAAATCAGAAGACAAAAGGTAAGCGAACGGAAACTGACTCTTTAAAGCCAAATAGTTTTAGTTCAGAGCACGCTTGCCACACTTGGTGTTTTTGCACCAAAAATGGTGTTTGTTTTCGTGTTGGTGCACTGGAACTTTTTTAATTGCAATTGGCTCTTTTTCATGGAGCCCGAAAAGGACGTTGATATTAACAAAATTCCAAAATGCTGTGTTCGCGGTTTGCGGTTACTCAAAATTAAAAAACAATAAAACAATTATACATTGATTAGATACTTTTTAGTGACACAAAGGAAATCACAGTGGTTCGAGCGAGACGGACATATTCCCAAATGTATCCAGAGAGCGTAAGCGAGAGTGAACAGCTGACCAAATGTATCCAGAGAGCGTAAATGAGAGCGAACAGCTGACTAATTTCTGACAGAAGCGGTGTCGACTGCGCAATCGGTTAGTCTAGATATCTTAGTCTGTGATGGAAGTTCATCCATAGAAGAACTAACATAGAAGCACAATCTGCTGCGTCGACAACTTTTCACTGATATTTGTCAGCTGTTCGCTGTCATTTTGGCTCTTTGAGTTATTTTTTGACTCTCTGAGTTTTTTTTAAACTATGTCCGTCTCCCTCTAACTACCGTGTTTTCCTACGTCGACAGTTATTTTGAGTAACAGATTTTGTTGTCTCTAAGAAGTATCTCCTTGTCACAATGGAGTTAACATCACTCATAAATGAGAGGCGTTTCAAAATGTGCTTCTATGTTAAATATTCTTTGGTTCATCATCGACAGTCGAGTTGACACAACCATGTCCGTCTGTCCGCCCATCAGTCTGTCTGAGTCTGAATGAACCTCTAGAACTCAAAGACAAGAGCTAGAGCAACCAAATTTGAAATTAAGACTATTATTGTCGGAACGCCCATCAAGTTTGTTTTAAAGGACACAGTCAGATTTGTAGGATAACCGGCCCTCAACGCTATTATTTTTTTAAGTAGCTATATGCGGTTCTAAAGTACATACATCAACCGAAAGTAATTTTGCGATTTTTTTTGTAAATGGTGATGGTTTGGCAGCTCTGCTGTTTTCGTGTTACATGTTACTGTCAAACATGTTCAGTTTGGTCTATAATCTAACCATGAAACGCTGTAAGAAATTAAAAATTTCAAAAAAAATTGTTTTCTCTGACTCAATGGGTATGTCAATCAACAGAATTGCCGAATTTGATCTAAAGAACAGCCAGGGGCAGTTCAAGAACTGCTGATTCACCCTGAAAATTCACTATTTGTTGCAGTGTTGGGCCGGTGGCATCATTGGACCGTACTTTTTTAAAAATGGCGAAGGCGGGAACGTTACTATGAATGAAGAGCGCTACCGTGCGATGATTACAAACTTTTTTTTGCCCAAAGTGGAAGAGCTGGTCTTGGCTGACATGTGGTTTCAACAAGACGGTGCCACATGCCACACAGCACGCGAAACAATGGTCCAATTGAGAGGCGAGTTCGGTGAACAGTTTATTTCACGTTTGGGGCCGGTCAATTGGTCGCCTAGATCGTCCAATATAACACCTTTAGACTATTTTTTGTGCGGTTATGTTAAGGCTCATGTCTATAGCGGTAAGCCCGCAACAGTTGACGCACTGGAAGCCAATACTGAAGAATTTATTCGTTACAAACCGGCCGATATGTTGGAGAGAGTATGTCAAAATTGCCGCGGTCAAAATTTATATGAAATCATTTTTAAACATTAAATTATATAGATCGTTCAATCGACTCAAATAAAGATTTCAGGCATTTTTCTAAATTTTATGCATTTTTTTTTTATCAAATCCGAATGCTGTTAAAATAATCACCCTTTACTTTTAGTACTAACCCTGAATTTTAAACAGCGATTTTTATCATTTCAATCACAATCGATTTTCGGGCCATGTATCCATTAAAAACTCCCATTTTTTTTTTTGGTCAAAGCTGGCATGCATACAGCTCCTCAGAATGATATTTTATATTTTTGAAATGCAAGCCGATAATTTCAAAATTCCGCAAAATGTTTAACACCATTTATTTAAGACTTCCAGTTGAGGTTCCACTTTCGTTTTTTTCATGTCCAATAGACATTCCTACACTGAGAAAAGACGAGATAATCTTAACCCAAGATTATATTTTCAATTTAAATCTTAATCCAACAATATTGAATTATGATCGTTTATAGCCGACTTTATGATGAAACAATCTCATTTTTTAAGATGAAAAAAAAGCAAAAAATAAATAAAGCGTTTTTTATTTTTCGGTGTTGGGTGGGGGAAAAGGGGTCGTGTGGTGTGATTGGTTGGGTTGGTTTAGTAACTTTAGTTAGTTGTTTTAGTTATTAACATTTTCTTCTTTCTGAAAAACTTATATAAATTGTAAATTATTAACCCGCTGATACTGGGACTTGAGCTCAGTACCTTCTGCGCACTGAAACACTAACACCACCGCTTTACCACCGAGCGTCAACTGTTAGGTCCAACCAGTTGCAGTATAAGAGCAGAGATTTTCGCAGCCTGATTTTGCCCTACGGCAAAATCGACTTATTGGCCGTGAACGAAGAGGTCGCGGTTCAAGTCAAATATATTTTCAACTAAAGCTTTACAGGCAACTGATAAGTTGTGAGATGATAAATCTTGTCTTCAAGATTTCTAAGCTCATTTCAAGGTTTTTTAATCTTGTTTTTAACAGCTTGCAAGCTTCTTGAAAACGAGATGTTAACTGCCGACTTTAACTGATGCTTTCGTTGAAGTGATTATCAGTGCACTGGTAGAAAGTGTATTTTGCCTCTGCCGATCTTAGCACTTACCGGGGATATGTCCGATTTCTGGTAAAATTTAATATGGTGCACCCATGAAGGTGCGACTTAGAATCACTTACATTGCTGTGGTATTAAAAATTTGTTTTGAGAATAAAACACTCCATTCACTTTTCCTTTCCACATTCGACCCTTCCATTACCAAATTGCTAAGAAACACTCACATTTTAGAAAAGTTTTATTTATTTCCATACGAGATTCATTAAAAATTTTGATTCAATTTGCTGCAAAAAGTCTCATATAACACAAGCACATTTTCTACATATTTTCGTACTTTCTGGTTGCAGTTTGCCACAAAACCAACGTATGTGTGTGTGTGTGTGTGTAAAACACAGAAAAGGTATAATATATTGACATACGTTTGCTTAATGTTTATTTAAAATACGTATTGTATGTTGTATATTTTTGCAATATATAAAAGTCAATTATTTTTGACACAATAAATATGGTATGTTTGTATGATTCACGCATTTCAAATGCTTTGGCCTTTTGGTTAAACACATAAACACACATACATATGCAAATGCAAATTGTTATATATGCAGTGTTTTTTCCATTAAAATATTCTAATTGTAAATATATTTATATGGTCATCAATATTCATGCTAAAGTAATAAATGTATAGATACGAACACTCTTGCGTGTGTGGAGGAGGAAGGGATGTGGTCAAATGTGCACTTAGCCATATAAATTCTGTCATTTGCTTGAGCAGTTTCTGGGTTTCTTAGCCGTATGTATAAACATTTACCAAATTTATTGATATTTAAACATAACTCTATACTATGTCGATTAATCAGCATATTGAAGCCTGCTTGGCTGTTACTTGCTTACATTTAGATACATAAATAACTGGCCCACAAATTGGCACTTTTCATATTTGATATTACGAATGAATTTTCATCTATTGTATGCTAAAAATAAAATCAAGCGTGCAACGAATTTTACTTGATGTGTTTTACATTGTAATGGATGCCTCGCCATTAGTAATGTTATTGTTTAAATATCGATGTTTAAGTGAGTGTATGTATGCGTTGATTGTTCTTATTGTTGTTGTTCGTTTTGTATCGTATTTTATATATGTAGTTAAACAATTATGTATATTAAACTGGCGCACAGTTTTACACTTGACTGCCAGTAGCAGTTTATATTTTTGTTTTCACTTTGCCTATATTTAATTTCACCTTTTTTTCACTGTTTGCATTTTTTTGTCTATACTATTTCACTATTGCTGGTTGATTTCTCGAATGTATCGCTATTGCAATTAATTAAATTTAAATAAAATGCTTTTTGAAGCCTGCAGGGGCAGCAGGCAGAGTTAATTGCACGGCAACAAAAAAAAAAAACAACATTAAAAGCAAATAATAAGCTGAATGGAGTTGAAATTGAAAATGAAAATGAACATGCATGGAAGCCACCAGCAGAATGTTAACAAGCCAGCACAACCCGGAGACAACTGCTTAAACGCCTCGGTTAATTGCAGTTGTGCCGACACCCGGAAACGGAAGCGCAAGCACGCACGCCTTTGCTCTTGCACGTAGCCCCTAAATGTTTCAATTTTGGCAGCTCAATAAGGCGCCGCAGACGTTTAATGTTAAATGCAGTCGAGAAAACTCGGTTATCCGTGTGTATGTGCGCAAATTGCAAAGACAACCGCGGGGTTTGCCATCGACCATTTTTATGCCTTTTGGCCAAAAAGCAAACAAAATTAAAAACGAATTTCAAATGCTTTTGGACGGCTTCAAAATGCAAATCGCATTTGCTGGCACCCGGCCGTCTGTCCCATCGCCCACGCCAATGGCCCCCCAAAACCAGCAGTGTCAAGCGCCAACTTCGTTGCATACTTTCGAGCGCAACATGCAATTAAAATGCAAAAAAGGCAATGGCTGCCGGAGCCTTCAGCTGGCCCCAAAAACCAAAGACCAAAATCGATGCAATGCAAAGTTGAAACGGAAATGCCAGACCCGTTCCGGCCGGGGCCATTCCAATTTTAGTTTGTCCGGCTGTTGGCTGTGCAACGTCTGCGGTTAGCGCAAGTTTGGGGTGTGTGTGTGTGCAAGTGCGTGCGTGTGTGTTGATTTAGCGTTAAGCTTGTTGAATTTTTGCGTTTTGTCAACATTCTCTGCAAAGTTCCTGCAGCATTTGCACTCAGTTAGTGTTGGGTATCCAAATAAGTGAAGATGGACTTTTGCGTTTTGGCAAATGTTTGGTATGTTTTCGTTTGAAGTTTTGATTGATTTGGTTGATTAAAAGTTGATATTTTCAGAAGACTCGAGGTGAAAATCAATTTTTGGAAATAAAAGGGAAAAGAGTTTATAAGATGTGGAAAAAAGTGAATGCTTCGGGCGCGTAATAAATACTCTATTAACATTTTTCATATCAAAAAATGAAATTCTTCTATTAACATTCCTTGAAAATAAGTTACTTTTTTTTGCATGAGGTAAAGTTTGAAGAAATAGTTTAAGCCAAGTCGGCAAGTACAAGATTCAGTTAGCTTTCCAAAGTTTTGTCGATCGTTTGTTTAGTGAAACCTTTGATAGTACAGTGTATTCCTTGCGATATCCCAACCCCACCAAAAAAAAGTGGCAAACAATTACACAAATTACCACAAGGTGCAGGTTATAGAGTCTGATTTGAGCCCTTGTATTCCAAATGGTATATCTTCCTTTTAAAAAGAAACGTAAAATTGTTTGGGATGGTTTGTTTTAAAGTTAAGACATATTATTATTCGATAATATCATAGAGAGTCAAGCTTAACGTATAGGTTCCCCACCAAGCTGACCGAAAAAGAATAAAAGCATGGACTTTAAGCAACTGTAAGCTCATAAGTAATGTACCGGAAAGAAACTGCACACATTTAAATGAATATATCTCCCAGTAGGAGCTTTCGATTGCGCCATGCAGTGTGCCGTTAGAAAGCTTGATCGATTCTGAAGTATTAAACATTTTTCGCTTGCTCCATGGCTTTTTGTTTTTACAATGCCTCGAATCGAAGAGTCAAAAACTGTGCACAGTTACAGTACTGATAATGGAATTTCAAACAGAAAATTAGCTAAACGCTTTAAAGTTAGCACAAATAGCGTAAAAAATATTATTATTAAGTGTGGGAAGACATGTTCACTTAAAGACTTGCAAAAGGTGAGCATAATCCAAAACTAGAACAATGGGTGTTGACCTTAATTGGAGATTTGGCCAAAAACGTCACAAGGGTACAAAGGGTTAAGCAAAAGAATAACCTAACGACATACACAAAATCCAAAAAGCTTTAAAAAAAAGTTCAGCGACAAGTAGAAGTAAGCTGTAAGTAGAAGAAAGCTGAGAGCTCGAAAGCTTTACGGTCAGTTGTAAAATGATGCAGGTACTGCTTAACGAAATAAGGATACATTTTGTGCGTAATGAGGAAAATCCAACAAATTGGCCAGAGCTACGCCCCATAGAGCGATATTGGGTAGAGCTATAAAGTAGAGTTGCCGAAAACATGGATGAGATGGTGGCAAGTAGAAAAATAAATAAAGCAAGTGTGCAAAGCCTAGTGAAGGGGGAAACAAAAAATTCGCACAAAAATAAGGGCTTGACTTTTTTCCAAAATATTTTGGTTATTTATAATGTTTATGAATCTATTTTTAATATGAAAAATGAAAAAAATTACTCATAAAAATTACACTAGGCAACAAGGTCGAGTATATTGAAGGATTGGGGGTAATTTTAGATGATTTTAGTGAGCTGGACATGAATCTGTTTTCAGAAATGGTCCATCACGTCGAGATTTTCAATAATTTGAGCATAAAGTTTTCCTATTTTGAACCTTTCCAGACGCGTTTTGTAAAGAACCTATACTTTTGTTTAGACTTTTTTGATACTATCATAAATTTCTATTTCTTAACTTTAAAATAAACTATCCCAAAGAATTGTACGATTTTTGTAAACGAAGCTATACCATTTTGAAAACATAGTCTCAATAATAATAACAAAAAAAAAACTGTCTACTGCACAAACCTATGCCTTAAAGAAACAGTACAACCGGCTAGTAATTTGTATAGAATTTCAATGACAATTTTTAACAGAACCCATTGCATACACTGGGGCAGCCACAATATATTGGGAGTTTGTGAACTCGGATACAATTACTAAAAATGGTATATCTTCATTGGAAACAATCGTAGAATTGTTTGGGATAGTTTATTTCAAAGTTAAGGAGTAGTTCTTTCTGATAATATTAAAGAAAGTAAAATCAGAAGTAAAGGTTCTCCACAAAACGCGTATAAAAAGAGTCATACAAGGCATTTTTTGGATCTTGAAGCTCAAACTACAAATCTCGACGTGATGAACCATTTCTGAAAACAGATTCATGTTCAGCACACGAAAATCATCTGGAGTCACCACCGACCCTTTAATATACTGGAAAAAGTCTAATTTTGTTGCCTTAAGTTATTTATAGCTTTTAAAATACAAACGAAACCAAGTGTGCAGTTTCATTTGGCACATTTCTTAGAAGAAAACAATAAAGAAAGTCGGTCAAGCCCGATTAAAATATACTCTGTACCTGCAGTAGCAGCGCTGCTTTTGCGATGCGGCAGCTTACTTTTGTTTTTGTCAAAATTTGACCAATATATGGCGGCACTACTGTGACCATATCAAAACTGCCCAATGGATGGCGCCACTACTGTGGCGCTGCGAACTTTATTTTGGTCATAACTTGAGTAAAGTTCATCCGATCTTTTTCATTTTTTGGCAAATTGATAAATAATCTAGATTACTAAATATCTCTTCAAGGTATAAACCCTCAATCTACAAAACTGTGGGAGATATTACGTTTTTTCCGAATTGCAGAGGCGGCAGGGAATGTGGCAAAAATAGAAAATAAACTTTATTTGCCTACAAGTATAAGAAGAATATGTCCCATACATGTCAAACCTCTATCTCTTACCATCTCTGAGATCTCTTCGTCCATACGGACAGCTATATCGACTCGGCTGTTGATGCAAATCATGATATATGGGCATTTCCATAGAAAAGTCCACCGAGACCAAAAAATGAAAAGTTCTTAAAAACACTATTTTTTATCATATTTTCATGGGGAAATAATCATAATGAACTAATATAAGCCAGTTTTAAATATATTCATTACCCATTTCGAGTATTTCGAATGTTGGCGCAAAAACGCCTTTAGATTGCACTGATTTTTTGTCTCTTAACTATTTCTAAGGGTACAAAGAGTTAAAAAATAGTGCAGAAGACACCATAAGAAACTATTTGATTGCAATTTACTGTAAGTTTCTGCTTTATATTATTACAAAAACAACATAAATATAATGAGGAAATTTGAGTAACGTATCGTCAGGTAACGTCAGGTCAGATACTTATGCAAATAAAAAAAATTGGGCAAACACTTTTGAATAAGATAACCTGGAAAATAAACTTGTATTACTTTCGCACATACCTAATATACTCTTAATATACTTTGTAGGGCTATATCGACTCGGCTGTTGGTGCAGATCATGAATATATATACTTTATAGGGTCGGAAATGATTCCTTCTCCCTGTTACATGTGTAACTATATATACCTTTGGTACAGAGTATACAAATTATTCACCTGTTCAGTTTAGTGAGCAACATGTTTTTGCTTAGCAAGCTCTGCAATCCGAAATAAACACACATGCTTGATTGATTGACTGAATTTTTAAGATCAAGCCAGTGCTTGTTTGTGCACGGGTCGTGATTATTTCTCAAGATCAGCCTTAAGTTCTGCCGTCAGTGAATCTTTCAGTCGCATGTGTGCGCGCGCCCTAACACTTTGTGGAACTGAATGTTTTATGTCTGTCCATTTTATATTAAGGGCAATAAACGGAGTGACTCTAACCCACTGAAACTCCATGAGTCCGAATTGCATTCAGCTCGAGTCATAAAATAGTGCACCATTATATCAAGCTGCGTTGTCGAGGCTTTATTTTTTCATTGGGTAAATAATTTTCCTTTAAGTTGATTTAAAAAAAAATTTCTCATACAATAGAGCTCAAGGGGTTTGGTCCTTTCTTAAGTGAATAAAGATTCATTGAACATTCATTAGGACCACTTGCAGCTTTTTGCTGAAAGAATAATTGGCTTAATTTATTTTGAAAAGGCTTACTTTACTATCAAAAAATAAAAATAATAATTTTAATTTTCACCTCGATAATCTGAAGAATATGTTGCTGGCAAGGGTATTGGATTATGGATATGGAAATCCATAGCTATGCTCTAGGTCTGACAATTATCAATATCACCTTTACATTGTCTACAAACTATAAATTATTTCCTTACTTCTCCTTCTTCGCTTAAATTCGTTTTGCTTGCTTAACATGTGTATCACCTGATGTATAATTTACGATATACTCTTTAAAAACTATATTTCCGTAGATGGATGTATTTATAATTGAATCTTAGATGTGTAAGTCTTATGCAGCATCAATGCTGATGGCCGAATCCTAGGGATGCTTGGTATAATTGTTCAATGGCATTTCATTGACATGCGTATGGGCCACCTCCTTGCTGCGTTCGTGTATGGCAATTTCCATGGGTGCACTAGCGGGTTTTTTCTGGGCGGCCTTCTGGGTCTTTAGCTGTAAGGAAAATTAACAAAAGTGAAACACACTCACACACTCAACCCTTCATATTTACCCTTTGTATGGTCTTCTCAAAGTCCTGATGCGGTTCTGGTCGCTTCATGGTGCTGCAAGCCCTCAAACGCTCGTTGGTCTGTCGGTAAGTACAAAATGAATACGAATGCAAGAGTATTAGGACCCATGATTACTTCATTAAAATAAGCAGCAAACTTCATTCTCAGAACAACAACAACAACAACCAATCGACACCTCACAACAAAAGCAGCAGCCAACCAACCAGACCGCAGCCCGAACTTGAAAACAAAATGAAAATGTCAAATGAAAGCACAGGCCAGCCAAATAAGTATAATGAAAGACCAACACAGAATTTCCCTAAAGCAACATTTCCGCAGCAGACCGCATAATGAGAGCTTGGTCGTAGCCAAGTTTAGAATTATACATACGCGTTTTGTGACCTCTTGCTTGGCTCCGGAGCAGGCAGCGGTTGCGGCAAAAGGTAATGAGTGCCAAAGGACAAAGCACAAAGAAGTTGTCCCAAACACGCAGCACAAATGTCGCCAGTGCTTAGACCAAGTCATTTTCAGAATTGACCACTCGGATAGAGAATGGAAAGTCTGCTGCCACCGTGTTGGTCCCGAAACAAATTGTGCTTAAATATTAAATGAAATAGCCAGAAGAAGCAAAAAAAAGTCAAAAAACACAAAAAGCTACTGCAAAGGACGACCGGACAACAACCGTAAAACACGAAAAGTTATAAACTCTCTTTGGAGCAGGACACAAAAATAAATAAAGAAGGAATCACAAAACAAAACACTTTGGCACGCCTGAAATAATAAAAACAAATGCGACTGCCTTTCTGCCGAAAAAGGACACTCGTGTGCTCCCGGATGTCAACCGCAAAAAGCAAGCGCGCCAAGGTGCAAATGACCCTGCCCGGACCCTTGCTTTCACTTGCTGCTTCGACAGTTCATATCACGGAAGCATGGACGCCAGACTGCCATTTGCATCCTGCACATGTCCCATGCTCACTCTCTATTTCGCTTTGCTCTTTGCACTGTCCCGATCCCTGCACAAGTAGTCAACGCAATTAACGGTAATTGCCTTTTATCGGCTTAGCCATGATAAAGTTTTATTTTTTCCCGCCCACTTTTTGTCAGCGAGTCAACTTTTCTAGTTGTTGCTGCTGTCGGTGTTATTTGTAGGTTTTACGCGGTTTTTATATTTTAATTTAATTTTTTAAGTAGCTCCCGCCGCCAATCAGTGGGGGGGAACGCAAATGCAGGCTGAAGCGAAGAGCAGACAGGCAGGAAAAGTTGTCCATTGCAAAAATTGGACATTAAACAGAGCGTTTGAAAAGTTTTTGGTTTTGAATGCGGATGAAAATGCTTTCAAGTTGGCGGTTTTTGGAAATTATAGAAGTTTGCATACGTGCGGTGGGAAAATAAATGAAAATTCCTTAGCACTAATAAGAGTGCAGCAGCAATTAAAGTGAAGAACTAATTTGAGTCACATGAATGTGGAATTGCAGACATAAAGGTGGAAAACAAGATAAGTCGACTCAATTCTTTGATAATTAAATTTAACTCAACCACTGCAACACCTGCATGACATCATGACAGAAGTACAGTGGAAATACAGAACTAGAGCAGAACGACAATGGGACCTCGTACCTGGCAGTCACATCTGCCGATCACTCAGGTCAAGATACTAACCTAAAAGTACTTGCCAACTCCTACACTTTAGCAAACACAGGATAAGAACAATGATAGAAATCAAAATGGGGCACTGCTCCTCAGGTCATATGGCCATCGGGCTGCGCGTCCCTTACCATAACATCTGTAGTAGTTGTGGGAATGAGGAGGACACATTCAGTGCGACTGCTCTCCACTTCTTAGGAAACGCCCCCCGCATCTGGGAAACCCTTTAAGTAGTTTGTCAAAATCAGGCCAAAAATGACCTGGCTCTTTTGGTCGACTCCTCAAGATGGTTTAAATAGAGAACTTACAAAGAACCCATCAATGGGCCAAAACGCCTCTGGGTGATTTCGGCCTCGCCGAGCACAATATTCGACCTAACCTAACCTAAATAGAACTCCACAGATAACTTAACAAGACACAATTTTTCAAAACTTCGGGTTAGTACAACAACCAACTTTATTGCTCGGGATGAACAGAGTAAAATTACCTTCACTTTCTCTACGATAGTTTTATCCGATATTGATAAATTACTATTGCTTCAATACACACTGGCCGGAATAGCCAAAATTTTGGCATAAATTAAAAAAAGAGTTTTGAAATTTTGGAAAAAAACCTAATTGCTCTGAAGGAATATAAAACCATGAACCCTAATTGCAAGCTCAAAAAGCTGTTCGTGCATCCATGCAATTGAGGAACGGCCCAAAAAGCTTTTTTTCAAATTTCAAAAATTTCATTGCTCTGTTCCCACCGCACGACATGTTCTTTCAATAATAAATGCACCTATAAATATATGGAACCATTAATTTTTTGAAATGGCAAAATATAGCACAAGGTATGTAAATTAAAGGAAATAAAGAAAATATTGTGCAATTTTGTGGTTTGTCTTTGTTTTTTTATACCCTAAGGGTATACGCAAAGGGTATTATAATTTTGCCCAGGAGTTTGCAAAGCATAGAAATTTTCATTTCCGACCCCATAAACTATATATATTCTAGATCAGAGCGACGAGCTGAGTCGATTTAGCTTTGTCCGTCCCTCTGTCTGTCCGTCTGTCTGTCTGTTTCTACGCAAACTAGTCCCTCAGTTTTGTAGCTATCGAGCTGAAATTTTGCACAAAGTCTTGTTTTGACTCCACGCTGCTAATATGTCGGAACCGCCCGGATCGGATGACTACTTCTTGTAGCTGCCATAGAAACGATCGGTCGAAGGAACTTTTGTAGTAAAATAAATGTATAATATTATATGTGGTAGTCGAGTTTGAGCTACGAGACTGAAAGGAACTTATTTGTTTGTTTATTTATGTGCTTAAATTGTTGAAAGCAATATTGTGACCAATAAAATCAATCAAAATGCCACGAGTGTCTTCAATGTCCCAGGCATGATACAATTACACAAGGTAGTCCGCTCGAAAAGTGCTCGCTCTCGTTTTGGTCCCCTATTGTCAGTTCGTAGCCGACCGTCATAGCGTAAGTATTGATGCGCACGAATTCGTCAAACATACAATAATGGACCTAATTTTGCCGAGCGGACTACCTTGTCTAATTGTATCATGGTCCCAGGAGCAACGGCGGCAGGCGTCCCGTAATAGAGCTCGCATCCGTTACAAGCAAAATGCGTCTCGGATATCAACTCGATATGCTAGTCGACTGGCCGCTATTCGTGAAGCACCTCGTCAAGTAGAGCGGGAGCGTGATGAAGACAAGAACTTGCAAGGGTATAAGAACTTCGGCACGGACGAAGTTAGCTTAGCCTTCTCGTCTTATGTTTTGTTGGTGTGGTGTTTTTTGGGCGTGGATTCCCGCACCTAAAGATGCAATTGTGTTCATTTAAATGTACATAATATGGTATAATTAATAGATTTTGCTCATTTTTGCTCGTTTTCGAAATAATTGGTATTGTTGCAGACAGCAAGAGTGTATTTGATCTTTTATTGGTTAATTTCGCAAATAAGAACAAGTAATAAAATCGGTCAAGCCCGTCTCTAATATACTCTGTACATGCTAAGGAGTATGCTCAGTATGTATTTTGCTGCTGCAGTAGCACCAGATCGCAACGGAGCTGCTGCGCTGCGACAGCGAAATTTCTTATGCTTATAACTTTACTATCGTTTATCCGATTTTCACCATTCTTCTGGCAGATCGATAAGTAATGTTGATGACTAAAAATGTCTAGAATGTACGAACTAGAAACATGCATGAATGGAGTTAAAGTGCCCTTTGATTCAAGTAAAACAAGTCACAAATTGTTTTGGCTTGAGTTAGCTCAAATTCCCAGTGACTCCAAACAGATCAAGCTCAAATAGATCAAATTCCAAACAGATCAAACTCAACTAGATCAAGCTTCAAACAGATCAATCTCATGTGGTTTATTATATCAAGACAAGTCAAAAAATGAGTCCAACTAAAATCTTCAGTGAAATATCATTACCGAAAGACTTTAAGAAAGACGGTATGGCAAGGCAATGCCACGCATGGTGTGAATAACTGAAGCCTCGTCGAGCAAAACAGAAACGTTTGGCGAGCATTTATAGCAGCGGCAGAGACCGTTAAACGGTTCAGATATTAATATCGGGCCAAAGAAGAATGCTTTATATTGAAAAAGAAACGGGTCTTTATTGGTTCCCCACCATCTTCACAGAATCCGCTCTAGCAGTTCGTATGTGCCACCATTTTACTATAGTAAATCAATTTTCGGACTATTTTATAACTAAGTAACAGGTACCCCGGCGTGCTTTGCGACGCCCCCTTTAGTGTTTTAAACATAAAACTAAAAAGTGCAGCTTACTTTACAATTGCCATCTATCTAAATCTTCATGATAAAACTGAGCAAATTTCGCGTTGTTTTCTTACCTTTCGTTCTATCTATCTATTTACCCGATTTTATATTTAAGTCGCGAAATAGTACCAAAGAGGATAAAAAAAAGTTATAATAAAAAACGTAAATGCCAATCAAGTGAAAAATCATGCCAAGATCAACGCATAAGCGCAATTCGCAGCTAAGGCATCTCCATGGCAATAAGAACGCTAAATACGAAAGAAACTGTTTTTCAACACCAGTAATGACGACACATAACTACAGAGCCAGGATTTTGGCAATACTGATCCCCGAACCATGGATGACCAATGCTAAAGAACATAGTACAAGCATAAAGAATGAATCAGTTCCACAATTTTCGCTGGTAATTTAGTACAAGAGCCTGCCAGATGTAGTCCATAAGCGTTATTAAATAATATTTGCAAACGACATTTATTATGGGGGTGGTCAACTTAGACACTTTCTGCTATACTTACATACCGCCTTTGATATGTGCTCATTGGTCATCCATGTTATTTATCGCGGTTCAGTTTTATCATAATCATGGTTATGTAGTTATGTGTGGTCATTTGTAGTCTTGAAAAGCAGTTTCTTAAGCATTTCGCGGTCTTATTAACATGAGATCTCTTAGATGCAAATTGCGCTTATGGGTCATTCTTTTATAAACCGAACAGTTAAAAAACTCACCATTTTTGATTTCAATTAAAAAAAATCCGAAATTAGATCTCGACATGCCCACCAAAACGTAATTTGCGGTTTTGCAAAAAAAAATGTAGTTAATTTTATAAACAATTTCAAAACCGGAAAAATGCAAAAAAAACGTTTTTTTTAAAACTGGATTTCTCAGGTTTGGTTTATCGGACAGGTCTCGTGTTGGTATTGCTGAATACTATTTTAATGTATCTACTAAAATAATAATTTAATAACTTTTTAAATTATTTAATAGTGTTAAGTAAGTGTTGCTAAATTTTATATATAAATTTTTCTGAGTGTTAACCACCATGATAAAGCTTCTAAGGATATACAAATTATTGCCCTAAACATAACTTAAATTACGGTGCTTTCAAAAAGATGGAGACTTTTATAGTTTAAAAGATATTAATTTTTGAAGTTATAAACAAATAAAAATATGCCCTTAAATAAAACTTTGCCACGCAGTCAGTTTCAAAGCTATGTGACTGAAACTTGGCAATTAAGCTTTATATTTACCAAGCTTTTCAAAAATGTCAACATCATGCAGATCGGACGTCTACATCATATAGCTGCCATAGGAATGTTGAATTTGGTGGTGGTATAATTTAGTTTGCAAACTATGGTCACACTACACCACCACAAAATTTAATTTTGAAACTGAAGTTGACATTTTTGAAAAGCTTGGTAAATATAAAGCTTAATTTGACGTTTTTTCCAAATTGCGGTGGCGGGAGGGGGCGTGGCAAAAATTGAAAATAAACTTAATCTGCCTGCAAGTATGGGAAGTGTGTCCCATACATGTCAGACCTCTATCTATTACCATCTCTGAGATATGTTTGTTCATACAGACGGACATGGCTATATCGACTCGGCTGTTGATACCGATCAAGAATATATATACTTTATAGGGTCGGAAATAGTTCCTTCTATCTGTGACAAACTTTTACACAAACTTAATATACTCTGTGTACTTTTGGTACAGAGTATAAAAAGGTTAACTTGTCTAACCGGACATTAAGGAATCGGGCCTAAAAGACATAAAATGCCTAATTTTAACTATGAGGCACAGGCTGCTCACCGGGCAGAGGAGCCAGTGAATCTTCTGAAGTTATCAACGGCCAGAGCTGCAGAACTGATTAATATGGGGCAGCCCCAGGTTAGTCGCCGAGCTTGCTGCGTCTGGGCCACATCATCATCAATGTTCCAACTCAAACTTTCATATTCGTCTATAATTTTCCCTACCCTACTGTGCTGAGGTGGCTGCAAACCTAGCAGCCACCTTGAGTGAAGATCGTATAACATTCGCAGCTCCCACAACTAGGCGGTAATCAGGGTGATTAGCAGAGAAGACCTCAAAGACATGAATACGAACGCGGCTGTTAAAATGTGTCTCAGAGAGCAAAAGAATGTCTATGTTATTGTCCAGGGTGAGCTACTCCAATTAAGATTTCTCATTTCCAAGAACTTGCTAGATTTATTTTGGTGTTCTGAATAGTTTTACTGATGGATTTACAAGTGCCAAACGCTTTTTTAATTGTGTTCCGTGATCCCAACTGCATCTGTTAGCTCCTTAGGACTCCAATCTCTGATTAAGGACCTTTTCACTCGTTTTAATTTCCTCCTCTTTGACTCACCTTTAATTGCATTCCATCAGTGGCATTCAGTTCATCGCCGCTCTGCTTCAGGCCCTGCAGGAAACGGGCAAAGACCGTGCGTCGTTGTTTGTGCTTATTGCGTCCCTCTGAAAAGACAGCAATGAAATCAAACAGTCAGACCAACAATCAAACCAAGAATCAAACATTCATTCGGTTGTTGAGACAGACAACGTTTAAGCCCAAAT
Organism: Lordiphosa magnipectinata; assembly: GCA_037044535.1. Lineage (NCBI taxonomy): Eukaryota > Metazoa > Arthropoda > Insecta > Diptera > Drosophilidae > Lordiphosa > Lordiphosa magnipectinata. The sequence goes on from JBAMBO010004034.1 coordinate 501,414, forward strand.
CAATTTAATTGAATTAAAAGCCATAAAAACCAAACAGTCGACAAGCTGGCTAACCACATGTGCCAACTGCTACGGATGCTGCAGGGTCGTGCACGGTAAGTGCTCCTACGTATTCCCTTACCTGTTGCCGAAAAGTCGTAAAAGAAATTGGTGCGCGCGCCCGGATAGCTGTGCTGCATGCCATTCAAATTTAGAGCCGACTTCGAGTCGATGGCATTGCGGGCCATGCGATTGGCCAAATCGTTCTGCGTGTAGCTGTAGATCTCGTTCTCCTCGCGATTCGACAGGCAACTCGAGGGCTGCACATGCATAGTAAATGAGTAAATGAAATGAATTAGAGCCCGTGCAAGGATTACGATTCCGGAGGGCTGGTTCTGATTAGCCCGGGTCGTAAAAACACTCGGCCGTAAAAAGGCAAAGTTCCCGCTGCTTACCAAATACTTGCCAGGCACATAGAGCGGTTGACTGTGGCTGGTGGGTAGCACCGAGGAGCTTACCAGCCCACCACCTGCCCCGCTGGAGCTGCCAGTTGCCATGCGTCGGGTTAGCGTGTGGCCAGTCGAGATGCGGACATGCCGCTCCTTCCATTTGGACAGTCGCACCTGTTCAATGGCATCGAGAACATCCTCGTACGGCATGTTGATCTGTTTGCTGTAGTGAGCGGCCAGGCCTTCCAAATACCCGCGCTTGCCCTCCTGCAGGACAGAAAGAAGTAAAAAGCAAAGGTCAAGCAGCGCTCCAATGAGAAACGCACACAAGTGCTAATATCTTCCGGTAATTAACATAAGGTTGTCACTTAGGGTTGTGCTGGTTGACATTCAAAGCGGTCACCGAAGCGAAAGCAACATCCAGGTTCTCCAACTGTGAATGCTTCCCATTTCGCTCGGCAAATTCATTTAGCATCGCATTCATGTAATGCACATGCAAACATTTGTGCTGAAATGCAACTTGTCTGCAGCCGTCAGTCAGTCAGATCTAAGATTCACACACACACACACACACACACAGATACTCACACACTTCCACGTCTGCCTCATCAGCGCAAAGTGCAATTAGTTGAAGTTGGCGCGCGTCAACATGGCCCAGACAGAGCGAAGCACCCAGAAGCTAACAAGTCTCAGTCTACCACCCTCACCCCTCTGGGTGTAGTCAGTCTCCAACGAGCGCAGACACCTGTCGGGCATATGCAGGAGTATTCTTACCTCACGGCATTTCCATTTGAAATAATTTTATTTCAGCATTAAAGACACATTTCAATTTGCGTACGCGACTTGATATTGCGCATACGTCACGTTTGCCACAAAGTACACAAGCCGTTGCCAAAAAAACACTATAAATATTTAACTACATTTTGCCAGACAAACTATGTTAAGTGAGGCTTCCTGAAAGAGGCAAGCTCCGTCCCCAAAAAAAAAGACACTTGGTAATTAAAATGCAAAGCAGCAGCAGAACTGTGGCAGCAGAAGCCTATGCAAAAGTTTTCACACATGCCAAAAGAGCGAGAGACGGGGGAGGCATCTCGTTTTGGTGCTTTATCATCAGACTGCACACTTTTGGGTCTTTGCCACTTGGGCAAGTGGAACGATGGGCGTGAAGAGCGGAAGCATCGCTTGCGTGCATAATAAACGTCAGCTGAGAGGCAAAGTGCAACGTGTGAGCCAGTGAGTGAGGCAAATTGTCAGCACGATGCGTGCTCAATTGGCCCCCAAAGCCCTGTTTTCCACATGCTGGCTTAAATCACTTTAAAAAGCAACAACATTCAGTGTTCGAATATATTTTGAGAACATTTCTTTAAAATACAATCGGCCGTGAATCAGCTCTGACATGTTTTTTGTCCACTGGCGTAGATGAGGCGAGTATAATAGTACTTGTACATACCTAGATACAAATTTTGTGTACCTTTTAGCTTACGTAGGTACAATTTTTCATTTACCTTGTCAAAAAAGTACTTTAACTTGAATGAGAATTCAATATCAAATGATTGCGATATCAAATGATAAGACGCTTTAAGTGGAGGCAGTACAGAAAACTGTCGGCGCCCATATCTCTTTACTTCCTATTTCTTAAAAAAAATTTTAAGATAATACTGCAGTAGGTTAAATATGTAGAAAGTTTCCTGCTGCACCTAGGTATAGGCGTTTGTGAGTTGCTGCGAACGAGGAACTTTGTGATTTTTAATATTTATATCAGAGATTAAAACCGAAACGAATAACGGTTAGGATAACGGTTTCTGTTTTGGCCGTTCGCTTTTTCCCAGTGGTCCTGAATCACTTTGCCTTGGACAAAATTCTGTAACTTTTGAACAGCTCAAAGTTTTTAATTTACTTTTTTTTGTTTGATTCAAAACTGTTCTTCTATAGTTAAGAGTTTATTCAAATTGATACAGTAGTTCCGGAGCTAAAGAGCGCCAAAGTCAAAATTTCGTAAAAACATGTTTCCTTTCAAGCACCTGTAAGCCATATTAATAAAGCTACGGTGCTGATTTTTGGTCAGAATCTATATAATGTAATGCTCAGTTGTTTTTTCAAATTAATCGGTCACGGTTTAGGTACATTTCCTATACTATAAAAATTTTTCACACCAGTTGTTACCTTTATTGCTCCTGAAATCCACAAAAATTAGTGCCATATTTGTATCAAACTTATTTTTTTAGTTGTTTTTAGATTTCTACCAAGTTTCGAGCAAATCGAGCATTGTTCAGATATACACACCTGATCATATTAATAGGTACACATCGGAATTTTTTAATTATAGATGGTTTTTTCGTACTTTTAGTGTTGACAACTTTTTAATTTTTGGTGTTTTGTTGTTGTCACAAAGAGTAGAAAGAGGTGCTGCCCCGTATATCAAAGCTATTCTATAAATTGCGAGTCCACCACACATTTCGCCTGATCATAATAATAGGTACAGTCTCCGTTTCTCACAAGTATTAAGTGAACCCGTGGAAGGCCACAAAAAACAACAGAAACCCTTGACCACTACATAGTAACTTTGAGCAAAAAGGACCCATTTCAGTCATCGAAGGCTACTGCAGCCGAAATTGGGAATTCAGTTAGTGCTCCAACTATCCGAAAACGACTACAAGATGCCAACCTACCAGGAAGAATTGCCAGAAAAATGCGCAAAAAAAATTTCACCATGAGGCAAACTTTTGCAAGGGACCACAAAAGACTCCCCATGCACCGGGGAGAAAAAATGGAGAAACATATTATGGAGCGATGAAACCAAGATTAATTTGTTTGGGAACGACTGTGAAAGGAATGTTCGACGCCCTAAGGGAAAGGAATTCCATTCACGGTTTGCAAAAAAAACAGTCAAACATGGAGGTGGCAATATAATGGTATGGGGTTGCTTCTCCTGGTACGGCGTAGATCCAATTTATCAGACTACGAACAAAATGAATGCTGAAGAGTACAAATCCATATTGGAAACAGTTATGGTACCGTATGCTGAGGAAAATATGCCATTACGTTGGGTATTTCAGCAAGAAAATGATCCTAAACACACATCAAGGCTGTTATCTAAATTTTTCGAGGACCAAAAAGTTGACGTTCTGAAGTGGCCAAGCCAATCCCCCGACCTTAACCCCATTGAAAACTTGTGGGGAGACTTAAAAAAGAAATTGGCAAAGCATTCATTTTCAAATAAACTAAAATTATGGGAAGGTGTCCAAAAACTATATAGATAAAATAGAGGTGGATACACTGGATATTAAGTTAGGAAATACTAATTTACCTAAAAAAAGAACACAAAATGGATATTAAAATTTTTTTTTTTTAACAACACATGAAGTGTACCTATTATTATGATCACACTGAAAACGTATCTAAACACAAAATGATCTCTTTTATGTAATATTATTATTCTATGTTACAATTAAGTTTATTTTATTAAAAACAAATAGTTTAAGAACCAATTAGAACAAATTTTAAGTTTGAAACAATGAATAAAACTGTTTTCTGTTACCTTAAAGTCAGAGTTGATGTGTGTACCTATTAATATGATCAGGTGCTTCCGTTTTCCGTGCTTCTCAGAACAGGCCTTTACCTAGGTATATTTTTGGGCATTTACATTGTAGCTTACGTATGCAACGGGAGATTTCGTATATTTAGGTGGAATTAATTAAAATTTTTGATTTAAAAGATTGAAATCACTGCACAGAAGTTGCTGCCATAGGCCAAAAATCAAAAAATATTCCCTTCGGGTAGGTGTCGTTGGATAAACCATGCTTTAAAAGGCTTATTAATAACTGCTTAAATTAACAGCTAATTGATCAAGCATCACAAAGCCATAATTGTTTTGCTTTGATTCTAACGGTGCTTTGTAAAAATACCATCGAAAGTGTGACCATTTGTCCGTTTGCCTTGTACAAGCGCACGCAGCTCGCTGCAACATGCTAATTGTGTTTTAATAAATTTTTGCATAAAAACAATATTAATTCAAGTTGTATAAAATGAAAATTGTATATAAAGGTATTGACTTAACTTCTACAATTAAACTTAAATATAATTCGTGTAAATTGTTGTGTAAATCGTTGTTTTACCGAAGTATCTTTTTGTGTTCGTTTTTGGTTCGAGTGTCCAATTTTTAGATTTTAAGTTTTAAGTGTATTGCCCTCCTCTGCCCTCACTACTCTTTATTACATCTTGTTTCTTAATACGTTAAGATTAAAAAAAATGTTTAGTTTAGCTGCAACCACCTGCAGCTGGTCTTGTAGTATTCCATAAAGTAATGCACGTTTTTTGATTTGTCAGTCCGTGTAAACGTAAGATCTCAGAGATGGAAAGAGATAGAGATTCGATATGTATGGTACATAAACTTCTTATACCTGCAGGCAGATCAAGTTTTTTTTTAATTTTCGCCACGCCGCATCTCGCCCGTCAATTTGGAAAAAACATCATATCTCCCTCAGTTTAGTAGATGGTTCGTGGAGATATTTAGTAATCAAGATTATTTATCGATTTGCGGAAGGAATGATAAGGATCGGATGAACGATACTCAAGCTATGAGCAAAAGAATGTTCGCTGCTGCAGCGCTGCCACAGCTGCTCGCTGCTGGTTGGACATGGCCAACCACGCCCATTTTTGTTTATTACAGTTTTTAATCATCATAGACCTTACAGGATAAGTTTTAGCCCGATATTTCCACAAGATGTATTTTTGGCCGCGCAACCACTGTGCACTGGTATGAAATTTTCAACATATAATAAAACAAAAAGAAATATTTTTGGACTTAAATTTTTTAATTAAAAATTAAATATTTATTAAAAAAAACAAATTAATTTTTAATTTCAAAATTTTTTTTTTTAGAAAATCAATATTAAATATTTTTAATGCGAACGCTTTTTTTTAACATTTATTTTTAAATTTTTGCGGTAGGAACACTTACGTTTGAAGCCTCATTACAATTCAGGAACTTTAGATTAAGTCAAACAAGAAACAATTCGAAAGGTTATTGACTTTCCCATCATCGCGTGAACTATTGGTTACGAATCGGCTTACTAGTTTGAGCACAAAGAGCAAAAATATATGAATAAAAAAATTTTTCTGCTGCTTTCTAAAAGGCTCAAGCATTTCAATACGCCATGTTTGAAAGCTCATAGCTGATCGAGTATCGATAGCACATAAAAGCTTTAAGTACCGTTAGACTCAGAGTTGTATTGACCATTAATTAAAAAAAATTAAATTGGCAACATTTTAAATTTGAAATTTGAATTAATGTGTGCATCGGTCGGGAAATGGTTCTGAGAGAGAAAAAGTTTTTTGATTTCAATTTGATCGTTTTAAAACCAGAGCTCGCAAAAAACTGTTAACACTATCAGCGTGTCTGTGTAAAACTGTTCTGTTACAAACACAACGAAAAGAGGTTGCAAAAAGACACTTTTAATTCTGTTTTGTTCAATAGCTGTTTTCGCTCAACCAAAGATCGCTTTTTTCGTTTCTGTTTTGCTCATGTCTTTCACTGACCGTTTTGCCGAGAGCCGACTTCCAAAGTGTCTTCGAAGAATGTAAGCGAGTTTGTGACTGCGATGCCTGTGTGTGTGTGTTTGTCTCAGTCAACGATCTTTGTACATATGTGGAGTATGGAGAAATTTATTATTATTAACCTATCAAATGAAATGCAGAAAATATTAGTTTTTGGTAATTGCTTAACGCCTAAAAACCATATTTATATAATTATGTTCATTGTACATATAGTACATAAGCCCACCGCCTACCACACGAAAAAAACAAATAACACTTATTGCTGACACTTTTTGTGTTTTGCTCATTTGAAGACAGTTTTTGCGTGAGCGCTCGCTCACAAGTGTTCCTCTCAGTTGTTATTGACGGTCTGTCTCGTTTGTTTTGATCAACCGAAAATGCTCAACAGAAAACACATGAGGAGGGAAAAAAAGTGTTTTGCTCAGTGAGAGACCGAGTCGTCTTTGTTTTTTTCTGTTTTGTCAGTGGACTGATCGCACTGAAAAAAGTGTTGAGGGTTATTTGCGAGCTCTGTTTAAAACTCAACCATTATTAATATTACATGCTTTCAAAAAGATTTGCTATATTTGGACAAAATCTGATGACTCTATCTTATAGCTGCCCTAGGCACCATCGGTCGGAAAATGGGTATTAGTGAGAAAAACTGTTTTGTTTTCAATTAAATCGGTTTTTAACTCGGTGATTGTTACTTTGATACGTTTTCAAACATATTCGCGAAATTTGGTCTAAATCGGATCTGTCGGAAAATGGGTTTTAAATAGAACCAATTTTTGATTTAAAATTTAAACTCTTTATTTTTAAACCATCACTTGCAAGGGCATTTAAACTTCGGCACAGACGAAGTTAGCTTGGCCTTCCCGTTTTCCATAAAATTTCTCAACGATATGGATCTTACATGAACCAAGCGTCGAACCAAATTTTAGAAGTTTGCAGCCTTGCATACAAATATAGGTTACCAACCGGCTGTTAGCTAGGGGTAAGCATGGGACTGACCGATCCGCCGTGCAGTACCCAGAGTTTAGTCATGAAGTGTTAGCCATCCATCCAATCATGGGTATCGGTATTTTCGCTGAGATGATATGTCGGAGCTCGGTTTGCGCCATTCCCTTATTTGTGAATATCCCTTATCCAACTTCTTAAAGTTTAAATTAAGATGTTAATTAATGTGAAAACGTCATATGATGAGAATAGCAAAGGACATAAAAGGTTTGCTTGTGCTATTTTGTGTATGTGGGCACAGATGATCCAAAAGAGAATATGAAAGTATTTGTAGAAAAGCGTATACAGCGTTTTAAGAAATCATTGAGATATCGGCGCTGAAAATTCGGCAAATTACAAACTTAGTTCCTAGATTGTTTTGAATGGGCTCTGAAATGCAATAATTAGCGGGCACCTTCAACAAGTATTTATGGATTTAAGAACCATTCAAACTAAAATGTTATTAATTTGCTCAGTATCCGAATTTTCATTGTTTATTTCTATTTGAATTTGTTGGTATATTTTGTTATCCAAATATTTAGATTTTCATCTAATGTTGCACACTTTTATTTCGAATAGCCAAACACATTGCCAAAAACTTTTCCCCAGACCAGAAAGAACAACATGGTATAATAAAATAAACGGAACTGAACAACAGACCAAACAATCCCCCCCCCCCCCCTTACCCGGCGCATAGTCGGTTCGCCACTCGGTTTAACTAAATTAAAATCGTGTTAATTTCACATTAGAGCGCACACAGCGCCAAGCGGTTGCTGGTTCCCCAAACGGCGACCATTACAAAACTGGTGGCCACTGTCACACATTGCAGCAACAACTACACCAAGTTCCCCGTGGAGCCACATGCAAATTACCAGCGCCAAACAAAATGACCAAGATAAACAAACACTGTGTGGGGAAGGGGGATGCGGGGCAACTCACTCACCGGTGTGGAATAGGGATGCGCTGTGAGGCGTATGCCATCTGCCTCCAGATGCCGCTTCATCACAGCCTCCAGCTCCTTCATGGTCACGGGCGTATCACAGTCGGAGGCAAGTATCTCATTGCTGTTGCTCAGCGCTTTCGGATCATTGATGAGCACATAGACAATGGCCGCTCCCTTCTCCCTCAGCATGCGCACATTCTTTAGCAGCTTGCCGCGATGCGAAGGATTGTCCACCCCGATAGCATCTAGATCGATTTCGCCAATTTGCTTGCATATCTCCAGTTCATCGTAACCGTTCTCCAAGAAGCTTTCGCCATACTGAGCCAGCCCGAAGGTGCGTAGCCACTCGCAAACGATGTTGTGGTGCGGCATATTCGCGTATCACGTGGCGACGACCGGGCCGGCAATATCCAGCGGTGCAAAGGAGACTTTAGGCAGCCGTGGCTTCGAAGTGCTTGCACCAAAAGCCGCCAGAGGCTCCGGATGATTGCTGCTGCTGGCGGCGCTGCTGCAACTGCTGCTGGATGTTGCCTTCATAGCAGCTGGAAATTGGAGAACAAAATTTAATCAAATTCAAGTCCAAGCTGGCAGCTTAAAATTCTATCAAAAGTTTTGCTTCCAAGTGGAAGCCCCAGTGCAGAATAAAAAGTTTAGGATTTAAGTATACATTTCCACTGAAGCTAAAGTAAGCAGTTACTTCATTTTCAGAATGCAACTGTGCGTATGCGCAATACGGCTTAGAGCTTCCGTACCCCATTTAAGTATGCTACAACTCTAATAACACCGACAGGTAGAGGAAGGGGGCTGGGCATATCAATTTGTTTTAATGGCAGTCATTGTTCACCCACCCAAATGGAAAGACGGCCAGCCTATAAGCACTTAATGATAATGCTCGGTCATGTACACGAGCCACTAAAACACTTGAATATGTTTAGCCCCGGAAGCCACTCACTTGCATATGAATAAGCCACTTAAAATGACAGATGGACTAAGAACACATACACACACAGAGGACTCTAAGAGGCTGGGCAAGCTAACGGACCCGAGAGCACCCCTAGGCCACAGACAAAAGACAAAAGGAAGTCGTCTAACTATTTACAATGCCCTTTCTCTTTTGGACAGACAGTATGTCCTATGCCTGCGAAAATATTTTTGCTTGTCGAAAAATGAAATGCAAATGGCTGCTGGCAGCAGAAATATTGTCCTCCCATTTCCTTGGCACATTCGTCTGGCTTTGGACCAGGTGTCCACTCGTGCGCAGACATACCCCGGCTCCTGTCACCGATGCTCTCTACGATTCTAAAATGAAATTAAAGTAAATGGCCGGCCAAGACAGCACAAATAAACAATGGCATAATGAAAATAATGTGGCTACAGTTTGCTCTCACGTAGCTGCAGCTGTCATTAAGTGGAGGGAAGGCCTGGTGACATCGTCAGGCCGTTGATTTATCTATGTGTGCAATGTGTGCTTGCGATTGAGTGTGTGTGGGTTGAAGTGAGAGAGAACACTAATTGACATTTCTTTGCATGCCTTTCATATTGATAAACACTTGCGAAACAAAATTCCAAATGCAAAAGCATTTCACAATGGGTCGTAGCTGGAATCTGTGGAAAGGGTGCTAATGCTTTCAGTACAAACTGAAAGGAATGATGAAAGGAGGCCAACAAAATGGAAATTGCAGCTTGTAATACGTCAAATTTTTCAAACTTAGGAACCGGTTTTAAAAAAGTAGCCGCCCAAGCTTACACATGGGAAATACTGTTGAAAACTGATCTGCCATTTAGTACGGATTTAAAGGGGTCTCCCAATAATAAGCAGCGACGAAAGGGTCTTGAATGATACTTAAATCTGCAATCTTCATAGGACAATTTTTATACTAAAGTTATTTCTTAGAAGCTACAACTTCTTTCTTTCTTTTTTTTTTTATTTATTTAGAGTCGACAAAAAAAGGCTGTCAACAAAAATATATATAAGTAACAAAATTTTTTATGAGCTAAGAAAGCCTGTCAAAGAAAATCTAATAAAATTACAAAATAAACTAAAAACGACTCCGATACCGTGGCGGAATTTTATTTGCCCGTCCGGCCGGGTATGCCCCTATTCACAGCCAATTGTAGCCAGAAACTAACTATTCAAACTCTTCAAAGTGAGAAGGCAAATTTTACAATAAGAAAAATATCCAGAATTTTGTTCTTGAATCAGGTTAAGTAAGAAAATGCTTGATTCAAGTACAAAATTCTTATTTCAAGTGAGTACATTTTCAACTATTTTAAAATAGTTATAGGCATTTTATCAGATATAACAGTCTTAAGTCACACCCGTTTAACTCTTAAAAAAGATTGTTCGTTAAAGCCTAATAAATTCCAAAGTACTCCCCAATGCATTCTTGAAACAAAATAAGAGTTTATTATATAGGTTCAAAATGTTCTTGGTTGGGCTTACCATAAACCCCTAAAACTTTTCCCAAGTTACTGAAATAATTCACATTTTTCACAATGTTGAATACTTTTTGAAGTTCGCCTATTTGGTATTCAACTCAAGATATTTTTCGATTGACTTTTACGTATTTTTGTGAACTTTCTCGAATTCGTACTTCGTGATGTCCTCTAAGCTTAGAAAATGCTGATTTTTAAAAACAGTGGGATTTGGCAATATTTCAACCCAGATATTTAAAGGATATATGTAAATGTCGGATTTTTTAATCACTGGTATGTATATAGCTATATTTTCACAGTGCTATTATCTTTAGTTAGACGTGAATAATGAGATCAGATTTAGGAAACCTCTGTCGGGAAATAAGGGAAATTTTTAAGTATTTTTTTTTCGATCGGGTTGAAAGTTTCAACTTGAAACACATTTTTTAAAATCTATCGGAGGTGTCACGGAAATCTCTTCCAACCAAATTCCAACCCAAAACGAATTCTCGGTGTCCCAGAAATCTCTGTCGGTTGGTTTCAAATCTCTAGTGTTTTGACAATTTGACAATAATTTTCACAATCAAAATTAATTTTGTAAATGTAAACAACATTATTTTTCTGGATAGGTTGCATTAAATAAATAAATGATTTAATTAGTTTAAACATTGTATTTTCGTTTTAATAATTAATCGCAAACCAAAGTCTTTCATATTTGTCAAAAGCAGCCACCTCAAGTGGCGCCAGTACAGATTTGTCGCCATCTATGTAACAGCCAGCTGATTAAAAACTGGCAAGTTATACTTCATGAGTGGCGCGAACTCATTTTTAAATTTCTCATGGTTTTTTTTGTAGAATATGATATGAATATATATAAATTTGAGTTATAACTTAAGAATGCATCGTATAACATATAACACAATCACAAAAATTTCAGTTGAACATCAAATTAACCCATAACTAAAAAAAGGGAAATTTTTTTGCGAGAGATGCAGCCCTGTTTTTAGAGATGACAATTCAACAGGAACTGGTTGTGTTCTAACTAGATTGACAAATTAGAAAATAAAATATCTTAAAGTTCTGGGACACCGACGGGGTTTTCGAGCGTTTGCAAACCAACCGAGGCCAAAATCTTTAGAGATTTGTATGATCATATCATGATATATTGATTGTATAGATTGTTGTTTATCAACAATAACTCCATACTAAACTATCGGTAAGTTGCATGAGTGAAGTTAGGTTTCCGAGCGATTGGCTCCAAGCTCATTTTCAAAGCTTCTATTAAAAACCAGTATGAAAGTCGGTCAAGACCGACTATAATATTCTCTGTACCCTCCAAAATTTGTTTATAGCTGATCAATTTAAGGTATAAGCTACACAATGTGGCAAGAAGCTACCCACCATAATGGTTTGTTTTAACTGACCGTTTTTTGCTCATAACTTGAGTATCGTTCATTCGATCTTTATCATTCGTTCAGCAAATCGATAAATAATTTTGATGACTAGATATCTCTAGAAGGTACGATCAATCTGTCATCAAAACTGTGGAAGATATGACGCTTTTTCCAAATTGCGAGGGCGGGAGGGAGCGTGGCAAAAATTGATAATAAGCTTGATCTGCCTGCAAGGATAAGAAATACATGCCATACATGTCAAACCTCTATCTCTTACCATTTCTGATATCTGTTTATCCACAGACAGACTGACATGGCTATATCGACTCGGCTGTTGATGCTGATCAAGAATATATATATATAATACTTTATAGGATCGGAGATTGTTCCTCTGGCTGTTTCATACTTTTGCACAAACTTAATATACTCTGTGTACCTTTGGTACAGAGTATAAAAAGGGCACATTTATGCATGAAATATTGACCAGCCAGATTTTTGATATGTGGTAGGGTACTGTCTAAAAAAGCCTTCAAGTTCAAATTTCTGTCACCCTGTGTCATTGGTAAAGGCCACCATTTTGGAACACGCAAATTGCTCTGTATCTTGGAAACGACTGACTTTAAAAATTGGCTTAGACAAGCTTATAGATAATAGCATTACCTTTCTTTTTGGTCCTGTTAAATTTTCTGTGGGGGCAATAGTTTTCAGGTTATGTACGATTAAAAATGTATTTTTTACTTTTTTCCATTTTTTCTTGTTTTTCGTGAGAGCTACGCACAATTATCTCATGAAGAGCATCAGATTTGCAACAATATAACATTTAGCTGTGCGACAAAGCGTTACAAAACTATAGCTTCTCAAACTTTGAATCGTCCCGTTTTTTGCCTAAAATCACCCGAAACTCGTCCGCTCAGCTTAATAAAACACTTAATGTAGAACATTAAAAAGGAAAGCTTACTGGACATTGTCCATTTTTCTCCAAAGTCAATCATTTCCAAGATACAGAGCAATTTGAGTTTTTCAATATGGCGGCCGTTCACAATGACACAAATTTGAACTTAAGCCTTTTAGACAGTCCCCTACCACATATCAAAAATCTGGCTGGTCCCTATTTCAAGCATCGAAATTCTAATTCTAATTTGACTGGACTATTGGTACAGATTGTAAAAACATAAGCAACGCAATTTTCCAGTTTTAATAAATCACCTCCAAATTCGGAAATTGTTCGGAAAATATTTCTATTAAACTATTTTGTTCTTTATCCTATCAGCTTCAAAAATTTTTATCAAAGGTTTACATAACATAACCAACCAGATTTTGAAATTTTGAAAAACTGGGCACAACAATTTGCGGAAATTTAAAAAAAAAAAATTGTTTTTCATTCAATCGGACTTATAATAATTTGTAAAGTTCTATATGGAAATTCCAAAAGAATGATATTCACTGTACGGAGCCGTAGGTGGCCCGCTGGATAGCACACTCTCAGAATTTGGATTTTTATTTTTTGTAAAATGGAATGTAAACTCCACAACTTTAACGGATTCAGTAACTTTCAGCCCATTTTGGGCAAAATTGATACAGCGATCTAGGAAATCTTTATCCAAAACCAAAACCTTAGGTTCAATAAACTTAGGAACCGGTCCTCGAACCGATCCCTAAGCTTTGTTCACGCAAATATGAAAAATAAAATGTTGTAATAAGGCAAATAATTTGATCAAGTTTTAATAAAAACTTTGCTTACTAGGCCAAATTAGCGGACCGTTCGGCCATATTGGGTCAAGTTAATTGCGTATGGCACCTTAGTTATAGTTTTAAGTACTGCCAAATTTGCAATCATGGATATTTAGACATCCAATACAGTACTTTTTGGTTCGCTTTTTAACGTTTAAAACAAAATCAGTACGCGTTCCTTTCTTTCAGAGGATAGTTAAACTTTGCTGGGTTATCAGACAATTCGTTTTCTTATTGATTTTGCTATTGCATGGGCAAAGCCTGCCAATATTACCTATAAATATTCTTAAATCATATTTACATTGAGACTCGCTTATTTTACACTTAAAAAGTGTATTATAATAGTGCCCAGAAGTGCGCAACGTATAGAAGGAGTCATCTCCGACCACAGTACACACATATATATAATCTTGATTAGCATGACGAGCTGCGTCAATTAAGCTTTGTCTGTTCGTCTGTCTGTTTCTACGCGAACTAGTCCCTCAGTTTTGAAGCTATTGTGCTGAAATTTTGCACAGAGTCTGACTGGAGGATGACTACTTCTTGTAGCTACCATAGAAAAGTTCGGTCGGACAATGGGTTTTAGTGAAAAAAACTTTTTTGCTTTCAATATAAGCGCTCTTAAACTCGGTCATTATTAATATTATAGTTTTTGCAGCTGATTTGCGAGGTTTGGTCGAAAGCGCTAACCCTTGAAGCGAACGAAGTGTATTAAAACTTCAGCACAGATGAAGTTAGCTTTGATCGTTCAACTTTAAATTTAAATACTATTCGCGGTTCGGCTAGCTTCAAAAGCCATGTTATGAACTGGATTGGTGGTTAAAAATGTCTGTAAACCACTGAACATAACCAATCCTTATTTCCGAGCGTATAAAATAGGTAACTTATAATCTTCTAGCAGTAATTGGCCCAAAAGTATAGAATTGTATATAAAATCGTTCATATACATGTATCATTATAATAAATTAAACACAGACCCCATTAAGTAATGCAAACAAATGTATCTTTATTTACTTAATAACATCTTCAAACTGTTTCTGGTATTTAACATTACATTTTAGAAAGTTAACTTGATTTCAGTTTGCCAAGCTACGCCACTGACTGATTTTGCTGATTTTGGGCAACTGCAAATATTTTTCCCCCAAACTTTTGGCACATTGTTAGCATAATAAACACATAATAAAATGCAGGAGGCAAAATCAGTAAAGTCAATTTTGAGGATGTTTCGCATACGCAGCCGTTCTGGGCAAAGTTTATTACAATCCGGCCAAGATGCTGGCCAAAAAGGCCAGTTAATGAATGTGTCATAGTGGCAAATGCAACATATGCACGTGTATATGGCTCACATACATACATACCAATATATTACCAATGCGGGTTATATCAAAATGAACACAGTGCAGGCACTCAGTGTGATGATTACGTGCATTTGATGTCGAAATTTGCATTTACCACAAACTGACTCCGATAAGAGTCTTAAATTTTCAATTTTATTGTTTATCAAGTGCTAAATAATTGTTTGTGCGTACGAGCGTGTCTCTCTGTGTGCAATCTGTGTGAGCAAATGAGAGGGAATAATCAAAGGTGTTTTAAACTCGCACGATTTCCGTTTGTAATTATTGTGCAAATTTTATACAATTTCCTGCTTTGTCGCTGCCCTTAAGCTTATGAGATTTCCTGCACTTTATTGCATATTTGCAATTAAAGCGATGATTATCTTCAGCTTGTGATTTGCGATTTGGGGGTTAACCAATGCTGTTAAGGTGTGAAATTGCATAAATTTGTAACGAATTTTCAGCTGCACAAGGGATGTCTGTCGAATAAGCATTCAGCTGAAATGGAACTAAACTGCTTAGTTAGTTTAATAGCTTTCTTCAAACGAGTCTTTTTGCTCAATTATGTATTTATTTATTAATAGGCAAAATAAAAGTTAAGATCTGACTTATTAATTGGTCCAACTTACAGCTGTCAGAGAGCGCAGATTTCAACTAGCAAGGTCAATAAAAATATTTTTACTTCTAAGGTCCGATTTCACATCTTTTATCTTCTGTCACTTAAAGTAAAAAATAACAGTAAATTGTAAGTTTATCTGACACATAGCAGCTAGCTGGATGAAGAGAAACCAACCCTAAGATTGAGTAATTTATAGAAAAGAGATACACAGAAAAAAAAAGTCCGAATATTTTCAATCTTTTTAATCTTGGAGTAAGCCCGGCATGAGCTTGAAAATTCAATCTCGACTTATATTCGACACAATTCAAGCTTTCAGGGAATGGTCCCGAACTTGTATCATTCCAAATGTGCTTACTTCAATCCCCTTGGAGATCACATGTTCATAATAAAGAGAGCGAGAGCGACAAAGTTTAAGTAGCATTTTTGACATTCGGCAACCAACGAAGGCGATGGTCATGAGCGATGAGATGCCATTCCATTCTTGTTCAGGGTGCGTATGGTCGTGGGTTCGAATCCCAGTTGAGCCCAATAAATTGTTATGTATATTTCTTTGTTTTTCAGAAGTTTTAAATAAACCAAAACTGGTGTGTGGGTCTTGAAGTGTACAAGGATGTCCTATGGGGACTATATGGCGGAGGAAAGGAAGAAAAGAGAGGTATCTTTCCTGGGATTAAATCCATATTATATATCGCGCTCAAAAATAATCTCGAACACGCTTAAAATGATCCTGGATTTGGGATTAAATTGTTTTCGAATTTTTTGCCTAATTTAATCTTTTTTAAGATTACTAATCCTTTTTAGGATCAAAAAAGTCGGATCAACTCAATTCTTTTTCGGATCGGGTCAAGAATATCCGGGATTACGTTGTTTTCATTACCGATTGGTTTTGATTTGATCCCGAAAGGATTGAATTTTTTTTTTGAGTGCAATAGTAGTCATTGTAAGCAGACAGTAAAGTTCAAAGTTGTTTGGTGGAGTAGGGAGCATCTCTAGATAAATCGAAGAACGCTTTAAGCCTGGCTATAAATGACCGAAATGAGGCTGTTGAAGCTGAAATTAGATTAATCGAATCATAATATCACACTTAGCAAGATTAATGGGAAGACATTTGACACACAAGCACATAGAAAGTTGAGTTCTTCTTATCGATGCGATGTCATATATTCCCAGTTAAACCCTAGGATGGTCCTCAATACTGATCCTTTGTATAACTGGGATCTCTAGCTCGGATGGCTCTGAGAGGTTAAAATGGAAGGGTTTACGAAGTAACCGAAGCCTCCTTCTACTCAAAGCTGGATAATGACACAGAAAATGTTGTACCGTTTTCTCCTCTTCCTCATATCTGCAACTTCTACAAGACATAGTGCGTTACGCCTAGGCGTGCTAATTTTGTGCCAATAAGGCAGTGACCCATCAGGGTTAGTCTTGCAGTGTGTTTGTACGTTTGAGATCGAGTGCTGGACACGGTTTTTTTCACCGGTTTCACGTTTTCTGCTGTTCTCTGAAAGGTGCTCGGTGGTTGTATTTAGTCTGGCCAGATTGTACGAAGATACGTTTCCAGGTTGCCAGGTCGCTTGGAATATTTGCCAGGAGGCATATATCGTCTGCATAGTCCAGATGCCGCAGTGTTGTAGTCATTGACCACTTTATGCCGCTGTTGTTGGGAGCAGGTCGCATTTTAGCAAACACGTCAGCAACCACCATTATAAACAGGATGGGCGACAGAGCACATCCCTGCCGAGCGCCACTCAGGACTGGAAAAGGGTGCTAAAGCATTCCGCCGTGAAGCACTCTACACTGGGCGCTGTCGTATGTCGCTTTGATGAGTGAAATACCATACACCATACCCATACATGTCATACCTCTATCTCTTACCATCGCTGAGATCTGTGTGTTCATACAGACGGACATGGTTATATCGACTCGGCTGTTGATGCTGATCAAGAATATATTATATTATATATACTTTATAGGGTCGCAGATGATTCCTTCTGGCTGTTACATACTTTTGCACAAACTTAATATACTCTGTGTACCTTTGGTACAGAGTAGAAAAACCGCTTAAAAAATCACCCTTTAACAAATGTTTAGCATTCCCCATTTCATAGAACAGACAGCTCACAATGTTCTAATGTTTATCATATCTAAAAATTTTCGCTTCCATTTTTATGCAAAAAAAATAAATAAAACCAACCCAAGTAATTAATTTTAATATGAAAGCCAAACATGCGCTCTAACAATTGTCATATAATTTGCCGTCTAGACTATGGAAATTTAGTATTTTCAATTAACTGCAACGGCAACTGCGCTGGGCCAACCAACAATGCACACAAAAAGGCGCACAATGCAAAAACTGGGGGAGAACTGGAGCCTGGATCCACAACTGACTGGTTGAATGCCATGTTGACGCAGCGAGCAAAATAAAAATTTAAAATACAAAAAAAAGCTGCAAGTTTAGAAAACAGAATCATTGAAATGCCCTTGCAGCCTTGGCAGTTGGATAACAGGCGCTCAGCAACTGGTAGACGAGCACTCAAGGTTGGCAACAAAATTGCATGCAGCGACAGCCACTTGCAACAGCTGGAAATGGGACTGGGACTGGGACGGGGGGCTCATTCGTGTGCCAATGTCACTGCACCTGACGCGCAGCACTTGGCACTCGGCATACACCACTCAGCTCAGCGGACCCGAGTCTCGAGTCCCGTTCTCGTTCTCCGTCTAGCTACGCACTTGCGGTTGTTGGAAGCCTTGCAAGCGACTCGAGTGGATGCTCCCCCTTCTGATGATGGTCTGCTTAACAAACCGTGTGATGTTAACGGCTTCGATTTCACTTTTTTTTACCCCATTGCCAGTGCCATGGCCGTGTCGTGTTTTCTGTTTTTTGTGCTTGCTGCAGCTTAATTGAAATTTCATTTGCTGCGTTTGTTTGCACATAATTACAATTTGTGCAAAATAACAGAAGCCGGGACTTATGTCGCGTGTTATGCAAATTTAAGACGACTTACAATTATGTTGCAAACAGACTTGAAGCCTTTTCAATATTTTTGCTGCGGTTTTTGCGGGTTGCATTAAATGTACAAATAAAAGGAATTTCTGTGCAAGGCGAGTGCTGATGTGAAAGGAAGCTTTATGCGAGCTAAAAGAATTCAACGGAGACTAGGCTTCAGAAACTATTCAGCTGTACTATTCAGTACGGCTCAGTACTGAAGCAAAGCTGAATCAGCCCTGATTTGGAAGGCTGGAACTAAAATTATGGCTTCAATTAAAAGATTTATAGTCATGAATTTAACACAGACAGGGCCTACTACTTCATGACCATTACTTCTTTAAGGCATGAAGTAAGTTTCACTGAACACAGTACTGAAATCAGTCAAAAATTGAACTAGTTCCCATTTCTCTGGTCTGAGTTCAACACTGATAAATTCAGTACGGTCGCTTAGAGCTAAAGGGTAGTTTAATAATGTGAAACAGTTGGAATGCTAACTTCGGTCAACCGAAGTTATATACTAGTGTTGGGTAAATGTTGTTCTTTTCACTGAACATGTTCACTTGTTCTTTTTTTCTAACTCACTCAAATTGCTCACTTGTTCAGTTGTTCTTGATCAGTTGCTCTTGTTCAATTCTTCTTGTTCATTTGGTTTGGTTCACCTGTTCTAGGTCTATGGCGGAAGGTTGTGTGATTGCACTGACTGCGTTGTTGTTTTTGTTATTTTAGCATTGCTTTTTTGTTGTACAGACATACGAAATTTGTGTGTATGTGCGTCTTTTACTCTCGCGCTAACTCTCCCGCTCAATTCCCGCTCAACTCCCGCTCTTTGTTGGCAAACAATTCAAAAAGCAAGAGAGACTAAGAAGCTCAAAGAACACATAACAACACTTAGAGCAAGGCAGAGCAAGCTCACAAAGCGAGACAGACATAACAACTCTCCGAGCAAAAGAGATCGAACAGCTCTTAGAACAACTCAAGAACAACTCAGAACACGCCAGGTTTAGAAATAGGAAAGCTAAACGCGGCGTGCAGAAAAGCTACATGCCACGTCTTGAAATGAGAAAGCTAAACGCGACGTGTAGAAAAGCTACAAGCCACGTGTGGAAATGAGAAAGCAACACGTTTCGTGCAGAAAACCTACACGTAACGTGTAGGACTTCAATATCTAAACGCGGCGTGCAGCAAAGCTACACAAACGTTATGGGTTGAAAATCCCGGTCAAAACGTGTAGAAATCCCACATTTTCGTGTAGCTTTCGCATATTTTTTTTCTCTGTGTATAAGATATAGTCATCCGATTCTGTCGGTTCCGACATATTAGCAGCGTGCAGTAAAAAGAAGACTCTGTGCAAAATTTCAGCTCGATAGCTCTTAAACTGAGAGACTAGTTTGCGTAGAAACAGACAGACAGACGGACAGACAGACGGACGGACAAAGCTCAATCGACTCTGCTCGTCGCCCTGATCAAGAATATATATAGTTTTTGGCAGAAATGAATATTTCTAAGCGTTGCAAACTTCTGGGCAAAATTATAATACCCTTTACAAGGGTATAAAAACAAAACAGAGGAATTGTTATATTTGTGCTATTGTTTGAGATGGTGTTCCAAATTTTTTTTAAATAGTGGAGCGCCTTTTATCGATTTTATATTGTTTGGTAAATGATTCCAAATTCGAATAGCAACAGGGACGTAATGAAAGTCTGAGGTAGCGAGTTCATTTGTAGGGCAGATTAGATTTTTAGTTCGTTAAGACGCAGCAAAACTTAGTATAGAAAATGAGAGCTCTCAAGCAAATCCAAGAGTTTAACAGAATGTCAGAATGTTTTGTTGTAGACATAACTAGCTATATTGTTGAAAGCAACATTAAGTTTAAATTTAGACTTTGCACTACAACTACCAAACACTTCCACACCGTATAAAAGCCAGTTGTTTAATAAGTGTTGTTATGAAACTTTTCGTTACATTTAACTGCCGGATTAAGGAGTATGTTTTGCCAATTGCTTTATTTATGTGATCATCCCATGATAAAATATGGTTAAATGTAAAACCTAAATTTACTGCTCGCTCAACGTAGTCTATACTGATACCATCAATCTTTAGATTTGGTTAATCTCTTTTTATATAAATCAATGCACCTAGACTTTTTGGGTTGATTTTTAGACCATTTTTCTTTGCCCAGCTCCGTATCAGCTCAAGTTTACTATTACAAACATCAACACATTCAAAAATGTTGCTTCACGGGCGACTGACATACATCTGCACATCATCTGCATACATTTCGGGTATGCGGTTCAAACAGTGAATTTCCATAGCTCCTATATATATTTTAGTTCTAGCACCCAAGCATTTATATATATTGTTGTCGTCGTTTTTCACAAATGTTACTCTTAAGACATATGCCATGCCACAATGCTGCTGTGGGTGTTTCTGCGCTTTGCAAGAGGACGCCCAATGCGAGAGGTTCGAAACGAAGACAGCTGCAGAAGAGGCGTTTTTCGCGTTTTTCACTGAGCGTTTCTCCGAATACGTTAAGATCTACATGTATGGGTTCCAGCATGAGGCACACCATTATAATGACTTCTGATTAAACAACATCCGACTGTGAGAATAATGTTTCCAATAGAGAGGTGCCCACACCTGACGATTTCATTTCATTGGTGTAAATAAAATATATATTTGTGAAGATCTCAAAATAAAAGTAAACAGTTTTTAAAATAAAGAATAAAATAAACCAAACGGCAAAGTTTGAGGAGCTTTTTCATGGCTAGTTTCTTCACAGCTGGTGAAGGTGATCGGAAATGTTAAAGATTTTAAAGAAAAAAACTTTTTATTTGATGTTCCGAGGCGGGATATAGCCCACACCTCCCGCACCAGCAGGCACACACACTACCGCTATTGGTTTAATTTTAGAGGCAGTTTGTAGGGAACTGAATTGATACTACAAACTTGATAAGAAACAGGTAAGAAAGTCGGTCAAGCCCGACATTCATAAATATACTCTGAACCCCCAAATTTGGTATATATATAATCAATTTAAATGTGAAGTGCTACACATCGCCATTGTGGGCAGTGCTAACCATCATAATTGCTTGTTTTCTTTATAACACGACTATTGTACAAGATTGATTAGGCTTCCTTCAGCAGTCAACCTTTGGCAGTTGATTCTCCGTTTTGCAGTTTTAGATAATTGTGTCTAATCGTTCTCTTCGTAGGTCGTTCCGAAGCGCCCCCCTAGAGGGCCGTCCGCCTGTTAAATTATGGTTATTATTTTATTTGTGTGTTTAACATTGGGGTAGAGTCCAAACCTGCCTCAACTATATGCAAAACTCAACTGAACTGTGTGTATATGAATATCTTGGCCAAAGGCCTTATTTTGAGAATGAGGCGAATGCATATATATATATACATAAGTATGTGAACTGCTAAGTGGACAAATAGTTCGTCCACTCAGCAATTTTGCTGTGGCTCGCAATGCTTATGTGCGTTCAAATAAACAAGAGATCTCGGATTACACATGAGAGCTGATGTTTGGGTGCGCTTGGTTTAAAATGTATTTGATGTACAGATGCGGCAAAATGATACGAACATGCGCTTGCATATTTTTAGTTAATCATATATATATATGTAATCGCTACACTATCTGCACCATCACCATCTTCACCATTCTTTTGGCGAGTCGATAAATAACCTGATTGCTCTAGAATCTATCTCTAGAAGGTACGAACCAACTATCTACAAAACTGAGGGAGGTATGACGCTTTTTTCCAAATTTTGGGGGCGTGAAGGCGTGGCAAAAATTGAAAACAAACTTAATCCGCCTGTAGGTGTAACAAATATATGTCCCATAAAGGTCAAAACATTATCTCTTACCATTTCTGAGATCTCTTCGATTATACGGACAGACATTGAAGTGATTGCCCGATTGAAGTGATTTTTATACTCTGTACCGAAGGTACATAGAGTATATTAAGTTTGTGCAAAAGTATGTAACAGAGAGAAGGAATCGTTTCCGACCCTATAAAGTATATATATTCTTGATCAGCATCAACAGCCGATTCGACATAGCCATGTCCGTCTGTCCGTCTGTCTGTCTGTCCGTCCGTATGAACGAAGAGATCTCAGAGATGGTAAGAGATAGAGGTTTGACATGTATGGGGCATATATTTCTTCTAATTGCAGGCAGATCAAGTTTATTTTCAATTTTTGCCAAGCCCCCTCCCGCCCCCGCAATTTGGAAAAAACGTCATATCTCCTACAGTTTTGAAGATAGATCGTTCGTACCTTCTAGAGATACCTTGTAAACAAAATTAATTATCGATTTGCTGAAGAAATGATAAAGATCGGATGAACGATACTCAAGTTATGAGCAACAAACGGCCAGTAAACACCCCACACCCGCCCCACCCATCACCACAGCATTCTATTGAACGGCAATCTTAGTGAGAGAGAGAGAGAGAGTGAAACTTGGAGATGAACGCGTATAACTCGTAAGCAAATGCGAGCTGCGACGTTAAGGGTACAGAGTATGTTATAGTCGGGCTTGACCGACTTTCTTTCTTGTTTTTTTATTGCTTTCGCGATGACCTTTCCACATTTGCTGAATTTTCAAGATTTTTATCTTTAGCCCTTAAAATCTAAGATAAAATTGTTGTCGTTGTGTTTTGCAAGTACAAAAGTACCCTTTATTTGAAAAACTGAGTATGAGGTGATGCTTACACAGGTCCTTTTTATCATAATTTAAGGGTCTCATGCCGGGTTTTTAAAAAATGTTGAATTTTGTCGAACTGTGTACTCTGTGTAACTTTGGTACAGAGTATACAAATTTAATAAATTGATAAAAGTTAAAATGATACCAAAATTTTGATACCCTAGCAGCGACTCTTCACGAAGAGTAGTTTATACCCCGTTTTTCTGATCAGTTTCGACTCATTTTCTAGTCATTTGCGAGTCTTCTTCTAGTCTTTTTTAATGAATCACACTTTGAGCAAATGCATGAGTCATTTTCGAGTCTTCCTTAAATCGCACATGAAATTAATTTCTTTTTATACACTTGCAAAGGGTATTATAATTTTGCCCAGAAGTTTGCAACGCATAGAAATATTCATTTCCGACCCCCTAAAATTATATATATTCTTGATCAGGCCGACGAGCTGAGTCGATTGAGCTTTGTCCGTCCGTCTGTCTCTCTGTCCGTCAATCCGTCTGTCAGTCTGTTTCTACGCAAACTAGTCTCTCAGTTTAAAAGCTATCGAGCTGAAATTTTGCACAGAGTCTTCTTTTTACTGCACGCTGCTAATATGTCGGAACCGACCGGATCGGATGACTATATTTTATAAAACCATCGGTCGGAAAATGGGTCTTACTGAAAAAAACTTTTTTGTTTTCAATGTTAGCTTCCACAAACTCGTCCATTATCAATATTAAATGCTTTCAAACAGATTTGCAAACTTTGGCCAAAATCGGATGACTATATCTTATAGCTGCCATAGGACCGATCGGTCGGACAATGGGTCTTAGTGAAAAAAATTTTTTGTTTTCAAGTAAATCGTTCTTAAGGTCGGTGATTATTAATATTAAACGCTTTCAAACTAATTTGAAAAATGTGGTCTGTGACTATATCTTAAGACTGCCATAGGACTGATCGGTTGGAACATGAGTCTTAGTGAGAAAAACTTTTTTGTTTTCACTTTTATCGTTCTTTAACTCGGTGATTGTTAGTTTGATATGTTTTCAAAAAGATTTGCGAAATTTGGTCGAAATCAGTTGTTCATCTGTCGGAAATGGGGTTTTAGTTACAAAAGTTTTTGATTTTTATGAAAGCGTTCTTTAACTCTGTCATTTCAAAAACAGCATTTGCAAGGGTATAAAAACTTCGGCACAGACGAAGTTAGTTTGGTGTTCTCGTTAATCATCAAACTGGCTCGAAAAAGACTTGTCAAGGTGATTCTTGTTAAAATGATCTTCCAAACGCTAGAAGGGGTACTCCAGCCAAAAGTTGTTGGTGTCCTATTTTCTGGCTACGGGTTTTTTGTGGGGTTTTTGGTTTTGAATCAATCTTTGAATCTTTTAGACTTGAAAAATCCCATCCGATATTGAAAAAGTCTTCAGAACGGTATATCGAGCTGCCTACTACCATCTTGGGGACTTTATTAAGAATGCCGTCAGTACGCTGCTAGAACTTCTGTAGTGGTTATTGGCTCTAAAGGTGCTTACTGCAGAAAGCCATGAATACCAGTGCTTTCTGTTGAAGAAGCAGGACGCTAACGAACTTATGAAGAGCAGGCACGTTTGAGCTAAACTTTGAAAGACTTTTTCAGAACTTGCTCCGTGTCGTCTAACAGTTTCAGTATGTTTTACTTCGATCTGCCTGTACTTTTGCAGAAACTAATTATACGGGTGTGACACAGAAATCACTTGAGATTTTCGTATTCAAATTTAAACTGCTTGAATTTATATGTGAAGTGGCACAGAAAAGCTCAGTTACAAGATCAGATGTCGAAAGTAAAGCGAATTGAAACCGACTGTTCACAGCCAAGAAGATTTGAGCAGTTGGTTCCAAATCGCTCAAATTCACCATCTAATCTAGCAACCTATGATATACTTTTCACTTTACTTTACTTTTTTCGTTTATATCAAAATCTCTAGTGATTTCTGTGTCACTTCCGATACTCTTTGTACATTTGGTATTGTATACTTGAATAATCATTTTGGCTGAAAAATTAAGATATGTTAAGGTTCCCTGCGGAAATATTTAAATATGGTAAAATGAGAAATTAGGTAAGTCGACTAGATAAGAAAAGAGATTTTGCCCTTGCAAAAATAGATGTCTCTTTCACCTATAGTTTCTCTTAGTCTGTATTAAAGTCATAGAAGGAAATCCGAGTCCTATTTTCAGCTTTATAGCATTTCGAGTTTAAGAGTCAGTCCAGACAAACTGTTAAAAATCAAATTAATAAGATCTTTATATCCTAATGTTTATGATGCTTCCTGTAAATACTTACACTTTCTCTTTAAAGTCGCAGCCAAATGTGTGTGTCTTTTTTGCACTTAGTCCCCCACTTTATGTGGTTGATCCTAATCCAAAAGTAAACGCTTTGTGTAGTATGGAAATCGTTAAACAAAATTGTTCTGGCACTTCATTAAGTTAAGTTGTCGTTTGTTCGATGTTGTCTATAAAGACATAATCATTGCATGGCTAGCCACTAATCTGACCTCTAACCCAATCGTTGGGGAATGGATGCTCCGCCTCCGGTCCAGAGACGAAAGCCCCACGCACGCAAATGGACGATGGTCACACACGCACAATTATGCCATTTGATTTATGGTATTGAACCGGCTTAGCCTCGGCTCACTTTGTCGACAACAATGGCGGGCCCCAAAGTGGCGCGAAAAAGGACGAAAAAAACCGGAAACTGCGCGCCACAAAATGGCAAGCAAATTACGCGTTTGGCAAACAGGCAACGAAAAAAGGAAGCGCTGCACTTTGCTCGTGGGATTTCAGGTTTACGCGTTGATTGCAGAGACAACAAAAAACCGAAGCCTCAGAAAAAAAACTGTAGACGGAGGGCACTCGCACGTTCTATTTCTGCCTGGTTAAGGAAAGCGTGCGCGAAATGGCAGCAACAGAAAAAATGCATCCAAAGTATGCAAAGCACGCGAACGTACTGTGCGCCGGGCTGGCGGATGGCAGCAATGCAGCCCATTGCCGAGAAGAGAACTCGACGAACTTCTCGAGGAAGGCCGCACCGTTAACGTTAACGTTGCTCTGCCTCTGCCTCCCGAGCAGGAGCGGGAACGGGAGCGGCAGAGCAGAAGCTTTTGCAAACGTTGCAAGTGTTTGTTGTAAGCGATACCCAGGACGCAGGCCGCGAGGGAGCAGCACAGCTGGGGAGGTTTTTTTTCGCCATAGCCACCCCGAAGCTGAAGCCGGCACTGCCTAAGTGCAGAAAGTAGGTGAGGCAGCCAGTCAGCCACATGAGTCAAAGCGAGACAAGCGACAGCCAGCGGAGGAGGAGTGTTTACCTCGGCTTAGAGCTGACGCTCAGTCAGACAGTCTGGCAGTGGCTGTGGCTGTGGCTGCGGCGTAGGCTCCACACAAAACATGAATGAGTTGTGAAGCAAATGAAGTGCTACGGCTCGACAGCCGAGCCTTGCCTGGGACAGTGCAACCCGCAGCGTGTTTAAATATAGCTGAGCATAAAAAGTAGCGTAAAAATGCAACGCATGCAGCCAACACCGGCGTCTGCAACATCAACATCCGCCGCAGCAGCAACAGAGAGGCTGACGTCAGCGGCAGCGTCGACCAACGCGCAGCAGACGTTCACAGGCTATCATGTCACCGCTGTCGTCCTCATTTGTCTGCTGGTTGCGATTTTTTTTTAGTTTAATTTCTTTTTTTTGTTTTGGTTGCAGTCAGGGCGATGGACGGACAGACCGCCAGACGACTGCCAGTCAGTTTAGTTTCGACTGCGCCTGGGCATATTTTGTGCTTCATCATCATCTCAGTCGCTGATGATGACACATGCGAGTGACTGCAAATAAATAACAGAAGAAAGAGGTAAATGGACGCCTGCTAGGCAGTTGCTGCTGCTGTGGATATTATTGCTGTCATCAGCAACATTTACTGCCACTTGGGGGAGGCAGCAGCAGCAGCAGCACAGTAGAACTTTTGAGTATCATCAGCAGCAGGTGAGAGGCTGCCTGATGTTGTTGGAGATACATATGAAAATAAAGGGTTCCGGGAACAATCGGCCTTGGGAATTGGGATAAATTTAAAAGCATTTAACATAAAATGTTCTCACGCCACTTCAAACCTTTCAGCTTCGACCTAAAGCGAGCATCATGTCAAACAAATGTAACATCATATCCAAATTGTATCGGAAATATCAACTGGAATGAACATTGGAACCCATAGTTTGAACATTTTTCCGAATCAATTGTAAAAAATTTCTGAAGCTGACATTTTTTCTAGCCCAAAATGTTCCGTGCGGATTCAATTCGAACCCGGAACTCCAACTCAACTAAAAACTCTTGAAATATAATATTAAAATAACAAAGAAGTTATTGTGAAACAAAAGGGTGGATAATAAAAAGTTATTTTTCTTTGATTTTTCTTCATTTTCGAAAAAATGTTTGTTTTAAAGAAGTCGTAATTTGTGAAAACGAAAAACAGCCTCCCCAACTTATGTATATATTACCCTGCTTATATATAGCAGGGTATATAGCGCGATAGCCGATCGCGCTT
The DNA here is from genome assembly GCA_037044535.1 of Lordiphosa magnipectinata. Lineage (NCBI taxonomy): Eukaryota > Metazoa > Arthropoda > Insecta > Diptera > Drosophilidae > Lordiphosa > Lordiphosa magnipectinata. The sequence continues at coordinate 529,045 of JBAMBO010004034.1, forward strand.
GATATCAAGCAGTTTAGATGACGAAAGTACAATAAGACGCAATTTTCTTGGATCCATGCCAAAAATACTAAAATCAAGCTTGAATTTTGAGATTGAAATTATTGGTTTTAAATTAAGTCGGCTTCACATCAAGCATAGATCTTCTTGGTTGTAAGCATTAAAAAGTATCGATTTCAAGCATAGATCCTTTTGGATTTAGATAGAATATTCTGATATAGGAGAGCAGACACGACCGACCAACACCACCACTTTTTTCTAAATTGTAAATCATTTTAAGATACCATTAAGCAATTTTTTTTATCATTTTACTGGGACTTGAACTCGGGACCTCGAAACTTTAACCCACTCGACTATCAGCCATAAGCATGACCTGGCGTCAAAATCATATTTAAGAATGTAAGCAGGTAGCATTTTGCCACTCAGCAAGCAACCCGTGATCCAGTGGACAAGATATTTGCTAAGAAAACGTCGAAATCGTGGGGTCAAGTTCCCGTAGCAACATAGTTTTCTTCTTTATTTATTGTTTTTTTTTTTATTTTTATGTGAAGTGTTTTTAACATCTATCTGCCATGTTCCGGTTTTCACTAAAGTGAATTCGCATTCTTTACATATTCTCTTTTCTGTAAAACAATCAAGAAAATCCGTATCAAACCAATAGTTTCTACTTACTATCTATTCGACGTATTGAAATTATAACTTTTTTATCTGATTAACCCAATCAATTTGATACAAAAGATACACATTTGACCAATTCGAATTCGACAATTTTTGTCGAAAGTGAAAACCGGAACAGGCCTGTATTTTTTATACAATCCTTAAATCGATTTATTCGCGATCGATTGTCTTCTCGGATTTGAGCAGTTTTCGTCTTAAAACATCAAGAAGAAATTAATCTAAATTGAAGCCCATTTTAGTCTCGCCAATTGGTGCTACATTTCTCTGGGTATATTATAAATTCATCCAGATTGTCAAAGCAGTTTAATTTTATTTAAATACACCTTCAAGTTTTTGCCGGCTCGAGGTCATCGTGTATTTGCTCGCACATAACTTTAAAACAGGAACACACCTCACTACAAAGGAGGCTAGTACAGCAGCTGTTTCATGAGCATCTCTGCCCAATTATCAGCGGTCCTTGCCTGCTCACTACCAGCCAGCAGCTGCCTCCTCATGCCAGCGATGCCATTTTCGCTTGGGAATTTTTAAGGCGTCTTAAATTAAATATTTTTCTGAATTTTTCATACTCATAATCTTTGCATACTTTGAAGGGCATTTGACATGATATTGTTGGTATGTATGAACGAAGCCGGGCGTAGTGTATGTGCCTGCTGTGCGGAAGGCGTAAGTTCTATCCCGCCTAGGAATATCTAATAAAAAGTTTCTTTCTTTAAAAATTTGTACACAACCGGTGTTTCGACGTTAAACTGTATGTACATTTCTCTTGTGCAAACATTTTCAAGCACACACGCGGACCTAAACCACTCTTGAACTGGTTCAACCGGCTGGCCTTAGCCTCAGTACAATTTAAACGATTTTGATCCAATTTGGATGAATATATACAATAGTTGCCATATAAACAGCTGGCCACACGAAAGTGGCGACATCTATTGGTGAGCTTGTAAGCTTGGGAAATCACTCAATTACCATTGTTCAAAGCCAAAATTAAATTTTTCTATGAAAATCATTTAAGCTGAGTTGAAATAGGCATGTTCGTCTGTCTGTTTGTTTCTATGCTTTCTAGTCCGTCAGATTTAAAGCTATCTTAACCAAACTTTGCACGAAGTCTTTTGGTACAAATACGCTGCACATTTGTCGGAATCGGCCGGATCGGATGACTATATCATATAGCTTCCATAGGAACTATCGGTCGAAAAGTATTTTTAGTTAGAAAAACTTTTTTGTCTTCAACGCAAACGTGCCCAAACATCGAATTTCTGAGTTTTCTATGCTTTCACATAATTCCACCTAGTTTTATGAAAATCTGCAAACTATATAGTATAGCTGCCGTACAAAAGATATGTCTGAAAAAAAGTGCTATCTCTTGTTACTGATCAATATTATATGCTACCACACAATTCTACCAAGTCTGATCAAAATCGGATGACAATAGCACATAGCTGACATAGGAACTATCGGTCGAAAAAGAAGTTCTAATGAGAAAAACTTGTTTGTTTTCAATGGTAGCGCCTGTATACCTTCCAGTTGTGAACATTATCAGGTTACACACAATTTTGGGGAGTTTGGTCAAAACCGGATGAATGTATCGTATAGCTGTCATATAAAAAACTGGCAAGCAAATGTTCAAAGTAGTGGCGCCATCAAGCTGCAATGGTATATAAACTTCGGTCGTGCCGAAGTTAGTTTTCCTCTATTTTTATACCCTTGCAAACGGTATTATAATTTTGCCCAGAAATTTGCAACTCATAGAAATATTCATTTCCAACCACATAAACTGTATATATTCTTGATCAGGGCGACGAGCTGAGTCGATTGAGCTTTGTCCGTCCGTCTGTCAGTCTGTTTCTACGCAAACTAGTCTCTCAGTTTAAAAGCTATCGAGCTGAAATTTTGCACAGAGTCTTCTTTTTACTGCACGCTGCTAATATGTCGGAACCGACCGGATCGGATGACTATATCTTATAGCTGCCATAGGAACCATCGGTCAAAAAATGGGTCTTAGTGACAAAATCTTTTTTGTTTTCAATAAAAGTCCTTAAACTCGGCCATCAATAATATTATATGCTTTCAAACAGATTTTCATATTTTGGTCAAAATCGGATGACTATATCTTTTAGCTGCAATTGGACCGATCGCTCTGAAAAATACTTTTTTGTTTTCAAGTATTTCGTTCTTAAGGTCGTTGATTATTAATATTAAAAGCTTTCAAACTAATTTGAAAAAGTTGATCGATATCGGGTGACTATATTTTATGATTGCGTAGACTATATCTAATGGGTCTCAGTAAGAAATATTTTGTGTTTTTAATGTTAGCGTCCTTAAACTCGCAGATTACTAATTTTATATGCTTTTAAATAGATTCGATTCAAAATTAGGTCGAAATCGAATAACTATATCTTAAGGCTGCCATAGGACCGATCGTTCGGAAAATAAGTCTTAGTGAGAAAAACTTTTTTGATATCAATCAATATAAATCTCAAAAAGGATTAAAACCGGGGACTAAAACCGAAGGCAGATCAATTTTTTTCCGATTACGGTTATATTACGGTTGTGGGATATGGGCTACGGTACGGGTTACGGTTATTAACCTTATTCTGTTTCGGGTTAAGGTTACGGCTATTAGTATAAAATATCGCTTTGACATATCAGACAGACAAAAGCGGCTCCATTTGGAATCTCATCTATTCAGTAAATGTACTAAGTTCCATATTTTAAAGTTTAACATTATAAGTTTTAACTAAAAGATAAAAGTACTTGCTAGGAGTTAAAATATAAATTAAGAACACAAACAATTAAATTACAATGTGTAGCTAATTTGGTTTTGCTTTCTCTTTTTATTTTTTTTGTTTCTAATTTTTCTGTCAACTTGTGTAAATTTGGCAACTTAATTTAGATTGTGTAGATATTCTCTTAACTTATCTGTTTATGTAAGTTTGATTATTTCTCTTTTTAAAATACATAAAATTTAAAAAGCTTCACCCTTAATTCACGAAATTCACTTATAGTGAAATTTCAATGAGTGCAAGCACGTTTTGGGAAAGGTTTTAATGCTTTTAAAGCGCTAAAAAGTAGATTTTATGTGGTGAAGCTTTATTGTCAAATAAAAATGACTCACCCTGTACCCAAGGCTTCTATGTTTGTATGTATAGACATATATATGTCCTGTGAGCTGTGCTCAGTGCATGTGACCGAAAATAATATAAAAAAAAATTAATCAAAAGAAAATTACAAAACAAAGGCCACAGCGAGTGAGCGAGTCAGTCGACTCGAGACGAGTAGAGACTGAGGCAGAAAGCATAGCATGCTTATAGGCTGCACAGCCACGTACTCGTGAAAGGCAGGCACATAATAAAGGCTCCAGCATAAACGTGCCATAAACTGTAGCCCAGTGGATACGAGACATCCCCAAACATACACGCACACACACACACACACACACACCGGTCCCAAGCGTTGACAAAGCTTTCTGCATGGCATCTGGAGCGTAAGTATATCATATAGACAACTAGTCTGCATACAGAGTAGTAAGTATAACAAATCACTGTGCCTGTGCTGGACTTTTATGTGATCGGACCTGAGTAGCTGCTGCTTCAGCGTAACTTTTATCGGTTTATGTTTTGATAGTTGACTGACTGGTAAGCCTCTTAAAGCGCTTGTGAGCCCACAACAAGCCCAACAGGCTTGGGCACTGAGCGGGTTTCCCAGCAAAGCAAATGATAGGCCCCACAGAGAAGCTAAGCACTAGCACTCGTTCCTCCGCTTCTGTTGCTGTTAATTATCAGGAGGCGCTCGTTAGTGAAGTTCTCTCAGATTTTCTGTTTCATTCTATCCGCTCTGACTGCAATTTTCTCAAGAAGCCGCACTTAAATGGCTTCCTATGCGGGTGCAAACAAAAGCAGCCCCATGCACATGCCTCGATTTGTATGTGTGAGTGGGCATGTGTGCTTTTGTGTGTGTGTGTGTTTGTCTGCGACAGTTGAAATAAAAATACGACAAAAATCGCAGCTGGTGGTTGAATTTGTTTCTTTTTTTGTATACCCTGTAAGAAAGTTATATGGGGTTTAATACGTTTGAGCGTCTAAATATAAGAACGCGTGGATCTCAGAAACGCCACCAATTTGTACATGTTGGTAGGTGTATATCATATACCCTCTCTCCCTCCGTTTTAGAAACAAACCTTTGGAATTTATCTATACTGAGAAAATAACATTTCAACATTTGAATGGAGATGTTTTACTTTTAAAAACGTTTCGACACCGTTTTTGCACCTAAAACGTTATTTTTTTGCTTTTAAAAACGAATATTTTCATTTTGGTTACTAAAATAAATCCTTTTATTTTTAAGTAAGCACATATTGAATAATCTTTCTAATTGATTATTTTATGGTTTTAAAATACATTAATTTTTAAGTGAATTTGTAAAGCGTTCTTTTTCTTCCAATTTGTTTACTTTTCCGGGAGATCGTATATTAAAATTAATGTTAATCTAAAGCAGAGGTGTCCAGAATGAGCTTACGGCTGCGTGGAGCACCAATACAAATGAAGAAAATATATGCTGTCAGATGCGCAAGTAGCCAACAACAAAGCCTTCGCTCGGAGAGAAAGAAAAATGAGAACACATTTAAAGATGTTGTTGCTCTATGAAGCCAGATGCTTTGCGTACTCACCGGCAACAACAAAGCCTTCGCTTGGAAAGAAAGGGAGGAGAGAACGCATATGAATTTGTTGTTGCTCTTTGTAGGCTTATGGCACGCGTGGCCCGTATACGCGCCAGCTATTCCTTTACGTATAACAACAACGAATCCGCGGCATGCGGAATGGGCTTTGGCACCCCTGATCTAAAAGGGTGATCCATTAAGAAGTTATATTTTAAAAATTACAAATGAAACACAAACGAGAAGGCCAAGCTAACTTCGTCTGTGTCGAAGTTTTTATACCCCCGCAAATGCTGTTTTTGAAATGTCAGAGTTTAAGAACGATTACAAAAAAATCTTAAAACTTTTTGACTAAAACCCATTTTCCGACAGATAAACATCTGATATCGACCAAATTTCGCGAATCTTTTTGAAAACATATCAAATTACCAATCGCCGAGTTAAAGAAAGATAAAATTTAAAATAGAAAAGTTTTTTCTCACTAAGACTCATTTTCCGACCGATCGGTCCTATGGCAAACATAAGATATAGTCACCCGATGTCGATCAACTTTTTCAAATTAGTTTGAAAGCGGTTATTATTAAGAATCACCGACTTTAAGAACGCTTTAATTGAAAACAAAAAAGTTTTATTTCACTAAGACCCATTTTCCGACCGATCGGTCCTATAACAGCTATAAGTTATGGTCATCCGATTTTGACCAAAACTTGCAAATCTGTTTGAAAGCATATAATATTAATTATGGCCGAGTTTTATGACGCTAGCATTGAAAACAAAAAAGTTTTTCTTACTAAGACCCATTTTCCGACTGATGGTTCCTTTGACAGCTTCATCCGATCTTGACCAAAATTTGGAAATTTGTTTAAAAGCAAATAATATTTGTAATGGCCGAGTTTAAGGCCGCTAACATTGAAATCAAAAAAGTTTTTCTCACTAAGACCCATTTTTTGACCGATGGTTCCTATGGCAGCTATAAGATATAGTCATCCGATCCGGTCGGTTCCGACATATTAGCAGCGTGCAGTAAAAAGAAGACTCTGTGCAAAATTTCAGCTCGATAGCTTTAAAACTAAGAGACTAGTTTGCGTAGAAACAGACGGACAGACTGACAGACAGACGGACAGACAGACAGACGGACAGACAGACGGACGGACAAAGCTCAATCGACTCAGCTCGTCTCCCTGATCAAGAATATATATAGTTTATCGGGGTCGAAAAATGAATATTTCTATGCGTTGCAAACTTCTGGGCAAAATTATAATACCCTTTGCAAGGGTATAAAAATTGAATTGGATGGTGGAATCTTTATTATAGGCTGAAAGAACTATCACTGACATTTACTTCTAAAATATAATTTCATTCAAATGTTGACCGCGACTACGCCCTAAACGGTACATTTTCCTCCGGCAACACTGTTAGAATTTCCCTTAAAATCCAATCAAATCGCATGAAGCCAGTTGTTTGCAATTCAAGAAAACATTTTCCAAAACAATTTGGACAAGCTTATATCGTTGATAACACAGCCCAACAGTGTTTTTAGTGCAGGCCTATTTTGATCTGATTATAATAATATGGATTGCACTGATTGATTTTGTTCTAACAGCTCTTGTTTCTGATATATATATCGGAAAAATGAATTTGCTCAATTCTTGGCACTCCAGGATTTATGGGAGTCACACTTGCTGTAACTATCTGGATTTATGAGCTATTTACGACTGAGCACATATCAATGCATCTTTAAAAAAAACAAAGATGCTATATAAGTTTAGCAGAATGTGTCTAAATTGGACTCAAAAGTCAGAAAATACTAGTTTTATGGCAATTTTTTAAAAATAAAACACCCAGTCGTAGCTAGTGTGCTAATTATGAGAATTTTTCTGCAAATATATTAGCTTGTTTGGCAGAGCTATAGCCTGTTTAAATCGAAAATACATTATACATTTATGGGAGGAAAACTAGATTGTCACTCTAAGGGCCGATTTCTGTTCTCCCAGATAGCTACTACGTGGCAGAAAGTCATAGATTTTACTCTGTTATTTGTTAGCTTATGTGACAGATAGCTCTATGTAGAAGATATGAAATCGGCCCTAAATATGTATAGGAATTGTAAAGAGGCTACTTGATTCAGCATAAATTGTTATTTGTTTACATGTAGATGATAAACTCCACGTTGAATCGAGTAGTCTTTTCACAGTTCCCATACAAATTTACAGAGGGAATCTAGTTTTCCTCCCATAAGGCAGGAAAAGGAAATTTCCTTCAGCTGTCAAATTTCATACAAAAAAAATTGCTTAAGAAATTTTTCCTTTCTGTAGTTTGGTACCCAGAAATCCAAGCAATACACACAAGGTATTTTGAGAGTTGCCATATCGATTGCTTGTGTGGACTGTATCGAACAGCTGAGATTTCTTGAAGAGATATTGTGCAGTCATTTTTTTCTTGTGTCAGTTGTCAAATTGAAATGGAAGGCAAAACTAAAAAAATTGAGCACAAGACTAAAAATCGTCTGCAAACTTTTTAATTATGTCGACTAAAACGCATTAATCGATGCTGTGAAAAAAATGCATGTATGTGGGACCTTACAGGTGGAAAGCACCTAGACACTGCATTTACAATAAGTGATTGGGAAGCAGTTGGTGTCCAGTGGCTGGCTCCTACTTCTTGGTATCAGTGCGGCTACCAGTGTTGTTCTTGGAAGTAAAGTGAAATTCCTTTCTTTCTTTTCAGCGGACGAGTGTAAAGGCGCTTGGATCTCACTTTGAGAGTCTCCTTTACTACCGCGGTAAAGCCAAAAAAGAAGCGGGAGTGCGGGAGGCTTTGAACTGGAGTAAGAAAGATTCATCGAATGTGTTGATTGGCAGTTCACTGACCAAATGGCATTCCTGCCTAATATGTCTAATATGTAACTAATCAGTCTTTTCGGTATCCCCCATATAATTATTTAACAATGGCAGCACCAGGTCCGCTATTAAAGGACACCACTTCTGCAATGTCAATCCAGCCCAATGAGGAGAGTATGATTTCCGATGACATTTTAGAGTTTCACTCTACAAACTCTACATTACCGTAATATTCCTATGTAAGTTAAATATTTAGATATAAAGATATGCAAAGATATTGACTAATTGTCTTTCACAGCAGGCAAAGCAGACCAAAAAGCGGAAGGTGGAACAGCCCTTAGTATCCGATGAGTTGGTGAGAATCGTGTAATTATTTTTTGAAAAAAAAGAAGAGGGAAAGGATTTAACCCGACCAATCTTCCCTTTGCTAAGCCAGTTGTCCTCCGACGTGGCCTTTTTGAGTCAGTGGAGGCTCCCAAAGAAAAATAAACAATAAAATAGTAAAAATAATAAATAATTTAATATTATAAAAATGGAAATAAACAAGAAAGAAAGTCGGTCAAGCCCGACTATAACATACTCTGTACCCTTAACATCTCAGCTCGCATTTGCTCACGAGTTATACGCGCTCATCTCTAAGTTTCACTCTCTCTCTCTCTCTCTCACTAAGATTGACGTTCAATAGAATGCTGCGGTGGTGGGTGGGGTGGTGCTGGGTGTTTATTGGCCGTTTTTTGCTCATAACTTGAGTATCGTTCATCCGATCTTTATCATTCCTTCAGCAAATCGATAAATAATTTTATTTACAAGGTCTCTAGAAGGTACGAACGATCTATCTTCAAAACTGTAGGAGATATGACGTTTTTTCCAAATTGCGGGGGCGGGAGGGGGCGTGGCAAAAATTGAAAATAAACTTGATCTGCCTGCAAGTATAAGAAATATATGCCCCATACATGTCAAACCTCTATCTCTTACCATCTCTGAGATCTCTTCGTTCATACGGACGGACGGACGGACGGACGGACGGACGGACGGACATGGCTATATCGACTCGGCTGTTGATGCTGATCAAGAATATATATACTTTATAGGGTCGGAAATGATTCCTTCTCCCTGTTACATACTTTTGCACAAACTTAATATACTCTATGTACCTTCGGTACAGAGTATAAAAATGGAATATTGGAAACACAAGCAGCATCATTTTGCCAAGTTAACCACATGTGTGGGGATGGGTTGTGTTTTTTTTTTTTTTTTTATATCTATCTACAACACTTATAACTAGTCTTAAAGAGGTAGGTGGCTGCGATTTTGCGGTACGGCCGTAAAGCATTGCTTCGCAAAACCATCAGTACCCTTACTCCAACGTGCTCCTTCTATTCCGCTCCAGCCTACGCAATTCGATCAATACACAAGCTGTATATTGGCTAATCAGCTCCCAGTTCTCTCTGCTTTTCCGCATGAGTGGGACTATACTCTCCACTGAGAGGCGTCCAGGGCTTAGAGCTCCCTCTAGGTGCTGCCTGGCGCTGCTGAACCTGCCGCATGCAAAGAAGGCATGCTCAGCGTCCTCCACAGGATTCCCGCAGTAGGTGCAGCTCGCGTCTGCCTCATGCCCAAAGCGGTGCAGGTAGCTTCTAAAGCAGCCATGGCCGCTTAATAGCTGGGTCAGATAGAAGTTTACCTGTCCGTGCTTCCTGTTAACCCATTCTCCAAGGTTGGGGATGAGGCGGTGAGTCCAACGACCCTTTGTGGCTTTGCCACCTGAGGGGGAGGGTTGTGTGTGGTGGGCTGTCTGCAGTCGAAGCGTTTCTCTAGGTCATGTGCGCATCATGTAGTTGTGGAGAGCGCAGCAGGATGCTACAATTTTTTTCAGCACTATTCGGGTGATACAGCAAAGTGCGATTTCTTTTTTATTCAATATAATAGCTGCAATTGCAACATCCTCCATGTTGTGTATTGGGCCTCACTTAATTTACATCTTATAGTTAAGTCAAAGTACAAATCAGCTGGCCATTTTATTTATTTTCCGTTTTTGGCATATTTTTAGGTTATCTGTATGCTAAAATAGCTAATTCAAGCGGCATGACTTATTATAACAAAAAAAATACCATAAATCGAGAGTAGTCTGACTTTAGAGGCCAATTGGGACACTGTCTGCTGTACTTGTATAGCGCTTTTGATTTTTTAAAGATGCATTTATATTTTCTCTGTCGAAACTAACTCATAAATCCAGATATTTATGCATAGTGTGGTTCCACAATTCCTATGGTGCCAAAAACACAACATTTTCGTTTTTCCGCTATATCTTGGAAACAAGATCTGATGGAGATAAGCCGAAACCAGTCAGTGAACATTATGAACATAAACTTATCATAATTTCAAATCAATAGCACCTCACAAAGTTGGTCATTTGGTTGGCTTGTGTAATCAGAGAGTGATTTGTGTTCCTTATAAAAAATTGGAATTGAACATCCCTTATCCGCTTTGTGCCAATAAATCCGATAGTGTCTAAAAAATGTTGATTTAGTTATGTTTGCTTTGCTGATTGCCATTCTATGCATGTAAGTATGTAGAGTTAACGAATATGTTGTAATTTCCTTTCCTAAAAAAGGGGCCCTCATTTTTGAACCATGTTTATTGGACTCTGTACAAAAAATAGTATGAAAAACCAAATAAGGCCACAATCTAAATTAAGTTCCCAAATTTACACAAGGTGACGAAAAATTTAGAAACAAAATAAATAATAAAAAAAAAGCCACATTACGGCAAGAGCTAATCGCCGTTTTAAAATCCTTTGGATTTACCTTTACAAAGTGGTCGTCAAATTGTGAGCAGCTTGGAAATCAACCAGCTGATGACGCGATCCCGATTGGTCACCATGAAGAAACCAAAACGTTGGCGTTAATCTGGAATCTAAAAGAGGATGTTTTTAAGTACTTCAAGAGGGAGATGACATTGGATGTAGTGCCAACGAAGCGGTCAATATTGTCGTTTGTGTGTAGGGTCTATGATCCGTTGGGTTTATTAAGCCCCATAATTTCATGTGCCAAAATTCTGCTCCAAGAAATGTGGCTTCATGGCTTGGGTTGGGATGATCCAATTCCAGATCAGTTAAAGCATAATTTGGAAACTGTAACCCAATGTTTTTCTGAATTGGATACACTTTCAATTCCCAGACATGTTGGTGTGTCGAAAGGTTGTGCTTTGCAAATTCATGGTTTTGCAGATGCTTCTTCGAGAGCATTCGGTTGCTGTTTTATATACGCGGATCGAAACCAGCCATGGCGTGTTTGTTCGATTGCTTACGGCCAAATCTAAAGTAGCTCCCATAAAATCAAAGTCAATTCCTCGATTGGAGTTGTGTGCGGCACAACTGCTAGCGAATTTATAGAAGAATGTGAAACCTTTGCTAGATGTTCCTGTGGATCAGATCGTGTTCTGGTCAGATTCGGAGCTGGTTGTACTCCATTGTTTATGAATGCACGTCTCAAGTTTAGATACCTTTGTAGCCAAAAGATTTGCAGATATCCACGAAACTTACCGGTAGGTTCACCCGATATAGATTAATTGCTATCGCTGCCATAGTGTGTCCAGACACTGTTAACGAATAAGCTGTGTTTGTTTTGGATTTGTTAATGCTATTGTTGTGGCTGGTAATCATTAAGCAAAAAAAGTTGATCAAAATTTCTAGCGATATAGATAGGTGAAGCATCGAAAAGACCAAGAGGGAACCAATTTCTGTGGCTGAGGAAAATTCGCTTATAGACCTTGTTGAGTCAAACAAATGCATTTTGGAGAACAAAAATGGTAGTCCGGTGATTTGGAAGCAAAAGGCCTAGGCTTGGATGAGACTTGAAGATTAGTTTGCCTCTCGGAATTCACGGCCTTTGGAAAGCCTTAAGGGAAAAGTACGAGAATATAAAAGAACGATCGCGAAAATAATTCGCAACTGAGAATTCGCTCAGTACAAGTACTGATGGCGGCATTCCCAGCACCGCTGGAGTCTTGTCTATTTCCCAAAAAATTCTTGGCATGACCCAAGCACAGCCACAGGATTGGAAAATGTGCTTGATTATGATGGCATCTAAGCACTAATCAGTCAATGTCTGTTTGTGATGGCCAGTAATGCAAAAGCGTGGGACACTTGATTAAGTGCACGTTTTGACGAAGGCAGTTTGACTTCACAGAAGGCAATGGGAAGGCAATAAGGAAGGTTTATAGGTTATAGGAAGGTTATAAGGTTAATAAGGTTTTGAATGTTACTTTAAGAAGATGTTTGATCTCTAATCCTAGCAACAATTATTTAATATGCTGAATTCTTTGAACAAATTTGACATCATCCTGTCCAGTTAAAATATTAGTCCTATCCCTGTACTCTCTTGCATTATTTATTCGTTGGTCCGTCTGGGGTTATGTGGGTATAACCACCACCATGCTGGCCGTGCGTGCGGATAATATTTTCATTATGGTGCCCACGAATCAGCGGTTGGATCGGTGTGCCACATCGCATGAGGCAATTAATGGGGCCATTGGCCAGGTGGGTGCTTCGATTGTGCAGACGGCGGGCAGTGAGTTTGTCTGCTTTGCAATATGCCGGCGTGGAGGTCAAGACATTTGCCGGCTACCATTATGCTGGACTTTATGTTCCAGATCGCCGCCTGTCTCTTCCTGTCTCACTGCGCAATGGATGACAGAACGCGCTGAGTTAGAAATCGGCTATTAGATTCTCAAAATCTATAATCCCTCAAATTTTCATAAAGATCGGATAATAAATAAATTTTGCATACTTTACGGCTTTCCTTCCTATGATTAACGGGTATATCGAAGTCGGGTAGAGCCGACTTTAACTTAAGCTCTCTTTTTGTTTCATTTTGTGTCTTGCAACGTGTAAATGGAAAAAAGTTGGAAATTTCTGTGCTGCTGCTTCTGTTGTTTTTGTTGTTCTGCGCAACACATGCGCCATTATGCAATTGATTTTTTTTCTTCTTTTAGTGAGTATTTAGCATTGTTGTTTGCTGCTAGGTGTACGCTTAAGACTTGTTCTCCTTTATTTTTGGCTTGAGCTAAGCAGAGGCCAAGGGTCATTCAACCCGTTTCAGACTAATTTGCAACAAAGCCTTTGCAGCAGCAGCAGCAGCAGGTGCGCCTAATTAAGCCGCCCAACTAAAGGCGTTGAAAAGCCAACAGTAGCAGTAAGGTGTCTAAAGTGACGCTTTATATGGAAAAATGTGCAAAAACAAACTGGAACTGCACTTCTATGGCGTTCGCATCACGAGCAACGAGCACGTGCGCTATCTCATGTGAAGTTGCATACAATGCGGAACGGCTTTTAACCCTGAATACAGGACTGTCATGAATGCAGGCAGCATAAAGACAGACAACGCACAGACACACCCACACTCCAATTACCAGAGTTGAGCCAGATTGCGTATACGCAGCATTGGCCACTTGCATTATTAAGCGCCTGTTTGTGTCGGGTGCTGCATGTGTGCATGATAAGCCACAGCGACTTTGCCTCCAGCTCCTGCTCCGTCAGCGAATTGGAGACCGCGTGTCGTGCGTGTGCCCTGCCACAATGAATGGTGAATGTCAAGTGTTGGCAGTTGGCTTGCCAAGATGTTTTGTTTGACGCCTGAGCAGCGACAACGACAACGCAACGACATTTGCTGTGTCAAGTGGCATTCAAGTGCATTTTACATGGCGCGTCTTTGATTGACGTTAGCTCGCATTGCATGGCGTGAGGAGTTATGTTTTGTTGCCTAGAAGAAGATGTAAAATGTAACTAGCAGGCAATTGTCACGGAAGTTTGCAAGAGATATGCGAATGGATTTGTCAAAGGAACAATGCAAAATGAGCGGAAGGATATGTGATGATAACACATTTCTTTCACACTGCACACTGGGCCAGATTGCAAAATGGTTGTTTTTTGTGTTTTTTACGACTCCATGAATCAACAAATATATCGAGCCAGCCACATCAAGGACTATGTAAAGAAGCTTATCTTTTGCAAATCCAATTCTTAAAAACTTACATCAACTCTTACCTTCTACTAAGTTCAGCTTTTCACACGTCTGTGTAAGTTTGTAATCTTTGGTATGATATTAATATAATTAAAATGATGTGTTAAGGGGAGAATCTCCATGTGCAAAATTATTTTTTCGATTTTTTTATTTTGCGGGTTTTATTACTTGGATATTTGAGAATATCGCCCTAAAAGGATTTTTTGAAATTCGAAATACTTTAGAAGATATACCGGGGTGTCCTGGAGATCTCTAGAGATTTTCGTATAAACGATTGCACTTCGAACTTAACTTGGAGTACTTTATTTGTGAAGTGAAACGAATAAGACCGGCTACTAGATCATATGGAAGGGAAGGGGTTTCAAATCTCTCAACTTTCGTCATCTAATCTAGTAGCGCGGCATATTTGTGCCCCTTTACAAAGTCAAACAGCTATAATATGAAATGCTAACGTTTATACGAAAACCTGTAGAGATTTCTGGGACACACCCGATAGCCTTTTATGTCGAACAATGCCTTCGTTAAAACGAGTCATTTTTGAGTAAATAAATTTCGAATAAATAAAGCAGAGAAATAACGACTGGTTCTTGAATTTGAATGGTAACATGCTGTCGCCTCAGATCGATATCAATTATTAATCGATAATTATCGAAGGCTATCCTACACAATGCTCAGGCTGCGACGATAACCGACTCGCAGAGCAGAGAGAGCTACTGCTGAAAACAGTTTTTTTTTGTAGATGAGGAAGGCCCGCTGTATGTAGCTGGCATCGCCGACTAATATCTGTAATATTTTTGGTTACTTTCAAAACAACTTTTTCGGACTGCCAAGCCACCTTTCTCCAGTTCTACTAAACCGATTTTGATGAAATAAAATGCAATCGACGCAGAACAGTTACCATTCTCGAACTGCATACTAAAATTTTATACTTTTTTGTTTTGCAAAAAAATGACTTCAAACTTTAAACGCATTTATCTCGATACCACGTTTTTCGAACTGGCGGCCATGATATCTCCAGTTACACTGAACCGATTTTGATGAAACTACGTGAAACCGACGCAGAATTTTCACCATTCTGGTCTGACCCTCAATCATAATTCTAAAAAAAATTTTAATATTTTTTTTTTTACACTAAACTACAAAGGGACCAAAATCGAATTTTAATTTTTCAATGGCCGCCATTTTGTCAAAAAAAAATCACAAAATTTTTTTCAAAGGGTCAGACCAGAATGACATTTATACTGATTATAGCCCCGCTTTTACTTTTCATTTCAGACAACCTGGAGACGAGGAATCGTGGCCTCCAGCACTATACCTTTTTTTTGCACCCCCCACTTTGTCGGCCGAGATCTTTTTGAACAGCCCTCACATCAAAGCAGAAAAATTTTTTTGTTAACTTTAATCTATTTGTAACACAATAAAAAAAAAACAGAATTGGAAAAACTCTTTGCGTTTTCAAAAAAGTTTTTTTTTAAAAGAAGGTCCATAAAACAGCCTCGACATGGAGAATCCCCCCTTAAAGTTATGAATTTATATGATCAAAATGATACTTGACTTTATTGTTCTTTTTTATTCAAAGTGAGTCAACTCACCCGAATTGCTTGTATCGCTATTAAGTTGATATTCAACTATTCTTAAGGCATGGTGACCTTTAGGGACAGTACGAACTAACTGAATTCCTTTGTTGGCTTATAAGCCTACTTTTAATTCTATTCCGCTGGACACTTCGGCATTTTGCATTTGCTTAGCTATCCCAGTGAAACGGTTCTATATATCGCTGAGCTGTTTAATCAACGGCATTTTTAATGAGAAAACGGTTGCGACTTCCACAGCAGCAGATTATATTTTATATATTTTTGCCAATTCATACCGGGCGGAAATGCCTTTTTTTGCGCATAAAGTTTAAAACATAGTTTTTGTTCCATAGCTTTTAAACGCGTGATGAAATCGAGCAACTAAAAATGTGGTACATTAGAGGACAAAGAATAGTCTTTTACTATTAACTATTATTATCTGATGTTTTTTCTACTACTAGAAATTTTTTCAGAATTATTTAAATTTGGAAGAAACCCGATTGTATACTTCGTTTTGTATTTAATGTTATTGTTGGAACATATTTGATGTAGAATCCAACCTCAAAATATGTAGTTGTTTTTCGCCCAGCACGTCAGGTTTAAGAACTATTTTTATAAACGTGTGTTGAGCGAGGATTGTTTACAAGGTCCTGTTTATAAGGTCCTGTAGCCATATTAAAATTACGCCGGATCACCGTGTATATATTGATATAGAGTGTAAGGGGGTTAAGGTGGAATATTTAATTGCCATAATAAGTCCAAAGCAGAATCCATTGGATTTGTAATGATTATTAGACCCACCACTAGTTTTGATCTGAAAACAACGAATAATTCAAATTTAGATTTTTAACATTTTACTTACTCTGTGACTCGATCACAGTTGGAAACAAGTTATTTTCTTCCGCGCTCTCATGAACAACTCATACTAAAATTCCGCAGGAAAGCACGCAAGATAACCACATCTGCCGACGACAAAAGCATAATTATCATGGGGAAATGTACATCGACTCTCAGCTCAATCATGGACTCCACTCTCAAAGAGATACTAAAGTGGGCCACAGAAGCCGGACTTAGTATCAATGCGGAGAGGACGGACCTGATTCTCTTCATTAAGAGATAGAAGGTACCGCAATGGACTCCACCTAAGATAAATGGAACACTGCTAACGTTAAAGAGCAACGTAAAATACCTTGGAGTAGTAATCGATAGTAAACTGTAATGGAGAGGAAAGGAAAGTCAATGTGGAGGAAAGGGTGAAAAAGACAACCAATGCGCTATATGCATCCCAGAAGATGCTAAGCAGCACTGGGGGCCTATCACCAAGTCTAACGCACTGGCTCTTCACTCAGAATACGCGGTATGGTGGCAAGCCACGGAGAAGTCCACATATCTAAAGCTGATGGAAAAGGCCCAGCGGCAGGAATTAGTCTGCATAACGGGGGCGCTGAGGTCCACTCCAACAAAAGCACTCGAACACATCCTAGGAGTCAACCCCATGGACATCCAAGCACGCCTCCTTGCGCAAAAAAACGGCCCAACGTCTTTGCGCGGCAGGCACCATGGCGGTACATAGCTATGGACACTGCATGGTGGGTAGAGTGATCAACAGTAGAATGGACTACATGATCCCAAAAACCAATTTCAGAGGCGCCTCTGCACTACTGGAACCAGAAGACTGGCATAGAGGACTGGCGTACAGGACTGGCCCAGGAAGCAATGCACGTATTCACAGACGGCTCAAAGATGGCCTCAGGAGTCAAAGCCGCCGTATACTCCGATGAGCCGGAATTGAGGCTATAATCCTATAAACTGCCAAACCACAGCACCATACTCCAGGCGGAAGTCTTCGCAATAAGAAAAGCAGCGGAATTATCAATAAGCACTAAACAATGAAATAAACATATACGTTGTCAGCCAAGCGGCAATCAAAGCAATGCAGAGACACGCCATTAACTCCAAAAATGTTCTGTCAAGCAGGGAGGCAATAGCAGCATCTCTAAAAGGGTGCATGCAAAAGGGCATCACGACAGCGGACACCAGCAGGAAATGTAAGTAACCTGGAGTCGTCGAAATTCTGGAACACCTCATCTGCAGCTGCCCAGCGATCGCTAAGACAAGATTAAGACATCTGCACTCCCCAAGTCTCGCCTCTCTAGAAGAGGCGGCAAGGAAGTCTCCCAAACAACTATTGGCATTTGCCAAAACGTCAAAGATCCTTTTGGATTTCTAATGGTACCCAGAAAAACCACTCGGCCTCACTAAGGATCACTAAGGACCGTAAGGTCTATGTGTGGCCCCAGCAAAGGGCCAGCCGGAACTACCTACCTATATCGAAATGGTGGACCGAAATAACTTCTGATTGCACAGAAATTTGATGCATAAAAATATAAAGTGATGCGCCTAAACTATTGGTTGCGCGAACTAAAAAACGCAGCTGTTTTATTAAAAAAAAAAATAGAGGACAGCTAACTTCAGCTCGACCGAAGTTTTTATACCCTTGTAGCTTGTATGATTTATATCGCTCGTCATGCTGATCAAGAATATATATACTTTATGTGGTCGGAGATGCTTCCTTCTATGCGTTACAAACATCTGGACAATTTGAATATACCCTCTACAAGGGTAAAAAAATAAAAGTATTGAATGCAATATTGTCTAAATAGTCATTCTGCATTAATGCAACCAATTATATTGAGCTGGGGGGAAGCATAATTCCAAAATGTATTGCTGTATGTCTCTGACATATTTTATATGTTCCCTACATAAATATTTCTAATGTCATTTTTATTCGATCTTCTTCAGTGCAGAAATGCAGAAATTATCTGCCAGAAAATCATCATATCCGGGGTCTACTCATAACTAATAGGAATGGCGTCTTCAAATTTGGCCGTCAACAATCAGAATGTTAATGATTCGGAATTTAGGCAATAATTTTTATCTAGGTCGTGTAAATATAATTTTGGAAAATTAAGTTGTAACCCACCCGACAATCGTTAGCGAGAACGGATCCGTTTTCGATGATTTCTCGAAGTTTTCTCTAACAAAACTATCGAGAATGTGTTCCGTTTTCGGTCCGAAAAAGTATTACCTGTCGCTTATTTTGTGGCAGTAATACGTAAGTTCTCGATACACGTTTTCGAATCCGTTCTCGACACTTTCTCGACAGCAAAAACGGATCGAAAACTGAATCGTTTCCAATACGTTTTCGCTATCGAGAAAGTGTCGAGAACGGACTCGAAAACGTGTTGTAAGCACGGATGTTTTGTTTCATTCCATTTTGTTTCCCATTTAAAATTTTGTAATTTGTGTTAGTTTTGTATTTTTATTTATATGAATGAATTCAGTTTTATTAAATTGTATCGGATATTTGGCACAAAAATAACTGAAAATAAAAGTTACAGTTTATTGGCTGTATAGTTTACAGTTTAGTTTACATTCTCTTTGCTAACTCTTCTGGCAGGAGCATTTAAAAAAAGGGTGAAAGCTGCGGAACATTGTCATTGCTTACTTATTTAATTTAACACCTTTGATAAAAAAAACCACTGGACAAAGAAGGCCCGACTCCATTGTCGTTTGCTTGACAATATGATGTGCATCGGTCAGCAACCTGAGCGGCATGCAAAGCATTCTTTTGCGCCTCATAGCGTGGTATGGGCATCTGATTGCGCTGTGTCTCCTCCAGAAAGTAAACAGCTGTCTTCTCCAAAGCGGCAATATTCTGGGCAATGGCCAAATCCATGATATAGGGCAGTATTTAATCGGGAAAGATATTGGCTTTGCTGCGTGGTATATTCTTAACTATGGCTTGGTAAGCAGTAAGTGTTGCACCTTGACGGCAGATTTTTGGGCCAGATTCAGCTAAAGACAGAGAGAGAAAAAGAGATTTAGATGAAGATTTGGAAAGCCCTTAAAGTACTCACAATATAGGACTTGGACAACTTTTGCAAAAGTTGCAGGGCGGCCATTTTGGTATTCGACTGTGTCAATCCACGCATGCTGGAGGTGACCATAGTAATGATTAAAAGAGTCATCACCTGGCCGAATCCTTTTTCTCAGCTGCCTACTCTTCCCTAATCGAACAGATAAACATATATCAAGGAGGCTAAGAATTGGCGCAAGCGCTCATTCTCAATGCCAGCCAAATGATTCTCTGCCAGCTCGCGTTTCCCACGTCTGTAGGCCAGCAATTGGAAGAGGAGGTACAGACCTCCAACAAAGCTTAGCTGGAAAATTAAAAAAGTGATAACTAGAATTACCCTTTTCAACCCTATTTTACTTACCTCGCCGAAAATAAGTGCATGTCGGGCAGAAAAGTATTACCCGCTCTAAATTTATCAACAAATGAGGTGGCAACCAATGACTAGCTAGCTGTCACAAACAGAAAAAATTTAAAGTCCGGATGAAACACGCTTTTCTTAACAAATTCGAATTTCGTTGTTAAGAGAAACTATCGTAAATGTCGTAGGTCCGATTACATACGTTTATTTGTCGGGTGGGTAGTTGAAGCTATCTCTACCGTCTTGGTTTGTTTATAACATATTAAAATTTCAAACGGCATAATCACGGATGAGAAATATTTTAATTTTCGTTTCATTAAGCCTAAATTTCTACACACTTCGTTATGCTAATGAGGCCTATGTCTGCTGGAAGTTTGTTGTCAAAGTTTTGACCAATGTTTCATTTTTTAACTAGATGCACAAAAAAGATATGTTAAATAAACAGTTTGCACAATCGCATTAATTATGTATAAAGCAATCAAATGCATATTTGTTTAACTTTTAACTTGATGAATTGAATACTTTCTGCCTTTTCTTATCAGATATTTCAGACATTTTTCATTTTGAACAGACAATCGACCAACTAACGATTTGCCACGCCCTCACTAAAATTATTTCAATGTCTAAAAGTTCACATAGAAATTAATCAAGATATGTTTCGATATTAAATGGCAGGCAATTTATATCGTTAAGCAAGTTGTAAGCAAATCTACTTATTTGTGAGACCCCAATTCTGCCATAGCCGGCAGCGTCGCACTTTTACTTTTTTTTGTTTAAACAAATAAACACAAACAGCAATTTAGTTACACACACACACACACACACAGGCATTAGTCAATACGCAGAAATATACAAAATCATGCAAAGCAAATTAAATTAAAATCATCTCAAGTGGGTAAAAGCGGAAAGGTAAAAACAATCTTTTCATGGCCCCTTTCGTAGAGATGCGATGGCATTAAAGTAAACTTAAAATATAAAGCAGTAACAAAAAGTTGGCACTTTAATTATGGCAAAATTTGCGTGAGTGATAGCCAAATGATGCCGCAAGCAAATGAACGATGAAGTACCAAAGGAAAGACATCAACAAATACAAAAAGAAATTATGAAATTTCAAACTGTTACAACAAATCAAGCTAACCAGCCAGTCAGCAGTCACAAACGAAAACGAGTTTCCAACAGCCGCCTCGACCGATCTTCTGTTTTATTTCTGCCATCCTAAATTCATTTAGTTGCCAGCTGGCAGAGCGTAAACAACACGTAAAAGCCCAAAGGAAGAGATTGAATTTGTAAAATGTTATTGCTACTTGTATCGATGGTAGGCAAAGATATCCACGGTGTCCATTCGTAAATTAATCATTTGTGTTATCTTAATAGGTGATCGTGCTGAGTTTAGCTCAAGGGCAACAATATCATTACCAGCGCCCGCATATACCCTTTAATGTGGAATCGCCACGGCAGCAACATCATCAACCACCTGTCAAATATGTAGTGCAAACCTTGGGACCTAATAGTCGAACCTACGACCTAGAGGCACACATTTCGCCGGCAATTTATGAAAAACATCAAACGCATGTGGTGCAGCAAGTCTACCCAAGGCCACAACAGCAACATGTGCAACAGCAGCATGTGCAGCAGCCATATGTACATCAGCAATATGTACAGCAGCCACATGTACAGCAGCAACATGCTCAGCAGCAATTTGTCTATCAGTCACCTCGGCCAGTCCCACAGCAGCAACTGCATACCTCGTCTTATGCAAATCCATTGCTGATCAACGTCAACTATCGGCAACAAACAGCCGCTCCTGTTGCCCCAGCTCAACCCAGTAGTTACTATGCACAGCCACCACAGCAATCGCAGGTACAACCTCTGCCAGCGGCCCAGTATGGTCCCCCCCAGCCGCAGCCACAGAGACTCTACTATGCCAACCCACAACCTTACGCTTTGGTCACCCTGCCCAGTGGTCAGCGCGTTCAAGATGCTGGTCACGGATCTGGAGCGCCACCAACAGAAGTGCAACATCAGCTAATAAGCAGCACGGGCACACAGTCGGTACCCCAACGTGTGGGTGACCATGTAGCGCAATCGCAAAGCTCCTCATTAGATGCGTACAACTATAAGCAGGCAATACCCGGTGATACACGTGAATATCAACGAATTGTGACCAACTGCCAGCCAAATGGACAATGTCAGCAGGTGACCCTGAATCCAGGACAAATTGAATCAGAGCATCAGCAAGTGCTGCATGGGACTAGATCAAGGACACAGCCTAAAATAGAAGGTTGCACAAAGAGTGCGACTCTGTATGTGCCACCTGGTGCCCAGCAGAATGCCCAGGGAGAATTGCGCCCGCGTGCCAGACGCACCTATCAGCGCGCAGAGCAGCAGCTGCTCAGGTATCCATATAATTAAGTCAACAAAAAATGTCCACACCAAAGTGGCAGACTAAAAAACGAATTTATTAGTGGTTGTTAAGTTTCAAAATTGTTTTAAAATAATGTAAATAAACAAAAAAAAACCCCAAAATATGCATTAATTTACACACACACCTGTTCCGCAACATTGTTGCGATGAGGTTTAGGCGACATGTTTCTCAGCTTCATCAATCAGCCCTAAAATATGCAATAATTTACACACATACCTGTTCCGCAACATTGTTGCGATGAGGTTTAGGCGACATGTTTCCCAACTTCATTGAGGAACATCAATCAGAGTGTTGCGTAATATATACAAACGTATCTATGTTTGTAAATGCTTTGTCATTTTCGAGCGAGACACTGACATATGCATAATTTATGTTAATTTGACAAAAAAAAAAGTGGCTTATCAATACACTTGGAGAAACTGTAAGCTGAGTTGACAAATTATGGGTGTAATTGGTATTATGTTTTCAGGTAAATTTAACCCAATCCGGTCCTAATTACTCAGCTGAGTTTTCGTCTCAGATGGTGAGATACTCAGCTGAGTGATCATGCGAAATGGAAACGGTTCAATTTGGTCTGACCGCTCAGCTGAGCTGGCATTTTAGGGTTGTCTAATTCCAGTGTCCTGGCTGGCAATCAGTTGTGGGACTATTTTAGAAGAAATTTTTGGATCTCGATGGTGATATCTCGTTCTTCATTCGAAAATGTTAATAGTTCTTCTGGTCAGTACCCTCTTTTGCTTCTTCTAAACAGCTTTCTTATGTCGATTTTAAGCTTGCACCTGCCTAATAGTCAATTGCATATTAAACAAATTTTATAATACACAACACATTTTTACTTGTCGACCGTTTCTCTGTCTATGGTCAAGAGGGCTTATAAGTTTACCCTGTACAACACCACATTTGAAATCATGGTTGCATCATCATTGCAATCATCATGCTACAAGTTGTATCATGGTATCACCAAACTTCTCTACTCCCAAATCTGCAATCAATGGAAAATGTCGCTATTTTGACCACATGATTTTGACTTTTAGGCTGTGAACTGTTGGAGTTGTTGAACTGAGCTGAATTATTTCAAAGAAGAGCTATAATTCAATGAATCAATAATATTGTGAGCTATGAGTAGAAGTTCATAGAAAGATCAAATCAGTAACAAAGTCAAGAGGGACTTTGACTTCTCGAGTAGCAGAAACTGAGTGAATAAGAACAAATCTGAGCATTTATTTTATTTATTTTATTTATTTTATATATTTTATATATTTTATATATTTTATATATTTTATATATTTTATATATTTTATATATTTTATATATTTTATATATTTTATTTATTTTATTTATTTTATTTATTTTATTTATTTTATTTATTTTATTTATTTTATTTATTTTATTTATTTTATTTATTTTATTTATTTGATTTATTCTCTTTTGATTTGGCGATTGCTACTGTTGTCGGATTTTTGCTACAAGCCTGCCTGTGGGATTCCCAAGCGGTCATAGAACTTCTGTTATGAGGTAGCCTCTGTCAGCTCATTGAAGACAGGCAACGATGGCTGATGATTAAATTGTGGAAATCCATGAAATAGCTACGTGATCAACCAGCCTTCTTTGTGGTGTTGTGCTTGCTTTGGAAAAGTTATGAACATAAATCATAACTTATTGACGTGGAGCCTGCTAAAAGTTCTATGACTATTTAATAAATTCTAATGTACTAAATTGCTAGATGTATTTTAATTTCCGATTTATTGGAGTCGCATGCTAACATCTAGGGCCTCACGTATAGGCTCATGAAGCGAATATTTGGTTTTTGGTGGGTAAAGGATTGGAAGCATCAATGATTTCTTCTTAAGCGTAGTACGGAGACGCTGACAATTTTGTCGGAGCGGAAATTGTTTGATAATTTCCAGAGCCGTTCATACAATGTAGTGTGACCAGGCAACAGACAGAAATCAGCTGTTGTGTGTATAAAAAATAAGCGGGCTAATTCAAATAAAATAAACGCACATTAAACCAAAGGCATATAGTTGAGATTTGCAGCTGGGCACAATCTACTAATACTAATATATTAATAGCCATATGTATACATGACTGTAAAGGATCAGAAAAGTATAGCGCGAGGTGCGCAAATTTTAAAAAATTTTTCTGCAATCTCTTGATTATCTTTATATGAACAACACTTGAGAGATTTCAAATGAATAAAGCATACTCCAACTTGGAATGCACAAGTGCAAAGTTAAGGCTCTAGTCCATAAATTGGCTGGCATTGAGCTTGACAATGCCTATCATGGAAACTGTTCCGAACCTAAATTTTCAATTTGGTTCAACAAAAATGACATGCATTCAAAAATTCAACATTTTATGTTTACTGGTCGGTATTTTCGCCTGCGGCGCTAATTTATAAAACAATCTTTAAGATATTCACTTCTCACCTCCGTAAAAATAATTTTTTCATTCATTAAATTCTCATTCTTGTGACATCCTTCCAATGATGCGAGGGATTCGTTTCATGAAAATTAAATTTGGCCAGAACCTTAAGATAGTGGTCCATTCTCTGACCAAAGCGGAGAATGTTAATGTTTTGACTGTGGGCGCGTATTCCAAAGGTAAACAAAGTAAATTAAGTTTGTGCAAAAGTATGTAACAGGGAGAAGGAATCATTACCGACCCTATAAAGTATATATATATTCTTGATCAGCATCAACAGCCGAGTCGATATCGCCATGTCTGGCTGTTCGTCTGTCTGTCCGTCCGTATGAACGAAGAGTATAAGTGTAAAAATGCTGATATGATACACAAAAGCGAGTTTAGTCCATTAACGAAAAAATGCGTCAATAATTGTCATTCTAGTGTCATTTCAGGCTTAACCACACATTTGGCTTGAAAGACTATTTCAGAAATGGTTAAAATGCCCATGTCAAGAAGGTGGGAAATGGCACTCATACTACATATATGGAATATTCCCTTAGATAGGAGATGATGATATGATGAATGATATCTTAAGCTGATTGCATCAAATATAAATATTTTCCATAACGCTAATCAATAAATTGTGAAAATGTGCGACAAATTCTCTCAGTGCACAAAAGCCGTTCAACAAAAGACTAGCCATAATTTGTGTTTTGTTTTTTTTTACAAATATTTATATTTCTTATATCAATTCTTTTTAGCATTTGAGCATAAGAAGTTTGGCGACTAGCTGTTAGTCAGTGTTTAGAATTCAGGTGATTCAAACGTACCCCAGAAATGAATCCGTGTTTGATGCTGCTGTTGCTGGTAACTACACAACAAAAACTCGTTTTAATTTGATGACGTCAAATGCGTAAGCTTCCCCTCACAGCTGCTGCTGAGTGTGACAATGTCGTTGGCCTACGTTGACACTGGCTATGTGTATGAACCACCAGCAGAGCTCTTCCAGCAGGAACTTGGACAGAAGCCACGTCCGGTGCAACGTCTCAAGCTGCGTGCAGGTGCAGTACCAGCCCAGCGGCGCCAGCACTCGACACGCTATTGCCACAATGATGTTGATGTTGATGATGATGCCGCCTCTCTGGCCAGCTACCACGCAGCGCGTCCCCAGCAGCGTCGACTGACGCCTTACACGGAAGTGCAGGTGGGCAGCGAGTATTTTGAGCCCACACCGGAGAGAGTTGAGGAGCTTAAACGTATTTTGCTGGATCAGCAATAAAGAATATTAAGTATATGTTTGATTTGTTGTGTCTGATGATCATTAATTCGGTGCTAATGGACGGGGCAATTAACAAAATCGTGTTCAGCTATTAGCTAATACTTCTTGGCCGTACAAAAAGCTGTCCCGACCGCATTCCATTGCCAAATCTGCCGAAAACAAGTGCAATTTACAATAAATAAATAATTTATTTTAATGCTAAGCAAACAAAAACAAACTCATAAAATTCCCAGTCTTAAGCATCATGTTGATACTTTTTGCTCTCGCCGGGATTGACACTATAGAGATCATAATCAAATTGATCCCATTGCTGATAATCTGAGCCGCGTGGCTTTGTGTCGCCCTTCTTCAGCTTGAGCAGAATCTTCTTCTCATGTTTGATATCCACAATGGGCAATTTCTGTCGAATTTGTCGCTCGTGTGGCGTGAGTTGCTGAGGTGGACGCACTGGGGTGCTGTGTAGAAATTGGGACTCATCCATGCCCAAATCAGCACCGGGACTCATTTTGGCATCATGGAAATTGGCAAAATTTTGCAATTGCATTGACTCCGCCGGATGATGATCGTAATAGTCGGGCATGATGAGATTGTAGTTGCCTGTCAGTGTCATGGGTGCCTGTGGCCGGGGCGCATAGGCAAAGCTGGGGAAACTGGCCGCGCCCAAAGGACGGCGGTAGCTATAGCGTGGCAGGGCAAGAGTATTGACCAGCAGTAGACCCAAACAGCAGCAAGTTAACAGCTAAGGATGAGACTTAGGTAAGAAAGGTTCTCCGAGGGAACTGCAGATGAGACTTACCACTTTGGTGTAATATTTGGCAGCCATAATTTGAAGACTAAACGAAGACACTTATTGTTAATTAACTAAATTTATAACACTTTTTCTTTTCCGCTGGTGAAGCTGCGCTTAATTCGAGCTCTTAAAACTGTCTAATGTTCTGAGCGCTGCGAGTTTTATATTTAAAGCCAAATTGAAGCGAAAGCCAAAAGAATTTCATTCCAAATCCGGTTTACAAACTCCGATTTCCAACCGAGCGCAGCTGCCGTTGACTGACAGGCCGGAGTGAGCGACACAAGCTGGAAACGTCAGTGCAGGTCAGGCACAACATGCAGGCGGACCGTCCAGAAATCAGTCAAGTTACCCGTCGCCCGTCAAGTTCATTGCGTCAGATAGAGAGGGAGCAACAAAAGAAATGCAAATCGATTTCCCGCGACTATTGAGGCACACTTTGACACACATTTCATGGGACGCGAATGATGATTCATTTGCATTTGATTGCGTTTATTGCTGTATTGTGCAATTAATCCAAATTAAATGTTAATCAAAATATTAATCACGCTCGCATTGTACCACTGAACTTTTGTGTAATTAAGCAGCCGATTTGCAGTACAGAAACATGTTAATAATCATATTACAAATCCTTTTTGGCACATCAATCAAACGATGATTATGGTCCCACAAACGTGCATTTGTGCACTTATGTTTGTACGAATATATTAATACATAAGTAGTTGGTGTCGCAGTCGGTTCAATAACATTTCGGAATTCGCTGCAATATTGTATAATAACTTGTATTCAGTAATAACGACCTGAAAACCCCATGCTGTTAAAGAAAACATGCATTGATATATTATACAGAATAAAATATGAGATTTTAATCATACAAGGGGGCTGTGAACTGTGAGCTTTTAAGCAGACGAAAAACCCTCCTCAAGCCAAATGAAATTGGAACACATTAAAGTGAAGTTTTTTAATTAGATTGCTTTATGAGCACTTAACTGAAATGTGGATTAAGATACGTAAGATTTCTAATTGTGAAATAATTTATTTAAATAACGTGTATGAGGGAGGGGCTCGGCCGTTTCGACATCATCAATGTGTAAACCCAGCAAAAATGTGTTTAATAAAAATAGAAAATAGAATATCTATTAGAGGGGATCAATTTGTATGGATTAAGCTAAGGTCCAACACGCAATAAAAATTTCAACACATTGAGCAAACAAAGTTAGCCTTGAACTGTAAATGTTTGGGTAAAACAAATTTGGTGTTCCCTCATGAGCAAATATTTGCTCTTAAAAAATTTGCCCAAATATTTTTTTCTCTCCGCAAATAACACTAGTTTACAAAATAATAAAAATTTCACGATCCCGAACATTTGGCATTCCTTATGTAAATTCCTACGCTGCGTCCAAAAATCCAAAAATCCATTTCACAAATTTTTTAGCGGGTCGTTTTTGAGAAATCGTGAAAAAGCAAGTTTTTTATTTGTATTTATTTATTTAGAGTTGGCATAAAAAAGACTGTCAACAAAAATGTATATACGTTACAAAAATTTTTATGAGCTAATGAAGCCTATCAAAGAAAATCTAATAAAATTACAAAATAAACTAATAACGACTCCGACACGGTGGGGGAATTTTAGTTGCCCGTCCGGCCAGCTATGCCCCTTTTCACAGCCAATTGTAGTCAGATACGTTATTAGAGCTAGCACAAACTTTAATAATATACGCATCGAGAAGAGGGAAAGACAGAGAAAGAGAGAGAGAAAAAAAACCAAAACCTATAGTTATGTAGGAACAAAGGAAAAAAAAATAAGATAATAAAACAAATTAAAATAAAATAAAACTGAGATAGAGAGAAAAATATTTAAAAGTAAACATAAAAAATAAAAAATTTATACGTAAAACTTAAAACTAAATAACCGGAAAATCTCTGACCCGGTGGGGGAGGATTTTTTAGCCAGTCCGGCAAGCTATGCCCCTACTCACAGCTGGGAGTGGTCAGAGATTTCCCAGGAGAAAATTATAAAGAGACGTTTTCAGAGAGAAGAGAGAGAGATCTGTTGAGAGCAGGTGATAGAGATCATTGTCATTTTGACATAAGACCCGAAAACGATTGTGCTGGGCATAATCAGTTGTGCATCTGGGCAAGATTAAAGGTAAATAGTTTCTAGTTGGCCCAGAAGGAACCGGAAAAGTTAAGGCGACCTAAGAGTTCGGTAGAGTCTACATCACTACTGACTAGCTTATGAAGAAAAGAAATGCCTAGGACTGTTCCACGATTAGCTAACGAAGGAAGGTTAATAAGCAAGAGTCTGCTGGAGTACGATGGCAGACGAAGGTTAGGGTCCCAATTTAGTCTTTTTCTTCTTTTTTGGCCCGATGTTGCATCAGAACAGCTTGACGGTCTTGGCCTCTGCAATGAATGCCCTCCACCCGCTTCTGCATTGTGCGAGCTGGTACCAGTTGTTCACAACAAGGTTGGAAATGTCCTTCCGCACTTGATCATCCCATCTTAGTGGTGGGCGACCCCTCCTGCCTTATCCTCCAAAGTCAACCGCCTTCGCTTTGTACGTCTTTTTTACTGGAGCTTCTTCATCCATCCGGATTACATGTCCTAACCAGCGCAGCCGCTGTTGCTTTATGCCCTTGACTAGACTGATGTCCTTATAGAGCTCATACAGTTCGTAATTCATTCGAATGCAGTATCCATCGCCAACTTTTAAAGGTCCATATATCCTCCGAAGGATTTTTCGCTCGGAAACGCCAATCGCCTCCTCATCCGCTGCTGTCATTGTCCATGCTTCTGCGCCGTATTGCAGGACTGAGATGATGAGCGACTTGTATAGCGCTATTTTGGTTCTTCGAGAAAAGGCTCTGCTCTTGAACTCCCTACTGAGCCCGTAGTAGCAACGGTTTCCAAGAGTAATTCTCCTTCGGATCTCCAGGCTGATGTTGTTGTCGCCGGTAATCATCGTCCCGAGGTAGACAAAATCCTCTACAACCTCAAAGTTGTACTCCCCCATAGTAACAAATTGTCCAAGACGCGAAGACTTCTTGTCCGTGGATACAAGGTACTTCGTCTTGTCCTCGTTTACCGCTAAGCCCATCAGTTTAGACTGCTTCTCAATCTCTGAACACGCCCTGCTTACCGCCGTTCGTTTTTGCCGATAATGTCAATATCATCGGCGTATGCGAGTAGCATTAGATCTTTATAAAGAAATGAGCCTGATCTGTAGGCATTTGGGCACTGGCGCAGTATATACTCCATCAGTAGATTAAAGAAGTCACACGATAGGGTATCACCCTGCCTAAAACCTCTCTTGGTATCAAATGGTTCGGAGAGGTTCTTTCCTATTTTGACGGAGCCTCGAGTGCTTCTCAACGTCATCATGCAAAGTCGAACGTACTTTGCTGGTATACCAAAGGTAGACAGGGCGTCAATGAACCAGGGGTTCATTGCCAATCATATAAATAGCCAGCGAAGGTTTGCAACGAAGGAAAGTCATAAACATGCACTTGGAGCAATTAAGGTGTAAATGATTAAATGATTTTTGATTAGGAAGAAAAGTAGCTTTAGAAAAATGTGATTATCTTCGGTATCGATTTGTTCATAATTGAAAGGTAATGTTTCCTTAGAAGGTAATTGAATACCCTATCGTTCATTCATACACTCAGAAGAAAATTCGTTCTAAATCTACCGATATCAAGCCCATTCGTTGACAAAATCCCGCTTTTTCTTGAACCGTGAACATTGGTTTTCATATTATAAACATTTTGTGTTCACTTTATGAACGGCTTGGGCATGATTTAAGAACATTTTTTGTTCGCAATATAAACGCTAAAAAATATGTTTAATTTATTTTTTTTTTGGTTTCAAGAGTAAATTAATTTTAAATTCTATATTAAATTAGTTTTCTTTCTGATTTCCTTTTTTCACTTTTTAAATTCGTTTTCCTTCTCTAAGGATCGAACTCAGAACCTTGCTGCAACTTGAATGCAAGCGTCGACTATCGACCTCACTGGAAGCGCTGCACAGTGGGCGAAACGGCCATTCTAGCGCGTCGAAATTATAAGCACACACGCCAAGAGATTGAGAGAAGCTTGGCCCTGGCCCTCCTGGAGGTGCTGTTTGAGCCAATTTTACTTTACTTTTATATATTAATATAAAGGTATGTATGTATTAAGCAAAAAATCAATGTAAGTGACCCGAACTTACCGAACCTGAACTTAGTAGAAAAGCTTTTTTAGTTTGGCTCAACGAAGATATCTCCACAAAGAATTTTTTGGCTTTGGAAAACTATTTTTTTGATACAGTTTTATATAACAAAACCTGAAGTAAGCTGGACCATATTGAAATCAGAAGAAAAATTGCGAGATTTTACCAATGGGCTTGTTCAAAACGCCGACATTCTTCCAAGCTATAATGTATTGCGACCATCGAATATTAATTTGGTGTTTATCCATAGATTTTCTTTATTAATTCCTTATTTTCTTCGAAAAAATGCGATTCTTAGGAAAAAAAAAAATAATTTTGTTCTTTTTTTTACAATTTTTTTTCTAGATGTTTTAAAAAAAATTTCGATCGGTTCTGTTTGAAAAAATTTTTTTTTACCGATTCAAAAACAATATTTTGCGCGATTATTGGAAATTCAATAAGCTTTCGATTCATTCCTTGCTTGACTCCATCTAACGTTTCTGAATCGAGATTTGGCCAAAAAGTAAGTGTACCTACCGAAAAAATTTAGCTTAAAGGCCTGTTCTGAGAAGCGCGGAAAATAAATTTTTATGACGCACTCCATATAAAAAAAACCGTGGCGAAAACTTTCCGCGCCGGAATTTCGTTTCTGTATTCTGAGACGCGCTAAATAAATAGACAATTGGCCTATCGATAGTTGACGTATCGATAGCGGTGTGGGTTGTGAGTGGATTGAATGAACAGCTGATGCCATGGCGGAAATATAAGCAGCTCATTTTTTTGACGTCAAAATCGACAATGCACGGGAAACATGAACACAAACGAAAACGCACCGAGAGATTCAATCGCGAGGAAACTATTAGCTAGGGGCCACAAATCAGCCCAAGAAAGTTACGAAATCAGCACTGGAGTGTCATACCCCTAAAATCGTCTCCTATGCCAACGGACGCAAGCGTCCGCACTCGGTGGATGCCAAACAAACAGGTGGTGACATCCAAACCCGGTCATCCAGTTTACCACCACCGCGGACCAGCTAAAAATAGAGTTGGATAGCGATGCGACTGCTGTGGGCAGCATTGCCAGCTCCAGCGGTGTGGGCGTGGCTGTCAAACGTGAACGCCAGGAGGAGGATTTTTAAATAAAACAATAATTTTGTATGAAAACTAAAAATATATTTTCCAATCTTTAGCATTGCGTTTCACTTGAGAGCCAAAATGAAGGCACAGCCCAAATCCATGATTTGCAGATACTCCGAGCCGCCGTCCTGGAGACGATAGCAGCATTCCTACAAAGAAATGCATATTCAACCAACTTTGAATCAAGCATCAAAAGTGCTACTACCCCCATGTTGTCGCATATCTGGGCATTCGTCAGGGCCGCATGAAGCACTATGAACTCCACAAACTGCTTCAGCTGACCCACACTGTGGGCCGATGACCCAATCTTTTGTACAAACTTCTCCAAACGATTACAGTTGCCCGAACGGCAGACTTCCAAATAATTCTTCAAGTAGTAGTCCGGGACTATGCCCGACATCTCAAACAGATCAGCCTTGTTGACGACATTCTCGACACCATTAAGACGATGGCAAGACGTATATCATCTCCCAATATCCGTAAAATAGACTTGTAGGCCTCCTCCTCGACCTGCACCTACTCCAAGTGTGACTCAAACGGGCAATAATTTGATCCTCGCCCAACGCCTTGAACCGGAATTTGATGCCGCTACCTCCATCAACATACATATCTGTGTTCCTGTTGCGCAGCTTAATTAAACTATTTTTGAAAAAAAAAACACTCAACAGCTGACTACCAGTGTGGCCGTTTCTGTATTTGGTCTCTTTGACTTATATATGGGCTCACTAATAATTTATGTGGATGCTAAATTTATTATGTGCAATTTAGCAATTTTGCCAGGCCTTAAGGCCTGTTCTGAGAAGCGCGGAAAATTTAGCTCGCTAAATTGCACATAATAAATTTAGCATCCACATAAATTATTAGTGAGCCCATATATAAGCCAAAGAGACCAAATACAGAAACGGCCACACTGGGGATCAGCTGTTTTGTTTTGTTTACAAACAAAAGTTGAAAGTGTTTTTTGGACTTCTACTTGAAGGATTATTTGGAAGTCTGCCGTTCTGGCAACTGTAATCGTTTGGAGAAGTGTGTACAAGAGATTGGGTCATCCGCCAACAGTGTGGGTCAGCTGAAGCAGTTTGTGCAGTACATAGTGCTTCATGCGGCCCTGACGAATGCCCAGATATGCGACAATATGGGGGGGTAGCACTTTTGATGCTTGATTCAAAGTTGGTTGAATATGCATTTCTTTGTAGGAATGCTGCTATCGTCTCCAGGACGGCGGCTCGGAGTATCTGCAAATCATGGATTTGGGCTGTGCCTTCATTTTGGCTCTCAAGTGAAACGCAATGCTAAAGATTGGAAAATATATTTTTAGTTTTCATACAAAATTATTGTTTTATTTGCCGTAAATCAAAATCCTCCTCCTGGCGTTCACGTTTGACAGCCACGCCCACACCGCTGGAGCTGGCAATGCTGCCCACAGCAGTCGCATCGCTATCCAACTCTATTTTTAGCTGGTCCGCGGTGGTGGTAAACTGGATGACCGGGTTTGGATGTCACCACCTGTTTGTTTGGCATCCACCGAGTGCGGACGCTTGCGTCCGTTGGCATAGGAGACGATTTTAGGGGTATGGCACTCCAGTGCTGATTTCGTAACTTTCTTGGGCTGATTTGTGGCCCTTAGCTAATAGTTTCCTCGCGATTGAATCTCTCGGTGCGTTTTCTTTTGGGTTCATGTTTCCCGTGCATTGTCGATTTTGACGTCAAAAAAATGAGCTGCTTATATTTCCGCCATGGCATCAGCTGTTCATTCAATCCACTCACGACCCACACCGCTATCGATACGTCAACTATCGATAGGCCAATTGTCTATTTATTTAGCGCGTCTCAGAATACAGAAACGAAATTCCGGCGCGGAAAGTTTCCGCCACTGTTTTTTTTATATGGAGTGCGTCATAAAAATTTATTTTCCGCGCTTCTCAGAACAGGCCTTAAACTTAAAAACTAAAAAAAATGTTATTGAAATTTTAATTATTTTTTAATTTCTTTTATTCCAAATTTAAAAAACTTTTTTTTTAAGTTTTTTATATTGATTTTATTCCTACCTTTAAGAAAAAAAAGAGATTGCGATTATCTCATTTACTTTGGAAGATATTAATTTCGATTCGCTAAATTGGTCATTTCGCCCACTGTGCGCTAGGGCGGCAAAAGCAAGAGTTCGAGTCAGCGTGGACCCGAACATTTGTCTGTTGTTTTTGTTTATTATGCTTTTTTTATA
The DNA here is from genome assembly GCA_037044535.1 of Lordiphosa magnipectinata. Lineage (NCBI taxonomy): Eukaryota > Metazoa > Arthropoda > Insecta > Diptera > Drosophilidae > Lordiphosa > Lordiphosa magnipectinata. The sequence continues at coordinate 563,530 of JBAMBO010004034.1, forward strand.
CACATCATCAGTCGAGTCGATATAGCCATGTCCGTCTGTCTGTCTGGTCACAGATCTGAGATGTTACGAGATAGAGTTTTGACATGTATGGGACATAAACTTCTTATACTTGCAGGCAGATCAAATTTATTTTAAATTTTTTCTACTCCCCCTCCCGCCCCCGCAATTTGAAAAAATCTCCCACAGTTTTGTAGATAGATGGTTCGGACCTTCTAGAGATATTTGGTAATCAAATTTATTTATCGATTTTCCGAAAAAATTTTAAAGATCAGATGAACGATACTCAAGTTATGTCCAAAAGAAAGTAACTTCGCCCGCCCTGGCAGTATTCGCGTCATCTATTGGACAGTTTTGAAAATCTCTCATTGTTCAATGCAAGTAGTGGCGCCATCTATTGTTCAGCAGCGCTGCTTTCAGCTGCTACTCCAGGTACAGAGTATATTACAGTCGGGCTTGACCGACTTTCTTAATTGTTTATATTTTATTATGTTACTTCCAAGAGGATGATTTTTCAATTCACTTATTCAAAATCAAATTTTTTCAAGAGCATTAATAGCTATGGAAACTATCGATGGTGCCCATTATCGATGTTTTATAGCCTAATTCCCCTGGCTTCATTTCTTATCATTTTCTGTTGCTAATGCTGTTTCCATTGACAAATCGTCATCTTTTTGACATTCGCCACTACAGGCGCCACTTTCAAACTCACGGGGACTTTTTGCAATATTTACCCAAAAAAACACATGCCCGTCAGGAAAGCAAATACGCGGGGCGAACGCATTGGTATCGCCATGAGCTATCAGCAGAAAGCTTAATACAGAACTTTTTTGACTAATTTATATTTTAAACAAAATTGCGCCTACTTTTTAAATTCAAATCAACAGTTTATGGGTGATGACACTTCCTATTTCCACAGAGTAACGAGTAGTGCCAGAGAGTAGCGAGTACTTTTTTAAAAAATACCAAATTCCTTCGTAGGGAATGCCATCTTTTTTGAGAAATGAAAGAAATGAAGGGCAAAATGCAACAACAATTTGTATGGAAATAATATCATTTTCTTCATTTCTTGTCATTTCAGGAAATGAAGCTTCATTTCTTTGGTGGAAATAGGCTATTAACTATAATAGTCTTCCGATCCAGTTCTAAAACATGTGAGGCTCACGGGAGCTTTAAGACTGACGGAGGAGATAGCATAGAAACAGGCAAACAGAGAATGGCTAACACAATGAACACATCTAACATCCAACATCCTGAGTTTAAATGCTTAATTACCATTTGCCAAGACAACATTTTCAAACTTTTGTTTTGTCAAAATGTATAATAGAAACATGCTACGAAGTTAAAAAATTCCGCCATGGTAAATATTTATGACTCAGAATGTTAAATGTTAGCTGTGCTCAATGTGATTAGCCTATAAATCAACACAGCTCGTCATGCTGATCAAGAATGTATTTACTTTATGGTCAGAGATTCTTCTTATTATAACCCGCAATATTTTATAAATAATTCTTTCTACATCTTGACCATATCAATCAATGCTCTCCCCGTCACTTGAGCAGTTAAATACAAATGTCTTTTAATTTTTTAGGATTAGTCACCAATTTACTAGCGGAGTTTCCCCCAAAAACATGTAAACAAACATTTGCATATAAAATATGTCTTAATTTATAGCCAAGCAGCATAAGTTTACTGTCAATCTGAAATGTTTCCCAATAACTTATTTATTTAGAACAACATTGAGAGTTATTTTTACCTTTAACGTTTTTTCCCCATATCAAGAAATTTGCATGTTAAAAAAATCTGTTAGAAAGTTAAAAACACACATAAATAAGTTTTAGTGTCTCGGGGAACCCGTTGCCAATGCCCACCCCTTGTCGCACTGATAACTTTATCAGCATTCAACCTCAGCCTCAATAATTTTGCTTACGTAAATATTTTCCAACAACTCCAGGCAAAATAAATACTCAGAACTCAGCCTCAGCTTTTTTGGCATTGTTTTAAGCACTGACATTTCATTTGTTTAATTTTTGTGATTTGTATTTAGCAAGTTCGTTTTGTGCGATTTTTTGTTGTGTGTAAATTGCCCCGTTTTGTTGTTTATTTTGTCGAAAAACTTTTTATTGTTTTTTTATTACAACGCGCATATTTTTGGGGATCAAAGACATGCTTTTGAGCAAAACAAACACAAAAAAAAGACGAAAACATTCTGCTGGGAATTTACGTCGGAACACAAATGAGAAAAAAAACGAAAATTTCCTACTTTGAATTTAGCTGATAAGCATAACGAAATTTTAATCATTTTCCCAACCAGGTGGAGTGGGAGGTGTATGCAATCGCTGCAAACTGTCTGAAATTGTTTGCACTCTCAACTATTTGCGTAACCAAAAGCCTCAAAGCGACGTGCCTCAAAATTGAACCGCAAAATTACTCGCACACCAGACGCATCCATCACAGAGCAGCTGCAAGTCGCTCTGTGGTTGTCCAGACAACAGTTCCCATTCCCGCAATCGCAAACCAAACATGACGAATCCTTTTCGGATCAGTATCCAAATTTAATATGCTCACCAACCACAACAAATTGTGCACATCATTTGTCAGCCTTGTCTGAAGTTACTCAGGGGTTGGCCAAGATGCGATTGAACGTAATTTAATTTTTGCATGCAAATTTAATTTAAATGATAAATCAACTTAACGCCAGGCACCGGTTGTCTAGTGAAGCAACTTTTTGCTGTGGCTATAGTCGATTGAATTAAGGCAATTTGCAGGTCGCCATACATACGCCAAGCCATATACGGACATCGATCAAACTTCTCCAAGGCATACTGCAACACCAGTCCATTGGTTGCCACATTCGCCACCAGCACAACCACATAGACACCCACAATTGACATGATCACAAAACGCGATTTGGTGGGATTCTCCGATTCCACATCCCATTGACTACACGCATAGACTGTGATGGCGGTCAGTGGAGCAGCCACTGCCATCATGTACATGTCAAATTTATAGGTCAATACCATAACAGCCGCATAGTCGGCATGAAAAAAGAACGACTCCACATAAACGTTTATATTCATCTGTGGACGTATCAAGGCGCCAGCTAGAAATGAAAAAAGCACAGCAAAGGCACATCCCTGACGCGCAGTTATATCCATCTAGAAAGAGAGAAATTATAAATGTAACAAATTAATAATGATTTGATTTAGTTATTAGTAGTTGTAGTAGATATTTATTAATATTAATTCTGGCTTGATTTTTAACCGTCAGCCATAGCATTTGAGTTTTTGTACATTGTTAACGAAAGAAACAAACAAAAATTTAAAACAAAGAAACATAGTTTTCGATTTAAGCATTGTGCAAGACATACCTTCAATGTAACCAAATATAATGACCAAACCACCTCATGGGAATTCAACAAGGAAAAACTAAACACATATAAAAAACCCTAAGATAAGCTAAACGCACCTCTTGGGCATATTTCTGTAGCAATATAGAATCCACAACTGACGCATCGCGCCTTAGAAAGATCTTGGCAAAGTCACCTATTTCGCCAGCATTAGATCTTTATAAAGAAATGAGCCCGATCTGTTGGCATTTGGGCACTGGCGCAGTATATACTCCATCAGTAGATTAAAGAAGTTACACGATAGGGTGACACACTGCCTAAAACCTCTCTTGGTATCAAATGGTTCGGAGAGGTTCCTTCCTATTTTGACGGAGCTTCGAGTGCTTCTCAACGTCATCATGCAAAGTCGAACGTACTTTGCTGGTATACCAAAGGTAGACAGGGCTTCAAAGAACCTTGACCTTATCGGTGTGTCGAAGGCTGATTTATAATCAACAAAAAGATGGTTGGTTTTGATATTTCTCTCATAGGTCTTCTCCAGGGTTTGTCGTAATGTGAATATCTGGTCTGTGGTGGATTTACCAGGTCTGAAGCCACACTGATAAGGTCGGATCCGTGTGCTAATAAGAGGCTTTAGACGTTCACAAATAATGCACGACAGAATCTTATATGCGATGGGGAGGAGACTGATCCCACGGTAGTAGGTAGTAGGCGCAAACTGCAGGGTCTCCTTATTTAAAAAGTGGGCAAATTACACTTAGACTCCAATCTTCGGGCATGCTCTCGTCGGACCATATTCTGCTGATGAGTTGGTGCATGCACCTTACTAACTCCTCGCCTCCAGCCTTAAACAGTTCAGCTGGCAGGTCATCTGCACCTGCTGATTTGTTGTTCTTAAGCCTTTTTATGGCTACACAGACTTCGTGATGGTCCGGTGGGTCTATCTCTATGTTGTCGATTTGTGACGTCGCCACTTCTCCAGAGGCGGTATTGTGTTCGTGGTCGCCTCCCAGCAGGTTGGCGAAATAGCTTCTCCATTTGTCTAGCGCCACTTGCGGATCTGTGTCCAGATTTCCATATTCGTCATTGCATTGTTTGACTCCGGGTTTGAAACCTTCGGTAAGTTGTCTAATCTTTCGATAGAATTTTCGAGTCTCACCCATGCCGAATAGCATCTCGACTTCCTCACGCATGCGCCTTTCTCGCTCATTCTTTTTCCTTCTGAAAAGGCGCTTCTCCTCTCTCCTTTTCTTCCGGTATTGCTCTTTAACAGCCCGCGTTGCTCCCGACTGCAGAGTGCTCCTGTAGGCAGCGTCTTTCTCTGCAGTAGCGTCGCGGCATAATACCAAGTCTGCTTTCGAGGGTGCTCGGCGTATCCGAGTATCTCCTTGGCAGCCGTACTCATGGAGTGTGATATATGATTCCACTGTTCGCTTACACCAGAAGGAAATGGTGATTTTTCCCTGAGCAGTTGGGTGAATTTAGCTGTGTAGGCTTCAGAGGTCCGTTGTGGACTTCCAGGTCGCCTTATGGATGTCGCGATGTTTAAGCCTGGTACTACTTATGACCATGTTCCTGCCCGCGGCAAAATCTATTAGCCTCTCTCCGTTACCGGAGGTTGTTTCATGAAGGCTAAATCGGCCGACTGTCGAGCCAAAAACTCCTTCTCTCCCAATTTTAGCGTTAAAGTCGCCAAGCACGATCTTTATGTCGTGATCGGGGCAGCGCTCATATAATTGTTCCAGGCGCTCATAGAATTCGTCTTTTATCGAAGCGCCCTCATCACTCTTGTGCAGGTGGAGTAATGGTGTGGGGAGTCATATCGTTTTATGAAACATGCGAACTCCAGTTTGTCACCTCGAAGATGAACGCAAATGTGTACAAGACTGTGCTCCAAAAGGCTTTTCCCCACTTTTCGGAGATTTATGGTCATATTCCATGGACGTACCAACATGACAACGCTCCCATCCATACCGCTTGGGTTGTAAAACAGTGTATTAAAGACCAAAACGTCAAATTGCTCGAGTGGCCGCATTACTCCCCTGACATTAACGAGAACATTTGGGAACTTTTGTCCAGGAGAGTATACAAACGAGGAAGACAATTTAGTGACTCTGGGACCCTAGTTGAAGCAATTAAAAAAGTCTGGGCAACCATTTCACTAAATGAAATTGAAAAATATTATGATTTCTTACCAAACCGTATGTTTGAAACAATTAAGAACAAGGGTGGGCATACCAAATACCAAATAATGCTAAAACAGTGTCTTTTATTATTTAAGTTACCTTGAAATTTTGCTTTATATACTTTTGTTTAACAGTTTTAGTGATCAAACCTATTCATTTGAGCCAAAAAAAAAATTTTGATTTTTTGCTGTTTTTGAAAAAATAATAAAAATGATATAAAAACAAAACTAACAGAACAGAAACTTTGCTATTTCACAAATGATTGATTTCTTTGTACAACAAAATTTATTTCCCTTAAGTCGGAGTGCTTGTTACAGAGATACAGCGTTTAGAACCTAAAAAAAAGTCAAACCTATTCAGTTGAGCGGCACTGTATACCCTTGCAGCTCGTATAATTTATATATAAATACATATAAATATGATGGTTTTCATTGATTGCGTGGCGACTATCACAAAAAGGCGAAGAGTTAAGTGTGTGTATTAGTTAGAGATGATGTACAGTTGTCAGTGATGTGAGAACTAGTAGGATGAACTGGAGCTGGATAAACTGGAACCGCCACAACCATTCGGCTGGCCAGTTTGCTATATGACAGCTACACGATATATTCATATGATTTGGCTCAAACTCGCCCAAATTGTGTGGAAACAGATAATATTCATAACTATATAAAACAAAAAGTTTTTTATCACTAAAACTACTTTTCGGCAAATCGTTCCAATGGCAGCTATATGCTATAGTCATCCGATTTGGATCAAACTTAACAGAATTATGTGGAAGCATATAATATTAGTAAATATTAAGTTTGAAAGCTATAGAATTGAAAACAAACGGTTTTTCTAACTAAGACTTCTTTTCAGACCTATCATTTCTATAGCAGCTATACAATATAGTTGTCCGATTTTAATAAAACTTGGTGAAATTGTGAAAAACCAGAGAAAACTTATAAATACAAGTTTTGGGGACGTTTGCGTTGAAAACAAAATAGTTTTTCACACTAAAACTAGTTTTTCGACCGATCGTTTCTATGACAGCTATATGCTTTAGGCGTCCGATCCGGCCGGTTCCGACAAATGTGCAGCGTATTTTTACTAATAGACTTCGTGCGAAGTTTGGTCACGATAGCTTTAAAACTGACGGAGGAGATAGCATTGAAACAGACGGACATGGCTATATCAACTAAGCTCGTCAAGCTAATCAAGAATATTTATGCTTTATTTGGTCGGCGATGCTTCCTTCTATGCGTAACATACATCTGGAAGGGCATAAAAAACAATATGTAAAAAAATAAAATTGAGGGACAAGGAGGCGAAAACTTTGATTTTACCCATAAGTTCGACATAAAACTGCGTGTCAGTAAAAGCATTTCCATTGTTTTTCTTATTCGATTTTTTCAGTAACTCAAACACACATTAAAGTGCCTCATAATGTGGGTCATTAACGCATGCAATCGAAGCATTCGGAGAGCTGTTGGCTCTCCTTCTTAATTGTCATTAATCACTTGTATGCATTTCATCGATGCTCTTTTAATCGTGACACTTGCAAAGGACTTCAGGAAAAACAGAAGCGACAAGAACAACAGCAACAAGCAACAGCGGCCCGAACAGCAATGAAGCATAATTAATTGCAAATTTCACAACAGCTTGCAATACTTTGATGTCATCTCTTATTTGCTGACGTTGAAATGAGCAAAGGCATCCAGTTGCATCAAGTGAAATGCAGTTGACAGTTGCCAGTTTGAACGCTGATGTAATGGAAAGTACATGATGCAAATCAAAATATGTAAATCAAAAGCAAATCCATGACATGGCCAGTTAATTGCAAGATGATTAAGCGTAAGTTGCAAATTGCCAAATGTTCGGACCGCCCGTTGACAGCGATAAATCAGCACGTGTAATGAGTCAAAGTTATCGTTAAGCAGATCTCATTAATCACACGCATATCAAATTAAGAGTACATTATTCCATATTATGTATACAAACAAACACATATGTAATTCAACGAGGCCATCGAAAGTGCTGCATACTTTCAGACGGCGGCTTGTTCATTAGAGCAAATTTTCGCTCGCAAGGCCATGCCATTTTCTGTTTACCCGCGCGCTAATTGTAAATGCCAATCAGGGCGGTACCCGGACCAGTTCGCCCACAAGACAAAGCCAACTCGAGTCGACTTGAACTAAGCTGGGTATGGAGTTGAGCTGCCTGATTGCTATTGCTCCAATTGCCAAGCGCCCGAGCACGCACGACTGCCTCATACAAACTTGAAACTAAGCAAAGCGGGTACAGTGGCAACGGCAACGGGAGCGGCAACTGTCAACGCACAAAGACAGGCAAGGCTGACGTAACGAAACGGTTAATTTAGACTATGACAACGAAAACAACAGCAAGCGCAGGCAGTTCAAAAGCCAGCGGATTGCAGTAGAACACAGAATACCGAGAACAAGGCATCTCTTGCCATTTGCATAGGGGCGGGGGCGTGTATAAAGTTCAGGATCTGCAATTACATAGCTTTTGGGGGTTGGTTGTTGCTAGATTGTTGGCCATATAAAACATTTTTTAGTGCTTCGTACTTGAAAGCTGCTGGCAAATGGGCAAATGCTTAGAATTTAATTAGCAACGCTCGCTGATTATGCGAACATTTGGAATTAGAGTTGCCTTTTGGGCGAATTGAACGCAATGAAACTGGTAACAAACTTACCTCGAAAAACCTTTAAATAAAAAACAGCAACGTGAAAAAGGACATCAAATGAATTTCGGCTGGAACAAGAACAATTTGAACTTTCTCAAAATTTAGAATGTATGTATGTGTCGTAAGATACGTACAATAAGATATTAAATTAAAAGATTACTGTGTTGAGGTAATTCAGGTCGGACAGTAAGCATCTTTTTTTGTAATTTGTTGGGTTTTTATACTAGCAGTGGGCACGCCTTTGCTTCCATTGGTCCGAGAGCTATTTTTCGGCAACTAGCGCCTCGATTCGAAGTGAGTTAAGACAAAAAAAACCCTTCAGTACTTCCAAAAACAAGTGAGAAAATCGGTCAAGTCCGACTAAAATATACTGTGTACCAGTTCAGGCCGCCGCTTGCATTTGCTACCGACTATAATATTATAATACATGAAATCGGTATTCGCCTTTGCTCCCGACTATAATTTTATAATTCATGAAATCGGTATTCAGGAGACACCTAGAGAGGGCGTTTCCTTGTTTGGAAACAGGACATTGCACACACCGGCGAAGTGGTGGGTGTGAAGTGGCGCCTGTCACTAACATTTTTCCCTATGTTAAGCCCTCTATCGACCGACGCTTGTTAATAGTATAAAGCAGAGATGGGCGCGTCGGGCCGTTCACAATGCACACGAAGGCAGCGCTGCCTCGTGTGCATTGTGAACGTCGCGACGCGCCCATCTCTGGTATAAAGCATTCGATTTATTGCAAAAATGCAACTCTGTATGCCACGTACGCAAAAATTCTTCCCTTCTTCTTTTAACTTCCGATCGTAGCGCCGAGCAGAAGTGCAGAAAAGTTTAATTTCGCCGAATCGAGTTTAGCCTCAACTCGCAGTTTTCTGTAAAGTTTTTCTCTTAAAAGTGACAAATAAGTGTTAAATCTTGATGATTATTAAAAAATAATTAAAAGTAAACTACATTTTGCAGTCTTTTTCCCCGAAATTGGGCGGAAATCATCAATTTGCTAGATAACTCTTTAATTCATTGGGTGAGATGCGTTAATTGTTGCTTTTAAAAGCACTAGCTAATTAAACGCTCACGTTAGAAGCAGATTCATCACCACAAACAAATCTGCCGCCGAGAAATTTTGGTCCAGCCATCCTCGTGGCCAAGCCACCTGGCAACTTAAAAGTGGCCAAAAGTGTTTCTCAATTGCTGCCAGCCAGGAAAAAGGTAATTAGTCAGCAGGACCATGCTCGAAGGCTTCGAGTACTAATTAGCCTTCCCTCACTGCCTTTTCTTTCACAAAACAAGGTCTGGCCCAGATACCAGAGCCCAACTTCTCCTGGCCCCTATACCAGAGCCCAAGTCAGAGTCCAACATTATCTGCCCACATTCCGGAGCCTAGCGTGGTCTGCAGCTATCAACACAGTTTCGTCAGCCTACGCGCCAAAGCTAGTTTTTTCGCGAAAACTTCCAGCGTCATAACTCTTCAATACTGATCAACACTCAGTGTACTTGTGTGCGTGTATCGTGAGCCAAATAGTTCTCGTGCCTCATCAATACAAAAAGGCCATCCCGAACTGAAAGTGCATCTCTAATTGCTAGGGTCCGTGTGGCCATTGGCCAAAAAAGTGTAGAAGCGTAGTAAATACCGGCGTTAATTACCTTGTTATAGCCCTAAATACAAAGTAAACAAGTGCCAAGAAAACTTTAGATCATTCTCGTATAGATGTGTGTCGTCACAACGGTGTTTCAATGATTATTTTATTTACCTCAGCTAAGATTCTATTACAGTAAAATGCAAGTGTAAGAATATCACGAAGTTTGGCTCACAGAGGGCAATCCCACCACCAAAACCCATGTACCCCATGCGCAAAGTCTAAAATTTAAACCTACCCATGCAGCTCTACGTCACCGGAGAAAGATCTTTCGCCGCTGGACTCGAAGCAGTAAGTGTTTTCTAATCCTGTAAAATTACTGTTAATATGGTTTGAACAAAAAGTGTTGGATTGAATCAAGAAGGCTGGGATGACACATTCAATTTCTAAACACAACTTATTGTTGCGCGAAACCGAAGAATTCGTCGCATATTTTAAAAAGTTATCAAAGAAAATCCCCAAAGCTCGAAAAAATGTTACAAATCTAATGTTTTAAGTAATTTTTTTGGTATTTTGAAATGCCAGGGTCACACTCAATGTACGTAACAGTTAGTTTTAATTGCCTTTTTGACACTGTCAGAAACGGTTGCTTTGTCTGGGACTCATCATCAGTTTATTATAAGAATAATCAACAAATATAAATTTTCTGGACATCCGCTGCAGACAACTTCAATTCTGAATATGTGGATTCTGCATTCTTCATTGTCCGAATTTTGAAATGTTTGCCTAAAACTATTTGTGAACATAATATTTATTTTTTCAAACAACTTTCTTTTGTTGTACCATCAACTGCGCCAATACAACTTGCGAACTCCCTCATACTGAAAAAGTCGCTTGCTATGCTCTCCCAGTCTTGGGCATTATATAGTGCTAGAGATCTTTGACTGCTGGACCCTAACATGCGACTGCAAACTATATTGAGATTCACCTAATATAAGTGAGACAGTTATCCATACCTGTGGATAGGTAGCGTTGGCGCGATCCGGGCTCATTCTTTAAGATGTTTGTGGCTGAATTCTTCCGGATAGTTTTTCTATCACCAAAATGCAATATGCCTTCTATATTTAATTCAAATATACCGTCTACTTCTCTTTGAAGAAAACTTCCTTTTTTCTTCTTTAGCGATTTCATTTTGAGTAATGAAATAATTATTATATATATTACAATATGGAAATCTCTTAAATTTACCATATCCATTAAATGTCAACCGAGTTGTTCCAAATATTGAATCTAGTAGAATCAATTCTTGTGTTATCCCAGCCTTATGCTCAGCTGCTGACAGCTGAACGAAATTATCCCCATCAAGCTGTTATAGTAAGACAGTTTCGTGTGTTCTCTCATCGATAACTATGAAACAGAAAACACGAGAAAAGAAAATCTAGTGTTCTGTTGAGAGAGTGAGCGAGTAGAGGTGGGCGCGGGCCTGTATTTTGAGGCCCGGGCCCGCACGAACACGAACTCTTTTTTGAGAGGCCCGGCCCGGCCCAACACGAAACTTTTTCACCAAGGCCCGGGCCCGGCCCGGCCCGGCACGAAACTTATTTACACATATAAGGAAATTTAAAAGACTTACAGTTTATAGATATATATAAGTACATATTTATTAAGGTATACATACATGAATATTGTTATGTATTTAATAAAAAACAAACTATGTCATATTTTTATTTAAAAATAAAATTTTTTCTAAATTTGTGCTTTTTAGCCTAGTGCGTTTTTCATTTAAAACATGGCCCGATGTTGAAAAAAGCCTTTCGCTCGTAGACGAACTGGCGGGAATAGCCAGAATGGTCCGAGCTAATTTGGGAAGGTATTTTAAGTCCCTTGCATTTTTCCAGAATTCTAAAATATGTGTGCCAGGAGCTGCTGGATAGGCCAAATATTTGTCAAGCTCTATGTCGATAGCGTTTTTCTCAACTTTTCGTTTTTTTATATAACTTAAGTCTAAAAATTCAGCAAACATTCCATTTTCGGAATTATTTGGGCTTATGTTATTAGTTATGTCATCAAAGCTACTATATTCATGATCCCCTATAAATTCGGAGAGCATTGTTTTTACCGTAGCTAACACATTATCTCTTTTTTCCTCTGAGAGGAAATTCATCTCTTTATAAGGAGGGTTCAAGAAAAGCCCAACCAAATGAGCGATTGCCGGAAGAAACCGTGTGCAAACAAGTTGTATAAGCAAATCGATAGTAGTATCGATAAACAATTAAAATGCGATAAATGGCGGTTCTAATTCGAGCATAAACAAAAATAGCGCGAACAATTCAAAATTGTTTTCGGGCCTATTTCGGGCTTTTACGGGCCGGGCCTTTTTGCTAAGGCCCGGGCCCGCACGAAGCCCGCACGAATCTTAATTTTAAGGCCCGGGCCCGCTCCGGGCCTGTGTAAGCCCGCGGGCCACGAAAAAAAGCCCGGCCCGCGCCCACCTCTATGAGCGAGTCTGTAAAATTTTTGCCTGTCATTTCGGAGAGCAGACAGCATAGAAAAATTTGGTTGACCATATTTTGCGAGCTCTGCTTAAAAATTAATGGCCATACGACAATATTATTGACGCTGACATATATCTCATCATCTCTCTCATCTCATCCCAGCCGAACCAAATGTGGCTCTCTTAAATTGAATATTATTTTTGTTGGCTCTCACGGACGGTGATTTGTCTCTCTTGGCCATTTCTTTGATTTTGTCGCCTGACAAACAGGCTTAATGAAAATCAGCTGCGCTGTCTTGCCACACAGTGGGACAATGATATCCCAAAACTGAATTAATTTAATTTTGAATTTTATTTTACCTTTAACATTTAAATTACTGATTTAATAGACGAACTGTCTATATGTATTTAACCACATTCTATTGCAGCATGGTTTGAAATCCTCTTGCGCACAATTCTAAGATATTTTTTTTTTGTTTAAATATTTGATATGAACAGTACTTAGAAAAGTTAACAAACGCTGAAAAAGAAAAGAATATAGATATCCATAAGTTAAATTTCCTTGCTCTAAGTTTAGTTTACTTTAGATCCAAGTTTTCTCAATTCATATCTTACTCACCAAGAATGTTGATTTTTAAGAATAAACTTGAAATGAATGATGAGTAAATCTCTTTTATCTTCCGGAAATCAGGAGTAGCGGATGTGAAGTAATGTAATAAGCCAATGGCGGGCGAAGGGATCACCAACAAAAAACAATGCTTAACTGCACCCTGGTGATCATGGTAGGGTGGGGAAACTGGCCGCTGAACACCACCACAGTGTTCCTATAGCACCGCTAAACTTTTAAATGTACCTTTCTCTTCTAGCCCCTTTTGCTTCTCTCTCTCTCTCTCTTTAATCCGAGACTATATGATAGGCTTCCCTTTTTAGCACGTGATGTTAAAATTAAATACTTAACCAACCTCAATTGCCAACGAAGAAAGCCGGATCAAGCACGTGCTCCGCGACATATGACAATAACCCCCATCTGCTCGGCGAAGGTACTATATCGATGCATGTTACAGGTGGGAGGTGTTAACCGGGCTTTTTTGCTCATAACTTTAGTATCGCTCATCCGATCTTTATCATTCCTTCAGCAAATCGATACATGATATTGATTACTAATTATCTCTAAAAAAAAAAGACACATCTATCTACGACGATATGGAAGATATGACATTTTTTCCAAAAATATAAGAATTATATAATATGTCCCATACATGTCAAACCTCTATCTCTTACCATCTCTGAGATCTGTGCGTTCAGACGGACATGGGTATTGTTTTAGATGGATGTTGACGTACAATGCGCAGTAAGTTCAAGTGGCCCATGCGACACCAAGCCGAGGCGAACTCCAGGCAAATTATCAGCCCACAACCCGCCCAACAGACCGAGAAGCGCAGCCATTAACGTGTGACACGAAATCGCGAAGGAAAAACATAAAGTAATGTTAACTACGGACTAAATAAGTTAAAATAGTAATTATTAAATTAGGAAGAGAAGCTTTCGTGTTAATTATTCGGTTGAGTTTATTGTAATCAGCACAAAGAAATCGAAACCGTTCATGTAAGGCATAGTAAGTAGTACAACGATTCTATGATAGGGGGATAGAATTACGAGTCAGTCTAATAGGAACGTGAGGTTAATTTGGCCAACCAAATTAGTCTATGTATAAAGATAACTCCAAGCATCACTCTACGGTTAATAAGGGAGGTTAATCAAGAGAAGTCTACTAGAGTACGATGGTAAACGGATCTCAGGATTCCAGCTTAAACCACGAAGAGCAAACAGTAAAAACTGCTTTTGCACAGATTCAATGCAACCTTGATGGGTCGAATATTGCTGAGACCACACACATCAACCGTACACGACAATCGGACGGACAAGAGAAGTGTACAAAATCTTCGTCGTATAGGGATAATCAAATTTCTTCGACTAGCGCTTAATAAACCCAAGAACACTCCTGGCCTTACAAAATAGCAGTAAAATGTGAGTCAAATTTAAGTCGGTGTTCAAGAGTTACCCCTATATCATTTACCTCATTGGCTGTATCATTTAAACACTCTAGTAGGACATTATCAAGCATATAAATGACTTTTTGTGGTAAGCTTCTGTAAAATGTCATAACCTACTAGAACATGAAAATCGAAAGATATACTGTCTACAAAAAGTTTAGCTAAGTTAGAACTAAGACAATTGTTAAGTATTGATTGACGAGCCTCGACATTTCTGAAGTCTCGTTTGTGGTAGTTTCGAACTGGTGTTGAACTGTAATGGGCTTTTCCTTTTTATTATTTTGAAAAAATTTGACAAGGTAATTAAGTAAATTGCTATCGACTTTATTGAGGCATGCTTAAGACCAGTACGCAGAACGACAGAAAATTCCTTTCGTCACAGTTTTTCATATAGCACAGTACAAAACTAAAAAAAATCTACAGTGCGCTTTTAAAGATATTCAAGAATTAAGGTTTAACTCCTTCTGGAGGTACCCTAACCAATTGCCCGATTGAAGTGATCTTTTTGTATTGCGTTCCCAATAACCCTGGCCACATTTGCTGAATTTTCCAAATTTTTATCTTAAAGGGCGGTATCCACGGGTCGCCAAAAGATTTCTTGTGAAAATGTTGACATTCCGCAGTTTCTTAACAGAGTCTGCTAAGCCTATGTTAATAACACGATAACATAAGTTATTCTGTCGATAGGCGTTTCAAAGAAACCTTGCGCTGCTCTGGCGCTGTTAATTATGCCCGCGAACTTATAAACAACAACACCTTGCAGGATTATGAATATAACATATTTAATGTGCTATTTTAATATATTTATACCCTTGCAAAGGGTATTATAATTTTGCCCAGAAGTTTGCAACGCATAGAAATATTCATTTCCGACCCCATAAACTATATATATTCTTGATCAGGGCGACGAGCTGAGTCGATTGAGCTTTGTCCGTCCGTCTGTCTATCCGTCTGTCTGTATGTCCGTCTGTCGGTCCGTCTGTCTGTCCGTCAGTTTCTACGCAAAACTAGTCTCTCAGTTTTAAAGCTATCGAGCTAAAATTTTGTACAGAGTCTTCTTTTTACTGCACGCTGCTAATATGTCGGAACCGACCGGATCGGATGACTATATATTATAGCTGCCATAGGAACCATCGGTCAAAAATTGGGTCTTAGTGAGAAAAACTTTTTTGTTTTCAATGTTAGCTTTCTTAAACTCGGCCATTATTAATATTATAGGCTTACAGACAGATTTGCAATTTTTGGTCAAGATCGGATGACTATATCTTATAGCTGTCATAGGAACCATCGGTCGGAAAATGGGTCTTAGTGAGAAAAACTTTTTGTTTTCAATGTAAGTGTCCCTAAGCTCGGCCATTAATAATATTATATGCTTTCAAACAGATTTGCAAACTTTGGTCAAAATCGGATGACTATATCTTATAGCTGCCATAGGACCGATCGGTCGGAAAATAGGTCTTAGGGAAAATAACTTTTTTGTTTTCAAGTAAATCGTTTTTAAGGTAGGTGATTATTAATATTACACGCTTTCAAACTAATTTGAAAAAGTTGATCGACATCGGGTGACTATATCTTATGGTTGCCATAGGACAGATCGGTCGAAAATAGTTCTTAGTAAGAAATTTTTTTTGTTTTGAATGTTAGCGTCTTTAAACTCACTGATTACCTATTCTGTATGCTTTCGAATATATTCGCGAATTTAGTCGAAATCGGATGACTATATCTAAAGGCTGTCATGGGACCGATCGGTCGGAAAATGAGAGAATAACTTTTTTGTTTTAAATTTTATCGTTTTTAAACTCGGCGATTTTTTTATTTTGATATGTTTTCAAAAAGATTCGCGAAATTTGGTTGAAATCAGATGTTTATCTGTCGGAAAATGGACTTTAGTTAGAAAAATTTTTGATTTTTATGTAAGCGTTCTTAAACTCTGACATTTCAAAAACAGCATTTGCAAGGGTTAAAAACTTCGGCACAGACGAAGTTAGCTTGGCCTTCTCGTTTTATTATAAAATGAAATTAATAATAAATTAATTGTTATCATTATGACTTTTGACAATCTGCAGTATTAGCGCAGTGAACGTTGGTAGCTGCCTCTTCCGACATTTTCCTTAAAATTGTGTCTGGCACAATCAATAGCATTAAATGCAGTTCGATGTAGTCCCGATCAGCGGCACTTAACGAACACCTCCCACTTGGCTGCCACGGCAAAGATTTCGTTCATCTCGATTGGAAAGTAATTCGCGCATTTCTGGAGATTTGCCTCCGTAAAGTTAGTCAGGTCAGCATGATGATCTTCTGGATGTACTGCTGTAGCATGTGTGACTTGGCGGCGTATATACATAGCTCCGGCAGCGGTCCCTGGGTGGTCACATAGCACTTGGCCACGTAGTCGGAGCCCTGTCAGGGAAACGTTAAGAAATGGAAGTGATTTATAAAGCTGAAGTTTTTTTCGCCCATTTCTTACCTTGATATAATTGGCATTGATGTAGGGCACGTCCTCGTTGCCCGATCCGCTTTTGCTCGGTCACCTTCAGGGGGTCAATGGAGGCTGCACTATCCGCTATACTACCGCTTGATAGGAGGCCAGCAGTTCGCTGTCCACTGAACTGGGAACGGGCATTTGGATTGTGGCCGATTTACTGTCTCGATCATGGAGCACCGGCGGCTGTTCAATGATTTTCCATTTGGTTGGTAGCTGTGATCGAAGACATAGTGGAGGCGAATAAAATCGAACTGATTGAGGGGAGTGGAGTGTGAAGTGCTTTGAATGCTGGCCAAATCGATTTTAAGCTTCTCGCTTGTGGTTTGTGGTGACAGGAGACGCCTGATGTTGCAGACCGTGCTCCGGTCCGCCGGTGTTCTCTGGCGGGTTTCTTAGTGTTTCTTACCACGTAACGTAATCGGTGCATGAACGAATTTGACACCCGGTACATGCTTGCGCCAATAGTTGCAATAACTCATTTTTTTTATTGCTACCTAAGGGTTAAGACTAAGAAAAAAATTAAGAAAAAAATCGTCCGTAGACAACCTTCCGCGTCAACAAGCAAGCATCATAGAGCAATGAGTATTAGAGATAATACTAAGATTGCTTCTCTTGAACGGAACGTTGCTGTTATGGGTGGGGTGGGTGGCAGGTGTTAACTGGCCGTTTGACTCGTGAGCAAATGCGTGTAAGGGTACAGAGTATGGTTATAGTCGGGCTTGACCGACTTTCTTTCTTGTTTTTATATAATTTTTCATTTCGCGGACGTTTTCGCACCCATGGACACCGCCCTTAAGCCCTTAAAATCTAAGATAAAATGTTTGTGGTTGTGTATTGCAAGTACAAAAGTACCCATGAAACGCGAACCTAGTCTTTATTCGTAAAACTGGGTATGAGGTGATGCTTACAGAGGTCCTTTTTATCATAATTTTAGGGTTCTAATGCCGGATTTTTAAAAAAAGTTAGATTTGGTCGAACTGTGTAATTAGAAACACCTTGACTTTGCTTTAACGCTCATGTGTTGTTAGAAAGTGTTTCTATTTATGTGAAATACTGTGACGAAAGGAATTTTCTGTCGTTCTGAGTACGAGGCCCTAACTCCAAATATTTCAATTCAAGTCACTAAATAGTAAGAATTTTTAAGGTAAAAGGCAAATAAACTCTTCGTCCAGACGTGGCTGCCTCTTATTTTGTTTGTCATCAACGTTGACACAAACAATGGGCAACACTTCAGCACTTTCATTTTTCTGCTCGAACGCTAGCTCACACACACGGATTTTGCACTCAGCCAAACACTCCCACGCCTTTCTATACACATACATACTTACATATACAAAGTAATACTTTTGTCAGATTTTTTATTTATTATTTTTCTTTCTTACAGGGAAACAATTTGCGGCAAGCGAGCGTCACACTCAACATGAAGTGTTTGTGGTTTTTCGTGCTGTATTTTATATTTTTAGAAATTGTTTTTAGTTGCATGTTTTGCTTTTATGTATGTTGAAGTAGTGCGTCAGCTTGGTGGTGGATGTGACAGCTTACAAAGCGACGATGACAGATAAGACACATATTGTTGCAGAAGTTTATATTTCATACCCATTTTCTAGTGGAGAGGGCAAGGACCAGCAGTGGAACTAGTTTAATATTCAAGGAAGCTTTGATCAGATCAGATTAAGAGGTAATCTAAAGGCCTTATGTCTGGTCAGTACAACGGCCGAAACATTTTTAGGAATACCGATTGAAACTTTTCATGGTTTTTTAAATCTATCTGCAGATATTAGAATAGTTTATAATTATCATCATTAATTGCATTTAATGCCACACACTGAAATTCATGAAAAAGTGTGAGGCTGGTGAAAATGATTGTGCACAGGAGACAAATCGCGTTACCCAACTATTTTGTTTTAGTTAAATTCTATAATGTCTTCCTACCCACTTTAAGAAAACAATATAGAATTTAACTAAAACAAAATACTTTGGCAACGCAATTTTATCTTCCATGCGACAAACTTGATTTATTCATAAATGGCATGGCTTAATCGACTCGGCTGTTGATGCTGATCAAGAATATATACACTTTATAGGGTCGAAAATAATTCCTTCTACCTGCTACATACTTTTGGACAAACTTAATATTCTCTGTGTACCTTTGGTACAGAATATACAAACAAAAATAAATGATAACTAGTCTTTTTTTGAAAGTGGACTTGAGCCCACGACGATCCTGTCCCCTGCACCGCCGGGCCTTTTGCATACTGAGTGCTTAACATATGACTGCACAATTTTCTTTGATTTGTCGCACTGTTACGCCTGTGCCCGATAGTCGCCTGCGTTAGGATGCCGCCTTTCGTGTTGAGTCCGAGGTCCTGATTTCCCGATTCCCAGACAAGGTAAAGTTAATATTATACTTTTAAAAGCCATTTTCTTTAGAAAGTAAGCTTGAGTCAACCAAAAACAAACCAACCTAAAGCAATATCACATCAAATATGAAGAACTTTTAAGTAGCCTCTGCTCATATGGAGAGCACTAAATGTTCTTGAAATATGTTCAACCCGCTCATAAAATTACCACAAAATATTAAAAAGAAAAGCACAAACCTTTCACTAGAGAGAACAAAAACGTTCATGAAATAGTGTGATCAAATTTTATTGAAAATAGAAACATAGAGGAAAGCCAACTTCGGTTCCGTCGAAGTTTATATAGCTTGTAGCTTGTATAATTTTTGTAAATTAAGGTTTTAAATTATTTCCGTCAAACATTCTTAGCTGAGTTATTTCCCAAACTCAGCCCAAACTAGATTGAGCCAGTTTGTTATATGGCAGCTATACGATATATTTATCTGATTTTGACCAAACTCCCCAAAATTGTGTGGAAACCGATAATATTCATAACTAGAAAGTATAAAAACGATACCATTGAAAAAAAAAGTTTTTCTCACTAGAACTATTTTTTCGACCGATCGTTCCTATGGCAGCTATATTCTATAGTCATCCGATTTGGTTTTCACTTAGCAAAATTGTGTGGTAGCATTGACCAATAACAAGTTTGGGAGCGATAGCATTGAAAACAAAAACGTTTTTTATACTCTGTACCGAAGGTACATAGAGTATATTAAGTTTGTGCAAAAGTATGTAACAGAGAGAAGGAATCGTTTCCGACCCCATAAAGTATATATATTCTTGATCAGCATTAACAGCCGAGTCGATATAGCCATGTCCGTCTGTCCGTCTGTCCGTCCGTCCGTCCGTCCGTCCGTATGAACGAAGAGATCTCAGAGACGGTAAGAGATAGAGGTTTGACATGTATGGGGCATATATTTGTTATACTTGCAGGCAGATCAAGTTTATTTTCAATTTTTTCCACGCCCCCTCCCGCCCCCGCAATTTGGAAAAAGCATAACATAACATAACATATAAACATTCATATCTCCTACAGTTTTGAAGATAGATCGTTCGTTCCTTCTAGAGATACCTTGTAAACAAAATTCAAAAAAAAAAAAAAATATCGATTTGCAGAAGGAATGATAAAGATCGGATGAACGATACTCAAGTTATGGGCAAAAAACGGCCAGTTAACACCACCCACCCCCCCACCAACAACCACAGCAACACACCCTAACCGTTCAACACAGGCAATCTTAGTGCGAGAGAGAAAGAGAGAGTGAGAGAGAAAATTAGAGAGCGCACCGCGTTGTGCGCGGGGTGTTAACTGGCCGTTTGACTCCTGAGCAAATGCGAGTGTAAGGGTACAGAGTATGTTATAGTCGGGCTTGACCGACTTTCTTTCTTGTTTTTATTTAGACTTTTTTCAGACCTAACGTTTCTATGGCAGCTATTCTAGATAGTTGTCTCATTTTCATCAAACTTGGTGGAATTATGAAAGAGCATAGAAAACTTATAAATTCGAAGTTTGGGGACGTTTACGTTGAAAACAAAAAAGTTTTTTTCACTAAAACTACTTTATCGACCAATCGTTCCTATGGCAGCTGTATGCTATAGTCGTGCGATCCGGCCGGTTCCGACAAATGTACACAATATTTGTACTAAAAGACTTCGTATAAACAGACGGTCGGGCAGTCGGAGATGGCTATATAAACTCAGCTCGTCATGCTGATCAAGACTATATATACTTTATGTGATCGGAGATGCTTCCTTCTATGCGTTACAAACATCTGGACAATTTTAATATTCCCTCTACAAGGGTATAATTAGTTATTGGAAGTACTTGGTACTTATACTTGGTACAAATACCTAGGTTCATACCTAGATACATATTTTGTGTACCTTTTACCTTACATTCGAGTACGATTTAACTTATTTTTCGCTCTGATTACATAATAGCCGTTAGGCCATATTGAAAAGAAAAGTATCCGAGGCCTGTTTGTTTCTTTAACTGGAAGTCCAATAAATATGACGTGTTCAAAAACTATACGATCCATGCTAGAAAAAAGAAAGCCGGACTATCAGCGGTGCTCCCATTTTGACTTTCGTAAAAGTTTTGCGATTTTTAAACAAATTTTGTACTGGAAAACGGGTTTAAATCGCAAAATTGTACATTACACAAGTGAAAATAGGAGCACGGCTGTATAAGGAAAATATCGCCGGTATTTTTCTAAATACTCTATTTATATGTACGACTGCCGATATCTGGAGTTGCAATAACAAAAGTTACTTTCGTTTTGTTACAGATAGCAATCTACATCGTCATACTCTCCCACTCACATGAAATAATTGCTACTATATAAGCTAAAGATCATAGCGAATACCGACTTTGAGATATCCAAATGTTAAACAGTTACAGAAAATGTATCCAACTTCTGAAAGTGTACAGTTTTGAAGGAAACACGTGAAGCCTGAGTTTTTAGAACAGTCTGATTTAAAGGTAATAGAGCGGCATTTTTTTTCTAAGAAATTTTTTCATTTTTGGCATGGATTGAATGTTACTGACATTTTCGCTAAGGCTATTGATCTTTAACTTAATTTATTTATTCGGCTCTAGCCCAGTGCTGCAAGATAATACTTATTTTGATTGAACTAGTCCCAATTTTGCTGGGTAAATCTCGTTATTTAGGATTTTTCATGACTTCAATGCTTGAAAAATTTGAAATATTGTAATCAACTTAAAGATGCTCTTATAAAAGGAGTTTTAACTTCAAGTGTGGCAAAGACCTTTGTTTTAAATTGAAATGGATTCCAAACAAAACCTGGATTTGTAAACATAATATTTGGATTTAAGTCCGTACAGTTAATATTTATTACTAATATAAATTGATGAACCATGCTTTTTATTTTAAAAGTACCTTTTTGTACCTTTACCTATACCTAGGTACTGGAAATTCCGGATATCATTTACCTTACCTAGTTATATTTTTTAACATTTACCTTGTAACTTACCTAGGTAATCACTGAGTATAATAAGCGTACTTAGTACGCTGAGTAGACTTTCATCAATGAATAAACAAGATTTTGGTAGTTTAAGAACGGATGTGCTTACCCGTGTAACTACATAAATGTTGATTAGAAGAGTAGATACCGAAATTAAACCTTTAATAAAGATAAAAACAGTAGATTATAAAAAAAGAGTGGATGTCATAGAACGCCCAGTACCAGCGAAGCTCTTTACGATGAAAAATCCGAGTATAAATTTAAGTACTGGCAAAAATAAACTGTTTGAGTTCGTTTGGATAAACTCAATTTTGGAATAGCAAAAACAATAGAGCGAATTTTCGACAAATTTTGTACTAAGATTTCTGAAATATAAGAAATATATTTTTGACTGTATTAATAAATATATGATGACAAGCGACATTAGTTGTTGGACCATGTAGACTGGTAAGGATTGTGGTTCATTGTCAAACTGAATTGAAAGTCACTGTCAAGTCACTGTTAAGTCACTGTCAAGTCACTGTCAAGTTACTGTCAAGTCACTGTCATGTCACTGTCAAGTCACTGTCAAGTCACTGTCACGCCACTGTCAAGTCACTGTCAAGTCACTGTCAAGTCACTGTCAAGTCACTGTCAAGTCACTGTCAAGTCACTGTCAAGTCACTGTCAAGTCACTGTCAAGTCACTGTCAAGTCACTGACAAGTCACTGACAAGTCACTGACAAGTCACTGTCAAGTCACTGTCAAGTCACTGTCAAGTTACTGTCAAGTCACTGTCAAGTCACTGTCAAGTCACTGTCAAGTCACAATCAAGTCACTGTCAAGTCACTGTCAAGTCACTGTCAAGTCACTGTCAAGTTACTGTCAAGTCACTGTCAAGTTACTGTCAAGTCACTGTCATGTCACTGTCTAGTCACTGTCTAGTCACTGTCAAGTCACTGTCAAGTCACTGTCACGACACTGTCAAGTCACTGTCAAGTCACTGTAAAGCCACTGTCAAGTCACTGTCTAGTCACTGTCCAGTCACTGTCCAGTCACTGTCAAATCACTTTCAAGTCACTTTCAATTCACTGTCAAGTCACTGTCAAACAAACAAATTATCGCACTGAAATCACAACTTGACCTCATGGACCTCACCCTACACTTTCCCACCACTTCCCCCCCACTTCTCCCCCACTTCCACCCCACTTCCCCTTCACACCATCAAACTCCACACACAACCCACCTGCTGCTACGGCAATGGTAATAGCGGCTGATTTTGGAAATACAAAAAGCAAAGACAAAGGCATACCCAAAAAAATCTGTCGCAAAGACCATTTTTTTCTATTTGTAGCCCCCCGAATCAATGGCAGCAAATAAAAGAGAAAGAGTAGTGGCAATGGTGGACCAAAAATATATAGCTACTCCAGGCTGATCATGGGTGCTTGAAATCCAAACAGGATAGGTTCCAAAAATTCACCTTTCTCTCAATGCCAGCTTGTACAAACATCTGAGAATGTTCACTATAAGCTTTGAATATTAATTAATGGAACTGAATACGCAGATATAAGAGTCGTCTCTTAGCTTTCTCATTTGCTTTATATAAGGCAGGCAACAGCTTGCGCTATCACTCACACATACACACGCTCTCTCATACGCTTGTATTATCGGCCAGCCGAAAAGCATGCTTCACTTTGTTGTTTTCTATGTGGTTCTTCTTTATTAATTATGCCAGCAGTTTAATTAAAAACTTAACCAACTGCCACCTTCAGTGCCGTTGCACTCAATAGTGGCGTAGTGCCACAGCAGCCCATGGGCCATGAGCAGGAGGGCTTGTCATCCGTTGGACTGCAGCACGGCTGGCAAGTTACTTCCGTTGCATTTGGGGGCGTTGAGCTAATTAAAATGCATTGTTTAAGGCAAATAATGGATTATAGTTGGTAATTTCTAGTGTTTACTTACGCCTGCTGAGCGGGTACACGGATGGTGGGTGCAGGCTGCGTTGGCGCCTGAAAGACGCCGATTTTTGGCTCTGCTTGGGGATATTGCTGTTGCGCCTGAATTGGCTTTGGCAGGCTCGGCTGCTGCTGCATATTGACGCCATTGAACCCTGGCCATATTTGAGGTTGTTGACTTGCCAGCCCGCCAGCCTGAGAGTTTTCATAAACAAAAAAGTGTGGCTGCTGTTGCTGAGGTTGTTGTAATTGTTGGTGCAGCTGCGGCTGTTGTGGCTGATTCGTTGGCGGTTGCCAATTTGGCACAGTTTGCCTCAACAATTCCTGTAACAATGGCGCCAGCGATTCGCTGCCCGTGATTTGTTGCAGCTGCTCTTGCAATTGAGCTGGCGGAATATTTTGCATTTGAGCCCGCTGAATGGTCACAATATTTGGCCTACCTCTGCCATCTTGCTTATGGGCTGTGTATAGCAAACTGAAAGTAAATAGTTTGCTCAATAGATTGACCTGCTTGCCAGAAGTCGCATCAAGGCGACCTACTTTGTCAACGGCTGTTCAAACAACTGAGCCTCAGCCAACCACAAACACAGCAAACTTATCGCAAAGCGAATCCAATTTTGCAAATTAAGACACATTTTTAAACTTGTTTAATAGAACGATAAGTAGACACAGCACCATCCACTCGGCACTCTTGAGATGAACTAAAAGCTGAAAATAAAAACAAACTCCGTATTCTAAAACAACCATCGGCTCTCATCAAAGCTTGTTTGAAAATTAAATTTCTTTATTTGATTATTCAAAATTCAATTCAATGTTCCGGTTTTTTTGGACATGGTTTTTTATAGCTAATTAAATATTCATATTTGAATATGCAAATATTATTAAGTGTGAACTATTTAGTATGCATGATTTGAATTAGAGAGTCGGTGAATATGAGAATGATCCTACTGTAAATTGAGCTTAAATTCGTACTGTGAGTGTGAGCGCTGTTGATGATGTTTTGCTACTGATTCAAACAAATTGAATGTGTTAGCTAAGCGCAGTAAAAAGGCGCAGTGGAGTATTGATCATTAATTCAGATGAGGCCCTTGAATGTATTCCGACTGGACCAAATTGGCATTGGTTATACAGGAATCACGGATATCTTGAGATTGTATAGTGCCAAATGACAGCTGAGGTTTACACATCGTGAGACATGAAACTATTCAACCTAACTATAACTACACTAGGCAACAAGGTCCAGTATAATGAAGGGTTGGTGGTGATTCTAAATTATTTTCGTGTGCTGAACTGGAATCTGTTTTCATTACGTCGAGATTTTTAGTAATTTCAGATTAAAGTTTCAAAAAATTACTATTTTGACCCTTTTTAGACACGTTTTGTGGGGAACCTACACTTTTGTTTTGACTCTCTTTGATATTATAATTATAATAAGTAGTATTACTTCTTAACTTTGAAATAAACTATCCTATCCTATCCCCTGATATTCTTCTAAAAACGCGTCTATGGAAAGTGTTCCGTACCAGTCCACACATGCTGCCCACGCATGCATCATGTCTAACGACCAGCGCCGGCGTGTATTCGAGTTAGTATAGAGTTATGTGCTCGCTCCGTCCAATTTATCGCCGGATGCACAATTACAATAACTGCAACACCACGCAGGAAACTTAAATAGCTGTCTACTGTACAGCCGGCCTATGACAGCGAACATACATTCGACCGCCTTAAAAGGGAGTATCAGCTCCAAATTTTCAACCTCTACATAATTTTCTCAATTTTTCATAATTTATTCGGGTTTAGTCATTGCACTAATTCCGATATCAATCAAAGATCTCATCGGAGCAACCCTACACTGAAGCAAAGCCATGTCTTAATCGAGGCAAGTCAAAGTTTTCAACTAGAGGCAACACAAAGTACTCAACTTGAGGGAACTCAAAGTCCTCAACTAGAGGCAACTCAAAGCCCTCAACTAGAGGCCCCTCAAAGCCCTTAACAAGAGGCAAAACTACCACCTCGACGAGAGGCAACCTCAGCCTGCTCAGGCGAACTTGCTTATCGACCCCCAACAGCAGCCTTAACCCTAGGTTACAATCATCTTAACTACAACTCCAACAGCTCATCAAAGCAAGCCACAGTTGTTCTGCTCCCAGAATCTACAAATTACAGTGTTAGGAAGCTTCTAAGCCGGGGCATATATCTCAGACGCGCCTAGGGTCTTTTACAAGTAAATTTGTACGAAGGTTTGAGACACCTGAGGGTTGGGGATCTCGGAAAGTAAAATACCGAGAGATGTTGATAACAGAAAGAATATGGGATCTCAGCAGCTTATTCCTCGTCCTGCCGCGTCCACTTCTGGCCGGGAAGTGATCCTCGGCCCAGATTTATAAACTACTGGGAACGGCACGGGAAGGAATCCTTGACTCTGTCAGACTAGTTACGGGAGAAAGAGCGGGAAGGAATCCACGTCTCTGTTTATCTAACAACGGGCGGAAGAGCGGGAAAGGATCCACTACTCTCTACCTATGGGCTAAAGAGCGGGAAGGGATCCACGTCTCTGTTTAGCTAACTAGGTGCAAAAGAGCGGGAAGGGATCCACGTCTCTGTCTAACTAGCTACGGGCAAAAGAGCGGGAAGGTATCCACGTCTCTGTTTGATTACTACGGGTTAGTAGAGCGGGAAGCAATCCACGACTCTGATAAATTAATTGTTTATAGAGGAGCGGAAAGGAATCCACGTCTCCGTTTAGTTATCTATGTGTTAGTTGAGCGGGAAGGGATCCTCGTCTCCAGGGAGGGTCAAGGGACCTAAAGGGACAGAAAATTAAACACAAACGACGCCGAATTTTATTCAATCCAATTTATTTCTTTGTCTGTTCTTTTCGTTCACTTCTCTTATAGGTCTCGCTGCACCGCTGTTCTCCTTTCGTCCTATCTTCCTTATCTTTACTTACTTCGCCGATCCTTCTCACTGTATTTCTCTTCATTTATTCTTTTTTTATGTCTCCGCGTGTTTTCTTCTTTTCTTATGTTTATCCGCTGCTCTCGACTGAATGCCCTATTTTTGGCGGTGACGCCCGCTTCCGCGAATTCCCCTGTGCGATTTTTTAGCTCCTCTCTCGCTCGCTACGCGTTATGGCAAAATAGATCGCGCGCCCTTAGAGATGGGTTGTTTGTCGCAACGGATGGCCGTTGGTTTTGAACTTGAATTGGCAGGTACAAACGACCGTTGGGTTTGAAGTTATATTTGCAAGCTAAACGACCGGTGGGTTCAAGCTTAAATTATTTATTGGCGTTCCTCGCACGTTTAGAAAATTATCTTGGCTCCTGGCCACTTAATACATCGGTAGCTCCTTTCCTGCTTAACTCTATCTTAACTTACGTTGTTTTAACTCAAACTATGCTGTTTTTTGTAGACTAAGTTAATGTGAAGAAGGGGGACTACCTCACAACAGCTCCTGTCAAGAACCCGAATAGAATCTTCACCGCCGATACCGCCGCCACCGCTACCGTCGTCACGGATGCCATCGCCACCACAATATCCTACAGGATCATTTTCAACTCCTTCGCTATCTGACGAAGTCACTGAGGGGGCCAAGTGTGAACACACACCATCCCTAGCCAAGTGTGCACACTATCTCTGGCTGAAATACTACAACACTGATTTACACTGATACAAGATGGTTGCAGACGTACACAGATTCAGTTTGTGAAATTAAAGTTAAGAATAAATATTATTAGTGGAACAAAACGCTGACTTTTGATGCACTAAACGCCTGTGGCGGTTCCAGTTCATTCAGCTGCAATCACAGTTCCAGTCACAGTTTCAAAGTAGCCTAAAACGCCACAAATGGTGACCCCTTCTGAAAGAACAATTAACAATTAATAATTAAACTGGTTGTAATTTGCGAAAAAAAACAGTAGGTCCTACTACACACAAACAGTGTGCTGCCCCGTCGTGTGCGGCGCCCAGATTTAAGCGTCGCGCGTCAACTGGCAACAAGTCTACAACAAAACTGAAATGTGTAAAAAACATTAAACAAATTTACATAAATAAACTGCTAACGATTCGGCGATGAAAAACATCTGACAGTGCATACATGCACACATGCATACACACGCCCTCAAACACGCAAACAGACAGCTACAGGAACTGCGTCTGCAACTTCAGGAACACTCAGAAACTTAAAAAAAAACCTCAGCAGCAACAAAAACAGTGAAATGTGCCAAAGAACATTAAACAAAAAACAAATATACAAACAAAATCAGCAAACATAACTCCCTTTCGAGTTCTTGTGAAATGGTTGACCACAAACGCAAGCACCCATGTACACACACATATGCTCGCGGTCGACCACACACGCATACGTACATATTCAAATACTTACATACACATGTGAGCACGCCCAAAAACAACAACGACCGATTAAAAAAAGTTTTCAAATACCTTAAACTACATAGTATCGTTCCTACCAAATGCTTCGCAACTCATAGTCGAAGCTCAACAGCAACAGCCCCAACCTGCTCGCAGCGAAAAAAAATGTCCGTACATGAAGATGTCAAATCAGAGTTCCAGGAGCTTCTTCAGCCTGGCATAAATATCCACTCAAGAACTGTTGGTCCAGCCCAATTCACATTGTCAAAAAAAGACCTGTGATTGGCGGATCTACACTCGCACAGCACACATGTCCGATCCACAACATCAACGACATTCAGCTACACTCGCACAACTCAAGAACCCTTCGTCCCATGTCCGATCCACAGCATCAACGACATTCAGCTACAGGCACACATGTCCAGTCAACCCGATGACATCCAGCTACAGTCTTTACGTCAATACATCAATTGAATGTTGACCCCATGTTAATGCGCAACAACCAGGCAAGCAACCACGTCAAGCAACCACGTCAAGCAACCACGTCAAGCAGCCTGTTGATCCTCCAAACACTGGAACCACACACAACCTATCATAGATATGCAAGCCAGCATTCAGTGTCACCTTCCCTGATATGCCAATCAACTCGACGCATCATTTAGTGGGATCTAGTTCATCCAGCTCCAAACACAGTTCCAACTAGTTCGCACATCACTGGCAACTCGTTACTCGATGGGGATCCCGCTCTTGTATTGTACATCTCTAACTCACACACATAAACACTCTCAACTCTTAGCATTCTGTAAAACTATTCTCCGCAGGCCTTTAGTAACGATGTGTACTAACTTTATTGAATATCACTTAAAAGCGAACAATTATAGTATGATTTGAACGGACGCGATACCGCGCGTGGCCGAAGCCAGCCAGCAGTTTGTTGTTACTCTGTCACTTCGTTAGGGATGGTGCAAGCTGCACAGCGTCGCTGCCGCGTGATAACGATGATTAGTGTTAACAGAGGTTGCCACAGTATTCCTCCTGCAGAGACCATGTGGAAACGAATGATCTTCAAGTTTCGAGTCTAGTTGGGATGAATGTCTGGTATGAATGATGATCATCTACAGGATTTGCCCAAGTCCCAATGTGGAGGATAGCTTGCGTATACTTCTCGCTGTGATGTTTGAGTCGTAGTTGTTTTCGTTGAGTATAGAGACTGGTGAATCCGTAGTACTGAGCATGTGCACCGAGTTGCGTCGATGGTAACCTCTCGTTGAGGCCTTTGCTTCGAGTGGGGGTCGATAAGCAAGTTCGCCCAAGCAGGGTTGTGGTTGCCTCGCGTCGAGGTCTTTCGAGGTGATTCGCGTTGAGATCGTTGCTTCGATTGTAGGTCGATAAGCAAGTTCGTTCGATCAGAGTTGAAGTTGCCGAGTCAAAAGTACTGGGTATTGTGCCGCGAGTAGAGACTTTAGATTGCCACGCGTTGCGGACTTTCGCTTGCCACTCGTTGTAGACTTTCGTTTGCCACGCGTTGTGGAATTTCGTTTGCCACTCGTTGTGGACTTTCGCTCGAGGTCGAGAGATTGAAGGTGGACTCAGGCTGGCATCAATTGCCAAACAAAGATCGTCTCGAGTTGAAGCAGGTTGCTTGTGGTCGGTCAGGTATGGGGATCCGTTTGCATGAACATCGGCGATGATGAAAGACTTCCATAACTTTCATAAGTATGAACGATCGTCTGGCAGGCTGCGTACAATGTAAGATCTGATAAATTGGTCGGATGCTTGACCAACGCGAGATCGGTTACGTGTAGTTGAAGAGTCGGTTCGGCACACAAAAATAGCAGACGTGAGCAGCGGATGAAGGGCAGGCTGGACGATGAACGTTTTTACACGTGGACAGCTGGACGTGCACAAAAAAAACACCCTTTGCTGTTTGTAATATGGGGCTGGTGATTGGACGGTCGTTTTTTCTTTAGCGTAGTTACTGCCCTAATAGTTTCAATTCTAAACTAAATTGACAACTTCTTAATGTGCTTAATTACATAATTCATCCAATCTTATTTGACTCCTTAGCAAAGTGACTATTTGACTGTCCAACACTTAGCCGCAGCTTTCAGACTGGATATACGAGTATGTAAGTATATGGGCCAAATGTTTTTCCATTAAATTACATTCAGCCTTCGTTAACGTCACTAGCCCTCGTCTGCGTGTTGGCTCGACCACCACAGTCATGAAATTTAGTGTTGGCGGCATAATTAGACCATCAATTGCGGAGAACTCATGACAGTCATGAATGGGCGTTTGTGTGAGGAGCATAACCACAGAGTTAGGGGGCCCACACACAAATACACACTAAAGTGGGCGGGGTATAAAGTAATATAGCCCGAAAGCATAAACTCATCAGCGTCGGAAATGCTGACAGCGAGAGGACAACAACAAAGATGGCCTAAACAAAAAGCCCAAATGGCCAAGGACTGTTGCTCCCAACGCATCAGTTTGAAAGCCAAAATGCAAAGCACAAATGCTACTACATTTGCCGCTCATAAATATTCACTTGAATATATTTCGGGCTCTTCTTGTTGTTGTTGTCGTTGCTGGCCGCCGCTTTCATTTTCTGTTTTAGGCGAAAGGCGCAAAAGTGTGAAAATGTCGAGTATTTTTATGACTATTTTTGGTGACTGCTACGGGGCCGGCTTTGCCAGCCAGCGGAGTGTGAAAGTTAAGCACATAAATTACATGTGAATATTTGGCCCGGCGAGAGAAATTAAAAGCACATTGCCCGAACCAAAACCAAAAACACTTAAAATATGGCAACCGCTCTCTTGGGGAATAAACGGGATGGGAATGTGTGAAGTGCAGCAAGGCAGCGCTTTTTAGTAAAATTACACGCTCTAATCCACAACTGTTGAGTGGGCCGAAAAAAAGTAGACTAAAACCATTGGCGGAGCAAAAGAGCGAGATGAAAGACGACATTTGGCGACCGCTCAGGGCATCAAGGGCTGCAAGAATATGCCAGACAGCGGCAAAGACCTAAACGCAAAACAAGCAAAGCACACCCACTCACATACACAGACACAGCCAGCCTGAAAGCATGCAAAACATAATTCATGCTGATGGAATTGTATGCATGAATATATGAGAAGCGCTCTCCTATGACGCCAGCCAGGCTAAAAATCATATGCATCACGTGATTAAACGCGTCATGCATGAAAATGTAAAATATTGTGCAACCATATACTCGTACGTATGCACGAGTATGCATTTGGGGAGAGGGTGAAAGGGAAAAATTAGACACCGCCCGTCATGTTTACTTGACTTGACTGGCAAAGCCGGTTTGGAAAACCAACTCGTGACCAGCAAACGGGAGCAAACAAAACGCCTCGGTTACAAATTTTGCACATTTTTTTTCTTATTTAAATGGAGAGAAATTGTGAGTGAGCTGCTGGCGGTGACTGAGATGAATCTGGGCAGCACGTGCTGAGACGCTGCCAGACGATGGATTGAACTTGGCTAGAAGGGGTTGCTGTAAGTTTGTATTTGCTTGTTGCTGCCATGGAGGAAGGAATGGTGGTACTTCAAGCTATGCAGTGTAATTTGTGGCTTGTTTAGATAAGCTAAGACTGAAATGTTGAATTTAATTCCCCATTTGATGTTAAATTAAGTTCAACTATGGGCATATAAAGTTCATTCAAACGGGAGCCTAAGCATCGATAAAGGATCTTTTAAGCGAAGAACCTCCAACATCAGTCGCAAGCTGGGAATTAAGCCGATACCCGAACCGGAACCGCATTCTATAAGATTCTTATAAGATCACAAAACGAGAACTGGAACCTTAACTTTTTGAGAATCGGTATTCATCAACTGATCATTTTGGAACAGAGCATTTTTAAAAAATTTTCAGTTTTATTGGATCAGATGATATAGTAATTTAATTTCATTTACACAACATGAATCACATGAATAGATGTCATTACTTATGGCTGCCATAGGATCGATTGGTCGGAAAATGGGTCTTTGTGAGAGAAACCTTCTTGTTTTCAACTTTATCGTTGTTAAACTCGGTGATTATTAATTTTATATGCTTTCAAACTGATTTCAAAAATTTAGTCAATGTCGGATGACTATATCATATTGCTGGCATAAAACCGATCGGTCGGAAAATGGGTCTAGGTTAGAAAAGTTTTTTTTTTTCATTTTTATAGTTCCTAAACTCGCTGATTGTTAATTTTATATGCTATCAAAAAGATTCACGAAATTTATTTGCAAGAGGTCGAATAAAAAATGTTTGATTTTAGTGTTGGAGATCCTTTAACTCAGATATTGAAAAACCAACATTTGTAAGGGTACAAAAACTTCGGCACAGGCGAAGTTATCTTAAACTTCTTTTTCTAGTTTTGCTTGAACTTTTGTTGGGACACGCCGTGCACCTCCAGCATCACAAAGTCCCTATTGGGAGTTGACTGGGAAGGAGTTCACGTCGAAGAAACTGAGGAGATGAAGGCATTTCTTTCTAATAATTTTTTTTACCTCTGGAACTCACTGTGCGTCTCTAGCCCAAAAGTTATCACTTAAGGGTTACCCTCTGATAGTACAGTTCCTACTTAAGGATGTTAAGATTTTTGACTACCTAGAAACCAAGATAACCAGCGACAATATCAGTCCAGAAACCGAAAACTTCGGTCTCTTTAGGAAGTTCAGGAGCAGTGCCCTCTCGCTAATTGTCCCAGTCCTGCAATACGGCGCAGAATCATGAAGAGAAAAGTCATTCGGGGGATTTAAAATTTGGCGATAATTTCTCTATGCTCTATGGAAAAACCAATCTAATCGATCGCATAAAACAACTGAGGCTGTGCCGTATAGATAACACTAGGCAACAAGGTCCAGTATATTGAAGCGTTGGTGGTGGTTCTAGATGATTTTCGTGTGCTGAACACGAATCACCCAAAAAACTTAACAAAATTCTTCTGATACGGACATAAAAAAAATCTCAACAAGTTGAGATGTGTTGCAAAATTTTGAGCACACTGACATGGAAAAACAACAGCTTTTGATGTGATCGTCTGTATCATAAAATTAAATATGGAAAACAGCACTAAGGGCCGTTTTCTCATGTTCATAATTCTGCTCAAATCGAAATCCATCTAGATTTTGCATCTAGGTGGTTTTTGTGCAATTGGTTGTCTCATATAGGTTGATTATATTTTTATTTTATTTATTGTTTTATTATCCCAGTGCTACAAGTTACAACTTATATTTATTGCACCAGTCACATTGACATAAAACAGATATTTGGAAGATTGACTTGACTTAGGACTAACAATTGTTTTAGCTTATTAACTAGATATATATATATTTTTTTTTTTAAACTACTTGGTTTCCTTATAAGTGAGCTTTCAAAGTTTTCTTAAATAGCGTTTCGCTTTGTATAGTTTTTAAATGGTTTGGCAATTCATTCCATAGACGGATAGCAGGTATGAAGAAGTGTCGCACTGAGCAAGATAGCTTAAATCGGGGGTTATTCAAATTATTTGTTCTCCGAGAGGCAGAGAAATGTAACTTAGAGTACAGATAGTTTGATTCTTTCGTTACTATAATTTTGTGTAAGAATATTAAAGTCAATCCATTCTTTAAGGCAAAGGTCAAAAATCGTACATGCTAAAAAAGTAATATGGTCAGAGACTCGACGATTATAAATATATCTAACAATTGAATTAAAAGCTACAGTTAATTTTCTCATGTCATCCACATTGGAGGGCCCAAAGATTTCGATTCCATAAAAAAGGGAGGGTATAAGGTATGTCTTTGCTATTAAGAGCTTAATTTATACCGGTAGAAACATTTGCGACACTGACAGTTGCCTCAACAATCCATTAGAGGTGGAGAATTATCGATAGCGGGCTCCATCGATATTTAATAATAATTTATTTTAAGCGAATACAATAAAATTATGGTTTATTTTAACCAAGAGTTACGGTTTAAAAATAAAATAAATGTTTACATTTTTTTCCTTGAGTCGGGTTCGCCTCTCTGAAATAATTTGGCCCGCCTTGTTGAATGCCCTTTCTGATTCTACGGACGTAGCGGGAATGCAGAGATATTTGCAAAAAAGGCTTCCAATAGCGGGAAAATCAGTTTGATTCACCTGTTGCCCTCTCCAGATATTGCCTTTTAGTCAGAATTGCATCCACTCGTGAGTTTCCAACTTTGTTCATCGATCGCTCACCAAAAAAAATCAAACAAAGTGTCCTGGGAATTTGTATCCGGTGCGACGGGCAGATTAATTGAGGTCTCTCTGACGGGGAAATTTGCAAGCTCATTTTCAAAAAATGTTGCTGCTTGTTCAGCGTTTGAGCTGTGTTGAAATCCATTTTTTTGAAGCGTGGATCCAATAGCGTAGCCATCCTGCAGACTGTTCTTTGCTCATATATGGAAAGACGTTTCTTTATTGACTCCATTAATATTTTGTTTAAAGTTTTTCCTTGCAAAGTTTGTAGCAAAGGTACAACACTTTCGATTTTGCGAAAAAGTCCATATGCCATGGGTATAATTAGCGATATGGTTACGTACTTTCCGCCAAAAATTTTCTCACTTGCTTGCTGAAAGAAAGCCAATACTTTTTCGATATATTTAAGCACAAGTATTTCCTCAGCAGTAAATGGCTGCGGTGCATTTGTTGTAGATAGTAAGACTTTGGCAATGGCATCGTTCGTTTTTATAATACGCTCAATCATGAAATAGAAACTATTCCACCTAGTGGGTGTATCTTGCAGCAAAGTATACTCTGAGCCTTCTTGAGCTAATTTGAGTTTTTCATTCGCTATCGTGCTTTGCTTAAAAAATCGAACGATTGCTTTACACTTAGTAAATAAATCTTGAAGCACTGCGTCATCAACTTTTAAAGCATCTTGCACCACCAGATTGATCGTATGCGCAAAGCATGGCAGATTGCGAATGTGTAATAGTTCACATGCTTTAAGCATGGAGCTGGCATTATCAGTAACAATACGTACAGTTTTGTTGAGGATGTTCCAATCAATAAATATTTCTCGCAATGTGTCAGCAATGTTTTGCGAACAGTGATTAGTTGTGCTTAACAGTTTTTTCGTAGCCAAGGATGCTGTTTTTAATTCATGATTATACACAAAATGACCCGTCACAGTCAAAAAACTAGCATTGTCACTTGATGTCCACAAATCACATGTAATTGCCATATCCGAAACATTTTGAAGTATTGCTGATAACTTGGCAGAGGTTTCCTTGAAATAATTAAACATTAGCACATCTCGTAAGTGCGTCTTGCTTGGTAATTTATATCTAGGATCCAATACCTGAGTGTATTGTACAAACCCTTCATTTTCTACAATATTGTAGGGCTGCACATCTTTGGCAACCATCTCAGTTAGGGCTTTATCAATGTCGGTCTTTCTTTTAGAATTTGAATCATACAAGACGGCTCTTTTAAAGTAGGACGCTACAGAGTTCATACTCGATCTGCAACTGCTGCTTGTAGACGCAGTGTCGTTCCTTTCAGCACGTACAGCTTGTGTGCTAGATTCTGGGTTTTTACTTTCCAGGCCAGGATGAAACCTTTTTAAATGGTCGTGCAAGTTTGATGTATTGCCGCTTGTCTTATATTCTTTGCCACAGTCAAGACATTTTGAAAATTTTTTGTCGTCGGACCTCTTAAAATACTTCCAGACATGTGAAATTTTGCTTTTTTTTTGGCTCTCTGGCTCCGATCTGGTTCAGAATCCCTTTCAGAGTCTGTGCTGGTGCAATCGCAGTCCTGCTTGTCGGTACTTGAGGCGGACACTCGACGTTTACCTTAAATTCGACACATTATCGACCTAAACACTTACATATGTATAATATATTAAACATACCCAGTTTTAACAAGTAAGAGCGCTGTACTCGAGTTTCCCGACTACAAAATACCCTGTTCAATTGAGACAATTGT